>CM055102.1:44462483-45062483 GCA_029204225.1 Diphasiastrum complanatum
AATTTAGTGAGTGGGAGAGAGGGGGTGGGGAATCTTTTTGGGGCCCACTCCTCAATGCACACAATGTGCAAATGTATGGGGATATGCACTTTTCCCATACATGCATCCCCCTCCTCATCATTTTTAGTTAATAAAAGCTCATGCATGGGTGAGGGGAGGAGGATGCATGGGTGCACCCATACACATGCGCAAAAGTGTACATAAGTTTATATATATATATATATATATATATATATATATATATATATATATAGAGAGAGAGAGAGAGAGAGAGAAAGAAAGAGAGAATTGATTGTGGCCAACAACAAAATTGTATGCAGATGTTATTTCGAAGGTAAAAGAAATCACGGGAGGAAAAGGGGTTTACGCTGCTCATGATGCTATTGCTGGCACATTATCTAAGGCAATTAGTTCCTTTCTTTCATCCTTGATTGAATTTATCATTTATCACTTGAACTTTCCACAATTTATACGTTATGGAAAGCATTATTTTTAAAGACCTATGCATAATGGGTGTACAATGTGAGGCAAAGAAGTGGATGATAAGGAAATGCAACTTCGCTCATCTTGAAAGCATGCTATAGGAGACATTTTTCATGTTCAGCTTTGAAAATTGATGGAAACATGACCTAAAAATAGAAAAGCTCTTTGGGTCAAGGTTGAGTTGCAATCTAAACAAAAGAGCTAGCTTGCAGAAGTTGGACCTAATAAGGCCATCTTAGGGCCATGTCAGACTAGAGGGTTTTCCTGGCCTTTTTGCTCTCTCTCCCATTTGAGTACCCTAAAAACCAACTATCCTCCACAATGGACATGGGGTAAGTGAAATAGAACCATCTTTTATGATAGTTATCCTCTTAAAATTTTCTTGTGATTGGACCATTGGGTTTTGAGTTGCCAGAGGCAATACAATATATAGACCAAAGAGCTGGACACAAAAGTATATAAGTTGCAATATGTTGCAAATACGTAGCCACCTCATTTGTTGCAAGGTCGCAACTCAAGCTTGGTTTGAAAGGGGGAAGGCCCGTAACCTAAATTTGGACCAATAAAAGGCCAACCACGAGACATAGGCACTTGCCACCACCAATACTTTGTGATGGCCCTTAAAAAAGGACAAAATGAAAATTTGTTCCTATTACTACTCAACTAGCATGTCTTGAGAGAACCTTACAAAAGGATAAAAACGAGGATCTTGCTACCTTGCTAAACTCATATTTTTTGAGTGAACTATAGAGAAGCATAGAGATTAGGGTGTTTTGTTCAAATGATGCTACCAAGTGCGGGCCCTACTAGCTAGAAGATAGTATTTCCAAGAAGGTTGAAGCAATGTAGAAAAAAGTACGTCATTAGCATTGCATTTACTTCAAAATAGTTTAATGAGCAAATAGCAATAATAGTTTGAGACGATATATTGGCTTGTCTATCAGATTATCTTAGATGTCAACCAAGTCCATGTCATGCCTCTCCAAGTGATATAGTAAGCTAAAATATCTTGTCTAGCATGAGATTGGTGAAGTACTGATCCCACAAGCTTATAACTCAGTTGGTTGTGGATTTCTAACAAATCTGAAAATGTTTCGTTATCTTTTGGCAATATAGGTGTGAAAAATATGCAAAAGATTAGCTTCATAATTTGTCATTTTTATGTACATTTGTAAATTTCACATGTGTGGATCATGTTCCCACGTGTGAAAAGTAGGCCTAAAGTCATAAACGACTTGCGTTTTGTCATTGATTTTATCTTGTGTTCACGAGCTCTTGTCTAGATCCAAATCTTGTTTGGTAGCCCTATAAAATCCAAGTTTGATCATATAGATTTGGTAGTGTACAATCTCACATGCTTGGAGATCTTTAATGATCTCTTTAGGATCCTTAACACATGCTAAATTTCACAATAGGTACTATCTACATCTTAGCCACTTTGATTTCTCTGTAGAGTGTGGCTGCTTGTGTGAGAGATGGAGGAACTTTATTTATGGTGAGTGAGCTATCAGGAACTGATTTTATGCTCAATACTATGGACCTTCACCGCCATCTTGTCATAGACTACTGGGACATTGCAACGGTTTTTTTAGCGGATAGAAGAGACAAGGTCATTGCCGAGGTTGTGCAACTACTCAAACGAAATGTAATCACCCCATTGATTCGAAAGAAATATCATCTTATCGGTTTTAAGGAAGCCCTTAAGGAGGCAGAGATGTCTGGTAAAAGTGGAAGGATTCTCCTAGTTGGCTAGAGTTGATTCGATCTTCGATCACATTTAACAAGGCTACGATTCTAGGCCTAGGAAATTATATGCAAGAAATATGTTATGAAAGCATTATAACAATTCTATTTGTATGGATAGGCCATTTTGGTCTTTTGGATGAAATGGATAAGAGTTGAAGTTTATGTTGAAGTTTTTGAAAAGTAAATGATTGAAGTACTATCTCTTTTTGAAAATTCCAAAAAGAAAATTAGTTTGTCAGATATTGCAATAAAAAATATTCAGTACAAATTGTAACTAATTTCATGCTCAATCTCTTAAAAGTAGCCTATATATATATATATATATATATATATATATATATATATATATATATATATATATATATATATATATATATATATATATATATATATATATATTATGGCCTTGCCCACTGTTTGTGAGTTGGACATCAGCTACTTCCTTGAGTTGCCTTTTTTTTAAAATCTTGAATGTCTTTGTGTTATGTACTTTGGGGATATCTTTTTGGTCATATCCTAAATAAATAAGCACATTGATCCACATTTTTTGTACAAGAGCCAAAATCATGACGACATCAATCTGAAACCTCATAGTATTGGAACAGTCAATCACAATCAAGTCAAAATCTAAATATTGGTGGTCGAAGATTCATTATATGTCTACATGGACTTGCACATTGCACACAAAAGAATTTGAGACTTATAAATAACAAGAGAGATAACAGGTTGCAGGCCATCAAAGTTCACGTGAAGAATCTCTTTGAAGTTTGCAATTGTTAATAATGGAGTTCTTATTTAATCTAAAATTGTAAAGATTGCCTTGAAATTGTTGTTTTGTTACTCCTAGCTTTTTCCATGAAAACCTTGCACGACTTTATAACCCATAATGATCATGCTTATTACTCATCATATTTTGCTTTATAGCTAATGTAGTCCACTCAATAAGTTCACTACAAGGTGATTGATACATCATGAGAAACTTAGCCTTAAGCAAGGCATTTAAATTTTTTAAAATAAATGAACAATTTTTTTTTTCTCAATACTCATACTCACTTAAGAATAACACAGCTTTTAGCAAAAGCACTAAGGTCAAACAATGTTGAAGAATATATCTCAACCGAATTCAAGGAGTATTGCCTTAGCAGAGACACTGAACAACAAATATTACTTCTTATTTGCCTTAGTTGAATGGACTTGCTGAGAGAAAGAATCAAACCTTAGTTGAAGTGTCTAAGTGCATGCTTGCTCACGCGACACTACCTAAGTTCTTCTGGGCTGAAATTGTTTCCACTACATCTTATATTCAGAATAGATGCTTGACTACATGCCTCTTAGACAAAATATTTTATGAAGTTTGGATAGGCTCCAAGTCATCAATATCGGACTTTAAAGTTTTTGGATGTATTACCTATGTGTAGATACCACATAGATAAAAAAAAAGCTAGACTTTCACAATATCAAAGCAGCTAGACTTTCGCAATATCCCATTGAATCAAAGATAGTCACTGTTAAATTTCACACATGTGGGATCTCCTAAGATGTGGATGCTTGCACAAAGATCAAGTTATAGATTGAACTCCAAGATCTATCTCACAAATCTAAGGCAAGAGCACAATGTAACATGCAAATCATTCATCAAAGTACAATCACATGTGTGGAGACTTGTGGATGAAAAAATTAAGGATAAAAAGCCTTGCCCTCGGGTGGAGAGAGAAACCAAGAAAAGTTTTAAGTGTAGAATCTCATGTAATCTCAAAAACTAAGTGTAAGAATAATCGACCATACATACTAATAGGAACTCAAGGTTGGGAGGAGTGATTTGTGATTGGATACCTTTTTTACATCTTCCATATTTGATTGGCTTGGTGCATATGAGCCCTCAAACTTGATTGGACCAATTTTGTGGATTTCTCTCTTTTGATTGGTCACAAGATCTCATGCCAACACATAGGGAAGTGTCACACATCCAATCTCATCATGACAATTGTAGCAAGCCTAAGCTACCTCGAGCCACATCGAACTCTAGTTCTGGCCTAATCATCATTTTACATGTGTACTACTCAAGTTGCCTCTAATTCCAAAATTGGCTTAATCACCTACTAACATCTGGATTGACACAAAAAAGTCAATCTAACTCAGCATAGATAGTTCTTCACAGTCACTAGCCCAAATGCTATCTTTATTGAGGATCAGTTTATCGACATCAAAGACAAGGGCAAAGTTGAACTAATTGAACACTCTTATTTTCTATTCAACTTTTTCTATCGAAGGTCCTAATAGTTCAATTGTCTCTAAATAACTTATCAACTGTACATAAACAACTTACCAATAGCGAGTCATAAGATGTTGCAGCTCGGCAACAACATAACCAAGAAAATGATGATCAGCCTCATTCGTCTCCCATAAGATCGACTACAGATCATAGACTATCTAATAGGTACATTGATGAAACTGCTTGTTATCTCATTCTAGAGCCCAAAGGTTATCTAATCAAGGACAAAGAAAATCATATATGCAAACTCCATAGAGCACTTTACGGCTTGAAGTAATTTACCAGAGCCCGATTCCAGAGGATCGATACTATCCTTATCGAAAGTGGCTATAACCCAAGCAATTCATATTGTTATATCTACTTCAAGTCAGTGTAGTATTCTTTTATTATCATTACATTGTATGTGGACAACACATTGTCTGCTATTCAACGATCATGTCAAACTAATAAAAGATGTGAAATGAATGTTGTCCTCAAATTATACATGACAAAATTGGATGAAGCTCATTGTGAGAAAATCAAATAAAAAATGTACTTAATGAATCAACGAGAACTTGACCAAATTTGGTTGCACATCTAGATTTAGCTACAAGATAGAAATCACCTATACATGCTAGAATTGCAAAGTTCACTATGATCTGATCATAAACACTAAGATCCAATATGATACTATCCTTTTCTGTATGAAAACAGCAGCATACAGTCTTTTGCACGTGTGGATCCAAGTACAACAAGAAAAATCACATTCTATACACTAGAAATCAAGATATCTTGAGAAATATGCAAGAGATGGACATAGAATCAAAAGAGGTAAATTCTCCACATGGAAAGAGAATACAAAGATCATTTTGCCACGCTGGTACTACTATTTATACCTGCTAAAATTTCATTTGGCTACTTTCCCTAAACTAGCCCTAAGACAGAACTTCTAGGTACTTCACCAAAAACATAGTTTTGAGTGACTAGATGCAATATATCTAGATTAGCCAATTAGAATGGATCCAAATCTGACCTCATCCATTTATGTACTAGCCAAAAATAGTACAAACAATATTTAGGCCTCTATTGACATAAAATAATCTATCTCTAAGTTCAAATTTTATGTTGGCCTCAAAATTGCCAAAATATCTCAATTTAACTAGTTGATAAGTATAGACCTCCTTTCTATGGTTTTATACTAGATTTTAGAATTGATTTACAGAATAGTGTCCATATTGGATGCTTCACTATTTCTTACATCAATTTTACATATCAAGATATAATTAGAGCATAAAGAACCAAATAGAATGTAAATGCAATGATTCCTACGTGCTTCCAACTTTGAACTCTTTAGAAACTAACAGCAACCAAACAGTAAATGTGAGTAATCAACCAATGTTTGCATGCCCACTCCTTGATATGTATCCTCCCTAAAAATCCATGAATGAGCATTCATTGCCATCTTGCCATGAGGTATCATCAGCACTTGATGACTTGACCATGAATGAGTAACATAATGATCCTCCCTGAGTCTCATTTCCATCATAAAAATCGGCCAAGAATGCTGGTACAACTCCAACATCAAAATGATGTAAAACAATGTAACTAGTTTCACCATATCCTGACAATTTGCACGCATTCACATGAAATTGCTCAAACATGAGATAAAACAAGGTTGCAAAACCAATAAAACTGATTTTGGGTGGGTTTTAAAAACGATGGCCATGACGATTATAGAAGAGAAAACTAGCAATGGTAGTCGTGAGCGCATTGGATTGTAAGAAGAGCAACAACTTAATGATCTTGACCGAAACAGAGAAAGTGAGAATGAATGAAAAAACAGAAGTATTTGAAGTGTTCAGCATATTAATGATGTGTCGATGGATTAGACCGATATTTATTAAAAAATGTCCTCCTAATATCAAAGGTACAGTCCTAAAAAAATAAAGTCTAAAAGTATTAATTGTAAATACCTTCTTTGGTACAAAAAATTGGCTGAATATTGCGAAACCATGTGTCGCGATTTTTTATTACTAAAAATGGTATGTATACTAACATAACAAATTCCACACTGGTATCGCAATTTTCGCATAATACAATGGGAATTATATGTGAAGCGAAGGAGTCAGGTTCTTTTTGCATATTTTATATATGCTGGAAACAGGTATAAAACAAAAACAAACAAATGTTGGTATTTTTGGAAAATGAAAATAGCAAGTGGACGTAGCAAGTAAATGGCAAACTTACTAACAAAAGTGTTGATTTTTTTGCAAATATTTTATGGCGAAAACACCAAGATTATACGGAGTGGTTTGACAATGTGTGATGGAAAAATACGATAACATAGCTTCAATGGTTTGATTAAGAAAATGGGTTCCCTTATCACTAACGAGTTCTAGGGGACATCCATAGCAAGTGATGATGTTTTGAACAAGAACTTTGTCACTATTTTGGCATCATTTTTAACGTGTGCATCTAGATGCATCTGCTAAATGGATTTCATGGTGAGTAGTAGGCTGAATCAGGTCTTCTAATCCCAACTCCTTAACCATTTTCTTAGTCATTAAGTTGATGCTAGATCTTGAGTCTACTAGTATTCTATTGATAGTATGGCCACCTATAATGGCACTTACCTTGGAGACTCCACAATCTCCTCTATCTACATATTCTACTCTATTGCTATATGCAGATATGGAAAATGTAACAAACCTCTCTCCTTCCTCAGTCCTTATAGAATGAACTCCTTCATCATCTGAAGTGTAACTTGAGGAAGATGTAGGCGTCTCGCCTTCTTGTTTATCCTTCTCTTAGGATACGGTAATCCATTTATGGCTCTTTCCTTCTGATGTTGCCATCTGGTCTCGGAAGGTAATCACCTTCTTCCTTCGGTGGGTAATAACATCGGCTTGATATAGCCATGGTCTCCCTAATAAGACTTTGTAAGATGATTCCCTAGTGGTCTTTAATATAATGAAGTCCATCAAAAACTTATGGTCACAACTCTCCTATTGGAGTTCTCCTAGTTGCATCTGCTAATCTCAGATGTCTAAGTGTAGGCGCTATTCTATGATGAATGCCTAACTCGAATGCTGTCTTTTCAGTCATTATATTTACACTGGATTCGGAATCTATGGGTACACTATCTAAGATACATCCTTTGATTAGTACCTAGATTTCAGGTGGGCCTTTGTCACCATGGTTTATCAATCCTACGTCGACTAATGGCAACTTAGCTTTTCTTTTCTTTTTTCTTTGTAAAAATTGTTTAATCTCTTTCTTGTAGTATTGATTATCCTCTAATAATTGTTTGAAAGTTATATTGATGCAATGGTGATAATATTCCTCAAAAACAACAAGCATTCTAGTGGTCCATTGCACATTGATGGGTGGCCATCTATCCTATTGGCAGGGTGCCAAAAACCACATATGAATCTAAGCATATAGCAATCGAAATTTCTTGTAGAAGTGTGATGGTCAAGCCAACAGCCACATTGTCCATTGGCAATGAAATTGGAATATGTTTGAGTATCATACCTCACGGATCAATTGAGAACAATGTTGAGGTAGCGCCCATCTGTAGACACTTGAGATGCTTCTTTAAAAGCAAAGATTCTATCCCAATCAACATTTATCATCACATGTGTGAGCTATACATATAAAGCATTCTAGCAAGCTTAAATCATTCAAATATAGGTGAGCATTATGTCAAAGATTTGATAGCACTCTTACCTTATTTGTAGCAATTTCCCTTACAAATGCTCTTCCAATTGCATTCACAAGTCTCAACTTTGCAACTACTAAGCCGAATTAGGTCGCAATAGAGAGAGATGATATGAGAGAGAGAGAGGGGGGGGGGGGGGGGGGGGGGGGAGCTCCCTAAGATCCTGCTTACAAGAGAATACACAATGGAAAACACACTATGGAGCAACCACCCAACCAAGTAGAAGCTTCACCCCCAAGCCAAGGAATAAGAAGCATGAATGCAGAGTGAAACCTTGGCAATGAATCAATGATCACAAATGAGGAGTAGGGCGAGTTTGGCCTCAATATATAGAGCCAAAAGCAACCTGGGCACATAGCCATGCATAGCCCTCTAAGTTCCCTATACATAGATTCACCTAGAATAGAGTCCTATGCATGGACCACCTATTCATAGAATTGTTATTGATAACTCTACACATGCATACACTGTCTCATACCTTGTCTAAACTCCATTTAGTGTGTTATGGGCCTCACAAGGATATTAGTTACTTTCGGGTCACATCCAGTATGACGTGGCATAACTAACAGCTTGATTTATTGGCGTACCATGTATCCAAGACTAGGAGTATATTGAATCCTACTTACTGGTCATGGACATAACATTCTTCCCTCCTTAAACTGATTCTATCCTTGGAAGCTCTCTAAACAGGAAAGAATTACAGCTCCTTTAACTTTCAATATTAACCAAGAAAATCATTATCCTTAGTCTAGCTTTCATATCAAACAAGTACTTAGAGATAATATTTTTTTCCAAATGATAATCTCTACACTGGAGTACAACTCAGGTTTGAAAGGTACACTGAACGATAATTTTTCCATCTGGGTTACATTCATCACAAGTTAGTAATATCACCTTCATGTAAAGCACTTACATGAAACACTAAGTGAAATAACCTAACTTGAGAGATTAAAGTTAAAGAAATAATAAAATAAATACAATTACAGTATGAAATTATCCACAATTTTGACAAATAATTCATAAGCTTTCAAGTACAATATCCTTAGAATCCAAATTCTAAGATATGATAATTCATTTATCTAGAATATCTAGGAGAATTATTAAGATATAGAATGATTAAAACTCAACTCTGAGTATCCCAGATACTCCTTTGAGTTAAATGCTCTATTTCTAGCACCAAATGCAAGAAAAATAGCATTCATTCATCTTAATAGACTTGTTTGTCTCCTATGATAACTGGAGATCCAATTCAAACAAAGAACTGTACTTAACCATCTGCAGACCATAAATTGTAGTAGAATAACATCCACTAGATAATTTCAATTCTCCACAAATAAAATACTTATCTTTGTGAGAATATTTGTGAGATCCATAGGTCCTCAAATATAACACTGGAGTAGAGAGATTCAAAAACACTGATTCAAATTCTTACTCAAATAATAGATCAAGAATTAATCATCACACTTAAGAATCATTACAATTTCTTATAATCCTCTGACAATAATTAAGTATCTATTTATGATTCGTCAACCATAAATATTTAGATTCATATGATTCGTCAATCATAATTTCCTGATATCCAAATCATACTTATCATTTATAGGATACTGGAGTATATGTCTAACATAACTCAAGAAAAGTAAGAGTCATTCCAAAATCTTTCCATTAAGAAAATACTGGATTACTTTCTACCAGGATTCTTAAACTGAAGTGCAAGATTCAAGGTCTATAAATCACTAGTAATTAAAGACTGAACACATACCAAAATGACAATCATCTTCAACTACAAAAACTGTAGATTACAATTCAGAATCACATCTAGATACCCAAAGTCTTGCTGAATATCAATTCAATTGTTATTCTTGGATTCATTATGATTTGTTATCCATTTGAGATCTCTAGGATATAATTATTAATGAGCTGAGTCTATTCCTTAACTAAGGAATCCTCTATCCCAAGAATACTGTATATCCAATGCACACAATTTTTAACTGATGAACCAAAATGATTCACTAATCATGTGTCTTACAAGCAATATAATTCAAAAACCATCAGTTTCTGGTGAATCCACATCACACTGATCGTTTTACCAATTAACTTCATCCGAGAGTAATCAACTACTCAAGTTAATTGCCAATGATTCAGAAATCTCAAATGTCTAGGTGAAGAATTCAATTATAGTAATATGACGCCACATTTAGATCCTTATCCAAATCATTTATAAAGTAATCCATAAATCTTCCATACAAAGATTTGTAAACTCTGCAAGTATCTATCAAAATAATATTTGATCATATGTTCATGTTCACCGACTAGGTTAAGTACACCAGATAACCTTAGTAACTAGGATTACACAGTAGATTCATACAAGATTAATCGTGTATATATGAGAATAATCTCACTATGACCCAGTACATAAACACATTCTTACCTGGAAGATTCCTCCAAAACCCACATATGTTCCTCACATATCTCACTGAGATCTTGTAACTCAGCTACAAAATATTTTTTATATCTCATGAGTAAATAACATATCCGGAAAATCTCTGAGACGAATAAAATTCACTCTCAATAGTTTTCCAATCCCACTTACCTCTAATTACATAATTCCTCCTACCGATTAACCCCTCTCTGATCCTAGTACTTAAACTAAAATTAGGTTGATCCAATATAGGACTCTCAGACTTAAATTCTGATCAAACTTACTTCTATTTCAATCAAAATGAAATTAGTATCTTTTGACCTTTTACTGTACTACTTATAGATAATGATTCAAATTCCAAACATGTTCTAGTTCCAGATTGTCCACACAATCTCTAGAGAATTCTTCATATTCGAAAAGTTTCAATTAGGCATCTTACTCTGAATCTATCCGAAATTCCTTTCAGATCCAATTTCATTTCTATACCCTAGCTGGTTCTCTTCCAAAAACTATGCAACCAACAGATTTCCAAATAGAATTTTATCCCACCACTTCACCCCTCCTTCTAAAAAAATTATATATTTCCATAAAAGTTAACTATAAAGATGATATATGAAAATATCTAAATCCTAGAAAATTCAGTAATAAGTGCTTCCACTAAAGGATTCACCCTGTTACACACATGACTTTTCCTTCAAATATTTTTACTCTGAGTGATAAAAACTACTATTCCATCGAAATTGATTTATGCAACTAAGATATTCTAGGTTTAAGAAATTGAGACATTTTAACCTTAGAATTTATCTAAATTCCAAGTCTATTCACACAAGTAGTGATTTATATGACATAACAATCTTTCAGAAGAATAACTTCATGTTGGAAAGAATCATATAACCAGTCTGATGTCGATATTCGAGAAATTACTAAGCAGTAAAGGATTAATTAAGAAAGCGAGAAATAGATTTGAGGGCCTCTAATTTTGTAAATAATGAGATACCACATTGGGATCTAGATTAAACCTCAAAAATTTTCAAAATACCCCACATTTGATCGAATGGTTTTCTTCTTTCCCATATCGCGACTAGGTACTAAAAACACCATTGATCATCAGATCTTTACAATCCTAGAATTTTCTTTCCAAGATTACTGATGTCCCATACCATCAACGTTTTCTTCCAAAAAAAATTTAACCGCCTTATCTGATATTCTAGGGATCCATTGATCGTCTAGTTGTCCTACAATCACTATAGGAAATTATCTCTTGTTCCCAAACACTGGAGAATCCATTTATATGGATGATTGGCATGCCTATCAGATGGATACCCAAAATCCACATCTGATTATGTGACTTAGACAGAAGAATTAACATGGTTCAATATTACATCCTAATCCTTTCTGATTAATGATAAACTTCAAACCCCTATTGATGCATCAAACCTAAGGACCAGCTTCTGTCAACTAACAGATCCAATGTAATCCACGTATCATATTCCACTTCTAACCTCACAATTGACATCCAAAACTACTGATAATTCAATGGTTACAAAAATAACAGTTACGAATTCAATTGAATGAATTTTAACCAGGAAATTAATAATCAATATTAAGCAATTATTTATAGGGATTACCAAAATCCTAACTGCGAAATACATTTTCCGATCACACTTACTACCTCTGATGTCCACTCTTCTTCCCTCCTTAGAATTTTCAGTTTCCTGAAAATCTATTCCAGCTAAGGTGCCAAGAAGACGTAATGACATTAGTAAATGTTTTAAAAAACTAATTACTGTAGGAAAAAAAATCTAAAACAATTTCATTTCTATCCTATACTTAGGCTGAATATTTGATATATCAAAAATCATTTACTAGTGTGTGAAATAGTACTAGTCTGATCTTTTGAATATAATTCACCATAGGATTTTACTGGAAATGAAAACAATTATGTAATTCCTATTATTACAAATTTTCAATAAAGTTGGACTATTTTTTCTTTTTATTGACTGGTTTTGCATTACTCTGCTAATATTGATAAAACATATCCAAACATAGAATATGAAATTACATGAATGAAAATCCCACCCATAGGATTTCAGTAATTCTTGAACTGTATCCTGTCTTTTTAGTGACTAGATAAAGAATACTATTGCCACTCATTCAACCTGGTCATTTCATATTGTTTGACAATTTTAATCAAATTTGACTGACTGATTTCTATCGATCAACATCGATTAGAAAACTTATTCGACAAATTAACTGATTTCCAATTATCAAATGGAAATTCAACAAAAAAAAAAAAAAATCAAATTTTAACTTTCAATCTGGGAATTCAACTCCAAAGTTAAAAAATGACAGCATAGTAAAAATTGTTGGCAATTCATTGCGGTTCCTTTTGTCAATTTTAACTTATCTATCACCGGGAGATAATTTAGACTTAGTGAAAACACTATGATCAATTAAAACTGATAAACTCAGTTTAATCAATTCACTAATCTAATTTGATTCCATAGATAACGAAAGAATGACCAAAATTTTAATTTTTTTTTTTGAAAAACTCATTTTTTGCTCTATTTTACATAATTCGAAAATTCTGACAAAAATATTGTTAGTACAAAAGGCAATCGAAGTCGAAAAAATCGAAACATTGTTCGATTCTATAACACAAATTTGTGACCCAACTGTCAGAGCACATGCGTATGACCACTCAAATCGATTGTCAATCCCTAATGCATGTCAGAATCACTCTGACTTTCAACATGCAACTAATCCATGCAAACACAGTAGTACAAATTAGGAAAATGACTGGCATGTAATCAGAACAATTCCAAATTTTGTCAATTTTACTCATTAAACTTCAAAATTTCAGATGATCATAACTTTGGATATAGGACAACAAATTGGGTGTTCTAAAGCTTAGTATAGAGGGAGACCAAGTGAACAAAATGCTTGCCACATCAGCTTTCCACCTAAGCTTCACACGTGCGATATCAGGGCTGTCAAAATAGGACGCACTTCCACAAGAAGGATGTGCAAAAAAGTACAAAAAAGACCAAGAGTGGATCCTAATCTGATCCTCAAGAGGGATTGGATATTAGATATACTTGATCTATTAATCTACATAACATTAAGATCAATCTAGATCAATTCTAGACATAAAATCCAAACAAGAACAATCATTTATTGAAGGTAAATGTACTTGCTGGTTTCACACGTGTGAAACCCTGTCAGGGTATGGACTCCAACCTGAAAAACAAGTACACATTGATAGAACCTCAAAACAATCAAAACAAATGCAGACAAATGGAGAGAATCACTCAAAATTGCTTCCAAAACCAAGATTGGTGTCTCACATTGATTATGGCCAAATGTGGCTCTATATATACAATAAGTGGGAGCTCGTGGTACTGATCATCCTTATGATCCCACATGTGTGAAGGTGCTTTGTCATAAGATGATTCATCATGCAAAACTGACACTTGGACAAAACCTTCTATTTTGAGCACTTTTGGTCCATTTTCCTTCTATATGGAGATCTACTTGGAAATCTTCTAGAAGTCAAAATTTGCCTACTTCAGCTTATTCCACACATGTGAGCTATCCTCTACACATGTGATATGACACCTAACCAAAGGATGTGGCTCATGCAATCAATAGATTGATGCCATGTGTCATATGTCTAGAAAACTAGTTTTTGGCCTTTTTAGCCACTAGAACCTGAATTAAATCATATGTACAACCTATATGATTATGGTACATGACAAGTACACTATTTTCACACGTGGGAACAAGCTCCACACATGTGTGTTTATCTATATACAATATTTTTGGCCTCTACCAAGCTTATTTTTGCATTTTTCACACTCCTCCTCAAAAATCTAGCTTGGTAGATCTAGCTTGATGGAAAAGATGATGATCTTGAACTTGACTCCATGGGCTGAATTGGTCTTTGCTGGTTCAAAAGGTGTGAAGATCAGCAAATGAGCTTGATGTTTATCTGAAATCACCATATCCATGATAGTGCTTCTTTGATGTTGACATCTTTGATGAGCTTGAGAGCTTTGCACCATCCTAGTACCTCCAAAATTGATTCCTTCCAATTTTCATGTAGATGCTTGACCTTGAGGCTTGCTCCTTCACATGAGATATGCTCCTTTTTCCCTTGAAATGTGACCACATGGGTTCAACCATGTTTCTTGAGTTTCTTTTTGGAATCACAACTTGAGAAGGTCTCTCCTCCTCAATCCTTAGCACACTTGAACCTTGAGATGACTCCTTAAGATCATCTTTATGATGCTCCTTCTTGATGGAAATCCAAGACCTCCATGTCTCATAATGATCACAACAAGTATGACCATTCAATATGCACTTCCTATGGTTATCAAGATTACTTATGCTAGAAACATAAGTCCAAAAATCACCACAACTTGACATGATTTTTCCAATATTAAAATCAAAAGGCATTTCCATTTCAATAAGGCTACCTACTTGCTTATGGATATAAGTGTCCACTTTGGATGCTCACTTATTCTCATAAGAAGTTTACAACTTGCCTTTAAGATTGAAAACTTACAATTTTCATCTTTATGAATGAACACATCATTCGTGATCTTATTGAAACCAAAAGATCCTACATTATGAAGATATTTACATTTCCTTGACTTCATAGCTAATGTAAGTTTACAAGGAAAACATATTTTGCTACCTTTTAAGGCATCACACTCAACTGGCATTGCCTTAAGCCACCTTTGAGATACAAAAATTCCTTCAAAGCAAAATAGATCTTCATAAGTTGACATGAGAGAATAAATGAAACTATTTTCATTTTGTGATTGATGCTCCTTATTCTTGATTGATATCTCTTGGATCATAACAATAAGTTTGAACTTATCTAAAGTTCCAAGCAAAATACTTTCCAAGAACATAAAATAAATCCAAGTTACTTTCATGAAAGTGACATCTATCTTTGCATCTTGAACCAAACAATGCACTTCCAAATGAAAAATTTCAAAAGATTCAACATGTGTTGTGATGGACTCTTGAAGACAAATCTTGCAAGTCCTTGTGAGACTCCAATCCTCATTCACCTTTCCACAAAGGAAACACCTTTCCTTGGACTTGTCCTTCTTGTATTTGCATTTTGAACTTGAAGCTCCATCCTTCACCTCGGCCCCTTGCTTTGGTTCTCCTTGGATGGATTGGTCTTCTTTTTGTAGCATCTTGAGAAAAAATATCCTCCCTTGCCAAAAGGTTGCACTCAGGATCCTTTCTTTCCTTCAATAGGATGCCACCTATTGATGCCATGTGAATAAAAACATGTGATATGATTCTACAAATGTAATTTGTGACTTTCAAGAGACTAGATTTGAACATCTTTAACAATCTAGAATGATCTACAAAAGATCTAGCTCACAAACCTAAGAATCAATCTTCACACTAATGACTAGTCACTTGGAAACTTTGCTTTGATCACTAAGACAAAAGCACACAATCTTTGAATCGAATCACAAAAGAAATCAGATCCAATCTCCTATTGAACTCATCAAATACCAATGACTCTTTCTTTTGAAAGTTGAAATGGATATGAAAAATATTTGACACCTAGATTTTCCTTTTCACTTGACTAGTTCACTTGAGATTCTTGAACGAAAGATGGGTTTTGTTTCAAATACATGAAAATCAAACTTAATCACTTCTTTTGGACTCACTCTTGACCCAAATAATCTCACACTTGAGATTTAGAATGAATTTGATTTGATTTGACAACAAACTATACCACCAATTTTTCACAAAGCTTAAAAATTTAGACAACTAGAGATTCACAAAGATCTCAACCATGCATGAATACTCAAATATGGACTCCTCCTCATTCTAGACATCCAATGGGATCACAAATTGACCCTCACACTCTCACAAAGAAAGTTGAATAGAACTAATTTGAGTTTCATACATACTATGTCAATTTTTGCTCAACAAATTGAATTCAATCACTCCTATTGGATTCCACCAATTACTCTGCCTTTTAAGACTTGGAATGAAATTCAAAATCAAAAGTTGTGATTTTTCTCACTAAGATATTGTGCTTCAAAGAGCTAATACGACTTAGAAAGATTTGATCACATAGGAGAAGACAAATTCTTCACCAATAACAACACATAATGAGCTTCTAGATCTTGCCCTCTACAAAGGAAGGAACTCTTAGAAAATTGGATCTCTCTCTACACATTTGTCATAGACACCTTAATGATTCTTTTCAAACCTTACAATCACTCAAACAAATTGAGTAGGGTTGAACAATGTGACTTGGATCTCAATCTCTTTTCTAGAACTCTCAATTGAAGCCAATCTATGTCAAATTCTACAAAAGATTTGCATAGATGCTTTATATGCACTAGAAACTCTCAAAGGTTTCACTTGGAGGACAAATCCAAAGATTTTTTCTAGCAAATTGATGCTTCTAAACTTGACCCTATCACTCTTGAACAAATCTAGAGTGATGGTACAATGGATTTCAACCTCTCACCTTGCATATCACTCCTTAATCTATGATTTTTAGGAAAATCTCTCTTAACTTCAACATGCACTCAAAAAATCAGAGATGATCAATTAATGCACCTATTTCAAGCTTCAAATTTTATTTCTTGGCTGATCTAATCCAAGAACTAATCAAGGGATTAGATTCTCTATAGAAAATGCTTGATTTTGCACCAAAAATCTCTCAAATTGGGTGTGTGAGTCAAATTGTACAAATTTTTGAATTTTCTCAGCCAAAATCGGAGCTGTACAGCCTCACACGTGTGAAAAGGGTTCCTACAACCCACAACAAGTTCTGGTCCAAAAATTTTGAGAATATCTATCAAATCCAACTTGCTACCCAAAATTTGACTAGTTTCCAAAAAACTGCTAATTTTGGCTTTGATTTGGATTAACCCTATCAATTTCAACAAAACCTCTTGTACTTGGCTCTGATACCATGTGCAAAAAAGTACAAAAAGGACCAAGAGTGGATCCTAATCTGATCCTCAAGAGGGATTGGATGTTAGATATACTTGATCTATCAATCTACATAAGATTAAGATCAATCTAGATCAATTCTAGACATAAAATCCAAACAAGAACAACCATTTATTGAAGGTAAATGTACTTGCTGGTTTCACACGTGTAAAACCCTGTCAGGGTATGGAATCCAACCTGAAAATCAAGTACACATTGATAGAACCTCAAAACAATCAAAACAAATGTAGACAAATGGAGAGAATCACTCAAAATTGCTTCCAAAACCAAGATTGGTGTCTTACATTGATTATGGCCAAATGTGGCTCTATATATACAATAAGTGGGAGCTCGTGGTACTGATCATCCCTATGATCTCACATGTGTGAAGGTGCTTTGTCATATGATGACTCATCATGCAAAACTAACACTTGGACAAAACCTTCTATTTTGAGCACTTTTGGTCCATTTTCCTTCTATATGGAGATCTACTTGGAAATCTTCTAGAAGTCAAAATTTGCCTACTTCAGCTTATTCCACACATGTGAGTTGTCCTCTACACATGTGATATGACACCTAACCAAAGGATGTGGCTCATGCAATCAATAGATTGATGCCATGTGTCATATGTCTAGAAAACTAGTTTTTGGCCTTTTTAGCCACTAGAACTTGAATTAAATCACATGTACAACCTATATGATTATGGTACATGACAAGTACACTATTTTCACACGTGGGAACAGGCTCCACACATGTGTGTTTATCTATATACAAGATTTTTGGCCTCTACCAAACTTATTTTTGCATTTTTCACAAAGGAATCATGCAAAAACGTGCAAACACCTCCCCAAGCTCAAAATTGATGCTACCAGCAGTCTTAAACCATCAATTAGACATCCATGAAGCATTCATACTGATCCTAAGATACAATATAGGCTGAGAATGAAAATCTCTTGATTTGTAGAAGTCGAAATAGCTTCAAACTTGATGGAGATGGTGCATAAGCCACCGCCCATCAATTCACAGGTGATGGCTTGCTGGGAAGGTAAAAAGGAATGATAATCATGCTGTAATTAATTCCAAAATGATCTCCTTATGGATTTGGAGAGATCCATCCCCCACAAATCACCAAAAATGGTCATTTTTTGAACTTTTTTGACTTCCTACAAGTTCAATTGCTGGAATTCTTGGTTCTAACTTCAGGGAAAGCTTCAAAAGACTTTTGTCCACCTCTTTACAAGCTCTACATGGTGTTTTACAGCCACCTACTATCCAACTTTATGAGAAAACAAGCAAAAATGATGATTTTTGGCTATTTTTTGGTTTTTTCATCACCATAAAGTGGAAATTCATGTCATACAACTCTTTCTCTAACACATGCAAACCAATTTACAGAATTGCAACCATCTAATTGATCTGATCTTGCTGGATTTTGGATCTTACTATCTATTTTGTGCCAAAAAGCATGAAAAACCAAGCAATTTTGACCAAAACATAGCCTAGAATAAAAAATTATTGGAAAGAACCGGCATGCATCATTAATGAACCCTAAAATGAAAGTACACTTGCTGGAAAAATTCAAATCTACCAAAAATTTGATCTACACAAGAAAAGGCTCCAAAAAAGCATCACAAATTGGCCTTCAAGGACAATTCTCCATAAAACCACAAAGAATCCAAAGAGTAATGGATCTTAGCAACATGCAAAATGAAACTGGGATAGTACGCCCACTTGCACACTTGTTATCCACCTTGGAAGAGGAGCTGTCCGCTCTCTCTGTCAGAGGTCGTGCCTCCCCACACTCAAATTTGCTTGATCTAACTCGCTCGTGGATCGATTTGAGCACGATCTAAGGCCTGGACAAGGGTCGCCCTACTAATTCCAAGACTGTAGAGTGTTCACTCAAAAAATTCCGTGGAAAAACGGTGATTTTAGCTCAACTTGACAAAGTGGCTTTTTTCACCTTTTACCTGGTAAAAAGGGCCATTGGAAGAGTGAATGTCGCAAATTCATGACGGAACAAGACAAGGGGAAACCAAAACAAGCAGGTAACCTTGTCGATGAGGGTGAGATTGAAGACTCTAGCATCTTCATATCTGCACTGTCATCTAATCAAGATGATCAGGCATGGTATATTGACTCAGGAGCCACAAGACACATGACAGGTAACAAGAATTGGTTCAGTAGTTTGAAAGTGTTGGATAATGGAACATTTGTTTCACAAGCAAATGGTGAGGTGTGCAAGATCAAGGGGATAAGCACTGTTTCAATCCAACTACCTGATGACAAAAGCAAGATGATCGGGGAGGTACTTTACGTACCAAGTTTGAAGAAAAATCTACTTTCTGTTGGATTCATTACTGATCAAAAGTTGAAAGTAGAATTCGCCCATGATCGTTGCTTTGTGAAGGATGTGAACCAAAAGTTCAAAGTTATTGCGGATGGAGTAAGAGAGTCCAATACAAAATTGTACAGGTTGAATGCTACAATTAAGGGGCAACATGGACTTGTATCATCCATTCCATTGCAAATTGAGTTGTGGCATAAGAGGCTTGGTCACTTGAACTTGGGAAGCCTCAGTTTGATGAGAAAATTGGAGATGGTAACAGGATCGCCTACCATAGAAGATCACTTGAAATCGATGTGCGAATCCTATGTATATGGGAAGCAGCATTGAGAGAAGTTCAATAAAGGGGGTGTTGCAAGAGCAAAAATCATCCTGGATTTAATCCACACAGACTTATGCGGGCCTATGAGGACCATGTCCTTAGGTAAAGCCTTCTATTTCATGACCTTTATTGATGATATGTCACGTAAGCCGTGGATCTACTTCTTGAAGAAGAAATCAGATGCATTTGATAACTTCAAGAGCTTCAAAGCATTGGTCAAAAATCAGACAGGTAGGAAGATCAAAGTCCAAAGATCAGATAGTGGAGGTGAGTACAAGTCTAATGACTTCAATAATCTTTGTGATCAATGTGGGATCAAAAGACAATTTACGCAAGCTCATACTCCTGCTCTCAATGGTGTAGCTGAGCGCAAGAATCGTACGATTGTGGAAAGTGCCAGATCTATGCTAGCTGAGATGAAATACCAAAAGATTTTTGGTCAGAAGCATGTAGTACGGCAATCTATCTTCAAAATAGAAGTCCTACCATTGCCATACCAAAGATAACACCTGAGGAAGCATTCACGAAGAATAAGCCAAAGGTGAACCACTTGCGAATCTTTGGATGTAAGGCCTTTGTACACATTCCTAAGGAAGAGAGATGTAAACTTGATGTAAAAGCTATCAAGTGCATATTCCTAGGATATAATGATCGTGTGAAGGGCTATAGATGTTTTGAACCAGTGGAAAACAAAATCCATATAAGCCGTGATGTTATCTTTGATTGATCCAAGATGTATGAAGACGAGGATGCTGAGAAGATAGACACATCCACTGGAAAAGATGGTATAGTGAGGATACCACCTGATAATGATCCATTCATTGACCTTCCGAGTGATGAACATGAGGATACATCTCAAGATACTACTACTCAACCTCAAGAAACAGGTTGGAGAGGTAGGGACGAACCTTTGGTGCAAGAAGGATTGAAGTTGCAGGTGACAAACGCAAGGAGAAGGATGTAGCATGGGATACATTTTCACCAAGAAGCCGATCACCTGACAGGAAGCTCCATAATGGTTTGAGAGATTGTTGGAGAGCCGCGACATAGATGACTTTCCAGGATCATCTAACCAGGGAGAGCTACGAAGATCAACAAGAGAGAAGACACTACCTGAAAGGTATGAAGCAAATTATGCTCTCTTATCTAGCATTATTCAAAGCAAAGAACCTTCGACTTATGGTGAAGCGAAGGATGATGACATTTGGTTCAAGGCCATGGGAGAGAAGATGGAGTCAATTGCTAAACATAGCACATGGGACTTAGTAGGACCACAGTTGGCAAGAAACCCATTGGTTGCAAATGGGTATACAGGACTAAGTACCATGCAGATGGAAGTATAGCAAAGCGGTGAGTTAGAAGAAGAAGTGTTCATGGATCAACCTGAAGGCTTTGTAATGAAGAGACAGGAAAATAAAGTATGTCGCTTGAAGAAAGCGCCTTATGGTCTTAAACAAGCACCACGTGCGTGGTATAGTAGGATTGATGCCTACTTTTGTTCAAAGGGGATGGTGAGAACACATTCTGATCCAAAGCTATATGTCTTATGCTTTGATGGTATGGTTGCTTTAATTGCTCTTTATGTTGATGACTTGATTATTGCGGAAAATAATCAAGAGATGATAGACATGATCAAGAAAGACCTCATGGAACAATTCGAGATGACAGATTTCAGCCTGATGCATTATTGCCTTGGAGTAGAAGTGTGACAAAAAGGACATGAAGTGGTTTAACACAGGTAAAGTATGTCAAAGAGTTGCTACACAGGTTTAGGTTGCAAGATTGCAAACCAGTAAACACTCCTATTGAACCAGGTAAAAAGCTTTCTAAGCTTGATGAGTCACAGTCATTTGATGCTACGCTGTATAGACAGTTAGTAGGGAGCTTGATTTACCTTACCACGACTAGACCAGATAAGGCACTTCAGAATATGGCTTGATTTACAGGAAGCATGATGGTTTACCTGAGTTGTGTGGCTATGTGGATGCGGATTGGGGAGGGGCCTATGATGATCGTAGATCCACCATAGGGTATGTATTCCAGTTTTGTGGTAGTTGCTTTTCCTGGTCTAGTAAGAAGCAAAGTACAATTGCTCTTTCCACCATAGAAGCAGAGTATAAGGCAATGTGTAGTGTAGCACAAGAAGCTATATGGTTGAGACAAATCTTGGAAGAAATTGTCATGAAGCAGAAAAATCCCACGACTTTACATAGCGACAGTCAGAGTGGCATTCAGCTAGCAAAGAATCTAGTGTTCCATGCGAGAACTAAACACATTGAGATTCAGTATCACTTCATATGTGAGAGGCTGTTGAGTCGTGAAATTCATGTTGTTCATTATAGCACAGAAGAACAACTAGCTGATATTTCACTAAGCCACTTACTGGAGAAAAGTTTGATAAGTTTAGATCAAAGCTTTCTATACTTAAAGTTTGTTGACTTTAAAGCTATGTATATGACTGTATAAAAAGTAGACTCTACTTTAAGGGAGAGAGTTAGAATTAAAGTAGAATCGTTGTGTTACTATATTGTGGGTCCTATCAGTGGATAAGGATCAGTTGGCCTTGCCACGAGGCAAGTCCACGGGACACGCGTCCCGCCAACGGCAACCTGGGTCATGCATGGGTTGCTTGAGTGAACAACTATATGTACAGTGTAATTTCATTTTGAGAAATACAGTTGCTATGTGAGCTTGTTGTGGAGAGTGTTTTTTGTCTGTGTTACTGTGTAGCATAATCTGTGTTCCTGTGCGAAGCAAATTCTAAGTAAATCTTGACCCAATCCATGGTAGTCATTAGGTCAACAAGGCAAAAGATTTTATCATCAAGACCAGCAACATTACATGTAGCTATATCAGTAGAAGTAATAAGCTTGTGAGCCTCAATAGCTTTCTTTATGCAACAAATAACAATTTGAATAAAGGGGTTAGGAGGAGGAAGGGGATCCCCATAACCAAGTGCAACTACCCTATTTGTGAGAAATTGATATAGCTTTGATCTGTAGCATTCTAGATTGTGCTCTAGAACAAAGACAAAGGAGGAGTAGAAGATGATTCAACTCATTCTTCTATCTTCAAGAAGAAGACTCAAGAAGATCAAGCCAATTTTACCATAGAAGATTCACGTGCAGGCATCTCTCATGATGTCTAGCTTCTCTTCTTTACCCTTTAATGATGTATCTTGGTATATTGATAGTGGTGCATCATCACACATGAGTTGCACTAAAAGTTTTTTTGTTTCACTAGAACCTTTTTAATAACTTAAAGATTCAATATACACAACTGTTGGTGATGCATGTTCAATTGAAGGAGTAGGAATTTGTTCCTTGAATCTTGCATCTTCTATGAGTTCATCACTTTCCAATGTACTTTATGTTCCTAATTTCACAAAGAATATGATTAGTGCTGGAAAGTTATTTGATGATGGTTTTCAAGTGGAATTCAATGTCATTAATTGTTTCATAAAGAAAGGTGACGAGATTCTAGCAAGTGGATCTAGATACGGAAGCATTTTCAAGTTAGATTTACAAGAGAATGCAAGTACTTGTGATTTTGCATTGATGACTTGTGTTTCCAAGGAGGAAGTATGGCACAGGAGGTTGCATGTTTCCAATTTCATATCTATGTCTTCAATAGTCAAGGAGATCAAGTAAAACGTTGCTTATTCTATGGCAAAATCACATATGGATCCATATTTGATGTCTTCTACCAAGACAAAACATCCTTTGGAGTTGGTATACTCGGATGTTCATCTTTCTTTATCATTAAGCAAGGCAGGTGTCTCTTGCTTTGCATTTACTATTGATGGTTTCACAAGTAACCAATGGCTATGTCTTGTCTCTTCAAGTTTAATGGTGCATGTATATTTTCCATCATACAAAGCTTTTTTGAGTTATGGAGCTATTGAAAGGATTGCACTATATGGAGTCTTGTTCGATTATAAGCCTAAGGTTGTCTACCTTAGTGTTCTTGAAGATTATTGCTTTGCATGTGGTTTCTTGGAAGGAAAGAAGAATGGAGCTCCAAGTCTATGGATCATGGTTGGATGCTTATTCACCAAGGAAGGCTACATAGCCTTTACACTCTCTATCTCGAAAGTATTTGAGCATGGAGAAGTTATTGATTATGAAGATCTATTTTCTATCTTAGAAGGGGCCGAGGGCACATCATCTTATGATGCATCACAAGTCATTGCTATGGTGAGTAATCAAGCTGTGATGGGGTCGAGGTTTGAGGAGGAGTATCCTCAACATGCATGTCCAAAGAGATCTTCATCATTGAACAAGGCCAAGTCCTTGTTGTTCTTATTTCATGGAAAAGAAAGGATAAGTGAAGGTGGTATTCATTCTATTGTACTCACCTATGATTCTCTTTCTTTGGTTGATGTTGTATCTTGCTTAGTTGAGATTTGCTTATCTCAAAGATCAAGTAAGACTATTCTAGTTTTGAATAAAGTCTTTCGTTTGGAATTGATTCTTGTCATTGATGACTTGATTATGTTTTCAAAACATCTAGAAAGCAAGATATTGTATCGTCATTTGTATGTTCTTAAATTGAGCAAGAGCAAGAATGAGTCTAGTACTCATAGTTTGAAAAAAGAAGTTTTTTCATGTTTTGAGACATATTGTGAACTTCTTTTGAGAGTAAGTGAAGCATCCAATGAGGACACTTACATCCTTAAAAAAGTATTTAGCCTCAATTTGATCAAGTTTGAGTATGATTTCAAGATTAGATCCATTTTGGATAGAGTTCATAATGTTTGGATTTATAAAGCTAGTGTGCTCTTGAATATTGCTCATGGTATAATCTTGATCAATATGGTCTTTGTGATCATGAGGAGGCATGGAATCCTCGGTTTTTTTAGATTCTTATGCAGCCATCTTCATGCATGTGGAGTTCTCAAGTCCAAAATCAGGATCAAACATGGAGGAGGCATACCAACATAGTGGCAAATTGGTGGAAATTTTTTCAAAGGCATTTGGAAAAGATTTCTATCAAAGAGATCTTATCGTGGATTTGGTATGCGTGCTGCTATGATGAATTCTTTGTTCATCTTCACTTCAGATGCAACACAAACAATTAACACACACAAATGATCTTCATCAACATCAGATAGATATATTTCAAGGAGTGTTAAAAATTGTAAAACATTTCTATCTTATGTTTGTTGA
Organism: Diphasiastrum complanatum; assembly: GCA_029204225.1. Taxonomy (NCBI): domain Eukaryota; kingdom Viridiplantae; phylum Streptophyta; class Lycopodiopsida; order Lycopodiales; family Lycopodiaceae; genus Diphasiastrum; species Diphasiastrum complanatum. The sequence goes on from CM055102.1 coordinate 44,487,931, forward strand.
TATTTGGGGGTCCTACCCATGTAAATATTTTGTACATATCCAAGGTATGTGAATTGAGCACATATCCTTGTAGAATAGGGCGAGTTTGGGTTAGGTAGATCAAGTTCCAATGACATGCATAAAGTCTAGTTGGTCTAGTATGACATGCACCAATGTCGACAATGTCTAGATTGACATGCATGTAGAATTTCACATGGAATTGGTCAAATATGACCTTGTAGAAACTCGAGCCACAATAAATGCATAGTGTCCTAAGTTTACATTGTGACATGCAAGACATGCAAATACTTTAATGGACACATGCATGTAGTTTTGTAGGTTCATAGTTGAGAATTTGACATTTGGAAAAAGTAGGTAGAAGTTAGGTGCAATCTGTGCATGCAAGCAGTTAGGTGTCCAGATAATAGTAGTTTGCACTTGAATAGGTGTAGGGAATGCATTGAATGCAAGAAGTGCCAAGAATTTTGGCTCTCCTATATATGTACATATGACTCTCATTCATTTCTAATGATGAATCAAGCTTTGGTAATGCCATATTGTCAAATTTGGATCACATGCTATTTTGCTTGTAATTGCACTCTCTCTCTAACTCAAATTTTGTGTCTTCTTCATACATGACCTTGCTTGTATACTTTCTCTATTTGTGAGGAATTGATGTAGCTTTGATCTGTAGCATTCTAGTTTGTGCTCTAGCCATAGATCTGTTGGTAGATTGCAGGATTGCTCTTCAGGTATTTGTGTGCCACCACAAGGCATGGTAAAGATCATTCACATTTTTTGTGTGGTTTCTCACACGTGTGAATTTGCTGGATTTTCATCAAGACTTTATATACACCTTTGTTTTTACCTGTTATGCTATAAATTAAAGGGTTTGGTCTTGACTTGTCAAGAGGGACTATGTGAAATCTTTCTCTCTCTCTCTCTCTCTCTCTCTCTCTCTCTCTCTCTCTCTCTCTCTCTCTCTCTCTCTCTCTCTCTCTCTCTCTCTCTCTCTCTCTCTCTCTCCCCCCACCGTTGGTGCCCTGCCACTACAGGTGTGCCCTCACTGTTGCTGATCTGTACTTCTGCAGGCTTGAGCACCCTCCTCCAACGCAATAAGATATGCCATGTGGCAAAGGAGCCGTTGCCTCTACTCCTGAACCATCCTCTGTTTCCAGCATGGCTTCAGCATCTTCCTTATAGCCAGATCCGCCTACCCCTTCTCCTTCTATGCCTGTAGCAGTTTCTATCTCCCCATCAAACCATATTCTTGATAATAGTGAAACTACTGTAGCTATTCCCTTGACTCTAGACACTCTAGAAGCACATGTTTCTTTCCCTCCATATTCCTTGGTCAAACTTCTTCGAGATGATCAACTCCGTCTATTTGAATACCTTAACATTCATAGAGAGCAACTGGCTTCTCATGATTCTCTGCTTCTAGGGGTGCAATCGCATTTTCAGAGGTTGGATACTTCCATTCAAAAACTCAAGAACGAAGTTGCAGTTATTAAAAGTGAATCTTCTTCTCAAATTGCTACTTTAGCTAAAATCCAGCATCTCAAAAATCAGGCGGAACAACACCATACTACTATCCAGTCATGGGCAGATGTGCTTAAAGGTTCGTCTACAATTATCTCTCCACCTTCGCCTTCACCTTCTTTTATCTCAGCCATGTTCACTGAGAGCCATCTGCAAGAACATAAAGCTCTCAATGTTCATGTTAGAGGTATTCGGAACTCTCAAAATGCTGTTGAAGAAGCTGAGAAATTTTTGGAAGAAAATTTTCAACACCGCAACAAATGTATGGAAACTGCCTGGCGACTCAATTCACACTTTTAATCTTTCCAAATTTATCCAAGAAACCAAGTGTGAGATAATAAGCATTGGTAGAAAAGATACACTCATTAGACACTTTCAAACAACAATATCGAATTCATTTTTAACAAAATGACAAAAATAAGACAAGAATCTAAAAGTCAAAAGTTTTCTTCTAAATAGTGGAAATTCTCCTCGACATACTCACACACAATCTGCAATTTATGCCAAGTAGAGAAGCATGTCATACACATAGAGCCTACACGTAGGACTTTGGATTCTTATCATGAGCTAGGAGGCATGGACATAAGGAAATCCAAAAAGCTTGGCATTGGAATGAACATCATGTTTTGAGTTGATTTTAGAAATTATAAATTGCGAGAAGCGTCCATTTATCTAAGGTTTGCAAATTAATTCAAAGAATTTCAAACAAATTTCATGCAATTTTTTTATTATCTAAATGCATAGAATTCTTTTTTTTTTTTAGTGTGTGGATTGGACACAAAAATTTAGGGTGGCTTAGATGAAGAGCTAAACGGGCTTTAGTTGCTTGCTCAAAGCTACAAATTGGTTTGTTGTAGATTGGCTAGTTGCATGATACTGCTTGCACATGTTGTATCCTAGAATTCCTTGTAAAATGTAAAATTGGGTCCCCATTTCTATCCATCTTGAGCACATGATTAGTTGTCGTGATTGAATTTAGGATATTGTCTCTATACACAAAGGTTACTGTTCCATTCAACACAAGGTAGGAGGAGGGAAACAATCTACTCTTAATCTGGTCTACTTTCTCTCATAATATATAGAGAAATGGATCTCCTAAAGACCTACAATGCTTTATTAGTTACATAGTTCCATATGGTATTTAAGTGGCCCTTGGGTCTCTAATTTTATCTATATGCTTCTATTGGGTCTTATCTCCTAATAGCCCGGGCACATGAGGCATCATCAATTGTGCCAGGATGGTATCTTCCCTCTCCTTATCAAGAAAATTAGAGGAGAAGTTTTTAAAATCCTGAAAGGGTTGTATAAGTAGGATCCGCTTGAGTTCTTTGGCAGTGTCTTGTTGGACGTTCTTGAGAGTTGATTGTTGAAAACTCTAGTGCCAGCTATCCTTTGGAGGACATGCAATTGGTTTGTATACCATCTTATTGATGAGTGCAAATATGTACTAATTGGAGATTGGTATATTAGCTTTTGTTGATCTTCGCTTTTTGCACTAGGAATTGAACCACATGTAGAAGTCAATTGAGCTATATTTGATTTGTTATTAGCCTAAATTTCTTAACAAGGTTCTTATTATATCCTTTAAAAGTGCATCTTGGTTTCCAATGGGGGCTTGAACTTGCGATCAAAGAAACTTTGGATGCCAAGCTAATACCCTTAAAAAGTAGGCCAAGAACCATCGATATAACTAATCTTGGAGAGTTAGTGCCCCTAGTTACTAGCAATCCAGAAGAACTTTAGCAATTCTCACAAATATCAACAAATCCAATAAAGTCAGTAGGAGTTCTTAGGTCTCACTCATGCCCAACGGCCCTGGTCAGTTCCTTCTTGGAAACATTAACAAATGTATAAGTAGTCCAAGTTTTTGATTTAAAAAAAAGTTAAAGCTGTTTTTGCTAGTTAAAACCTTGTTGTGATTGGTTAATCTAGAAACACATTTTGCTTGTGAAGCCCCCAAGGACGAGGATAATGCACAGGCTTTGTGAAGTGCCTATTTTGACACATGAATATAAATGTGATGACTCACAAAGTTTTCACTTGTGCGAGGAGAATGTCCTCGAGCTATCTATGCCTATGCCCCCCCCCCCCCCCAAAAAAAAAAAAAAATCATGTATAGTTGACTTATGTGATTGCATCGCTTGTAAAGTAGAGATGCGCTCATACCTAATCCACAATGCATGGCCTAAAGGCTCAAACACTTGCCCAATGTGCCCCCAAGAGAATGGGGCTTTAGAGCACTAATAATTGACACGTGTTTTGGGTTTGGCCTGACCCACTAAAAACGCCCCATGTGGCGTACATACTCGGGCTCTGCCCAAACTGAAAGGTGCCTGGGAAAAATCTGCGCCATTGTCCTGCGACCACTGACGCCATTTCTCGCTGGCACTAGTGAGACATGGCACCAGTTTCCTGTTGGCAAAGGTGCCATATTTGTGAGCACACGCCGTGTTCTCAGGAATCGGCACTGACCCCACATCCCACGGGCATGATACCAGCACCATTTTTTCGCGGGCACTGATGCCACTCTCCTTGGCACCCACATGCACGTGAGACTAAAGTCCAGTTTGCACTTATATGGGTTACTCGACAAATCATGACATTCCTTATGGGATAATGTATTTGGCTGCCGGATGACGCTGAGCTTCGAGCAGCCATTTAAGAAAAAAAAAACATGTGGCTATCAGCACACGGTACACTTATGCCAAAAGACTATTGTGCTTGGAAGATGTGAGGCCCCCAAGATACGAGGTGGGTTGCAAGACATCAGCTCTGTGACCCTTGGTTTCGAAAGGGGCTATTGAACCATGGGACTTAAGCATGGAACTTTGAATGCCAAGGTATCCAACTTAGCCAACCCCCCCTTTGGATTATCCGCCTTCAAATGAGACGAAGCCATTTTAGCCCTAATTTTTTGGCTACGATCCTATTCTTTCCTTCCTTCGTTTTCTTCTTTGCTTCTTCCTCACTTTCCTCTGCAGCTCCGGGTATCCTCCTCGCTTCCACTCCTTCACGCATTTGCGGTTTTGGATGTATTTGCCACTTAATACATCTAGGATTTACGTTGAAAGCTGTTGTTTGTTTGCTTCATAGCAAAGTTTTTGCTGATCCTGTGTGTGGAAATGGTCAGTACATTGTTCTTGAACGGGTGTAATTTGCGGTTTCTTAAACGCTTCATTCATTTAACGTCAATGCAGTTGTGTTTGTTTGGTGGTAACTTGATGGACACTTGGGGCTTTTGTTGAAGCTTACATGCAAGCTTTCTTTTCTTTTTTCAGTTTTGTCTGAGTTGTGGGATGATTGATTGATTTCCCTGTCAAGTCTTGACCGACGTGAAGATTATGAACCCCCTTCACTATGACAAGTAGATCATATCAGAAGATATGGTTGAAAAGCTTGCCTAGCCAATCTCCCCAGTCAGGGCATTGTGCAATCGTGAGACAGTATTTCGTCATAGATGTCTGTCATGGAGAGCATGTGTTTTTGTTATTTCCTAACAAGTTTGTGAAAGTTAGTATTGGGCTGCATGCAATATAGTGAATTCTGATTCAGTTACTAGTCGGTGCTATAGTAGAGCAGTTTTATAGATGAAAGCTAGTTATTTCCAATATGTGATAATAATGTTAGAATCTGTATTTCTTGTTATAACATATGTATGTAGGATATCTTGCCCTCATTATGATTGGAGTTGTTGGTCTCCAGTCACAATTGCTATTTCTATGATGTTGTTCTAATTACTGAACCATTTACATATGTGTAAGTGACATATGGGGAGCCTTGAGCTTGCTAAAGGATGCTTTATAAAAATATGAAATGGTTTGGAAGAATGCTAGTTTTCTTTTGTTTGTATATTGTCAAATGAGCTTGTGCTTTGTCATTATGGTCTTGAAAGGAGTGGTCTCCAATGATGGATGTAATTTTGGTATTGTTCTAATTACCGAATCTTTTGAATGTGGATAAGAAGAGACATCTGAGGAGCTATGAGGTTGCAAAGAAACCCCTCATTCTATTGCAACCTGTTGTTGGATTAAGTTTGACTTTGTTGCTTTGATAAGTTTGTATTCGTAGGTTTCATTTGAGTTTGGGATTTTCAGTATCTTTTCCAGTATGCTAGGGAATACAGTCTATAAACAGTGTATGGATCCAATGTGTTACTTAAAGTTTCTAGATTGTCGTAAGATTATTTAATATTTGTGTTTTGGATTACTATGTGTACCTAACACTCAATGAAGTAATGGTTTTTACCTAATCACTTAAATATTTTATCAATTGTCGAGAGAAGTGCTAACATTGGAATGCATGCTTTGTATCGGACTTTAAATTCTACTACATTGAGCATTATCTTCCAAATTAGAGAATCCTTTGCTTCCACTTTTTAGCCTCAAACTTATTAATGATTGCAAAGAGTTGAACTCTTTTACACCTCGAAAGTATTAATAAGATAGCTTTTTTGTTATCTTCTATTTTGTTTTTTTTGAAGTTGGTTATAATAAGATAGCTTTTATGTTATCTTCTATTTTGTTTTTTTTGAATTTGGTCAAAATTTGCCTTTGGTCTTTCTCACATGAGAAAAAGAAGCCACGTAAATACTATAGTATTTGTTCTAATTTATCTATAAACATGATGAATGGATGTGTAGATCTTATTGAAATGACAAATATCACATCAAAGAATGTCAATCTATGCTTCTATTTTAATGGAGAAGCTCAATGTTGTAACCATGTGAATCATTTTTGTATTCAACCTATGATTCATTAGTATCTATAGCTAGTTATTTTGTATTTTGTCTATGTCTTTGTAACTCTTGTTTACATTTTATGGTTCTTGTTTTTATCTTTATTATTATATTAAATTTTTTTCTTCTTGATTATCATTTGCTTCTTAGTTAACATTGGGTCTACCCAAAAGAATCAAGATTCTTACTGTTGTTTTGATATAGATCTTTTGACTTTTTTTGTTGCATGTATATTTTTTTCTAAGCTTAACTTATGACGTCACTAACTTCTTCAATTAAAATTTGTTAATTCCGATATATTCCAATCTCACAAAAACATATTCAATAGCTAGTTATAGAAGTTTATCTCCCATGCTTGATAAAACAAAATTGTGAACTCATTTGATATTAAAGAAGAGATCTTCATTTGAAGTTAAAAAGGGTTTTTGCTCCATATACGTTCTTTTATAGGTAGTTGTAGAAGTTTTTCTCCCATGCTTGATAGAACAAAGCTGTGGCATCATTCGTTGTTCAAGGCAGTGCTACAGGAGATTCTCAAGTTGGTCCTTGATATATAATTGATGTTGTAGCATGTTAGTCGTACTAATCAAAATTAATGGATTGTCTTTTGACTTTGTTTAAAATAAGAAAAAAAACACTAAGCTACTTTCAAGGGAAAATTTATGCTTCAAATTTTTTTGCCTTTCATGGCAGTTGAAGTAGCCCATACCATAGATGCACGCCATTTTGGAACGTTGCATTCTAGAATGGTTTCGGGATTCTGCAGCATTCCAAATTGAAATGCTACATTTTTTTTTTTAATTACTAGCTGATAATGGATAATGGATAATGGAGTTTGGGTAACTACAACACTAAGTTTGGTACCAAGGGTACATTGCACTTTCAAGTAAGTAGAATTGACTCAATGATGGGGATATAAGGATGTATAGCTGTTGCAAATATAAGATCAAGTTGGTATTATTAGGTATGGGACTCAAGCAAACTATCAGTGACTACAAATGGTACAAAAGGTACTGTGCATCAGTCAAACTTTGGTACAATCATCAAAGAAATCCTTGACGAGTGGTATAGTTTACTTTGACTTATTAGATCTCAATATTTGGCACATGTACAATTGAATGAAAGGTACAATATCAATTTTAGACAATTATGTGCAAGATTCGAAGGTGCTTATACAATCCTAGTGTCATGCCCACAATTGGTCTCGGGTAGCGTGTTCACGCTAGGGATCAGTAGACCAACAACCCGTAAGTTAATTGTGACTATAAGGGAATTGGGGCCCTTTTGTGGATAAGGTCATAATTAATGGTTGTAGGCCTAAATTCATGATGGTGGATTTATATGGGTCTATCAGTGAGTCATTGGGGAACTGGATGACGTGGCCCAGATAGGCTGCAGAGGTGTCTAGTGAGGTGTCACAGTGCGCTACTAGTGGTGCATGGGCCTTGGAGGGTATAAGAGTATACCTATTGGGCTCTCACTAGTGTATGCTTGATTCTGTGATTGGTAGCTACATGCTGCTAGGGTGATTCCTCTTTCCATGACTCTGATTGATCCATAGCTTGGGGGCTAGATCCGTTCGATCTAGGTTTGGTTGGGTTGGTTTGTCCACCATCCGTTTCCCTTGTGTTGCTTGTGATTGGCATGCTTAGAATAGGATTCGGGATTAGGACTTTATATTGGTATCAAAGCCAATTCTAAGCACGTTTTGCCATTGTAGTGTGTTCAAGATTGAATCTCGAATTGTGTGGGGACTTTTCCGTTGTGTGATACGAAATTTCGACATACTTTTGAGAAAATGATGGAGTAAGCAACAAGTGGTGAAAATTCAAATTCCTCTTCCCGTAAATTTCTTTTTTGAAGTATAATCGATTGTGTGGTATGTGTACTACCAGGTATACAATCGATTCGGTTTTTCAAGAACTTCAAACTGGTGTTTAGGAAGTGAATTTTGGTTTTCTTGAATCACTTATGTTGCCGATTATTTCATTAAGAGCACTTTTTTTATAGCAACGGGTTTGAATTAGAGGAAATGCTGGTTTTTACGGCTTTTTGTTCTTCAAACAATGGTATAGGTGGTTTTTGAAAAGGCAGGAAAAGAGGCACAAAAAAGACTAATCACTGGCTATGAGTGTTGTTGGTTTCTTACAAGATTTTGCATGGCGGTTTCTTGGTGATTCACACGTTCATGTTGGATTTTTTGGCAAACTAACAGAGTTTTGCAGGCTTTGGTGAATCAGTAAAGCCATCATACTGATGGTATGGTTTACAAGATTGCCTATTCTGTAAATAAAGGTAGGCACCTGCAAATCAGAGTTTCTGAAAAAAATGGGCAGCGTCTACCTTGTTTTTCAGCCTTTAGGAAACCTACCATGCGTAAATCTGTAAGAATAGCTTACTTATGCATATATGTAAAGCAGTTGTAAAAGCGCCCTATTGTCATGAGGAATCTGCAAAAACAGCAGAGGTCTTCTTCTAAAGCTTTAAGCATAAAAGAAAAGCTAGTTAAAGCTTTGATTTATGGAAAAAAACAAACAACAGTATTAACTCTCCAAAACCGCGCCAAAAAGCGGCCTCCAGCTCGCCCTCGGATCACCTGTGTGCCTGCTAAAGCAACTGAAACCATGGCGAGTTGGAAGCGAGCCTGGCAAGCTCTCAATTTGCCGCCATCTCTCCCTCTCGGTCTCTCTCTCTCTCTCTCTCTCTCTCTCTCTCTCTCTCTCGGGCCCCTTCTCGCGATGAAGGAGCCCGAACCCTCACTTTTTTGAGGGAGGGGGGGGGGGTATGTTTGAACTTTTAGATAACTTGAGTTTTAAAGTTATCCAATTTGTTAGGTGGGAATAGTGAGTAGGGAGGAGGGGTGGGCCTGGAGTTGGTATACCAAGTTTTTTGTTTTTCCGTTTTTTAAGAAAAACTTCCAAAGGCTTCTGCCAAATACTATCAGTCATAAAACGGGTGTTTTGTCGGAAATTTGAGATATTGGTCATGACCCCCCTTTTGGATATCTCAAATTTACAAAACCGGAAACCCAATAAGCTATACTTTTATAAAAGATATATTGGTGAATTTCTTAAACATTAATTAACCCGTTTTCTTGTGATTCCTTGGAAGGTAATTTTTTATTACCCGTTGACCTTGGACGATGTCACAGAAATGGTTAATGGTAGTGTTTTCTAAATTATTTTTCTTATGTGAATCTTCAATAACTCCTTTTTTGATTTACGGGTCAATTCTCAGTGTTGGTAACAAAGAAGATCTTTTAATAAGTCATTGTGTTGGGACATTATTGGTATTTGCTTACCATGATGCAACACCTCTTTTTTGACTTTCAAGATTTTCTCGAATTTTTTTTTTTTGAAACTTACCCTTGAAAACTCCTGTTGTTTCCTGTTAAAAAGGGGGAGAAGTAGGAAGAAAAGAGTGTTATCAAGGGGAAACATCTATCAGAGATTCCAGGAGGAATCTGTTATATTGATAGATGGTGGACCTGTTTCAAGATATTGGTGTTCCATATCAATATTCAACAGATATTGGTGTTCCATACCACCAACATCAAAATTTATTCTTACAGTAACTATCATAGAGTTGTGATGTCATCACACCTCATTCATCATTCTTGATATTAAAGGCACCATAGAGCTATCCTTGTATACTCATATTGGTTACTTGGAGGTACTCTACCATGCACTTGACACATTACAATTCGTACTGACATTTACTAAAGATCTATCCATAGCTACCTACACGGTCGGAAACTGTTGGTTCAATGTCAAGTACAACTACAAAGCTAGGTACAAAACATGCATACAAATCTGGAACCCTATCAGTTACGTTCTTTGGTGATATCTTCCCATTCAGGTTGTCTAATTACCAGCACCGAAATGGAGTTCTGCTCTACAACTTTAAGCATCGGCCCCTAGTTCAGGGAGGTGAAGGACTTTGAAAGAATTATGTACCAAGTCGACACCCTCAAACCACAAGTTCTTACCACCCACTAGAACTGTATCCATGTTAGAATAAAATTCATTCACTGCAAGTTGTTTTTTATATGATGCAAAATTTGTTTACCAGTGATCCATAGAGGAATCTTCTTACCAAATGCCTAAACTGTTTAGCCGACCATTTTTTGGTAGCACACATTGTGTTTACATGTAGAAAATTTATGTCTAGAGGCCTGCGCCCAATTTTCTGGGAGATTCAATGTGAATGTATTGGGTGCCGTGAAGAGTGTATTATTCAGTATTCTTCTCAGGTCTCTGATGCAAAATATATTTTCATACAATTTGCAATTAAAGTTTAGGTTCTATGAGCACCTAATGGACGTGCTTGCTATTGTGAAAATTAATTGTTCATGTACGATCTTTTAACAGGAATGATTCCATGTCACACCTTTCTTAAGCAAGTTCAATATGAAAGCTTAAAAAAATCAATCAGCAAACAAAAAGGTTTTTGGTTTTTGGATGGAAAGCTGGTTTACGTTTTTTTTTCTCATTGTAGACAGCGATGGGGCACTGTGAAAGATCTAAAAAGAATGACCATGAAGCTCGCTGGGAATACATTGCAAGAAAGCACTCTTTTATCCAGGTTTGTTCATATGTTTTGACATCTTTGCTACTGGTTAATCTACAAATAAAAGAAATCTAGATATCGAAACAATGCATACTAGAAATTTAAGAAGTTAATTTAAGAAGATATGTCATTGTTTGACCTTTTGGCAATGGTATCTGTAACAGTTGTTGGATAAAAGTGAAAGAGAGAGTCATCCTTATCTAGCCAGACCATAGAAGCCCATTCTGTACCAATAGGAACATATGTTCCATACGCAAGGAACATACTATGTTTTGTTGTACTGAACAAAATAGAAGTATGCACCTATAAAGAAACTGCGTTGTTTAACCCAAAAGTGTGCCTGTTTCCCTACCTATGAAGATGCTCAAAGGCGGGCTAGCTACGGGTTCCGTGCTTCTATGCTATGGATTCTGCCATTCTCAGGAAGCCGATTGCTACAGACGCGTGTTTAGGTTTCTGTAAGAGCTCAGGAAGTGGAATAAGGTTTGTGTGTAAACTACAATCTCAGGAGGCAGAATGAGGCTTTTGTGTAAACTCAATTGCTACAATCTCAGGAAGCTGATTACTTCAGGAAGCAGATTACTAGTCTTAGGAAGCCGGCAGTGGCTACAGTCACATTTTTAGGTACTTCCAAAAACAATGTTTCTAATGAATCTCTATATATTATAGAAATTTGTATGGAACACACATGGAACAGGATTCCATACATACCCGTTATATACGCTATGAAACTATGACATAGGCATTATAAAAAAGGAGTACAAAATTTCCATTTTAACTTTGCTTCCGCAACTGTTTTAAAACATACATGTACCATGGATGTGTGAATGTTAGGACAGTCAACACAGAATCAGTAGCAATTTTGTCGTAAGCTTTCAATCATTGTTGCTTGATCCTCTAAATTTTCAAGGAAAAAACAACTATTGGGAAAGTGATTTCGTGCTTTAGTGGCAGCTTATATATTCTAAAAGCCATAGAACCCTTCACCAACTACTGCAACTTCTACGCTTATATATTTTAAAATCCTCAGAACCCATCACCAACTGTTGCAGCTTCCAGGAACAGACACTAGATTATCTATATATCAATTAGTCTTTTCAGTCAATAGTTGGAAATTGAAATGGTTATTTTGATATTCTCCTTGCTTATTTATTATGATGGCTGTTCTAAGCATGTAGATGTAATGGAAAACTTTAATTTCTCTGTCTTTATGTCTTTCTGTTAACTTGCTGTAAATATCTGGAAAAGTGTTGAAAATGCTCAAAATCTGTGGACTAGGTCAAATGTAGTGCATAAGAGACTGCATGCCTTGTTTTCTTCCATACTCTGCTTTCTTTGTACTGTTCCATGACTGTTGTGTGGGTTGGAGGATATGGGTCCAGCTGATCTTGCTACAACAATCTGATAGGTGAAGCGCCGCCACCTTTTCTGGACATACGTATCTCTCCTTCTCATGATCCTATTCATTGTCTCAGGTTGGAGCAGTTTATCTCTCCGTTAGAATTATCTATTTCATTTGAATTGAAAATCAAGTTTTTGTTGCTGATTTGCTGGACATAATCACAGTTCTTGGCTGAAATTTTGACTGCATGCATGTATAGTTCTACTGTTCAAGTTCTCCTGGGAGTTTGTTATGTGACAGTTTAGAGGAACTGTGCTGTATGCCTTTCCCTTTCAGTTGATAAGTTTTTGGCTATAAATTGTTGAGATTTTTTGAAATTAGGGTGGGGGTTCAAATAAATGTTACAAAAACATATGGTGTAGAGTCAATGTCAGGTCCTAGGTAGCCTTCAAGCAAGTTGCTAGACTTATGTTTCTAAAGGATGGCACCAATGAATGGTGCAGTTGATGCTAAGGAGGAAAAAGATGTTGAGGAGCTGCAGATAGGAGTCAAGGTAAGGACTAGACATTGATTCTTGGACCTTGATGTCATGTAGCATCTAAGATCATTTGTGTCTTTTGTGTTATGTTTGATCGATTTTCTAGATATAACATCAATATGTGGCATCTGATATGAGTCAATTAGTTTCTGTTTCATATACTGTGTTTAATTCACTTCAATTGAGGTATTTATGTGCCTTAGTTGAAATATGCTGACTACATTCTCTTTCTTTGTTTGAATCACTACTTTTCAAATTGGAATCAGCACCCATGAAATTTCCAGTAAATTTTTGCTTCAGAGTAGAATTGTAAATCCCCAATCAGTTTAGGAGGATATATGGGTTGGGATTACCATCTTGTTTGTTGAATTTAAGCAACCTCTTGCCAACCTTGACATAATCTCTTTTTTCCTAGGAGGAATTCAACTTTGTGACAAGGATGACAGTTGGGATGAGTTATTGTAGGATGAATTAGAAGAAGACCTAAGATAATGTTGATGTCGAGAACAAACTCCTTGTTTTATTGGTATATTTCTTTGCGTTGCAACAAATTGCAACCACATACTTTAGTGCTTGTGTTAGCCTCCTCAATTCCTTTGAGTCATATCCTTGCAAACATACACCCTAGTTGGGATACTCAATGTGGTACCCTCATTTCATATTTATCCCCATTTGGATGCCACGATGAGGGAATTGAGATGAAGGCGAAATTTTCGAGTCCTTTGCTTCAAAATATTGTTTTCTTCTCGAGTAAAGCAACAATTATCAGCAAAGTACAAATCAATTCTAGAGATGCTAGAGTTACAAGGCGTCTTGAACGAATTCCCTTCATCTTTTTCCCGTTTCTTGCTACATGACTTGGCTCCATGCAATTAAAGCACAAATTGTCACTTCTGGCCTTGGCGAAGGTCTCATGGTATATCGAGGATCATTCCTGCAATCCAACCTTTGCCTTTTCTTTTCCTTTCTTTGAAAAGAAATAGGACTTCTTGCCCTTTGCCTCGGGCTGTCCAGTAGGCTTTGACTTAGCCACTAAATGAGTATTAGTGTATAGCTTGACATGGCGAACTGCATCTTTGAGGGTAAGAGGCTCCTTTCTCCTAACCTCTAACTAAAAATCCTTGGGTAAGCCCAAGATGATATGCAATTTAACCAAGGCAGGATCTGTTCTAGTAGCAAAACAAGAATATACTTCATGGTTTTCTTGCAAATATGCATCAAGGGGGGCCGCTTTCCATTTGAATCGTCGCATACTGTCGATAGAAATTGAGGTCATCAAGGATAGGTAAGAAGGCCACCTTGAAAGCCTTGCAAAATCCTCCCATGTCTTGGGGACTTTTGGCTTCCCACGAATAACTTGCCACCAAGTAAAAGGCTCTACCTTGCAAGTACATGGCAACCATATTGATGTTCTTGGTGTCTAGCAAATCATGCATAGTGAATCGTCCATCAATCCAACGACATTAGGAGATCTATCCTTCTTATCACCTATGAAAAAATTAGGAGTGAAGAAAGGGTGGTGCAAAGCTTGCCTTGTCTACACCAATTTGTTCAACTCTTGTTGTTTCCTATTATGCTTTGCCTGCATGCCAATAATCTATTGTTGTTGGTTGTTGATAGCCATCATAATGAGTATCATGGACAATGGTAGTGCCAGTTATGAACGTAGCCACGGCTGATCTAGATTTAGTCTATGAAAGCATCACATAAGCAAGACTTAACCCTAGAAAGCAGGAGAGAGAAAGCTTAAAGAGACTAAAGAAGGAGATCATATCATAAGCCAAGTAACAAATGACACAGAATCCCTACTTATAGCCAAGAGGAAGCCCTAAAAGGAAGCTTCCAGTGGCTAGGGCCAAACTGAGAGGGAAAATAGTGCGCCCTCCAAGAAGGCCCCCACTCTCAGTAATATGACCAAATAACCAATATAGTGAATCATAGGGCCCAAGGCCAATAATATGGTCTAAATGTCAATAATAGGGCCCAAGGCCAACCATATAGTCTAAATGTCAAATAATGAATAAAAAAGGGCCCAAAGCCTGCCTATGCATAAAGTAAAGTAAATGTAAATGGACATGGCGAATGTAATGAGCCGAGTCCATAACTCTCCCCGACACAAAAATAAGACCCAACTGCCATAAAGGACTGGATCAAGTAACAGCAAACCCTGGAGGATCAACTGGAATAGCATCTGGTGTAGTAACAACTGGAGCAACAGCTGATGTAGAGGAATCAACAAGTGCGGCAAGAGCACGAGCCTGATCCGCAAGTGACGGTGTATGATAAAAGACATCAATAGGCTCTCATGTGGCCTCCTCAACAGGTCGACCATCCCACTGGACTAGGAACTGAATCTGCCGGCGGCGTCGACTATGATGCAAACGCACCTGAAGGATAGCAGCAGGTAATAAAGGAAAGAGATCCAGTGCAGTAGGAAACTCAGCATCACGAGGAGCATCATCCTCAATAGCAGCACATAATAAACTGACATGGAATATATCACAGGCACGTGTGGAAGCAGGAAGCTGAAGACGATATGTAACTGGACTAAGAACCTCCAATATACAATAAGGCCCATAATAACGTGGTGCAAGCTTCTCAGTAGAAGCATGGCCCTGAATAAAATGATGATGTGCAAACCGTAGGCGTAGATATACCATATCACCAACATGAAACTCAACATGACGTCGATGACGATCAACTGAAGCCTGATAACGCTGCTGGACCTGCTGCAAATGGGAACTGGTCTGGAGAATAAGTTCGCGAGCACCTGATAGAAATGAAGACAGTGTCACAGGTGTATCCTCGGGAGGAAGAGGAATACCAGGTAAAAGAGGTGCATAACCATGAGATAATAAAAATGGTGCAACGCCGGTGCTGGTACTAACAGAGCTGTTATAGCTATACTTTGCCAAACATAAGTGCTGATCCCAATCCTTCCCTGAAGGAGTAACAAAATGGCGCAAATAATCCTCAAGGATCCTGTTAAGGACCTCAGACTGCCCATCAGAAGTAGAATGATAAGCAGACCCCATAAAAAGCTGTACATCCAATATACGCACAAGCTCTGTCCAGAACAATGATCTAAACTTACTATCCCGATCAAAAAGGATAGTACGAGGAAACCCATGTAGGCGAAATATCTCTGAAAGGAACAAGCGTGCACACTGCTCTGCTGTGATAGTACTGCGGACGGGTATGAAATGTGCCTGTTTCAAGAACCTGTCAACTACCACCATACATGAATCGTGACCACGACGGGTGCGGGGAAGGCCAATGATGAAGTACATAGAAATATCAGTCCACTGGCGGTGAGGAATAGGCCAACTCTGAAGCAAACCAACGGACTTAGCACGGGAGTACTTATTACGTAAGCAGAAAGGACAGGTACGAATAAGTACAACAAGCTCTTTCCTAAGGGATGGCCAATAGAAATGATCCTTAAGACGAGCATAAGACTTCTGAAAACCAAAATGACCCCCAACTGGGGACGAATGAGCATCCGACAACAACTGAGAACGGATACCCAAAGAACTAGGAATACAAAGAGAACCATAATGATAAAGACGGTGGTCAACAATGGAATAAGCTTGATGAGGTGAAGACGACATAGGTGGAGCAGAACTATAAACATCACGAAAATCAGAACATGTAAGATAAGCAGATGGAAGATCATCAAACCAGGAAGGGATCGTGGCAACAAGGGTATTCAATAAAGCAGGAAGTCTAGACAATGCGTCGGCAGCAGTGTTAGCACGGCCAGGACGATACAAAATAGAAAAATCAAAAGATTGTAAAAACTGCAACCAACGAAACTGACGATCACTAAGATCACGCTGGGAGAAGAGATAACGTAAGGACTGATGATCAGTAACGATATCAAAAGGAACACGGTACAGGTAATGGCGCCACTTCTTAAGAGCATAGATAATGCCAAGAAGCTCTTTCTCATGGACAAAATAACGTTGCTCATAAGAGCGTAAACGACGCGACTCATAAGCAATAATACACTGAGACGGACGAAGCAAGGCACCTAAACCAACATTACTAGCATCGGTCTCAACAATAAATTTCTGATCAAACTGTGGTAAACACAGGACAGAGGCCTCCACAACAGCACGACGAAGAGTGTCAAAGGCGAACTGACAATCAGAAGTCCAAACAAAAGCACTAGACTTCTTCAAAAGGGCATGAAGAGGGGCAGCCACAGTGGCAAAGTGAGGAACAGGACGACGAAGGTGAGTAGCGAGACCAAGAAACATACGAACATGGTGGACATCTGTGGGAATAGGCCAATCAGCGATTGCCCGAACCTTATGAGGGTCCAAACGAATACGACCATCACAAATGAGAAATCCTAATCTCAACAACAGCAAAGGAACACTTAGAAAGTTTAGCAAACAACTGGTGATGAAAGCAATTGAAAAACAGATGAAAGATGTAACACATGCTCATCAAGAGTCTTACTAAAAACAAGAATATCATCAAAATAAACTAAAACACAACGACCAAGGAGAGGACGCATGATGTTATTCATCACATTCTGGAACGTAGGTGGACCATTAGTAACACCAAAAGGAAGAACACGAAACTCATACAAACGAAGATGGGTACGAAACGCAGTCTTGTGTTCGTCCGAAGGATGCATCCTAATCTGGTAATAGCCGGAACGTAAGTCTATCTTAGAGAAAAGATGAGAGGTGCCTAACTGGTCAAAGAGATCATCCATGTGAGGAATAGGATACTGCTTACGGATAGTTAACTTATTGAGGGCACGATAATCAATGCAGAGGCGTTTGGAACCATCTTTCTTACTGACAAGGAGAACAGGGGCACCAAAAGGACTGTGACTAGGAACAATAAGGCCCTGATCTAGTAAAGCAGTAATCTGAAGCTCAACCTCATCACGCTCAGACTTAGACATACGGTAAGGAGGCCGGGAGGGAGGAGCAGAACCAGGACGCAAATCAATATGGTGGTTCACATCACGTAATGGTGGTAGCGTCGTAGGTTCTGAAAAGACAAATGCATACTGATGTAATAAGTCAGAGATCACCTGAAGAACAGCTGCTGGAGGAGAGGTAGTCACTGGAGAATCTGCTGCAGCACGCTGAACACATAATAAAGCTGCACAATGAGCCTTAGGTAGGTTGTGGATAAATTGCTTCCCGCTGATCAGCTGGAAAGCTGCCTGAGAATCAATACCAGCAAGTGAGTGGGTCACTGCATCATGAACAAATGTCAATGTCTGTTGAGCTAGGTCCAAAGTAACCGCTCCCAATGAAGCAAACCAATCAGCACCAAGGATAAGGTCATAGCGCTCCAGAGGAATGATATAAAGATCTGCCTGTCCAGAAAAATCACCAATGCGGTAGGATAATCCCTGAAACATCTGAGAACTAGGAAATGAGTGAGAACTGGCAACCTCGACTGTGAGATGCTGTGGAGCAGGAATAGGTGAAGCGCGTATCCGGCTGAGAACATAACTGCTGATAAAGGAATGAGTGCTGCCGGTATCAACTAAAGCAATATACTCACGACCAGTAATGCGCACACGTAGCCGAATGGAGCGAGGACCGGGGCACCTTGTCCAGGTAGCATAAGCAAGCTGAGCATGGCAAGTAGCAGGAAGTAAATCAGTAGAAGGCTCAAGAGATAGATCAGGCTCATCAGATATATGAATGTAGATATCGGACTCATCTGGGGTAGTGCCCTCATGGTAGAAAACAACAGTAGAAGTAGGCAGGGGCTGGCGGCAATCACGGGCAATGTGGTCAGGACTCTTACAACGAAAGCAAAGATGCTTCTGCTGAATGTCAGCGAACTCTGCAGACGTGTAACGTTGGACAAAAGCAGGATGAGGAGGCGGAGGGCGAGGAGCGGGAGAAGTAAGAGAAGAGGTCGGGACGACAGTGGAGGGGGCAGATGGGGCCGGAGATGGTAGAGGTGAAAGAGATGGACGGGTCGGGAAAAGCAAAAGGGAGCAAGAGTAGGGTACTTATGCTGTAAAGTACTAGCAAGGGACATGGCCTCAACAAGTGTGGGTGGATGGAAAGAAGAGACATCGTATCGTAAAGCACCACGAAGTCCAGCAATGTAGCGAGAAATAAGCTCGGTGGGCTGAAGATCTGTAAAGAGGTAGGAAAGGTCCATAAACTGATCTGTATAGGAAGAAAGATCACCAGTCCGAGTAAGACTACGGAATATATCACGCTGGCAGCTCAGCCACTGAGGGTCAATCATAGCATGATGAAGATCACGACGAAAGGTAGGCCATAACTGGAGACCGTCCCGATCAGGGTCAAGTCGGTAGACCCGCCACCAAGTGGCAGCACGTCCATCTAAATGTAAGGCGGCTAACTGGATCTTCTGAGGATCAGTCTTAGGGTAAATCTGAAAATAAGTATCAAGCTTTGCAAACCAATTCTCTAACAAGTTCCCATCAGAGGAACCAGAATAGGTGGCAAGCTGTATCCGATCACGAAAATCTCGAGCAAAATGTGGCTCAGGAGCTAGATGTCGTGGAAAATGTGACTCAGGAGCTGTAGGACGTGGAAAACCGGGTGGTGGGTTAGGTGGAAAATGAGGCCCACCGCCAAAGGAAGTAGGCGAGGATGGAAGTCCAAATGGAGACCCAAATGATGAATGAACAGGGGCTTTGCCAGGTCCATGTGGCTGTAAGAAATCAATCTGTGACTGCATAGTGGCAAAGCCGGTCTGTAGAGTGGTAAAACCGGTCATCATTTGGTCGAAACGACTACTGAGGAGAGTAAGAGAGTCATGCATATCAGCAAACTGTTCATCTAAAGGTCCGGAATGACTCGCAGGTGTAGTGGGTGAGCTAGCCATGAGGAAGAAAAAGTAAGCGAGAAAAGAAATGTGCTAAACAATTGGACGAACTGAAGGAGAGGACATAAGTCGTCACAACAGGCACGCCAACGAAAAGACACAATAGAACTCGCGATGTAAGATGAACGGAAAGGACAACTAAGTAAGAAATACCTCGTAACCGCAACCGGAAGTGAGCTGAAAAATAGCGGCGATATGTCGAGGTACCGGGCAGCCTCCAAAAAAGATGCTAAGGGCCCGACAACGTGGAGTAAACGGTGGGTAAAAGTATGGGAAACAATAATGGACTATGGGGCTGGAAAGGGAGCAGCCAAGGAAAGGAAGTGATAACAAAAAGGAGGTATGGGCAGCGAGGAAACAAGGCTGAAAAATCAGAGTTCGCCCTTCAAGGGTAAAAAAAAAAAGTTTGCAATAAAGATGGGGAGCAATCCCGATGCGCGATGAAGTTGGGTGGGAGTGGCTTTCTAAGCATCTAGGCGTGTTTGTATTGTCCGGGGTAGAGTTGCGAACACAGACAGCAGTGTAGGAGGGTGAGCTGAAATTGAGGCGGATGTAGGGCGCCAGCTATGGTGGAGTGTGGGCGTCCAAGAGAGGTAGTAAACTGCAAAAAAAAAAATTGGATCAAAAAGATGGGTTGATAGGGCGCTAGGAGTGGCTGATGGAAGGTGGCGAATAGGGGCAGCAAAAAGCGGAAGTTTTCAGCAAAGGAAGGAGCAGTAGGGCGCTGGTCAGCAAGCATGAGGGCGCCCAATAGGGCAGTAAATAGGAGGCAGTAGGGCGCCCAAAATAGGGGAGGAAAAAGGCTGAAATAGTAGGCAGCCAGCAAGAGGGCGCTAGAAATGGGCAGCAAGTGGGCGACTGTCCTCCTTCGATCCGTCGTGAAAATCTGCAAGACAAGTGTGGAGAAATGCTGAAGATCCGGCTGAAAAATGGTGAAGATCCAAGCTGAAGATGGGAGCCCTCCTGTGAGAGAAAAATCTGCTCAATGGAGATGCTCAGGAAAGTGCTTTGATACCAAGTTATGAACGTAGCCACGGCTGATCTAGATTTAGTCTATGAAAGCATCACATAAGCAAGACTTAACCCTAGAAAGCAGGAGAGAGAAAGCTTAAAGAGACTAAAGAAGGAGATCATATCATAAGCCAAGTAACAAATGACACAGAATCCCTACTTATAGCCAAGAGGAAGCCCTAAAAGGAAGCTTCCAGTGGCTAGGGCCAAACTGAGAGGGAAAATAGTGCGCCCTCCAAGAAGGCCCCCACTCTCAGTAATATGACCAAATAACCAATATAGTGAATCATAGGGCCCAAGGCCAATAATATGGTCTAAATGTCAATAATAGGGCCCAAGGCCAACCATATAGTCTAAATGTCAAATAATGAATAAAAAAGGGCCCAAAGCCTGCCTACGCATAAAGTAAAGTAAATGTAAATGGACATGGCGAAAGTAATGAGCCGAGTCCATAACTGTGCCCATAGCTTAAGCCACCACTTTAGCTTGTTTGGCTGGTTAGGATCCATAGTTAGAGAAATAAAAGAAGATGGAACACTTGCAACGGAGGAAGATACTCAGAACGTCAACCACGACATCAACTGAAGGTAACATGCAAGCTACATTGATTTACTATTCACATCACTCTCAAGAGACCTTCTTCTTCCCCAAGAGTACCCTTTGTGGTATTGTCCATGGCTGCCACAATCATCTTGAAGAGTAAGCAAGGATCTAAGGTGGCTACCTACCCCCTCCCAAATGCATGGGTTCAATAGGCAGCAAGGGGCGCATTGGGCCAGCTAGTTGGCTAGTTGCCAATGTGGCACTGGCCCCCCCTCGCTATAAGCCTAGCTGGCGCACTTGCCTCACTAGCGATTTGCATTCAACCAGTGCAACTGGCTAGCAGTTGGCAGCGTTGTAGCCAACCTAGCTACAAGTGCATCGGTTGGCCAACTGCGTAATTGGTTGGCTGGTCACTCCCCGATCCATCATTTTCTTTTTTCCAAGGAAAAGGAAGAAAAAACAAATCTAATTTAGGGTTATGCAACAATTCTAATATTTTTCTTTCCAAAAAAACACTGGAAAATTTAGTAGTTCGCCAAGGTGGATCAATCAGACTTGTAACATGGTTTACAGTAGTTTTGATATCAACTGTTACAACTTACAAAAGCGCCAAGTGCCAGTCATCACAAAGAAACCAAATGCTCATAATACGGCCCGCCGTAGCCAATCTAGATCCACCCTTTGTGCTCTAAGCCTGAGATTTGGAATCAACCATATCCGACTTCCATTGCCGATGACGTCTCACGCCGCTGCCAATGCTATGATTGATCCATCTTGACTTACATGTCAGAGGAGATTTCTTGTAGCATTTAGCAGATGTGTGCATTTTCAGATTATATCAATGGGTTTGTAGAGCTTTTCAATCTGGATTTTGATCTTCTCTACATCAAGATCAGAAACATGTTACATAGCCGGGTTGTGGGGATCATTCAACTATAATGTATCCAGGAGTCCAAAACTGCATTTTACACTTCTCTTCTATATGAGTTTCTTGTCATGTCCTTTGGAGTCACTAATGTACCTCCTACTCTATGAAATGTCTTGAATAATGTGCTTAAACTTTTACTTGGCATTTGTACCCTAGTTTACTTTCATGGCATCCTTGTTGAAGTGTCACTTGAATGCTAATATTGACCGTCTATGATTTGGCTTATGCCTTGTTAATGTTCACCAACGCCAAAAAGTCCAAGTGTTCAGCTTTAGTTCTTGAGATAGAATTCCTAGAGTTTTTGGTTTTAAAAGGTGTTGTATATCATGCTTGAGCTTTTAAAAAATATAGTCTTTACAGTCTTTTCCTACACATACCAACTTTCATAGTGTTGTTTTGTTTCTAGGTTTTGCCACACTTCGGTCAATGGCCTACTAAAAAACATCCTAACAATGTTCGCGGGAGGCCGATGATAAAATCCATAGAAATGTGTCTAATATTGATGAGGAGGCCATTATCAATGGCTAACAGTCAATGGCCTACTAAAAAACATCCTAACCAAGGCAGTAAGGGAAGATGCCACAATAGCCATACGAGGAATGGCCTCCTCATCAATATTAGACACATTTATGTGGATTTTATCATCGGCCTCCCGCGAACTTGGAGGGGTCATGATGCTTGTTGGTTATTGTATACTAGTTTTCAAAGCATGCGGGTTTATTTATTTTCTTGGTCTTATTTCAAATAAAGTAGAGCCATGTGCATTACTAATAACTATTTTTGTCAAAGATCTTGGCTACATAATGCTACTTGCTCCAGTTTCAGTGGGTACTAGGTTCCGTTTTGAATCATGAGTAGAGCTCTTATACCTAACATTCAAGTATTGATGGGTTAAACTTATCATTTAGCCTGTTCCTAAGAGGAACGTTGCTTTTTTCTTCTTTTTGGGTTTTCTTTGTGAATTATTTTTGGTGTCTTAGGGGAAAAAACAAGCCTTGGAAATTTTAAAAAAATAGTGATAGATATTAGGGTATTAGGAACTCCAACTAAATCTTCTCTCTACATAATACATGTCTCGTCTAGTTATTAGAGGATAATTAAACTTCTTTGATCATAAAAGTTGAAGGCAGTCACTACAATCCTTAGTTGCCCGTTCCGGAACGGAACACGTTCCAGAACGCGTTCTGTTCCGGAACGATGCCCTCTAAACAAAAATAAAAAAATACCTATTTTTTACAAAGGATAAATCTCATATAAATAATTAAAATAATTAAAGTTATATTAATATCGTTCCGACCAGGAACGTTCTGGAACGTACGGAACGGAACGTTCCGACCCATTTTGGTCGGAACGGGCTTCTAAGCTACAATCTACAATATGGTAATTGGGCGAGCCTTTACTTGTACATTCCCCATTGCACTACAAAGCTATTCTAGTATACTGCCAAAATTGGAAATCTAGTTTGTGGTGATTTAAGAATAAAATGTAAGAATTTCTTTTGCATGAAGTATGGAAATAGTCGGGTGGGAGTTTCTAACTGGTGCTTGTCTATTTGAAGTTTTTCTTATTAGTTATTGTAGTGTTTTTTGAAAAAGTAGTTCATATGTGCTCAAGGTAGCAAGCTAGAAGAAGAGTCGAGGATTTTCTTTTTTAACCATTGTTAATGCCATATGAGATTAAATTTTCAACTTACTGCATGCATTCAAGAATGACCAGTATCATTTTTTTGACATTGAACCTGTCAATTTCTGTGCTCTCCAACTTAGTATGTGAGAAATGTGACAATTATCTGTGCTTTCCAACTTAGGAATTGTCACAATTAATCCTTATAGATGTCCCAAGAACTGAGGTGAATGCTATGCTCACTATATTTGTGTTTCCAGAATGCATAGTCTTTGTTAATTTTGTCTATATACAAAATCGATAAGCTAGTTAATACCAATGTTGCTTTGGATATAACATGCTATCAATAGTGGGAAGGTATGATACTTATTCCTTGAGGTGTTTGTTAACTACAGTATAAACCGAATGTTTGTGAGTTACAAGCGCACAAGGGTGATCGAGTGAAGGTGCACTATAGGGTAAGCATATATCTAGGCCAATCTGGCTCTCTATAGATTCTTTAAAAGGACAGCTTGTAAACAATTTCCAAGGTTTTTCTAATAGAGTTTTGATTGTTGACCAGGTGATTTATAGTGTCTAAGGTCTATAAGTGGTAGAAGTTCGAATTATTTTGTCAATTGTGATTTGTATCTTCAAATACTTTTTAATGAAGAAAATATTTAAATATAGTAGCAAACTAGACAAATTTAAGTGTCAAAAGTAAAGGATTTTGAGTGTTGTGGATGACATCTCATGAATCAAAGCTTTCAGGGGTCTCTTACAAGTGGGAGCGTATTTGACGCAAGCTATGACAGAGGGGAACCATTTGAGTTCCTGTTGGGTTCAGGCCAGGTTATTAAAGGTTGTTCCTTTTCAAATTTCACTCATGCCTTGCTTATTGTAATCTGATTTCTAGATGGAGCTTAGTTAGATCACCTGTGAATATTGGATATCGTAGCTACTAGCAGAATCAACAGTCTAAATCACCTAACGGATCTGTATAATTTATTTTATCTATATCACCAGATATGGCACTGGTCTAAACAAAGGAACTCTGTAAATCTAATGTATATCATATTGTGGCTAGTGCAATATATATTGTGTGCAAGTTGATTACTTCTCATTTAAGTGATTTTTGTGTAATCGTCATATGAAGTCCTATAGTGTTGTGATCTAATTAAGTAAGAGTGTTATACATAAAAAACTACTATGGATAAAGATAAAGGATTAACTAGCCAAAGTAAAGCGGATCCCTACTATGTTCTCATGATATGTAAACCTAAGAGATGATACAATGGAATGAGTATAGATATAACTGTACAACAAACAAACAAGTAAAAATTGTCTGATAGATGAGGTCACAAAGGTTTTCAGCCAAAGAAAGCAAGGATAGATGATGCTGCAGGCGCAAAGAAGGCCCTGTTCGTATGAGCTCTAGATTTGTGCAGTCTCCTGGTTATTAAACTCGGTCTTGAGGCAATACATTGTTGCCGGTCTCAGTGAAGCGTCTGACAGCGTCATAGCCTCCTCAAGTAATCTGGGTTTGGGAGTCTTGGTGTCCATACTGACCTCTCTAGCATATATCTCTATGGAGCAGAAACATCTCACGCAGCATCAATGCCACACATTGAGGGTTTGTATACGAAATAAGTGAATGCAGTGTGATTGGAGAATCATGGAAAGGACAACAATAGCATCCTCTGATCTCATAATAAACATGGCAACTGAATAGGAAACGTTCCTCAGACTCCACCTGCCCCAATGTGCATATCTGGCAAAGTCTACTCATGTGAGGAATGCCCTGGAAGCGCCCTGTCTCCACATATAAATGGTGTGAGGAAACTCGGAACTGTCCCAATGTAAATCTATGGCAGTGTGAGAGTTCACTATTACAAATAACGAGGTAGAACTGGGACCCTGAAGACTGACACTATCCATCTTGAGGAAATTGGAACGATAGAAATCTGGTTTGACTCCTAGAGGTCCCTGCCAAGTCACCCGTAATATGTACGACAGATAACCCCTCTGAAGTACTGAAGGGACTCCTCTGGTAAATCTAAAATAGCAATGTTGTAAGTACATAGGAGACGGGAAGCATGGGAGTACATGATAACCAATGACCCCGGTGATGAAGCTGCTAAGAAGAGAGAAGAGCTATCTGGATAACGTGAAACCAGGAGACTCGTCACTCTCTGCATGTATGTAATCAACCTGAAAATACTTTCTTGGACTTAATGTCTGTATATCCTTGTACCTGTTACTTGTAAAGACGTGTTAGCAGGGCCATCTAGTAACTGGGCTTCATGCACAGTTTATCTAAGCTGACCGATGCTCATTATTTATTAATGAATTGGGTTGCAGGATTTTATGGTTTTGAATTTGTGGAATCTTGCTTGTTTGTGAGGATCCCTACAGATTAGATCAGCCATGAGCGTAAATTCCTAGTCTCAGGTGAGGATAATTTACTGTATTAAATGTAACTTTTGCATGTTCCAGGCTGGGACCAAGGTCTTCTGGGCATGTGTGTTGGGGAGAAGCGGAAACTCAAAATTCCGTCAAAACTTGGCTATGGTGCTCAAGGCTCACCTCCCAAAATACCAGGTGAGTGATTCCATGCATCTTCGGAAGCATTTTTACTGCCACTGGATATATGTTTTGGTTGTCCAATTAAATTCAGAACAGGAACCATAATTTCAGCCTTCTAACCTGTTGACTATCTACAGAAAAGTGCTCTATACAAAGTATTCTTTATATTGAAGTTGGAAATTTGTACTGCATTTTGCAGCTGAATGTGAAGTTATTACCGATTAGCTTTCCTTAGTTTTTTGTTGGTTTAGCACAAATGGGGTTTTTGTTTATTTTTAGAACCTATGCTGTTGATATGTTTCACGTCAATCTTGTAGACCACCGCAAGGTGTTTTTGATCTATCCTTCAATTCCAATACATTTCCAGCCCATAGTGAGCCCCTTGAATAAACTTAGGTTCGTTCAGTCATTCATGTACATTGACATGTAAAACAGAAATATATGATCCTGCCCAACTTCTGATTGAAATATGGATCCTGAAGCCCAATTAGAATTTGGGCAATTTGCCTACAGTAAGCCAAGCTAATGACTATCAACTTTTGATGAAATTAGATGTGTGGACTAGAACCTGAGGTTTAGAAAGGCACTAGCCACAGGCTTGACATGGCCAACTGAACAAACGACTTTGACGAATATGGCAATCACTCGTTTCTGGGATTTTTCTGTTAGTCCGTCAGTGAGCACTTCCTTAGATTTGTACATTGTCCTTTCTGGTTGATAGTTGCGTAACAACAAAAAGGTTTCTGATTGCAGGTGGAGCAACTCTTATTTTTGACACCGAACTGGTTGCTGTAAACGGAAAAACAAAGGGTACTGAGGTGAAAAGTGATTTGTAGCAAGATGATGTAGCATGCACAACTGTTCTCTTTCAAAATAAGTGCCACCAATTTTATGGCCAATCGTTGAGGATTTTTTTATGCCTTCAACTGAAGGTGTACGACTTGAAGAGAAATAGAGGTAGACATTTTGTCTGGCTATCTCATAAACCCTAACTTTTGGAGAAAACTCAGTTGGAGAAAATCATTATTGAAGGCTGTGCACAGAGGAATGCTTTGCTAGCTTTTGCAACTATGACTGTTTCTATCATTTGATAGGTATGGATCATTTCATTGTTTCTAATGACAAACGATTCTACTCATGCTGTCTAGTTGAACTTAGGTCTCCTTAGAGTTTTGAGGCATCTTTTATTCGGGACAAGGTTCAACTTGATGTCTACTTTGGTTCATTGAATGGTAACGAGCTAGAGGATTCAGTAACTAAAATATGGACATAAATTTAGACTGTACTAAAAAGTGAAATAAAAAAGTGAACTTAGTAGCTATCCATTTTGAAGAATGAGTCGTAACATGGTGGCACACTTTTTCACAAGCTGTGTAACACATGATTGCTTCAATTTTTGGTTTCTTTTAAGGCATGTGTTTTGAAAATCTATGATTTGATCCTCAATAGATATTTGTAGCAAGACAATGTTTGCAGTCCTTAGTAGACTGCTTAGTCGTTGCATAATGATGACATATTAGTATATAGTACCGACCTCACCAGTTATGTTTGTCATGCTAAATCGTATCCTTTCAACTTTACAGCCATACTGATTGCACTGATTTTTTCTAAATGAAATCCATCATATCTTTGCCTTAACCCTACGTATGCCTTCATGTATGTATGTTCCTTCGGCGAGCTACACATTTAAGAAAATCTATGCATGAATTTGCCACAATTTTTGTCTCTCTTAATACTTTGTTTTGATGAGGTGAAAGATTTTGTTGGTCACCAAACTATTAAATATCATATGATGTTGTCAAATCCTTGTAGACATTGCTTTCATATTTATCCAACTTTAATAAATGCTTGGTTGTTGAGATGATGCTACTGATAAGAGTTGCTGCTCTCTTATGCCAGGGTCAGGTGTCATATTCTATGAATCCATAGTACTTCATTCCTATGATAAACACTTACCACCTATGAAAAAATAATACTTGCAATAATCTATTCCTTGAAAAAGCGTCTAACTATTTACGACATTTTTCTTTTGAAAATGGACCTATTACAATAATCACCATTCTTTATGTTATCACAAAAACAAACACGATCTGGCTGATTGCTAGTTTTGTTATGTTGATATCAAATATTTCTTCTTGATAAAAGTGATGTAGTTGCTCATGCCTTATCTTGTCGTCCCATTTTATGTATGCCCTTACTACCGTTGTCTCAAATTGGTTCCATTCCTTGATACTTACGCCCAACGTCATGATTTTTAAGATTATTATGCTGAGTAAAAATCTAGATTTCTATTTCCACTAAGTCTCTTGCATTGTTGAATGACACCCTTTCTTGTGTTGGTGGCCTTTTTTGGTTTCCAAAAGTCTTTCAACTGTCATCAAACTCATCTTTATTGGTCTAGTGTGAAGAGAGAACTACACCAACTAATTCTACTGTGTACATTTTGCACCAAAAATGAGTATTCAAAGTTTTAAAAGACAAGGACTCTTACAAACATAGCTTGTACCTCGCAAACAATAGACATATATCTCCATGGGATCTTTTTTAGGCCTTTTACAAATACAACATGATCATGCTTGTTTGAGTGTGGTAGATCGGTTTTTGAAGTAGGAATAATTATAATTGTTGCACAATGGGTTTGCATCTTCTCGTCAAAAAAATTTCGTCTACATGTGTTACCATCTTTCATTTTCAATGATTGAGACAAGTGGTTTACTTCAAAGTTTTGGATATGATAAATGGATACTCTCTATTCAAGTACTTATGAAGCTTACTTATCATTATGAGGCTGATGGTGAATATGATATTTTGAACTACATACATACAGTCTATTTACATTCATTTGGTTTTCTCTTTGGGGGCCATTGGGACTAAAATTTATGTCTAGCAACGTAGTCATAACAACTTTGTTAGTCATATATTTTTCAATTCCTTTAACACGAGTTCTCACAAAATGTGCACAAAAGTGTGCATTTCAAACGCTTAGTCAAAAAATCATATGTCATAAATTATGATGAATCACATCAAATCCTTTCACATGTGTGTTCTTCATATACACATTTATTGATTAAAAATTTTGAGACCTTCATTTTGAGCAACTTATTTGTAAGATATGATGTGTCAAACATGTGGGGGTATTGTTGAAATTTCAATATTTTCATATATGGGACTACATTATTGTGAATTTTACATTCAATTTTTTTGCCTCTCTAATTTTAAAAATCCTACATTGTTATAGAAACATGCCTATAAATCTTTTTGAATTTTGACGTCTATAGAGATAGATACATGCATCCAAAGTTATCCATTTAAGTGTTGATAAAAATCACCAAAACTGGAAGTATCATATTTGAGTGTATAACATCATGATTTTAACAATATTTTTTTGAGTTGTCTACTTTAAACAGTATTATATGACCACGGGAACATGTCTTTTCAATTTGGAGTTATGTAGAGATATTTAGGTGCATCTAAAATTATCCTTGTCAAGTGTTAAAAATTCTTGAAAGGTGCTAAAAAGTTGCAGCTCTTTTGGAGGCGCTTTTTACAACCCTTTCTTTGACTATCCACTTTAAAAAATTCTTTGACCATAGAAACATGCCTATAATTTTTTTTTTTGGAGTCCATGAAGAGTCAAGTCTAGTTCCACATACAATTGAAAGATTAGAAATTCAATCATTTGATGGCATGTTATGTTGTGACCAAGGGCTTTGCGCACACAAAAGTGTGCTGAAAACAACTCTAGTAAGCTCACAACTAGACTCCAACGCTAATTGACATGCCTACGCATCCCGACAGTACACCAAATATTGTGACAACATTTGATCAATGAGTAGTTCTTTATGATGCATGAAAAGCTATTTTGAGAGTGGCCTACACAACAACAATACAAAACTACAACTAATAAATGTTGACGAGGTGTAGAAAAGCCATGATGTTCCAATTACTTAATCATTAATGAATACTAATGATTACTCATGCTTGTGAAATTTTTCATATAAGTCTCTTGAGAGTTGTTGCTTGTAATGATGAATACTAATGATTACTCATGCTTATGAAATTTTTCATATTAGTCTCTTGAGAGGTTTTGCTTGTAATCATGAATATTATGTTTTTGTTTTTCCCAATGACTCAAAATTATTCCCATTTATCCTTGTTGCCATGCGTCAGGTTTGAGTTTGTTGAAGTTGAAGATAGCACCAGGTTCAATTTTTAATACAATGGAATGACCGACCTATTGATGATGCCACATGTGAGTCTATTGATATGTTTGTGCACACACTGCCATATAGGATCAAGATAGGGCTCTTGCAGTCACCTTGCAGTCTTGGATAACACATGAATGTAGTTTTATTTTGGTTTATGCTCTCTTTTGTAAGCCTAGATTGAGAGCAATATTTTGAATTAGGAAAAAGTTCTATACAAATTTATATGACCTTTGGACAATTACTTTGTATTGTCCCGTTAAGGATATCTTTGTCTTTGAATACACCGATCAAGACCTCTAAAGTCACTTACAGGTAGGTGGGCCACTTTTGTGTATTGATTAGTATTGTCTTAATTGAAAAATCCCTCGGATTGGCATCTTACTATGGAAAGGTAAGCGGGTATTGGGGCTACAACTTTTGATGTGAAGTTCCTTCATTGAAACTTTTGCAGTTATATTCTCTTTTATGGCTTGTAATCGATGTTTATTTAATATTTTTAATTAGAGCTCACTTTTAGATTGTCTCTTACTATCTTCTAAGCTAAAGTGATTCTATATTTGTAAAATTTTGTTCGTAAGTGTCAACTTGTCACATCAATTCATATACACATTTTTATGTTCAACATTTGTCTTACTACAAGCATATAGACTGTGAAATCTTTGTGGAATATCTTCAATTTGATGAAAGTCACATTCCCTAGGAAAGAATATTGTCGTCACATGTTGCAACTAAGATGTTGTAATCTGAAAATTATATATGTGCCATATGCTTAGTAACTATGTAAATACTAGTTTTCTTTTTACTTCATTAGAGGGGTTCTAAACACTTTACAATGACTGTTTGTGAAAATTCTAGTATTTTTTTCTTTGATTTCGTTCGACATGTGGCCAATCAAGATGCATATATTTAAAATCTACATAACTTAGCTCACATAGATTAAGAAATAGAAATATATTTTTGAAAATTTTCAATTTGCTACTAGGAAGTATGGAAGCATTCCATTGGTTGGCTTTGACTACCCTGAACGTGCTAGTCTGCCCAATGACAATACCTTAGGTTAAAAATAATTAACTATACTAGTTGATATAATGCAAAACCAATAACTACATTAGTTTATAGGTTGTAGTTTAGCAGTAGGCACAATAACCATATGTTGTTGTTGTGATCTTTATCACTTGGTTACATTTGATAAGACTAATGGGACTTTGAATCTAAAACTAAGACAAAAGATTTGAGAATTTGGCTTTCAGCTTGTGGCAATCACTATGGCAAGAAGACCAAGATCCAAAATTGACTATGTGATCCTTCACAATGAAAAAGATGAAGCTTGCATTTGAAAACCAACAAGATACATGAAAAATTCATGAGTTTTGTTGCATCCATCCTCATTTCAAAAGCAATACGTTTGATGATGTCTATAGAAATATATCAGACTCTATTACAAATTACCTTTGCAAGATCAACTTCATCCTAAAGTTTATACCACTTAAAAAAGGGTTTGGCGTTGTACAATGTATACCAGTCATAGCTGAATAAATCATTTTGCTTGGGGGTCTAAAACATTAGCAACATATTCAATCAAACATATAATGGATACATAATTACAATAAAAAATGATTTAGAGCTGAGTTTGAAATTCTTAGAATTTACCTCAATGCTCAAAATATTCACTTCTCTTTGTATCTCGGAATATATTTCATGACAATGCTTAATACAAAATCACAAGACAAATCATATAAAAAATGAGAGATAGTATGAAAGTATTATTCAATGTATGTAGTATGACATAATACAAATTTTATGACTTACTTTGTATGATAGGACATATTAGATGCTTCACAATAGGTGAACACTCATTAAAAAGGCATTTGCAGAATCAATCATCATCCTTTCTAAGAGAAATAGAAAAGGAGGAGCCGAGAAAAAAAATTCCCTTATAGATTAATTTGCAATTGAACATTGCAACAGCCATAATCGATCTATTATAGAGTCGATTATTGAAGATGTTCTATTTTTAAGTTCTTCACAAAAAAAAATGTCATATTTAAGGCTGTAATTAATTTTGTCTATCCTAAACTCACAAGACATGTCAACATTTGAGATATACTTCTCAAATTAAAAGGAATTGATCAAAATCTATGAAAGGCTTAATTACAACCATACTTATTACTAAGTGAAAATTATTAGTATCTATACTTGTACAAATATCCAAAACTTTTGTAGGAATATCTACAATAATATCTACATTGGTGTCATCTACAACAAATGGAAAGGAATTAGAAAACACCATATGTTTGACTTTTCCCTTTGACTTGGTGTTCTTTTAAGGGTCCCTTTGTTTCTTGGGCCTCTTTGTTGTGAGGTCAGATCTACTAAGGGGGGCTTTCTCCTGGTTGAAGGCTCCCCTCAGTGCAAAACATAGTACCTATGTCTGAGCCTGCAAATCAGCTAGAAGTCTTTGGACATCTTGATTACTCACTTGGAATGTATAGTGAGCAGAAGGAATCCTCAAAGAAGAGGCACTAATAATTCTCAACAACCTTTTGGAGGCATTGAAGAGAGCCTGGAGAGTCCAAAGTCCAAAGTCCTCTCTGGTAATTTGGCACACCATTCCCATGAATGATGCTTTAGGAATAAGGGACTTGGTGCTTTAGAAATGAGAAACCCAATGGATTTCGGATATATATATATTTTTATCTCAAACATCCATCTACTTCTCTTTTCCTTATGTTCCGTGCTAAGTGGAAGCATAGCAAGAAGGGCAACAAGCTATCATCTAAAGAACTCAATTATGGTCTATTGGCCCTACTCATATTGCTTTTGTGTGTGAAGTAGATAGGGCGAAGAGTAGTTAGTTACGAGTATACCAACTAATTGAAGGCAACTCGCGCCTTGAAATATAGTGAGAAGCCTATTCAAGGTACCTCATTGCTAGGCTCAATTTTTATGAAAGCTTCAACCATCTATGGATTAGTTGTATCTTTAGCACTAGACATCAGCATTTCTGAATGGCTACCTTGAGGAAGAAGTCTGTATGCTCCAGCCACAAGGGTTTGTTGTGAAAGGTCAAGAGGACAAAGTACGCAAGCTGCGAAAGGCATTATATGGTCTGAAACAAGTGCCACGAGCATGGTATGGTCGTATAAATAGCTACTTGCTACTAAATGGTTTTGTAAGAACAAATTATGACCCTAATCTCTATGGATTTACTAGTGGTGATAGTGTTGCATTAGTTGTGCTATATGTCGATCATATCATTATAATAGGAAATGATGAGGACTTGATAAAGTCAAACAGGTCTAGTCTGTGTAAGCATTTTGAGATGACTGATTTGGATTTGATGCATTATTGTGTAGGCATATAAGTATGGCAAAACGCGGCCGATGAGGGACTATCCGGTCCCATACTTGGCTTTCCGCTCCCGTAAGCCAGCTTCACAACATAGCGGTGGTCACGTTGCTTTGTTCATATGTGGAAGACAAGCTCAATAGCAATGTCATAATTGTGTCTTGATCGTCGATGGTTGATTCAGCGGCTGCCATTTGCTGCAAGATTCTTAAACTGGTTAACGTGATTTTGAATTGAATCACCATTCGACATCTTGAGTGTAAAAAATTTCCTTCTGAGATGAAGTCACGTCCCTCACATCATATAGTGTGCTCAGGATTTCCCATACTTCTTTCAAAGTTTGAGCTTCAGATAAGTGTCTGATATATTGAGAATGATAAGTGCAAAAGCTTTACCATCCTTCGATTTCCATTTAGAGTCGATCGTGTCGTCTTCAAGCTTCAATTTGATACCTATGACAACATCCCACGACTCCTTGGCGATTAACAAGATCTTCATCTTAAATTTCCACAAATAGTAATTGGATCCATTAAGCTTGTCTAGTATGAGACTGGCTTTATTTTGAGAATCCATCTAAAAATTAGTCTGTCAAAAAATCTATGACTTAAGCAATGATCTGTACTAGAACAAACATAGCCTTTGCAGTCAGTTACTTAAGTCAGTTCATGGCTAATCCTGGCATGACACATTGGAAGGCTCTTATTAGAGTTTTGAGATACATTCGAGTTACTATGGACTTATGCATTTGTTATGGAGCAGTCCACAATGGCAAACTCAATACTCTTAGTGGGTATTCAGAGCAAGTTGGGTAGGAGGTATAGACACTTGCAAATCCACAACTGGATTTACATTCTTCCTCAACAATGGTCCTATCTCATGGAGCAGTCACAAGAAAACTTTGAAAGCTCTATCTTCTACTGAATCGGAGTATATTGCTGCTGCTCAAGCTACAAATGAATCAGTATGATTGAGAAACTTACTTTCAGATGTTGTTTAAAACAATATGCTCCGACAATTTTATTTTGAAATAATTGAAGTGCTATTGCTTTATCTGCCAACCCTAGATTTCATTCTAGGAGTAAGCACATTGAAATTAAGTATTATTATGTCAGAGGCAAAGTTCTCGACAAAGAAGTAAACTTGCAGTACTATTAAATGAAATACATGACTACTGATTTTTTTACTAAGGCACTAAGCTTGGATGCACACAAGAAATTTTGTGCAGAACTAAGTTTGAAGGTCAAGGCATTCATGGATTCAGATTAAGGGCGAGTGTTGGATTATTCTACTATCGAGAGTGATTCATCCGGATAATTGATCTTTAATCTACATCAATTAACTTATTCAGTTCTATAGTCTTATTCGTGTTTCTACACAATCTACAGAAATACTCGGGAATCGCACCCTGGTTGCAAAACATGGCGAAGATACAACAAGATATTATTACTTCACTTTAAGATTAAAATGCCACTAACACATCTTCATCATTACTTAGATGAAGTGTCGGTAAAAACTTACTCAAACATAGCATAGGTGATCAAATCTTCCCATATTTAGTGATTTTTTCATCATATCACCTAACATATACTTAGTGTGACACCATTGCAAAGCCCATGGGAAATTTTCCATTAGGAGCATTATGAGCGATAATGGCCTACATATGTGGACAAAATTGATACTTTTTTTTTTCCATCTTCTTTCAGACCAAACACATCTTTGCTAAAGCTTGTTTGCAAACTTCGGACCTCCATTGGTGTGGTGATTGCATTCCCTCCTCATGAATATGTTGTGTTCGAAGGGCTACATCCCTCATACTAGATCTCTTGATTGCTTCCTTGATTTAGTTGCCTTAGAACCGGCTACATTTTGAACTACTTCAGTTACCTTTGACCTGCACATGCAAAAAATAATGCAAGTCCTCACAAATCTTTCATTTGGAAGATGTCACTCAACCTTTGTTTACAATTACCTATTTACAATCAACAAAGGTCCTTAGGACCCTTATTGCAATCAATACATGACAAAGTGGTAGTATTAGAGTGATATGTTCTATCTTTGTGAAATTTGGACTCATTTCTTGACTAAGCTTCATGCCAAGTAAAATTCTTCCTCTTTAATGTATTGATATGAGTTTTTATGATTAACCTCAACCGTGCCCCTCAACTACAATCGGTGTATGGCCACATCACAAAGATTACCACCACCTAATTTTATACAATTACTCAATTGATGCTTATGATTCACATATATTTTCTAAGTGACTTCATAAGATGCCACTTTACTTGGTCATGTTGACAGTGCATGGGCTATTAATCCCATGCTACATGTGGACAATATCAAATTACGGTCTAAATTATGTGGTGCCTTAGTTGGTGGCCATTCGTTGGGGTTCTTGGCCTCATCCTACTTAACTTGCTTACTTCTTAAAACACAATGATAACATACAATATTAAAAGGATATTGGTCTCTTACCTAATGCCAGTTGTTACACAGGGAGGAGCAAAAATATTTTTCATAAAGGCAACTTTCCTCAAATAGGCCCTCGATATCTTTCCTCACATTCCCTTCTAATGGCCGCATCAATCATTTTTTGGCATTTTGGTCAATCGATGTTTTGCAAGCTTTGTGAACTGCTCACATAATGTAAAAAATCTAAGTTTTATAAATAAATTTCTTGCAAGCTACTCGCATAATGTGAAATTCCCAGTCAACTCAGAAAACTTTCCAAGAATCTCCTCACAAGTTGTCAAACCTCAAGTTTTCAGACATGGGCTCAAACATATATCCATTTTAGATATATGAAATAATCTCAATTGGATGTGAATGATCTTTTGCTTGGAAAATTTCAAATTTCAAACTACATATTTTGAAATTGCAAGGTGATGAGCATAATCTGCTTCTTGAAAATTTTGAAGAGGAAAATTGCAACCTCTTCGTGGAAAAATGATAGCAAAACAATAGTAACATTTCTGACTATAACAAGTACTAGCATTTCTCCTCTGGCAGGCTTTGTAGTGTCCTCAAATTAGGCAACTAATTGTCTTCAAGCTCTATCAAAACATATATCACATCAAACATTGAGATCTACAAAGTGAAAATCTCACTAGAAGCTACAAAGTATATACATGCTCACATTATAAATTATTAGGCTTTGTGTTAGTTCTCTTACTGTCTCATTGCAATCAATTTTGCATATGTTGTCAACTCATCACAAAAATTCAGGATTTATAGGCGCGTAGATCTGATTCTATGCAATCACATGTGCTAGGAACATATCATACATAAAAAAACAAGCTGATTTACATCACAAAAGACTTTGTCTTACGTAGGGCATTGGAATGGTTGAAAATATGACTATTTTATGTATGTTGTTATGAATGACATTGATGCTTTTTGTGCAAGTTTTGGTTTAAAGTTGACAATAATGATACTGATCGATGCAATCAGCACAAAACTTTAACAAGTACTTCGAGACAACACACAAGATTGCTCACCCACCACAAAACGCGTAGCCAAAATGCTTCTTGTGTAGCATAATCTAAGGCTTTGTATTTGGATTTTGTAGTGGAAAGTGATACAATATCCTGCTTTTTACTTGACCAAGAAAAGAAGCCATTTCCAACATCGAAAGCATAACCAATGGAAGGTCACCCCAATCAGCATCTACATAATTTCTCAACTTAGGTACATCAAATCGCCTTGAGTAAACTAGACCAAGATCAAGCGTGCATTTCACGTTTAGCTGCTTTCCAATGCCTAAGGTAGGTGATGTCGTAAATTGACTCACAATACTCACAACATAACAAATGTTTGGTCTAGTAGTGGTGAGATATATGAGACCACCAACAAGTTGGTGATACAATGTGCAATCATTAGGACAACTCTCATCAAGATGTGACAATTTCTTACTAACTTCACTAGGCAAGGTCAATGGCTTACAATCATACATATAGAATCTCTCTAAGACCTCTCGAGCATATTTTGCTTGTGAAAGTTTAATAGCTACTCAACATATGACTAGTCATCGTGAGTATCTTCACTCCTATACACCTTACAATATGAAGAAATTTGTTCATCTTGGTGATGATAGTACACATATTATCAAAGGTGAAGGCACTGTAAGATTCAAGTTCCAGCATGACCAATTCAAACTACTATCAAATGTCGTGATATCGTCTTTATCGAAGATCAGTTTATCGACCTCAAAGGCAAGGGCAAAGCTCATATAGTCAAATTATCGGATATTCTTGGAGTATCGCACATTAGTGTTCCCAACTCGATTGATCCTATCAAAGGTCCTAGCTCATCTACTTTAGATGAACAGCTTATCAACAATGAATTTGAAGAAGGTATTGCAGCTTAACAACAACGTAATGAAAATAATCAACTTCGCTTATCTCCTAGAAGATCGACAAGAGATCGCAAACCACCTATAGGGTATATTGAAGAATCTACAACCTATCTTGTCCAATAGCTAACTATTGTTGAAGAAGCACTTAGTCAGCCCAATTTTGATCTTTGGAAGAAAGCTACGGATAGAGAGGATTCATTTCTCATCAAGAACTAGACTTAGACTATTGTCAAATTACCTGTCAATAGAAATGTAGTTGATTACAAATGGATATGCATCGATCAAAGAGAACCTCGACTTGTCGTGAGAGGATTTTTGTAGATACATAATGTTAACTATACTGAGACATTCAGTCCAGTAGCTAAACGTTCTTCAATCAGACTTCTATTGTTGTTTGTCGTTGTAGTCAATGAAGAGATATATCAAATGGATGTATAGATAGCCTATCTCAATGGAGTTATCGAAGAAGATATCTATACGATACAACCCTAAATTTATAATATCGAAGGCAAAAAGAATCATTTATACAAACTACACATAGCCCTTTATGGCTTGAAGCAACCTGCTAGAGCATGGTTTCAGAGGACCAACACTTTTCTTATTGATCACAGTTACAAACCAAGCACTTCAGACTCTAATGTCTATTTCAAGTCAGTGCAACATTCTTTTATTATTATCACCTTTCCATTTGGTAGTGTTTGCATGTCTGAAGGACTTAAGACTACCACGCATCTCATTCTTGCTGCTTTTCAGCAACAATATATGTTAAAAATGTCACTTCAAACTTGTTATACTTGATGTATCTTGAGATATGAGATCATGATAGGATCTCACACGTGTGGAGTCTGTTTTCACGTGTAAAAAGATGTACATAACTTGTTTTTTTAAAGTTAGATTGATTTTAGATGGATCTACCCATGTGTGAAATTGACCTTTGAGTAGAATCTAGAAATGAGTCAAATTGGTCAAACTTTTGTAAATATAATGCACTTCCATGTGAATGAGTAAATGCTCCCACATGTAAAGATGCCATTCACACATATGGATAAGATAGTAGATGATAAGATATAGAGATTCCATTAGATCCTACTTTATAGGGAATATTCCTATAAATGTGGAAGACTAGTTTTTTGTTTTCTAGCCAAATAGAATAGTCAACTTTGGGAAATGAGCACATATGGCTCCCATTGGTGGATCTGGATGACTAGGCACTCTTCACACGTGTGAAAGCCTGCTGGACAATACACATCTCGTGGATGTACTTGATCTATAAAGGGATAAACCAAATCAATGAGAAGTTGATGAGACATAGGCAAATTCTAGTTTTCTTGTATTTTACACATTTGTCTTGAGTTTTGATGAGTGGAATGCTCTTGTATGCTTGAATACTTTAATCTCTATTTACATGCCATACAAGTACTGTCCTCCACACATGTGAGGCCGATCTTCATCGATTTTAATCATGTGATCCATTGCTCTTCGTAAATCATAGTGTAATGCATCTAGATCAAGATCTAACATTTAGAACTTGATAGATCATTGTGTTAAGCAATCAATAACTCTTAATGATTGTTTTGTACAATCAAAGTTGTCCTTTTCTCTGAAAATTGACAATATTGATCCAATAAAAGATGCTAAATTAATGTTATCCTTAAAATTCAACATGACAGATCTGGGTAAAGCTCATTATTGTCTAGGTATTCAGATCCAATGAGATAGAAAGTAGAAGTTGATGTACATTACTCAACAAAGATACATTCACAATATTTTGATCAGATATAATTTGATGAATTGCAAATAAGCTCACTCACCAATGGACCCAGGACTCAAATTGTTGAAGGACCAATGTCCTCAAACAATCGAAGAGAAAGAGATGCGTGAGTTCCTTATCACTCGATAATAGGATCTCAAAAGATACCATGTGACTCTACAATTGGAAATCAATTATTTGATACTGAAGTTTGATACCATCCTTTTTCAAGATTACGAGCAAATGTGCTCTGATAATAGGTATGACTCTGATATTATGAAGAGTATCTAATAATAGAGCTCTGATACCATGTTCGAAGAAGAAAAGATGATTTGAAAATGATTAAGTCAAAATTGAAAGACAAACTATCGAGCACAGCAAAATGATCCTTCTTCTAATGTATGACTATGCCTATCATAAGTCAAACAAAGCTATCATGAAAATCATCATGTTCGATCTTTTAGCAACTAACTTTGAAATCATTAGCACTAAAGTGATTTCATAGCCAAACAGTTACAAAGTAAAGTGATGTATAGAATATTCCAGCATCAAATTAAACAATGAGACATTTAGCTACTAGTGACTACAGAGAAGCATGCATACATTTTGACATAATACTGAACGCAATAAGAAGATAGATTAATTTAGTAAGTACCATGTACAAAATTAGATGATGAGAGCACAAAACAATAGCGAATGCAACCACATACTCTAAACTATCTCTGAGCAACTGATAACTCTGTCTGATGCACTTCCGCTAATAAGAGTAAGCGCTAATAACAATACTCAAAACAGAGCACTAATAGAACTCTATAAGTCTTCTAAGTAGAAATAGAAGTCTTCTTCTTTCTTCTCTAGTGATCAACTATTTATACTAAAGCATTTTAGGCTTATCCAATTAGGACAACTAATTAGGTCATAGGTTGCAATTGCCAGCTAGCCATAATGCGCTGTCATCCATCATCCAATTAGGACTTCTTGAAAATTTACTTACAAAGAAGTTATGGCAAGTCGTTAACTTCATATCAGATGGAAGTAGTAACTATCATCCTTCGACTCCTTCGATAGTTCGTTGTCGTTGTCAAAGCCATCTGTTGAGCAATTCTCGAGTATTTCCACAGACTATATAGAAGCACAAATAAACCTAAATAAATGAATGGATGTAGATTAAAGATTCATTATTCGGATGAATCACTCCCGATAGTAAAATAATCCAACAAATTTTCCTTCTACAAAACGATTGTTTGAGCTGTAAATTGGCAAGGATGGGCGTTGGAGTAGGGCGACCATGTGTGCAACAGAGTGGTGCATTGATCAAATGCCATAATCAAAGTCTGCTAAGGGTTTGTTTTTTGAGAAGGAAGGAGAAGCTTGAAAAAGAGAGAGAGAAGATGGTCGTAGGGACTCATGCGCACCCAATCATAAAAGTGCCTATGCATTTGGAAGTAGTCTGTGGCTGAGTGAGCCATTTTTACACACAACAAGATCGATGGTTGGGATCCAAGGGAATCTAGATCAGTGGATAAAGTCCCACCATTGGATTAAAAGTGAAGGCCTTTGAAGGAGTCGAAAAGACAGAAATGCCCTTCTTTTCATTAAAAATCTTCAACAAGAAGATCTAAAAGGGTCCATTGTTTTTTAAGACTTAAAAAATTTTCAAACTGAAGTTTATTATGTATCTGCGAAAATCCTCCCGCGAAAAGTCAAGCTTTTCTTCAATTGATGCTTTTGTTGGCCTTGTATTTGATTGTCAATATCCATTTGCAATCAACTACATTTCTATTGGCAAGCAATTTGACAATAGTCCAAGTCTGGTTCTTGATGAGAGATGAATACTCTCTATCCATAGCTTCTTTCCAAAGTTTGGAATCTGTTTGACTAAGTGCTTCTTTGACAATAATCGGCTTTGTGAAAAATCCAGCAACTTCACACGTGTGGGGAACCACAACAAAAGTGTGAATGATCTTTACCATGCTTTATGGTGGCACACAGATCACCTGCAGAGTAATACTACAATCTACCAAATTTTGAGGCCAAAGCACAATCTAGAATGCTATAGATCAAAGCTAAATTAATTCAGAGAAAGTACACAAGCAAAATAATGTATGAAGAATGCACCAATCTCGAGTTAGAGAGAGAATACAATTACAAGCAAAAATTGTGCGATATCCAATTTTGACATTATGACCTTACCAAAGCTTGATTCATCATTAAAAATAAATGAGAACCATATGTACATATATAGGAGAGCCTTAGCTCGTGGTTCTACTAGCATGCAATGCATTTCCTACACCTATTCAAGTGTAAACTACCACCATATTGACACCTAACAACTTGCATGCAGAAATTGCACCTAACTTCTACGTACTTTCTCCAAATGTCAATTTCTCAACTATGAACCTATCATTCTACTTGCATGTGTCCATTAGAACATTTGCATGCTATGCATGTCTCAATAGAAACTTAGGACAATGCATTTATGATGGCTCAAGCTCCTACAAGGCCATATTAGACCATTTCTATGTATAAATCTACATGCACATCAATCTAGACACTGTGAACATTGTTGCATGTCATACTAGACCAACTAGACATTGTGAACATTGTTGCATGTCATACTAGACCAACTAGACTTTATGCATGTCAATGGAACTTGATCTACCTAACTCAAACTCACCCTATTCTACAAGCATATGTGCACAATTCACACCCCTTGATATGTACAATCAATTTACATGGGTAGGACCCCCAAAATCAATATATACAAGATAGATATGTTTTACAAATCTTCACGCTCCTTAAAATATACCTATATGATATTGATAAAGATCTTTTGTGTGTGGATTCTTTGTTTTGCATTTGAAGTGAAGATGATCAAAGAATCCATCATAGCAGCATGCTTACCAAATCCACAATAAGATCTCTTTGATAGAAATCTTTTCCAAATGCCTTTGAAAAATATTCCACCAATCTGTCACTACGTTGATATGCCTCCTCCATGTTTGATACTGATCTCGGATTTGAGAACTCCACATGCATGAAGATGGCTGTAACAAAATCTGAAAAATCCAAGGCTTTCATGCCTCCTCATGACCACAAAGATCATATAGATCAGGATTATACCATGAGCAATATTCAAGATTAAGCACACTAGCGTTATTAGTTCAAACACTATGAACTCTATCCAAAGTGGATCTAATCTTGAAACCAAACTCTAACTTGATCTCATTGAGGCTAAATACTTTGTTAAGGATGTAAGTGTCCTCATTTGATGTTTCACTTACTCTCAAAAGAAGTTCACAATATGCCTCAAAACATGAAAAAAACTCCTCTATGAGAACTAAACTCATTCTTGCTCTTACTCAATTTAAGAGCATACAAATGATGATACAATATCTTGCTTTCTAGATGTTTTGGAAACATAATTAAGTCACCAATGACAAGAATTAATTCCAAACTAAAGACCTCATTCAAAACTAGAATAGTCTTACTTAATCCTTGAGATGAACAAATCTCAACTAAGCAAGATACAACATCAACCAAAGAAAGAGAATCATAGGTGAGTACAATAGAATGAATATCACCTCCCCTTATCATTTCTTTTCCATGAAATAAGAAACACAAGGACTCAACCTTGTACAATGAAGATCTCCTTGGATATGCATGTTGAGGATACTCCTCCTCAAACCTCGACCCCATCATAAGTTGACTTTTCTCCATAGAATAAACTTTTGATACAATTAGAGACACTGTGCTCTCGGCCCCTTCCAAGATTGAAGATAGATCTTCATAATCAATAACTTATCCATGCTCAAACACTTTTGAGATAGAGAGTGTAAAGGCTATGTAGCCTTCCTTGGTGGATAAACATCCAACCATGATCCATAAGCTTGGATCACCATCCTTCCTTGCTTCCAAGAAAACACATGCAAAGCAATAATCTTCAAGAACACTAAGGTACACAACCTTAGGCTTATAGTTGAACAATACTCCATATAGTGCAGTCCGTC
Organism: Diphasiastrum complanatum; assembly: GCA_029204225.1. Classification (NCBI taxonomy): domain Eukaryota; kingdom Viridiplantae; phylum Streptophyta; class Lycopodiopsida; order Lycopodiales; family Lycopodiaceae; genus Diphasiastrum; species Diphasiastrum complanatum. The sequence continues at coordinate 44,531,822 of CM055102.1, forward strand.
CAATAACTCCATAACTCAAAAAAGCTTTGCATGATGGAAAATACACATGCACCATAAAACTTGAAGAGACAAGACATAGCCAATTGTTACATGTGGAACCATCAATAAGATTAGAAAATCAAGAGGCATCTCTCTTTCTTAGAGATGAAGAAAGGTGAGCATCCAATTGTTCCAACTCCAAAGGATGTTTTGTCTTGGTAGAAGACATCAAATATGGATCCACATGTGATTTTGCCATAGAACAAGCCACTCTTGGCTTGATCTCCTTGACCATAATAGACATAGACTTGAAATTGGAAACATGCAAATTCCTATGCCATAATTCCTTCTTGGAAACACAAGTCATCAATGCAACATCACAAATACTTGCATTCTCTTACAAATCTAGCTTGAAAATGCCACCATATCTTGATCCACATGCTAGGATCTCATCACCTTTATTTATGAGACAATTATTGACATTGAATTCCACTTCAAAACCATCATCAAATAACTTTCCAACACTAATCACATTCTTTGTGAGATTAGGAACATAAAGTACATTGAAAATTGATAAACTCATAGAAGATGTAAGATTCAAGGAACAAATTCCAACTCCTTCAATTGAACATGCATCACCAACAGCAGTGTATATTGATTCTTGAAGTTCTTGATAAGATTCAATAGAAATAAAAGAACTCTTGGAGTAACTCATATGAGTTGTGGCTCCACTATCAATATACCAAGATACATCATTAAAGGGTAAAGAGGAGAAACTAGACATCATAAGAGATGCATCTCCTTCACTTGCATGTGAGTCTTCTATAATAATATTGGCTTGATCTTCTTGAGTCTTCTTCTTGAAAATAGAAGAATGAGTTGAATTATCTTCTACTCCTCCATAGTCTTTGTCCTTTGCTTTGTCCTTTGATTTGTCCTTGGAGAAGGCTTGAGAGTATTTGTTCTTGCTCCTCCCTCTTGACTTGTCCTTGGTGTTGGAGAAAGAGGGTTTGTAAGTGTGAGAAACAAAAAATAGCTTGAAAAGAAAACGAACACGAACAGAAGCGAACTCAAAACTCAAACGAGAAATGAACTCGAACAAAAAATGTTCATGCGCAGCGGAATGAGCTATATAACTCTTTCCCAAAGCATGACTATCATAAACGAACAAAACATTAGTGATAGAAATCACGGTCGATCTGATTACGTAGCCAAACATTAAGCAACAAAACATCAGAAGAATAATTTGTCGTGAACAACTAGACAAATTATTAGTCATGAATGATTCGCGAAGAGCTAGACTGAGCTCGACTGATAATCAGTCGCGAATTAGTCGCAAAGAGCAAGACTAAATATTAGTCGCCAACAGTTAGACTAATAATAATTCGCTAAGAACAGATTACTAGATTGAGCAATAAGAGAGTCAGACAGAATGTAGAAAAGCATAACAATATTGACACAAATCTGAATGCAGAATGAGACAAGGCTGTTATTAGATTAAGTATAGCAAAATATACATGTCAATAATATTGTGGAGCCGAGTGCTGTACAAAGCTAATTCAATCTATAAAAGGAAGGAACTTGTTACTGACAATACAAAAGACTAAATGCGCAAGGCATCTACTTTGTCTATCTCTGATAATCTTCAGATGCTATTATTTTCTCTCTCTCTCTCTCTCTGAATACGCAAATGGTATTCAATATATACACAATTTTACAAGTGTGCAGATGAAGAAAGTACAAAGTGGATGTGCTGTCTGTAGAAGATCGTGGGTGGCTATTGTCGTTGTCAAATCTGTTAGCATAGTTGCATGGGATGAGCGTGAAAAGGCCACGACGTCAGCCTTTGCTGAAATGAACAATGGTGAAGATGCAAAAAATGCGACACTTTGACAAAATGCCTTAGGATTTGATTTACAGGGTGCCTCCGCTTTTCCAAGGGCACCTTTGGCATTTTTGTAAGGCAGTGTCGTCTTTTTTGTCTGTCACAAATCATGTGTAAAAACACTGTCGCATTTTTCACCTTTTTTGCCTGTGGAAATTTACTTGTATTTATGTAGATAGTCGAGTTTTTCGCCTGTCTTATATTACATGTAAGTATGCAGACCGTGCGACAACATGAGTAAAAATGCAGCATGAATGGAGGTAAATTAAAATAGGATTTAGGAGAGTAGAGGAGATAAATCCAACACCCCCCCTAATCTGGATCCATGAATGCCTTGATCTTCAGACTGAGTAATGCACAAAATTTGTTGTGTACATTAACACTTAATGCCTTTGTGAATATATCTGCAACCATGTCCCACATTCTGTAGTACGTTAAGCTCACCTCCTTGTTGAGAACCTTGCCCCTGATGTAGTGATATTTCAATGTGCTTACTCTTAGAGTAAAATCTAGGGTTGGCCGATAAGGCAATATCACTCTGATTATCACAGAAGAAAATTGTGGGGTTGTACAAATACAAATTAATGTCTGAAAGTAATTTTTTCAACCAAAACAATTTCTTAATAGATTGAAAAACAACAATGTATTCTGTTTCTGTAGAAAAAAGTGCGATAGAGGTTTGCTTACAAATGTTCCATGAGATAGGACCGCCGTTGAAGACAAATGTAAATCCAGATGTGGACTTACGATTGTCTACATCTCCTCTCCAGCTTGCATCAGAATATCCACTGAGCTAATAAAGATTGTCATTGCTGACATTTCCATAGCAGATGCACTGGTCTATGGTAGCTCAAATATACCTCATGACTCTTATGAGAGCCTTCCAATGGATAATGCCAGGATTAGCCATATACTGGTTGAGTGAGCTTACTGCAAAAGAGATATCTTTTGAATCCTTGTCGATGAGGAATGTGTTGATCCTCTGAGACCAAGCTCTGATAGACTGTTTCAAGCCGTCTTCATAACTTCCAGAACGTATCCTTCGGGCTCGATCATGTAGATGTATTCTTGTATAACTCCATTCAGATAAGTTGTTTGTACATCAAGTTGATGTACCTCAAGGTCAGCAGCTGCAGCATAAGACAGGAGTGCTCGGATCGATGAATGCTTGACTATTGGACTGAAAGTCTCGTTGTAGTCGATGTTGGGAATCTGAGTGAATCCTCGTCCTACCAATCTTGTCTTTCTTCAATAAATTGCTCCGTTGGAATTGTATTTGATCTTAAATATCCATTTGCAATAAATGATATTGCAACCAATAGGAGCTTCGACTAGTGACCACGTCCGGTTCTTAATTAGAGAAGAATACTCTCTGTCCATAGCTTCTCTCCAGAGATCAGAGTCTGGTTGGCTGAATGCCTCTTTGACTGTCGTCAGTTCCTGTATCAAGAGACATGTAGACTCAGGAGTATACCTTGTGGGCTATGTGTGCGCTCGGCTTGATCTTCTAGGAGGATTCGACTAATGAACCACTCCTAGGACTTGTTGCTGGACTGTAGCAACAACGTCTTCGTCTGATTTGCTGTCAATGGACATGCCTAAGCTAGAAGCTCAGACAGTCATGTCAATGGAAGGTGATGAAGGTTCTCCTGAAGCAATATCCTTGCCTTTGATATCGGTGAACTAATCCTCGATAAAGACTGTATTCCGGCTATACAAGATTTGTTGGATATCAGGATCATACAACTTGTATGTATTATCAGATGAAGTATATCCAATTAGGATGGTCTTGAGACCTTGGAAGTCCAATTTCTTCCTCGTGTCTTTTGGGATCTGCATGTAGGCAACGCATCCAAGCACTCTTAGGTTCTTCACAGAAGGCTTAGAGCCTGTCCACACCTCGTGGGGTATCTTGTCTGAGAGGGCCTTGGTCGAACATTTGTTCTGGATGTAAGCTACAGTGGAGACAGCTTCAACCTAGAATCTCTTGGGCAACAATGTATGTGCTAACATACATTTGGCTGATTCAACTAGAGTACGGTTCTTCCTATCGGCTAAGCCATTAGACTGAGGACTGTAAGGAGTGATGAATTGTTGCTCAATGCCTTGGCTTTGGCAGTACTCCTTAAACTCGGTAGAGATATATTCTCCACCATTGTCTGACCTTAGGGCCTTGATCGTCCTTCCAGTCTCCTTGGCACACAACAAAGCTTGATCCCAAAATGGTTTGTCAAAATTAGCACTTAACCTCATAGCTTTAGCACTTTCACATAAAGTCCTATTCTTCCTTTCAGCCACTCCATTTTGTTGTGGGGTCCTTGATGTCGTATACTCCCTCTTGGTCCCATGCTCATCACAAAAGGCCTTGAACTTGTTAGGTATGTACTTACCACCATTGTCACCTCTCAAGCACTTGATCTTTGTGGAAAATTGGTTCTCCCTTGCATTCTTGAACTTGACAAAGACATCATACACTTCATCCTTGCTCTTTAGTAGATAGATCCAACAAAATCTACTAAAATCATCAATGAATGTTACATACATCTTAGCTCCACTATTGCTAATTGTAGTAATTCCATGAATATCCAAATGTACAATTTAAAAAGGCTTTGTAGATTTAGATGTAGATCTATCATAAGTTAGTATTCGAGTCATTTGAAAAATTCGAATCTTCGAAAAAATTCAATCCAATGAAAAAATTCGATTCTTTTGAAAGATTCGAGTCTTTCAAAAACAAATCGAGTCTTTCAAAAAAAAAACGAGTCTTTCGAAAAGAATTCGATCCTTTGGAAAAATTTGAGTCCTTGAAAAAATTCAAGTCTTTGGAAAAATTCGATCCTTCAAAAAAATTCGATCCTTTCGAGTCTTTCAAAGATTTCAGATCCTTAAGATCCAATCTACTTGAATGATCCTTGGTTAGAAAGAGAAATACACTACCAATTTCACCAATGTAGAAAAATCAGCATCTACACACAATTTGAGATGCAAACACTAATAGAACTTGATCAAACTTGAATGAAATGATTATGTACTGTTGCTGTCCGTACAAAACCAGCAAGCTACTGTATTTCACATGTGTGGATCCAAAAATAACAAATATAGATCATTCTACACATAGAATTGCAAGCAATCACCAAGATAGTGCACCAATGGATAGTAGAACCCAAGAGAACCATGTATAAGCATGAAATGAGATAGAGAAGAGAGAAGATGACTCTCTCCACGAGTTACATCCTTTTCTAGCATGTCCAAACCCTATTTGGCCACTTGGCTTTCCCACCAAAATGCTAACCCTACCAATTTTGGGTCTAGATTCAATGTACCCAACTTATTCAAATTGAATCTACTCAAACTCGCATTCTATCTTTCCCACACTTTCAAAAAGTGTTTATTCAAATGAAATTTAGACTAATGAACTTTGAAAAGTCAACCTCTAAGTCTAAAACAAGTTTTGGCCTCAATATGCCAAATATGGAAATATTGCAAAATGTGATGAAACTAGTTGAATCTTTCACACTCTCGCCCATTGTCGGACCTCAATGCTTTAATTCTTTTACCAGTTTCCATTTCTACACGCTCCTTGAATTGTCAAAGGATTTTGAAAGCCTCCGATTTCTGCTTAATAAAATAAACAGCTGTTCTTCTGGAATATTTGTCAATGAGGGTAATGAAATACTTTGCATCAAGAACCAAAGGAATTTGCATTAAACCACATATATCTGAATGAACAATGTTTAGAACATCTTTTGCTGCATGCCTATGACTTGATCTACTGGGGATATGTGGCCGATTTGAGTGTCTAATATATTGAGTATGATAAGTGCAAAAGCTTTACCATCCTTCGATTTCCATTTTGGGGCTGATGTGTCATCTTCAAGCTTCAGTTCGATACCTGTGACAACATCCCACAACTCGTTGGCAATTAGTGATACCGTGATGCTACAATTGGAAATCAATTATCTGATACTGAAATTTGGTACCACTTGTTGAAAAATAGATATGGCTCTGATAGTATGAAGAGTATAGAGCTCTGATAGTATGAAAAGTATCTAATGATATCACTCTGATACCATTTTGGAAGAAGGAAAGGAAGAGGAAGAGTTGATAAGTCGAAGTTCATGGACGAACAATGGAGCGCAGTGGAATGATCCTTCTTCCTTATGCATGGCTACGCCTATCATAAATCAAACAAAGCTATCATGACAATCATCGCATTTGATCTTTTAGCAACTACCTTTGAAATCATTAATACTAAAATGATTTTGAAGCCAAACAATTACAGAGTGAAGTGATGTATAGCATATTGCAGTATTGAAGTATTCAATAGATCAGACGAAACAATAAGAGATTTATCAGTTACTGATAACTATAGAGAAGCATACATTCTGACATGATACTGAACACAATAAGAAGATGGATTGATTTAGTAAGTAACATGTACAAAGTTATGAGAGCACAAAGAAATAGCAAATGCAACCACGTACTCTAAACTATCTTTGAGTAACTGGTAACTCTGTCTTATGCACTTCCGTTAATAAGCAATAAGCACTAAATAGCAATACTCAAAACAGAACAATAATAGAACTCTATAAGTCCTTCTTCTCTGATGTTCTCTTTGTGTTTTCTTTTGTTCTTCTCTAATTCAACTATTTATACTTAAGCAATTTAAGCTTATCCAATTACGACAACTAATTAGGTGCTAGGTCACAATTGGTAGTTAGCCATAATGTGATGACATCCATCCAGTTAGGCCCTTCTCAAAAATTTACTTGCAAAGTGGTTAGGGCAAGTCTTTAGCTTCATAACAGGCAGAAACTGTAATTGTCTTCCTTCGACATCTTCGACTTCTCCGATAGCTCATCGAAGTCATCCGATATGTCGGAGCCACCTGTTGAGCGATTCCTGAGTATTTCTGTAGATTGCGTAAAAACACAAATAAAACTAAAAAACTAAATGAATGGATGGATGTAGATTATGTTGGAAATTAAGTCCACAGTTTTCTCCTTGGTGAATACTATTTATATTTCAGATTCTTCCTGCACATTTATGATCACTAATATAGGGTCAGATGAAATCTCTTTTGGTTCTATGTCTGTTCATCTGATGCTTGCAGGAATCACAAAAGTCAAACAACCGAACTATTCAAAGGATGACTATGTCGGACTTAAGACTGACCCTCATCCATGGGTAATAACTAAATGTTCTCTCTTTTCACATTCGAACGTCAAGTTCAAGAATTTGAAGATCATTGAAGGCTTGGCCAGCTTCAACAACTTCAACAAATCAGGATTTCTATAAGTCTGCAGAAATACACTGTTTGTCGCAACAATATGCAAAAATGAATTGTTTGTCACACAGTTCACATTTTCAATTTCCCGACAATGGCTTCTTTTCAGCTATTTTGAGGAAGTAAACCTTTTGTCGGCTTTTTTGCTTTTTCACAAATGCGAACTATAACTATTTCAGCATCAATTTCAACACCTTAGTGTTTTCGCAGAATGCGAAAAGTGCAAAGATGCTATATTTCAACGAGAAACGTCTCCAGCTACTTCCCAAGAAATGCGACAAATGCGACATTCTTGTCCACGCAAGCGATCTCAAGTCGCTTGACCCCTGCACACCTATTTAGATGTCGTTGTACTCTAAATATCTGAAAAGTACACGACCAAGTACATAATTAGGTTAAACTAGTCTTCTAAATATAGATTACTTAAATATTTTTTGTAATTACAAGGACACTAGTTATAAATACACCTCCAGCTCACATCAATCCTTGATGCTCCGTAATACAAACTTATTCGTCTGATCGGAAGATATTAAGCATCCAAGTTACGCCGACATTCTGGCTATAACACTTTCGTGTTCTTCAAGACTTCAGTGTAATATAGCAGCAACACTTTCTCATCTATGTCTAACATAGATGTATGTGTGTTGTGATTTCAATTACACTTCCTACTGCATGCTTACGCTCATTCACTCACTCTGATTAGAACACGGATGTCTACAACTCCTTAGTTTTTGATCAGACGACGATCGTCTTTGCGCCTGAGGAACAACATTATCATACTGCACTGTCATCATACAAAATTTTGAAACTGAACTTCACAACTATAACTATTTTACATTAATTCCACAACCCATCCAGTCTCTTCGGTGCACTGTACTCATTTATCTGTTTGAGTATGAACTAATTCATCAGAACTTGTTGCGAACAAGAGTTGTTCCACACTATAATCTCTCTGTCTCCCGCTTCGTCATTTCCAACAGATTAAAGATCGACTATTCGACTGAATCACTCTCGATAGTAGAATAATTGTTGGAGATTAAGTCCACAATTGTCTCCTTGGTGAATGACTAATTTCTATTTCAAGATTCTTCCTGCACGTTTATTGATCGTTGATCTAGCGTGAGGTGAAACCAACTTTGGTTCTACGTCTGCTCATCTGATACCTACATGAATCATAACTTAAACAGCCAAATTATTTGAAGAACATTTACAACGAGCTTCCAGTTGATCTCTAGCAAAGGGTAACCAATCCTATTATATTTCAAGTTCAGATGTTAAGTTCAATAATTTGAAGATCATTGAAGACTTGGCCATCTTCAAGAACTTCCACAAATTAGTACTTAGAACAACTCTGTAGAAATACACTAAGTGTCGCAACAATCTGCAGAACTACACTAAGTGTCACAACAGTCTGCAGAAATACACTAAGTGTCGCAACAATCTATAGAAATGAACTATTTTTCACAGTGTCGTCTTTTTTCGAAATGCGATAGTGTCGGCTTTTCCCGAAACGTGACACTTCAACATAGTTCAACAGTTCAACTATTTTTCAATAGTGTTGACTTTTTATGACAGTGTTGGCTTTTTCGCACTTTTTCGAAGAGAGAAAAAAACTCGAAAGTCATCCATTTTCAACAAGGAACGTTCCCAACCACTTCCCAGAATTTGCGAAGTGAGAGAAAGCCCCTTCACGTAAAATATGAAGTGAGAGAATTTACGACGTCCTGGTCCATGTCAACATTCCCTAATTCGTTGACCGTATATATTATGTAGCCAAATACTTCCAAGTACAACGGCTTACCTAATTAGGTGACAAACATTTACTGTAGTTAATATGGATGCAATCTATAAATGGATCATCCAAGCACACTCTACGTGATGCTTCGTCCATGAGACGAATGATTTTGAGCCTCCTAGTTATGCCGTCATTCTGGTTGTAACTGCTATTTTGTTGTGCTTTAGTGTAATATAGCAACAACACTCTCTTCTATCTGTGTATAACGTAGATGAATGCTTGTTGTGATTTGAATGCACTTCATTGTTGTTTGATAACATTTGTTCACTCACTTTGATCAGAGCATGGATGTCTACAACTCCCCAGTTTCTAATCAGACAGTGGCTGTCTTTGAAGCCCGAAGAACTTGCGCTGTCATACTGCTCTTTCAATCTATTTCAAGACTAATTCTGACTAAATCCATTTTTCAGTAATATCACACACAAACCATTTCTAATCTCTTTGGTGAGCTGTACTCATTTTTGTTTTTGTGAGTATGAACTAATTTATAAGATCCTGTTGGGCAATAGAACACTTAAGCTGTGATTATACTTAGCATAAATATTCTATTAGACTATTTTTGCATCTAGCAGCCAATGTTGTAGCGGGAGAGCTATTCCACAAATATTCCTGCTCTCTTCTCCACTCGCATTTTCTATCCTCCTTTGTCCCATTAGATTGGTATCAGAGCGTAGCTCAAATAAACCGAGAGATTAAGTTTATTCTATTTGTATTACTGTTAACATGTCTCATATTGGTAGCTCTTCGTCTCCATCATCCAACGAGGCTAGAATCATTGACAAGTTCAATGGTTCTAACTTCTACATCTGGAAGCTAAAACTACGGATGATGTTGATAGATAGAGATCTTTGGGATGTAGTAGAAGGTGTTGGCCTGAAACCAGAAGATGGTGATCAAGCAAAGGCATGGAAGATCAAAGATCAGAAGGCTTTAGCATGTATCACACTCAATCTAGCTGACTCCCAAATATCCCATGCTATCACATGCAAAACCTCTAAGGATGCATTAGATTTGTTATCAAATCTCATTGAGACTCATGATGTAACCACTAGATTACATCTTAGAAGGATGTTTTTACTCTTAGCATGTCTGATTCTACTACCATCACTTCTCACATCAACAACTTCAAATCTTTGTTGGATTAGTAATCAGTTGTAGGATGTGCTATTCAAGATGATTATGTCGTTATGACCTTGTTTGTTTCTCTTCCGAAGTCGTATGAGCACTTTTTGGTGATGATCTCCACACAACCCGACTTCACTCTTCAAAAGGTGATCGGTCATCTTCTTCAAGAAGAAATACGGAGAAAGACTAGGGTAAGGACAAATCGATGGTTGATTGCAAACCAATTGATACTCCAATGGATCCAAGTATAGTATTGACTAAACCTACTTGTGCTGATTTTGATAGTGAAGTACTCGACATAGCAAAGTACCCTTATCATTCACTCATAGGATCTTTGATGTATGCAATGCTATATACTAAACCAGATTTAGCATACACTGTTAGCACGTTAAGTCAATTCATGTCTAATCTTAGGTCCTCTCATTGGAAAGCATTAAAGAGAGTGATGAGATATATTCAGGGAAGTTTAGATCACATTTTATGTTATGATGGAAATGCTATCAACCCACTCGTTCTGCGAGGCTACTCCGACTCAGATTGGGGAGGAACAGTCTCTACCAAAAAATCTACCTCCGAGTTCTGTTTCTATCTGACAAGGAGACCAATTTCATGGAATTCAAAGAAGCAGAAATTAGTTGCGCTTTCTTTGATAGAGGCAAAGTACATCGTAGCATGTCAAGCTTCAAAAGAAGCTATATGGATCAGGTTATTACTTCACAACTTACATCACACTCAATTCAATGCTACCACCATTCTGTGTGACAACTTAAGCTATATTTCACTGTCACTGAATCCCAGATTTCATGGCAAATTCAAGCACATAGAAATCCAGTATCATTTCATTCGGGAGAAAGTTTCTCAGGGAAAGTAATCCTTCAATACTACTCCACAACAGAAATGGTTGCAGACATCTTCAACAAAGCGCTTCCCAGGATCAAGCATCAGAAGTTCTTCAACATGATGAATCTGACAAAGATACCAAGGCACCAACCGTGATCTAAAGGGGGGCTGTTGGAAATTAAGTCCACAATTGTCTCCTTGGTGAATGACTTATTTCTATTTCAAGATTCTTCCTGCACGTTTATTGATAGTTGATCTAGGGTCAAGTGAAACCAACTTTGGTTCTATGTCTACTTATCTGATACTTGTAGGAATCATAACTTAGAGAACCAAATTATTTGAAGAACGTCTACAACGAGCTTTTGGCTAATCTCCAGCAAAGGGTAACCAATCCTCTCATATTTCAAGTTCAGATGTTAAGTTCAATAGTCTGAAGATCTTTGAAGACTTGGCCATCTTCAAGAACTTTCACAAATTAGCATTTAGAACAACTCTGCAGGAATACACTGAGTGTCGCAACAGTCTGCAAAAATACACTAAGTGTCGCAACAGTGTACAAAAATACACTATGTGTTGCAACAGTATGTAGAAATGAACTATGTTTTTCACAGTGTCGGTTTTTTTCGAAATGCAACATTGTCGACTTTTTCCGAAATGCGATAGTGTCGGCTTTTTTCTAAATGCGACACTTCAGCATAGTTCAACAGTTCAACTATTTTTCAACAGTGTCGGCTTTTTTGCACTTTCCCAAAGAGAGAGAAAAAGCTGACAGTCGTCCAATTTCAACAAGAAACGTTCCTAGCCACTTCCCAGAATTTGCGAAGTGAGAGAAAGCCACTTCACGTAAAATGAAAAGTGAGAGAATTTGCAACGTCCTCGTCCGTGTCAACATTCTCTGATTCGTTGACTGTATATACTATGTACAGTTATCACAAAAGCCAAATACCTCCAAGTACAACGACTTACCTAATTAGGTGACAAACATTTACTGTAGCTAAGATGGATGCAATCTATAAATGGATTCAAGCACACTCTACGTGATGATCCGTCCATGAGACGAATGAGTTCGAGCCTCCCATTTACACCGTCATTTTGTTGTGCTTCAGTGTAATATAGCAGCAACACGCTTTTCTATCTGTGTATAACGTAGATGAATGCTTGACAATGTGATTTGAATGCACTTCATTGCTGTTTGATAACATTTGTTCACTCACTTTGATCAGAATACGGACGTCTACGACTCCTCAGTTTATGATCAGACGATGGCTGTCTTTGACGCTTGAGGAACTTGCGCTGTCATACTGCTCTTTCAATCTATTTCAGAACTAAACTTTTGACTAAATCCATTTTTCAGTAATACCACACACAAACCATTTCTAATCTCTTTGGTGGACTGTACTCATTTTTGTTTTTGTGAGTATGAACTAACTTGTAAGATTCTGTTGGGCAATAGAACACTTAAGTTGTGATTATACTTAGCATAAACATTCTATTAGATTGTTTTTGAATCTAGCAGTCCATTATAGTGGGAGAGTTGTTCCACAAATATTCCTGCTCTCTTCTCCGCTCGCGTTCTCTATCATCCTTTGACCCATCAATAATCCAACACAACTTTGGAATACATATATGTTCTTCCAAATTAATGCTTTAGGCATATACATGGCCAGTTATGGTTTACAAATTCATGTAATCTAAAGCTAACAAATGGAGTAACTTCAATAGCTTTTGATCTGTAAAGATGCGATAATGTTTTGGACGACACATCCTCAATCATAACTACTTAACTAAGGAGATCAAGCTGATGAGCGTCTTTATTTTTTAGGACAAAATTGTTTAAGTAGGGGGATTGTCATGTACTTTTAGTATAACAGTACTTATCAATGCTTTAGAACATCCATTGTAAGCTTTGTAGGCCCAAAAGGAGCTATTAGCCTCAATAATAAGGTGGTTCCCCCCTCTTTAGGTCCTTCAAAGTGTCTCAATAAGGATAATAGGCCAACAAGGTCCAAATACATTTTATAAGGCTTAACAAGGGCTAACTATCTCTCAAGAAAGTTATGCTAAGTTAAGGGCTTTGCCTATAAGTAGGCAAGAGACATCAATTTTATGATCTTTTGGCTCATTTGCAAATGAGAGAGCTTAGCTCCTTCTTTGTAAATGTGAGCCATGGGAATAGAGCTTGCTAGGTCTCATGTGCCCAATCCACATGAATCTCATTCCATCTTTGTATTTGATTTGCTTCCATCCTTTGTTTCTAATTGATAGTTCCTTGAAGCTCTATTTGTATTTTGTGTTTTATGGCTACATCAACATGAATGCTAGACAAGGATGTTCCTTGAGATACGTACTCACTCCAACATAAAGTGCCAAAGTGGTATGAAAGGATAGTACAAGAAGGATAGGAAGAAATCCCATCTACAAGCCAAGCTGGACAAATCAGGAGATCCACGAGGAGTCAAAGACCACTCGATAGATACCAGGTAAATTACGTTCTCATGACGGAAATAAGAAATTTCCATGAACCCACTACATTTGAAGAAGTGAGGGAAAGCAAATTGCAACTGTTGATGTTTCTATGGTTGCACAAGGCCAAGCAATAAGCAAGGCCAGACACCCCATTCAGACTCTTGAAGTGCAAAAGCAAGGGGCCACATATAGGGATGACTTCCTAGCAACATCAATTGTCCTTAGAATCAAAGAATAGACAATAGAAACAAGGAATGGTGGGGCTAGGGAACAAAAGATCAAGCACCATAGAACTCGTGAGAGATCCCTAGTTAGACATAACTTTGATTTAGTAGAAGCCCTCATAAAAAACAAGACTGAAACATGAAGGAGAAGCATAGGGCCAACACCCTACATTACATAATGAACCCAAGCAGTAGAAAGGTAGGATATCAGACCTGTGCAGCCTAAACTCCAACTGGAATAACAATGTGTAGAAGACATTGCATAGGTCTTAGAATGCAGCTAACCACCAATGCTAAACTCACCATGAAATGCCAAGTAGAAATCTCTTTATGGCCCTCATAGGCACATTAGAATATTGACCAAATGATAGGTAGCTAACCCCAACCATAGGCTGCAATAGTCTGAACTTGGAAAAAATGACTAAAATCAATAGGCCTCTCACCGTGAAAGAGGAACAGAGAGAAGATATCAACAATCTCCAATCCAACCAAATAACTAGAATGGGCGAATTCGATCTCCCTTTTCACTGCCACCCCAACATAACAAACACCAGACCCCAATCATATGCCTTCATGATATCTTGAAAAAAAGAGGAGCCTAGAAGGCAACACAAATAAGACTAAAAAACATCACAATGACCAAGACAAGGGCTTAAATAAAAAGGAAACTGGCAAACGCAATGTAAGAACGATAACAAAGTCCATCATATCTAATAATTTATAGCCTTGAAGAAACACTTTATACAGTTAGTCTGTACTCTGGCTGCGCGGTTGAGCCCATTCATAGCCAACCCATCACATTAAAACACAACAACAATACAGCACACGAGGAATTCTAATAATTCATCACACCTAGTTAACTTGAATAACATGAAGTAGAAGAAGAAACAACAATATTAATGAACATAGGAGTTGTGAGTAGAGGTAGGCAAACACACTCTCATGTTCCTCCAAGGTAATTGTCATCGAGCTTTGTGTCTGGGAACACGAGGACTAGAAGAAGGCATAAGAAGAGATGTGGCCGTAGTTGCGAGAGAAGGAGTGGATGAAAGGGGTGGGCGCTATCATTCGTGATGATGAGCAAGCTGATTCAGAGAGGGGATCTAAAAAACAGTGAAGATCGAGGAGAAGAAAGAGGATGAGAATTTCAATTGCACTAAAGACGTACACCAGCGAGAGTCGTTGCTGCACACTTGTTTAAAGAGAGTGATAAAGGTGTCTTCCGTGCAAAGTCACACGTGTTTAAACAAAAAAAATACCAGTAGATTTCAATCACCAAGAGTGTAGAACATTTAGTCACATGGATAGGCTCAACATTCAATAAACTTTGGTCTGGGCATAGGCTAGAATCATGAACAATTGTGAAAGGCCATGAGAAAGAAGCACCTCTTTGTATCTTAATTTTTTTTTTTTATTATCTCTTCTTCTTCTTCTTCTTCTTCTTCATCTTCATCGTCTTTTGCTTCTTCTTCGTCTTCGAAGATGACACGATGCCGCTTCAACTTCCATAACGATGCTCGATCGCTTGGGATCGGATGGATCGTCGAGCGTGTTGAACGTAAGTTTTGTTTTCGTTTTCTCTTCAAAGCGTAACATCTTTCGTACTGGCTTTGTCAGCTTGCCATTAAGTGACGCCTTTGGTTTGCCATTTGTCTTCATTCTTGGATTAAACGTAAGTCTGTAACGTCAAATTTTACGAGTCGCTTTATGTAATGCCGTCCGGATGGATGTTCTTCGATACAGATTGCCATTGAATGCAATGTTGTAATTTTTTTCCTGCTTTTTTTTCATTGAATGTAGATTGTGTTGGAGCCGGCTGTATTCATGCCGTTCGCTGTTCTTTGCTACTAATCGTGAATTATAACCCAATATTTTTCGGTTATACATGTGAAGCTGCCATGTTTCACATCGATAACCTTTAAATATAAAGCATGCCTGGATTTTCTGCTCATTGTTTCTCATTGCCATTTACTTCTTGCTGCATTACTGCTATTTATTTTGGATTCATGAGCAGAATCTTGTTGGTTGCAGCAATCTGAACTGTCAATGACAACGTTACGTATTGCTAATTGCTGTTTTCTTTACCATATTTCAGGTGAGCCTGGTTTCAGACTGAACCGTAAATGGTCTGAATACTCTTCCACAGTCATTTAGTGAATGCACGACGCGAGCTTCTCGTTTCAGTAATTGCGGTTTCTCTAATCCCTTTGCTGAGTGCTCCAACTAAGACTCCAGCACAACTTGTTTGAGATGACCAAACGCAGAATATCATCCCCTTACTTTTCCTCCTTTGCCAAACATATCGTAAAATAATGCCTTTTGTTTCATCACTATCTTCTGCTCAATCTTTCAAGCACGTTCGCTATAGCAGGAGGTTGGTAAAGACCGACAAATTTCTATCCTTGGCTGCCTACTCCAATTACAGCATTCAGAGCCTTACACTTATTCAGTCATGGATAATCTCATCGAGATGCTCTATGAAATCCAAAAGGAAGCTTTATGGCTAAGAGAAAGAGAAACACGAGCCAAGGAACGCCGAAATAGCTTGAAACAGGTAAACCATAGGCCGGGTAGTCGTGACAATAGATTCTAAGAATATTTTCTGCTACGTTGAAGATCAGTTTTTGACAAGTAATTGAAGAGGTATAACTCGGCAATTCATTTAAATTTGTGCTATAGTAAAATTTCTGGTAGTTTTTACACGTTTTGAAGGTTAATCAGGCATTCAACTAGCCATTCATAGCAATTTGTGCTATTTTTTCGAAGGGTTGATCATAACCTTGTAGTCTTCAGTCTCTCATCTCAGAAGAAACCCTGCTAGATGAAGCTTAATCTTTGTAGGGTGCTTAATACATTTGTGGCTTGAGTCCTTCAATACTGGCACTGGAAACTTCTATTGACCTTGGTTCTTATGGCAGAAATCTATCCAGGAAGGAGTGCAGGAACCTCCGGTGGACGATTGGATAAAAGCTCTCAGAAGAAAATTCCATACTACTAACCCAAAGCCTATTGTGGTTTTGAGCCTATTTGATGGCATTGGAGGCATTTGGGCTGCTCTCAGGCTCCTGAACATTCCATTCACTGGATACAGCTCTGAAATAGTAAGTATCAACAAGCTGCTAATGAGATCAATAGAGCTTTCATTGTCTGTTTTCTGTGTTCATACCTAGCCCGTGCCTTATTTTCATATAGCATCAACCTAGACAATATTATACAGCTACAAAATGTCAGTATCACCTATAGTACAAGTCGGAGGTTGAATACCTCTTCGTTGTTTTAACCTCTTAGCACCTAGTACTTTAGGTAATAGAGACAAATGACTAACGTTGTGGGTGTAGAATCTAGGATCTAGGAGACAAACTGAATAGGCATGCATTGTGAGGTGAAAAGGTGTTGAACCTCTAACTGATACTAAAAGTTAGACTGAAGGTTATAGAGTTAACAGCTCACATTCGTAGGTGCAGAATATGTGAGAAGAACTGAGCAGTGAAGATATGTGATAAGAAATGTCGTGATGTGAAGAGTTGAATCTCTGTCAGGTGCTTCGTAATAGAGATATTTTACGGACTCTTTCAAGTGCAGACAGTAGAATATTGTGTATGTTAATGCTAGATTACATGATTAACGATACTCCCCTTTAACCTAGCATCATCTTTGAAACAAACTATGACAAGGTCAAATTTTTTAGCAGCCATGCTTCCATCAAATCTATAAAGATTGCTTGTACTGCCTCCTTTGTTGCAGCTAGTCCCCCTGCTTCGAATGTTTTGGAACCTTTTGTTGGTAAAGATGTGCTCTTGTACCCCCTGTGACCCACATATTATTAATCTCTTTGGCACGTTCATGTAAAGAAGAGGTGATGCAAATTGTATGGCAGTACAAAGGATGGATCTATGCCAAAGGGAGGGTGAGGGGAAGAGGGAGAGGGAAAGGGAGAGGGAGAGAGAATAACTTGGTAGGCCTTCTGTGAAAAAGCTTAATACCATTGAGCGATTCAATTTTCATACAAAGTTTGACACGATTTATGTATCAAGATTTAGCGACGTTAATGAATATCTAGGGGATTTGACTAACGAAAATCATATCTAGTAGCATTTTCTACTGACAGTTTTCTGGCCCACCATGTAAGCATTACCTAGTAACCACTTAATTTTTTTGAAATTCAAATTAGGTTCTCTAAGCTCTTGTGACATATGTGCCATGTCAAAGAGTCAGCAATCCTTTAAACATGTTTCTTTTATTGAGTTTTTTCTGTTCCCATCTTCAAATTCATGTCAAGGCCAGCTCTTTTTGAGCCTTTTCTATCTCCTCTCTAGGTTTTATCCTCCAAGGCTGTCTACATTTAAAACCTACAGAATTTTGATCTCTTTTTTGTGTGCCGCTAATATCTTTTTTTAATGAAAGTTTGATGGCATTTATGAAGGCTCTAATTTAAAAGTTATAGAACCCATTAAGGTCTTTTGTGCCTTTGACAGAAACCCTTAACAAGGAAATGAGTGGCTTGCCTAAAGTTCTAGCTTGTTCAAAGTTCTAGTTGATGGTGTGATGTTCCACTACTTGTTTGTTTTGTTTGGCTCTCCTTTGGCTTCAGCCTACACCATTGCTGCTTCTGAGGTTCCTTTTTGTATCTCCCCTCTATAGCATTGTTTAATCTAGGATTTATGGTCCCTTTGGTGCGGTAACACTCATCTATGACGAATGGTATGTTAACTGTGACCTTTCATAGGGTCAATCTCATGCAGTCTAATTCCTACTATTGCCTTTCACATGGGCATACCTTAGTGGGATGTTACAATTTGTCTTCTTATTGTTCTATTTTATATTTGCTCTTAGATGTAATGGCATACTTGCTTTTTCTATTTTGATTACCTTGTTTGATATAAATCTGTGCCCTTATATCACGCCTGTGCAGAATCCAGATGCAATACAAGTATTAAGAGAGAGATACCCAGATATTGAACACCTTGGTGATATCAGAAAGGTGACACAGGATGATGTCAAACAACAAATTGACCTTGTTGTTGGTGGCTTTCCTTGTCAGGATCTTAGTTGTATGGGTAGAAGGATTGGGTATGACTTATCTCTAAGTACTTACTAAAACATTTGCTTTGCTTTGCTATGTAACATGAATCTGTGCAATGTTCTATTTAAATCTACCAAATTGAAGGCATTTCACTATTGCTATGTGGTTGTGACACATTATTTTGAAAATTGATTATAAAGTTTCTAACTGGCATTTTTAGTTCATATAGAATGACTAGCCCATAAAGTCTTTTTTTAGCTAAGAATGTTAGACAAATAATGTTAGCAAAATTTCTTACAGACCACATACTAATGCATTTGGAAAATTAGATCAATACGTTAGTATTACTTTTGAGGTTGCAAAGATCATTGTCAATTTTGGATATGGGTACCGCTAATCAAGGACATGTTGTCACCATGAGAGTGATTTGGTGAAATACCATCTATCTCCGGGCTAACAATGTGAAGTAACTTCACCAGCAAGAACTCATAGGAAAGAGAGACTTAATCCAGTCCTATTTTGAAAGGTCCATATAATTTTATAGAGATTTAAGGGAAAGCCTTACTTATTGAAAAAGAAATAAAATGCATGGAGTATATTTTTACCAAAGGAAATACTAGGAAGACATTTGATATGATAGTGTGTATGTTCCTTTGCAGATCTTTTTGTTTCAGACTCGCCATGAATATTTTAAGAATGTACATTAATATCATGTGCCTGTGCAGGACATTGTCACTTTTCTCTTGCCCTTCATTCTTCTGACACTTGTCCCTGCTTTCATTATTTTCCTGTTGGCACACATAATGCCTTTACAGAAATACAAACAATTTACAGGCTATCTTATGAAGCTCAATTTTTTTTTTTTGCACTTTTCAGGCTTCATGGACAACAAAGTCGACTCTTTTTTGAAGTTCTCCGGGTGCTTCAAACCTTCAAACCCAAATGGTAAGTAAAATTGATTCAAAACTGAATCCTATTTTAAGTATCGTGTCACTATCTATCCTTTACATTCAAGATCTAGATTTTATCGAACCCATTGCTGGAAATGTGCATCTTATCTCCTGGCTGCTTTAGTTGGGTTGACTAAATCTTTCTCATCTATGGTCATATTAAGACTTAGGGATTGTTTTCTTCTAGGTTTCTTGTTGAAAACGTGGCCTCCATGTCATGGATAGATCGTGATGAGATTTCCAAGTATCTGAAATGCTATCCGATAGAAATTGATTCACAAGAGCTAACACCAAGTAAAAGAAAGCGATTATATTGGACGAATGTCCCTCATCCAAAAAGTCTTCCCATGATTAAAGAGCACCACTTGACATCCCTACAAAGTGTGTTGGAGAGTGGTACGGCCTTGGAAACAAAGCTTGGTGTAAGTTTATTTACAATTCAACAATCTTTAGTGGATTTATACAACTTGATGTTTAAATGCACCAATTCTAAGTACATATTCTTGGCTATATGTAAAGCAGTACAAATTTGGTCGACTTTATTTAAAGCTTTATCTTACATATTGAGTTCATACAAAAGTTGCAAGACTTTGGCTTCCATCATTTTTCTCTCTCACCTTAATCAGTTCTTTGCTTACACGTACATGATTCTTTTTGCCGTTTTCTTTGTTCATAAGCAAATTGGGAAGAATTGGAAGGAAAATGGAGAAGTGAGAAATAATTATCATAACAGTAAAATGATGCTATATGTAACATTATATTTTGGCTCATTGACATGTTTCCTTTTCTTATTGCAAGATTGGCTCAGGAAATAGTTCAACTTAAGCCAATTTGCATAATTGTCAATGCATAACTTGAAGTCATAGTTTTGTTAAAGCACTTAATGCGCTTGTGTTTCAAGTGTAATATGTGTTTCTTATTAGTCATTATCGTGGCTCTTTGTTTGGAGACGTTTTGTGTTGCCTATGCTAATGATCTACAAAATGGGATGAATGGCCTCTTGAAAGCATTGAGCAGTGATCTTGGTGGCTTGTTTGATAGCGTCATGCATGGCCTTTAGGATTCATGGAAACTCTAGACAAGAGTTAGAGGTGGCCATGCCATTCGAGAAATTGAGAACTTGCTTGGTTTCTCAGTTGGATAGACTAGCATCTATCTTCTCACTAATGACATCTATTAGGCTTGTGTCCTCCGTTTGGTTAAGTTTTATGGATATTTTGTCATTTTTTGATATGCCCTTATAGTCCCAAGTTTTAGGTAAATACAATGAAGCTTTTAAGTTATGAATTCTTTGAAAGCACATGGATCTCTATAGGAAGTGTATTCAATGATAGTTTCTATAAAGTGTAAAGGAAAGTAGCATTTTATTCATTTTACTGCAAGTCTTCATCATGTATGAGCTTGCCCTTTGTTGTCAAAGAAGTATTAGAGACTCAATGAGATCTCTAGGAATCATATGAAATCATATTAGACATACCTTTATGCATGTGATGTGTGTTGTTGATGCAAGGAAACTAAGGATGACACAATCAAATATCAATGTATTTAACGTATTTAAGAAAAGTAAGGCTTCATCTAAGATTGATACCAATAGACATAGAACATTGAAAGATGATCAAGATTACAAAATCCATGACGTATTACAATTCTGACCGATAGATCAATAGATTTATGCCAACTCTAGATGCACAACTTGCTTAGATACAAAGACAAGAGATCTACTTTAGGATTAGAAACAAATCATACTTATACTTGTTGAGGCTTGCGTTATGTCACCAAGATGCAATAAATGTGGTTTAATATTAAACCATCATCTTCCCAATACACTTTGGAAGATGTGTCCATCCATTTCGTATTGGCCCTAGATTAGAAGTTTGCAACTAAGTAGATTGCATGAATGTCAAGTGGTGGGTAGCTCTAGACACCTTATCTAGATGTGGAGGACCCAAATTTTTGGGTTTCAGAAAGTGGCCTCCAAATTTGGTGCTTGACCTAAAGTTGGATTTTGTGCATTCTTTCATAGCTTCTTATATAAGCTTGCATTCCCCTTTAAAGAACGTTCAAATGTAGGCACTTGACTTAGGCTTTGAGGTCTATCACAAACTTGGCAGTTGGATATTCTTTCACATTCTCCCTCAAATACAACTTCTTTCCCCCTTGATGAGCGATCTCTTTTTAACACCAAGAAGGTTTCTATGTTTCTCAAATAGTTTTTGGCCTAAGAACTTAACAAAAGTTTTCCAATTGATACAAAGTTTAGTGTCCATATAGGATGATTCACTACTCTTGAATTGATTTTACAACTTGATATAGGATTATAAAGTGTAAATTTTTCAAGGATAGACAATGCAAACTTTTCTTCTCTTAAGAAAATAGTATTATGTTTTCTCCGTGCTTATATCCCTAACATGCAATGAAGACTTTCAAGATCCTTCATTTCAGGTCTTTGACTAATCCTTTTGTCAAAATCTAACTTCTTGTAAGTAGAAAATCATCAACTTAAGGCAAAAGACAGGTGATATAGTTTTCATCAAACTTGTAGTAGAAAGAGTGACCATATGCACTCAACATGAGACCAAAAGGATTAGACTCCCTCTGAACTCTCAAGCAAAGAACGCGGCTGAAAGCCATACATCAGCATAAAAGGACTGACTTTGGTGGCAGAATGCTTCGCACTATTGTGCACGAACTCAACCATTGGGAGATACTTTTCCCAATCAGACTGTCGGTGAGAAAAATATGCTCTAAGCATATCTTCCAACGTCTGGTTGATACGTTCTGTCTGCCCATCAGATTCGGGGTGATCAAAAGAACTAAGACTAAGGGTTGTTTCATGTTTATCAAAAATTGACTGCCAAAACTTGACAGTGAATTTGGAGTCACGGTCACTAACAATATCATTCGGCAAGCCATACAATTTGAACAACTTTTCAACAAAAAGTTGGGCTAGTTCAGATGCCTTGACAGTTAATGTAGTTGGTATAAATTGCGCCATTTTGGTTAGCCTGTCAACCACCACCCAAATGGCAGCGTGACCACTCCTGGTTTTAGGGAGTCCAGTCACAAAATCCATTGAAATGCTTTCCCATTTCTTGTTGGGAAGGGGATGTAAAAGACATGCGACTTTGAGTTTTTCTGCTTTATTTTGCTGGCATTGTTCACAACCTTGAACGTATGCCTCGATATGACCTTTCATCTTTGGCCAGAAAGTCAAGTGTCCTCTGTATGCCTGGGTGACCATCACAAGGGTTGTCATGACACTGCTGCAAGATTTGGGCCCGGAAGTCCTCTTTATCTGACACACAAACCTTTCCCTTATGGAAAAGCAGGCCATTCCTTATGGAATAGTCTTCAAGTATCTTGTCATTTTGGGATTGCTTGGGATCTTGCCTCCCAAGATCATCACTAGATCTAGAATTTCCCGTCAGGACATCTAGCCAGATGCGACCAAAAAACCAATCGGTTCGACAAAGATCCTGAATTGAAAGATACAAATTAGATTGGATTTCAGCAAAGCATAGCTGATTAATCTCTCCAATCCGACGACTCAAGGCATTGACAACTATGTTCGACGTACCTTTATGATACCTAATGTCGAACATGAACTCCTGAATGAGTTCCGACCATCTAGCCTTATGGCCACGAAGGTCCTTGGCATTATAAATGTACTTAAGGGATTGGTGATTAGTCATTACCGTAAATCTGGCACCATAGAGATAATGCCTCTAGATTTTCAACGCGTGAATCACTGCAAAAAGCTCCTTCTCATAGGTAGCATACCTTGTCGGAGCAGGATCCAGCTTCTTGCTTTCAAAAGCAACTGGTCTACGGTCCTAATAAAGGGCCGCTCCTACATCAAAGTCGCTAGCATCCGTATCCACCACAAAGGGTCGGTTAGGATCGACAATGTTTAAAATTGGGGCCATAGAAACACAGTGCTTGAGAGTCTCAAAACTCTCATTCATTTCTTCAGTCCATGTTATCAATGGACTTTTTTTGTGGCTACATTTTTTCTTCACCACCTTAAGAACGTTCGTTAGGGGCAATGCTATCAAGGCATAGTCGATAATGAACTTGGGAAGGATTTTCATCACGAATTGTTCGAGGTCGTGCCCATTCACGTACCTTACGAACCTTGTCATAATCGATTTCAAGACCTTTATCAGATATGACCTGGCCCAGGTATTTGAGTTTAGTTTGGAAGAACTCACATTTCCACTCCTTAGCATACAACTTTTCTTGCCTTAGAAGATCCAAGACAATATGAAGATGCTCTTCATGCTCCTCAAGGGTCCGACTTAAATTAATATGTCGTCCAAATACACCACCACAGAAATTGTCCCAGATATGGATGAAGAATATCGTTCATCATCTGCTGGAAAGTGTCAGGCGCAGTCGTGAGTCCAAAGGGTAAAACTAAAAACTCATAATGACTGTACCTGGATCAAAATCCAGTCTTAGGAACATCCTCGTCCCTAATCCTTATCTGATGGTATCTTGACCTGAGGTCAATCTTGGAGAAATACTTAGCTCCATTCAGACGATCCATTAGATCATCCATCCTCGGTAAGGGGTATCTGTGCTTGATGGTTCAATCATCTAACTTTTCTAACTCACCACACAAACATGTGCCACCATCCTTTTCACTAACCAAAAGGATTGGTGCTCCCCAAGGGTACTTGTTGGGCCGAATAAGGACCATCCTAAGAAGTTCTTGTGACTGCTTAGAAATTTCATCCTCTTCCTTGATGCTCACTCTGTAAGGAAAAAGAGATAAAGGTTGGCTTCCAAGAAGCAACTCTATCTGATGGTCGACACTCCTTTGGGGATGTTTATCAGGAAAAACATCGCTATACTCTTGCCTAAGTATGTTAAATAATCTACCTTCAGGTGAATTATCACTTAAGGGATTATTTATAGACACATTCAAAGGCAAATGCGATAAATCAATATTTAGACTCTGAACTGCATGGTCATCCACATAGACTTCTTTCGATTTTGCATCTATTTTTCTTGGAAGTCCAACTTGTAGATGATTTTATGTCAAATTCTTCTCTTACGAGTTCGGCTAATTTGCTGATTATGCCACGCACCCCTTTGTCTTGGTGTTGTGTCCACTCCTCCAAATACATATGTCGGTACTTGGACGTACCGTTCAAAGAACTCTCTAAGCACAACAGCCTCGATATCTCTGATTACCCGGCCATCGGATATCTCTGATTTAGCCGAAGCATCTTTCAAAAAGCAAAGATAAACTTTATTACCAGAGTCTTTTAAATATTCGACAACTTCTAAAGCAGAAACCATAGGATCAAAAGGCCTATTTACATCGCCTTTTAGTTCAACCAATGAGCCATTATGCAAAAAGGAAATACTATGAGTTACATAGTCCTTTCTTAAAGACTAATTTTTTGAGTAAAACCACTCCTTTCCTAAGATTATGTCTACGCTATCCAAATTCATAATATGAAAATCCAGCGGATAGACATAATCTTGAATTTTGAGCGGCAACTGTGGAACAAGTTGGTCCCAAGCTTGCTGATCTTCCCCCGACGCCATTTTCACCCCATACAAGTGATTACTTGGCGAGGTGGCCGCCTTGAGTTTCTGCACTAGTTTAGCATTTGTAAAGTTATGTGTGGAACCATCATGAAAAAGAACAGTCACAACTTGGTATCCAATGATCCCATTCATACAAATGAGATTGTGGGGGCCAAAAACAGCTGTATTAAAGCAACAATTCTCACAACTACAAGCTATGTACTTTCTTCATGCGTCTCCCCCCCTATTTCTTCAAACAAAGCTTAGTTTTTTTGTTTAAACTAGCTTTAGATTTATTTAAACTTGAGTTTACAAGTTTTAGAAAACCTTGTAAACATAAACTTTTAAGTTTGCAAAGTTTAGAATTTAAATTTTCAGACTTTAGAAACTTAGAAAACTTAAAAACGCATGTTTTACAACATAACTATACAAAGTTAAAGTTATGAAACTTTTATAAACATAGTTTCAAAACTCTACAAGAAGTAAGTACGTTTTAAAATGAAAGTACTTTTCAGACAAAGTACAAGTCTCCTCCCAGCATGTGCAACTCACACTGTGCAGCAGTGGCCCACCACGGGATCCGCACGCCAAGCTAGCACCTCAGGTAGCGCTCAGGCGCGCGTGTGCGGGGGTTTTCATTCCAAAAAAAAATGAGCAGTGCTCAAAACTACAATTATTTTTTTTATTTGGGCACCCAAAAGGCCAAGAAACAGCCGTTATGGACTGTACTTTTCAACAGTCAGAAAATACAGATTTTCTAGCGGTTCTCCGTGCTCGATCTGTCAAGCAGGATTTAAAAACACGGTTTTAAAAATTTCTGCAACCTAGACGGCTACCAAAAACTAGAGAACCGTAAAAATCTCAAATCTTCATTAATGTGTCTCCGTTCAACTGTTTCTTTCAATGATGAACTTATGTTAGAACATTATGTCCACTATATGATAATTCCTTATATTCAAAGGATGTACTAAAATTTGGATTCAAAGCTTGTTTTTTTAATGTGCTCTAATTTCAAGATTATTATCTTGTGCTGTTAGTGTATCTTATCCAACAACTTCTGTCCTGGTAGCAACGTCCAACTCCAACGGATCCTTGACAATGAAACAAACTCTTTACGTTACATTTCTGTCGCTGAGCTGGAAAAAGTAATGGGGTACCCATCTGGCTATACAGATGTTCATTTCAAAAATCCAGTAGAATCTCGGTAAGTGGTGCCTCATATCTTAGGTCTCTATGAGTTTTTTTGTTTTTAGACCGAGGACTTCAAAGTGCAGAAGAAGACTAAGATGTAAAAAAGTGTACTTTTGACCTTTTGATCACAAAATGTCATGTAACCAGGTCTCAGATGATGTCATCTTTTCATCTAGAATTTGATTGACATCCTTCATGAGAATGGACTAGAAATGATGATACTATCTGCACAGTACTTTTGACAGAAAACATCGGAAGACTAGGCTATGCCAGCAATCAAAAAAACTCCTGCCAGACACATCACTCAGTATTCGCTGGGGTTTGTTGGGTAACAGCTTCTCGGTAACTATGTCAGCTGTTAACTTGAATACTAGAAATATCATTTGTCTCAACCAAACAGAATGTGCCAGCATTTTAATTTACTTGTATTCTTATAAATTAATGTGTCCTATTCATGTACTGAAAATTTCTCAGGTCGCAGTCATTGCATATCTTTTAAGCCCTTTATTGGACCATTCAGTACAGCAATCTGGGCTTGAACCTTTTCCATTTTCTCAGAAGTTGCGTGAAGATGAGTGCGCTGTGATGGAGCCGGGTGAGGTACTGAACTTTTGAGCAAGTAACACTTCCATTAAACCTGAAAGTTTTTAACTTTAAACTTTTCAGGAAAGAGCAGTTTTAGCTTGTTCCTGTCGATTTGGTGGCCTGCAAGATCAAACTTGATATCAAGGCCCGTGTTTTCAAAACATTGGGAGTGAATATCATTTCTGACTCCTGCAAATACTTATAAAACTTATTGCCATGTGACCCTGCAAAACTTGTAGTCTAGAAGTCTTCTAGTTCTGGAATCTGTATGAATCACAATCTGTTAATTCCATTTGTTTTCTTGAGTGATTGTCAAAATGTAAATCAGTACATCAAATACATGAAAGGTCAGGCTTCGTCAAGACTTATATTCCAGCTTTGCTGGTGTTGGGAAAATGAAGATATCGAGTCTTATTAGTCAAATGTATGGTAAGTTTTGTCATAACATTTTCCCTTGTACAATTGTTTTTATTAATGCGTTTGATACTGTGATTTATTGAAGCAACCATATCCAAAGTCAAGTGCTTGAGCAACTCTATTAGTGGTCAATATCTACACATGTCGGTTCTGCCCTTGCAACAACCTTCTGATCTGTCATTGAAAGTAAGGCTGACAAAAGTACTAGTAATGGAGCTGAAAGTTAATTTTCAAAGTATTGATGATATTTATATGCTATTCGTGTTGGGATACTATGATTCAAATTTCAGCATTATTAGTTTGTCCTTTCTATATAATGCACAAGAGAGTGAGCAAGAATGGCATTGCAATGAAACACGACATAGGCTTTAGGTCTTGTTTTAATAAATCAAATTAACATATCGAGTTAACCATGACCTGAGAAAATTGGGATCAAATTTTGTCTTTGGAACTTAAATATGAGTTGTAGGCTGAATCTTGTAAATGGTGTTGCAAATTCATTCAAAATTGACGGTCAAGGAAACTTGACACTCATTATTCAAGGAAAACTGTTTTTCTTTTAATAGATTTGGGCTTTGTTCAATGCACATGAGCGACCCAATTGGTATGCCTTGATCATAAGTACATCTGGCGGAAGGTTCTCACCATCACAAACAAATGGAGACAGAGGGCCAGTTGATATTCATGTGTGAGAAAATTCTTTCTTTTGTTTCGAGTCAATGCCATTTGTGTGAAAGGTGAGGCTGTGATCTCGTGTTCATTATCTCATTAATGCAACAAGAGTTACTGGATCCTTATGTGTATGCAGGCGATTCTTAAAGCTGGATCCTGAGTACTTGAATGTAGAAAATGATAAATGGAATCCAATACGGGGAACTGGAAGATACACACTAATGCCAAATATTGACGCTCAAAATTCCTGGCTTCCCTTTTCTCACAGGTAAAGTCTATTTTTCAAAATAGTATAATAAGCTGGTCTTTATAGCTTCAGTTCTTTTCACCGAATTCTGCCTTGTGGTGGAATTTTGATATACACTCTTCCATTAGCTTAGATCTGATATATTCTTGTTTTCCTGCTTTTCCTTGTACTGATGCCAACCTCTGCTAGCTGTAAATAGCGATCTTTAAGATTATGTTTGTGATTGAAGGTTTCTTAGACAGGAAATTAGTAACTTGTATCTACCACTTGGATATCCTAAAGCAAGTTTTTGTTCTTATGATGCAGGGTCATCAGCACCATCAAACTCGAAGATGACTATTTTATTTATCCTGGAAAAGGTCAAGTATGGGCAGTCTATGATCCTAAAACTCATCGCCCTGCTCCCTTTTTTGTGGTGGGTGAAAACTGGCTTTTTTTTCATATGAGCAAGATAATCTCGTACCTCGTAGATCTGTCAAGTCAGTACTTTGCATGTTCTCTGGCACGAAGTTGTAGATTTAGCTCAAGGAAATAGAATTAATTCTCTGTAGGAGGAAGGCACTTGGGTTATGATATCAATGCAAGTCTCCTCTACTGTTTGAAACCTTCTGATTGGTCGACATTTGTTTTTATTGCATTAGTGGACATTTGTCAATCTGGCATTTTAATGTTTTGATACTTCATGTACATAAGACGTATGTTATGTTATGACTTAAACATTGTCTATCACTTGCCATTATAGAGCTTTCAACCTTGTCCTGTATATGCCCCTGGCATTTCTGGCCAATTTCAACTGGAGTAGAAGTGTGGCCATGTACTAATGTGAACTTTTTTTTTATCCAAGCTGTTTCTACAACGAAATTATGGACTGCTACATAAGAATCACCTTTGAGATTCGAGAATTTGTTTTCTAATGTTTTGAAAATGAGCTTTTCATAGCGGTTCTTGCCAGATGCAATTTCTTACATATTTCAGGGCTTGTATATGACGCCATAAATTTGATTTTCTTGGAATAGTATGTGTTGGAGATGGAGCTTCATTGTGGCCCAGGGATTCCAACAAAGCCAGGACAGGAGGGTTACAAGGCTTTTTGCTACTTGATGCAGGAAACTGTCTCTCCTGAAATATTCAGGTATTTTTCTAACACAAAATTATCACGGAATAGTCAGAAGGTGGCAAAACCATACAAAGTTTTTATAAATAATCACTAAGTCACATATTTTCATTGATTCCACCTGCAGGTGCACTACCAAAAAGTTGGAATACACAGACTTATCGCAGTTCTGCTTTATGGTACCTTTCTTTTACAAAAATGAGTCAGGGCTTTTCAAGCTGGACTACAATGCCAAAGGAAGAAAGTCTCTGGTTGACTATCATGAGAGACAATTTAAGAAACACACACAAGATCTCTTAGATAACATGGATGATTCAGTCTAGTTCCTGAATTTCAATTGGCCACAAGTTATTTACTTGCTGCACCTGCACTTGTGGACTTATGCCTCTTTTCACTTGGATAGCAAATGTATTTTCGGCAAGTGAGTTAATACTACATAGCATAGTTGCAAACCCTGCTCTGGAATGCGATCCAGAGATTAGGTTTTTCCATTTTTTATTTATTTATACTTTTCCTTAAGATTCTTTCTGCTTTGTGTTGAGATTTTTTTGGGTGAACTCACAAAATTAGTTGAGAGAGCTTTCTTCCATCATCCTTTCCACATCTCTTGAATGGGCATGGAGAAGGCAAGTGAATAAAGAATACATTCATTGCGCTATCCTTGTTTCATGGTTGCTTTCTTTATAGAGCTGCAATTTTTATGATTGTGTTTCCAGCCTCTTTAAGTAGCTCACTGTACAGAATACTTGTAGCTAGCATGTATGAACCTTAGAAGCCCGTTCCAAGCAAAATGGGTCGGAACGTTCCGTTCCGCCTGTTTCGTACGTTCCGGAACATACTGGCTCGGAACGAGTCAGTTCAAGCTAAAAAAAATGGTAAACGACCCTGCTGGCCCGCGCATTCTGCATTTCACAGATAGCGAGCAGGGAAAGTGCGCCTACATCCATTTTGGGGATGAGCTGAGATCAGAGAAGCCCCAACAGCAAAACTTCATACTTGCAACGGGTGAGCGTCTCGATATGACGTTAACACTGCAGTCTTCAAAAGTTGCAGGGACGCTTGCTCAAACCTTTGAATGTGGCTTATAGACAGCAATACCAGTATCTCAAAAGCTGTCATTGGCTGGCAAGCGGTTCGCACTATGTTCAACAATTCCTGTCTTGAAGGCGGATCTTGCTTCACGGAGAAATTTATATGCAGCACTACCGTTCCTTTGACCTGCTCAAACATATCAGCATAATTGATTCTTGATGTCTTTTTTGCACGACATCCATTTTCCCTGGATTTCTTACCAATATCATCGCCATCCAATCTATTAAAAAATACGAGCTAGAATTGCTGTCTGAGCCACGCTATATATCTTGATTCTGTTCCTTAATCTCCAATGCTGTGTTAAAAACCATGTTATCCGAGCCAGAATTGCTGTCTGACCCACGCTATATTTGAGACGTCTCAAAACCGTGGATGACGTGACGTGGGCCTGAACGAAGCCACTACTCACAGACGCCTTTATGATGGAAGGAATTTTGCAACCAAGATAACCCGTAGAAGCATAATGCATAGAACTGCAATCAAGTATAGAACCAGAACGCAATCCTAAATGGAAGCCAAACGCTTAGTTACCCGGTCTGTCTATCAACTCTCAGCATATGTTATTTTTTTCTTTGTTAAAAAAAGCATATTTTTTAATTTTTTTTGGGAGTCCCGTTCCGGAACGGAACGCGTTCGAGAACGCGTTTCATTCCGGAACGGGCAACTAAGGCTATGAACAAACATATTTGGATGATTTTTTGGCAAAAAAACATAACACTTTCTCTATCTCTTTGGAAACTTCTGTACTTTCAGATCTTATCAGTCGTAAAGATTCATCTATTTTATCTAGGTATTTGTATCGATTGCACAAAAAGCAGTTGTACAGATTTTAAAGCAAAAGATTAAGTTCTAGAAAAGAGTTCATCGCTGAAATTTTCCAGAATTTATATGCATAGTCATTGATTGTCAGTATGTCCCTGTAAAAGTAAATCATGTGAGATGATCATGCCTCAAGTGAGACCGACCAAATCAGCTAACTAACTAAATTACCGAAACAATCTCAACCATTAGACTTTGTTCCCCAAAAAGAAGAAAAAATCTTAAATTTGCAATTTGGGTCGCAGGTCACTAACAATCCGGAATGTGCGTTCTAAACATTTTTGCAGCGGATTGTGCCACTGCAACTATGTTACGTAGGTAACAGTATTTGTGCATGATTTTGCAATGTAGTTTTCTCCAGTTTTTCATAGCATGTCACTTTCTGGTCTTGAGGTCCACTGCTGTTGGCGACCATGATTTTACCCTCAATGTCGGCAGCATGATTGTTCAAGACAGTTCCAGAAGAATCTCGAATCTGGATTCCGACTTACCGTCTGAATTATTTTTTTTTGAGATTCATGGTGTTCCAAAATGCCATTTGCTTCTTAGTCAACACTGGTATACCCAAAGAGAATCTGGAATTTTTTGAAACCCAGATAGCAACTTACGCTTGGGTATTGGTGAGACATAAGCAGTGCCGGTTGGCTAAGATTGTTTGTGTATTGAATTCTATATTATTGTTTTGATATAGGTTCTGACTTTTTTGGTTGCATTTATATTTTTTCCAAGCTTTACCTTACGACATCATTGACTTCTCAAATCAAATTTGAAATAGACATGTTCCAAGTTCACTTCATTCTGATTATTTAGTAGAAAATAGAACTTATTTGAATAGGATCAATTTGAATAAGTTTTGTACGATGGTTCAGTAGTTAAAATTTCATGCAAAATGCTACCTTAGCGCACTCTCTCTCTCTCTCTCTCTCTCTCTCTCTCTCTCTCTCTCTCTCTCTCTCTCTCTCAGGAAATGAGAAATATGTGCAAGAAAATTCAGCAACACATGGACCATTGAGATTTTGAAGTGGGAGAAATGTTAGCTGCCAAAGAGATGTAAAATGCATCGTTATCAGCATATTGAGTTAAAGTGTGTCTTAGATGGACAGGTCAGATTTGAGACATTTGAGATTGATTTCACCTATAGACCTCAAATTTCACCTTCTACATTGTCAAAACTAGTGTGATAAATATTTGAGTCAATCTCAAATTGTATGTAATGGTTGAAATGTGTTGAAAACAAACCATTTAGGTACACCACAAAAAGGTTGATCCACAAGCATAATTAAGAATATTTATGTGATTTTATATTTTAGGCACAAATGTTTGAAAGTTTGTCCAAGTTGCACTTCATTGGCTTAAATTAGCCTAGTTTGTGTGTGTGTGTGTGTGTGTGTGTGTGTGTGGGAGTTTTACTTGTCCCAAGCTTTGACCTTGTGGACATGTAGTATCGCCTCGACTGGCCGTAGTGAGCATGAATGTGTATTTTGATCACGCAATATATTTCCTAAGTATTTACAAAAAATCTAGAAAACTTGAACAAGAAGCTCCTTTCTTCTCACAAAATCTACATTGTTGTATTTGATGTAATATATAAAAATCAAAGGAGCCAAACTGCTAGCTCAGCTAGTCACAAGATAATTAACCTCACACTTCAGTAAAAAATACACATGCTTTGGAATTGTGCTATCAACTACGCAACATGTCATGGCACATTGTAACCAAGGTGCCAAGCATGGGATGAACATTCATGTAGGAATACTTAGGTAGCAAGTAAGAATATAGTTGCAATTCGCCAACCAAATGTAGCTGAGAATTAAGTACAAGCGAAAACTTTGAAAATATTTAGATGTCATTATGGGGAACAAAAAAAGCACAAACCATGAACTAGAACTTTGAGTAGAATCAAGTGCATATTTCTCATTAAATCGGATTGTGGAACATTGAGACATAAAAGCCTAAGCGGTCATCTTTTTCACTTTGACCATAACAAGGCCTTTCATCCAGATTTTTCAAGGAACCAACTTAAGTTTATCAATGAGAACTTGTTAAATCATTATGGCACTCCTTTTCCAATACATCGATTCAAATTTGAATTTCCAATGTGATTGGAACCCTCACATCTAGAAAAAACTTGTGAACTATTTCAAGATCTCCTCCAAGGATCCAAGACTAGGATGCTAGATGTAGTAAAACAAAGAGAACGGATAGTGGATCAAACTTACCCAACCAATCTAGATCAAACGGATATAGCTCCCAAGCTATACACCAACAAAGACTCGGTAGGAGAGATGTCACACCAATAGCATGTAGTTTCCATACACAAAATCAAGCTCTCTCCATGGGTGGCCTATGGGTTTTATACCCTCCAAGGCTCCATCTCAACTAGGAGTGAACTGTGACACTTCAGTAGCCTATCCTACCGCATCAGGGGTATATCCAAATCTCAACTCAGAGAAGAAGAAATACAACAATATGAGGCAGTGGATTGAAGACTTGCAAGAAGATGAGGCATCGGAAGCCGCTAAAGCTGCAGTCGAAATTCATTTGTCACCTGTGCTTCTATCACATTACATAATCCACAAACAGATGCCAATACTCAGTTAGATCATCGCGAAGAACCTTTCAAGATGATCAAACATGAAGCACCGCAAACATAATTGATCATGAATATTCTATCTAGCAAGATGGATGCTACATTGGGAGAATTTTTTAAATTGGTGCCTCAAGCGAAAGAAGTGTTAGCGGAGAGATTGACTCATACTGAACCAACAGTCCAATAGGAACCACTATTTTGTGCCGGTTTTGAAGAATCAAAGGAGGTACTCAATGTAGGGGTTTCTTAAGAAAGTGAGTAGAGAAACATCACCCTGCCAATACAACGCAAAAAGTTTGGTAAAGAAGCAGCTGGGATAAATGGAGGTTCAGGAGTTAATCTGATCTCAACAAAGCTATGTGCCAAATGGGGCCTTACAAAGATGAAACATACAACTTTTGCTATCAAACTAGCTGATCAAACTATAGTTCGCAGACTATAGTTCATCTTAAAGGCATAGTCGAAGACATACCTGTCAAGATTGCTAGAGTTCATTTTATCATTACTTTTGTAGTAATCAGCTTACCAGATGTTCCATCCGTTTATTGTGTTCTATTGGGACGCCCTTGGTTACAAGTTACGCAAGTAATTCATAACTGGGGAACTGGAAAAATTACATTTGAAAATCGTGAGCGTGTAGTTAAAGGTGATCCAATCACTTAGACAACCAAACCAATAGTCCAAAAAGGAGATGATGATTCCTCAACAACGGATCATACTTGTGATCGACCAGTGAAAGCTTTGGGAGTGCACTATGATTCTCAAACAGATACTGTTAATTGGAATCAAGCTCTTGCAACTGTGGATTGTACAACAAGATATATGTGTCAATGAGATGACAATTCAGAGTTGAGCGAAATTCGTATGTCTGATCGAACTTTGGATACGCCGATCACATTCCCAATGAATATGATGAATGTAGCATGGATATCAACCGACCCAATTCCAGATCCTATTGAAGATGAACTCATTTACATTAGTCATGTCTTTTTTATGATGAAAATGAAGAACTTACTAATGAGCTGATTTTAAATCACATGGATCCTACAAGGTTTGGAGTTCGCGATATTCTTGATGAACGAACAATAAAACCGTCGAAAGCAGTTGTACTAAAGGAAGAAAAGAATATAGGACCAATGATGAAAAAGAAAGCTAAGCAACATTATAACACACTTTTGAAATGGAAAGGTTCATCCCAAGATGTCGTTTTGACAGTTGAACCAAAAGATGTACCGCCTTTATTGGATAAAGGAAAAGAGAAGACCAAAGACGACTCTTCAAGTCAGAATTCTTGCAAGACATCACCTTCTAAGAAGTCTTCACCTTCTAAGAAGACCTAATCTTCTAGAAAGTCATCACCTCCTCGAACGATTCCTTCCAAGAAAGCTAAACGTAAATCAAAGGCTAATCCTTTTGAAAAAGAACAATCAGATGCAATCCAACATGACATGCCAGATCATTTCAAATGTTATACCTTGGACGATGTTGTTATTATGTTACCAAAAGCTCATCGTGAACCTGAGGATCAAGTGCCAGAAACACAAGAAGTTTACGATGGATGACTCAGCCTATGAATCTTGCTAAACAAGGAGAGGCTGAGAAGATTGCTCAAGTTGGAACACAACCCCAGAGTAGTTTCAACCGTTAAGGAAGTTGTTGATTAAATATCAAGATTGTCTTTCTTGGACATACAAGGATTTAAAAGGAATTCCTACATTAGTAATTGAGCATACAACACCCTTGATACCTGATGTCGTGCCAAAAGTGGCAAGATTCTATCTCTGCAATCCGAATGTCACTGATCTTATCAAGGAAGAGTTACAAAGGTTACTCAAAGCATATTTTATTTACTAAATTGAGCACACTGAATGGGTGTCGCCAATTGTTGTCATTCCTAAGAAAAATGAGAATATGAGAATTTGCGTGAATCTCAAAGCCTTGACCAAAGTGACACAAAAGGATCACTTTCCGTTACCTTTTTATAAAAAGCATATTGGATCGCCTTGCTGGAGTGGATGTCTACAATTTTTTGGATGGATTCAGTGGCTATAACCAAGTTAAAATCGCACCTAAATAGCTTTTGCAACAGAATGGAGAACGTATGCTTATAAAGTTATGCCATTTGGACTTTGTAATGCACCAAGTTCATTTCAGAGGGTTATGCAATTTGCTTTCAAAGACTATTTGCAAAACTTTCTTGAAATTTATTTGGATGAACTCGGAGTCCATAGTGCCGATACAGATCATCTGGATCGTTTGGCAAAAGTATTTGAACATTGTCGCAAGTATCAGATTTTCTTAAATCCAGAAAAGTGTCAGATTTGGGTTACTCATGGAGTTGTTCTTGGACATGTGATAGCAAGACATGGGATCGCTACGGATTATTCCAAAATCAAGGTCATTGTGGAGTTGTCGTCACCAGGAACAATTCGAGGAGTTTACATTTTTATGGGTCATGCAAACTATTATTGGATATTCATTCTATTTTCTACGGACTTAGCACACCTATATATAAGTTGACTATTGTACCAATTTGGACGACTGAGATGTTGGAAGCATTTGAGAAATTAAAGACTGCCTTAGCTTCTGCATCGATTCTACGAGCTCCAAATTGGACAATTGAATTTCATGTTCCTCCTCCACTTACACCCAATTGTCCCACTCACTTTCTCTTTTTTTCGAATGATTTTTACAATCTTTAGGAGCAATTTGGACTAAGAAATAGCCACTAAACCATCCAGAAAGCTAAAAGCTTCTGCTCTTGCCAGATCTTTGAGGATCTGTGTGGTCAGAGGTAATGGAAAGTGATCTTTATTTGTTTGGTCATTGAGCTTCTTCAAATCCACACAGATACGGAGTTTACCATTTTTCTTTGGCACCACCACAATTGGCGATACCCAACTTGTATGCTCGATTTCATAAATGAAACTAGAATCGAGAAGCTTTTGAATATCTTCTCGGATCTTCTCTCGATAGGTAGGTTGGTGCGATAAGATTTTGCTCTCACAGTTGTTGCACCATCTTGTAATGGAATTGTGTGCTTTGCAATGTCATGAGGAAGCCCCTTCATTTCTTTGCAATTCCGTGCAAACACATCTCTGTATTTATGCAATAACTTTTCCAAATCCCATAATTGGGTTGGATTCAAGTGGGTACCCACGTGCACAAAACAATCTATGTCTTCATCACTATTATGTAGATTTAGAGGTATTGTCTTTGTAGGTCCTTCAAAAGAAGATGGTAGTTGAGGTTCCCTTTTTGGCTTTACCAAACTGATGATCACATCATCACTTGTGTATTCCTTAAATTGATGTGGAACATCATATAACGGATCATCAACTAACTCTAATGGGATGTACTTTAATGCTTTGCTTTTAGATGATGAAGCCGTTCTTATTGGTGGATACTTCAGTAGCAAAAGCGTGTTCCGGTATCCACTCAACAAGGAGTGCATTTATCATATATAAGGGCAGAATGGGAGTGTTGATATCAGTGGAGTTTATGGCTATATCGATTGGGTCTTCTTCTTGAACTTCTTGTTCACAAAGAGTGGCGTTGACGCAATCAATGGTTGCCAATATCAATACTCTGCATGTACTGACCCTTTATAGTTGAGTCAACATTTTCTAGGTCATCATAGGTAGTTGAAAACCAATCGTCTTCAATTCATGCATGACATCGACAAAGATTCTCTTGTCTCTGTTGCCAAAAATTATCTTATTCTTCTTCCAATCTTGAATCACTCTGGCCATTTCTAACCAAGGTGTTCCAAGAAGGAATTTATAGGTGTGTGGTTCATTAGGAAGTTCTAGTACAACACACTCTATAATGAATATCAAACCCGCAATTGTAATATGTAAATTAGTTATATGACCTACATGCATCGTCATTCTTTGGTCAGCCATTTGTAACTTGTACGTAGGCTTTTCCAATGTTGTCATGCCTTTTTTTAAGGAAAATGCAATAATATTCATGCCAGACCCACTATCGATAATGGCTTGTATGGATGGATAAGATTTATAGTTCACAGGTAAAGTGATGTTGTTACCTTTAGCAACACCAAGAGTAAGCTC
Source organism: Diphasiastrum complanatum (assembly GCA_029204225.1). Taxonomy (NCBI): domain Eukaryota; kingdom Viridiplantae; phylum Streptophyta; class Lycopodiopsida; order Lycopodiales; family Lycopodiaceae; genus Diphasiastrum; species Diphasiastrum complanatum. The sequence continues at coordinate 44,569,737 of CM055102.1, forward strand.
ATGTCTACATTATGAACCACTTCATTGTTTTCCAGTTGTCCTAGTTCATCTTGAATATCAGGCTATTGGGAGCTTTTCAATATGGCATCCCTTAGAGTCTTGGAAAACTTCATTGTGAAAATGTCAAAATCATGCTTGATCTAGGCCAAAATCATGTACATATTATGTTTACACATGTGCGAAGCCTGTTCCCACATGTGAATTTAATTCATTTATCATTTAGATTAGTCATCTAGTATGTACATATCATTTGATTAGAATTCTATTAAAAGGCCAAAATCTAGTTTTTGAGCTATATGCCATTGACACCCTTCTATTGGTAGAATGTGCAAGATATTTAGATTAGGATTGGTCTCCCACTTGTAGAGGTCTACTCACATGTGTGGAAAGATCAGTAGAGGTCGAGTTTAGATTGATAGAGGATTTTTATCTAGGTTCCTATATTGTAGGAAATCACCCAAAATCAAGGAGGTGCCTTAAATCATGGAAGTCATGGACCATGTGCCAAGTTTGATGTGATTGATGGATCCTTAGGTGACTAGGCACTCTCACACGTGCTATATCAATGACTCAGCAGCAGCTCAAGCACTCCTTCATGTATATATAGTGCCTCATTTGGCCATAATGAACATGGAAGCTAAATCTTGGTTTTGGAGCAAATTTAGTCTATTTTCTCTATTTGTCTTGTGTTTTTATGCATTGATTGGGTTATTAGCTTAGTGTACTTCACTCTCAACTTGATTTTCGTAGTCTGACAAGTTTTCACACGTGTGAAACCAACAAGTACAAGTTCTAATCATTAATGATTGTTCTTGTTAGATTTCTTCATCTAGATTTGATCTAAATGCTATCTAATCTTGTGTAGATTGATAGGTTGATCTAATCTAACATCCAATCACACTTGTGGATCTGATTCAGATCTATTCTTGGTCCATTTTTTTTGTAAATTGACATGGTATCAGATCCAAGTACAAGTGCATTTATGACATTGATCTAAAACTATTCCCAAATTGGCAAGTTTTGGGAAACAAGCTAATATTGAGGTAGTGAGTTGGAATGGATAGCTAGAACCATAATATTTGTACCAAATCTTGCTGTGGGCTGCAGGTGTACCTTCCACACGTGTGGGGCCGTACAGAACCTGTTTTGAATAGTATTTTTCATTTTGGTGCAGTTTGAGCTTCATACACCCAATTTGAGTCAATTTAGTGCAGTTTTCAACCCTTCGCTTGCATTGTTTCTATTCCATTGATTTGTTCTTGGTTTAGATCAATCATATAGGTGGATTAAAGCTTGTTTACAGTAAGTTGAAGTCGATTCTCTATTTTTTGAGTGTACTTTGAAGTTGAGAGAGATAGAGTGTTATAAACCAAAGATTAAGGAGTGAATTTGTAGAGTTGAGATTATAATGTATAGATCCATCATTCAAGATTTGTTCTAGAATGGTAGGGTCAGGTCTATAATCTTGTTGATAGCTAGAAGACACTATAGGATCAGATCTCTAAGTGAAACCATCTAAGTTTCAAGTGCATTTACACTAATAATGGCATCAATGGGTGGCTTCTTACTTGAAGCTAGTGAAAGACTTTCATCAACTAATTATGCCATTTGGAAAGTTTGAATGGAGTCATTATTAGTACTTCATGATTTGTATGACATTGTTGTTGGAGTGGAAGAAGAACCTCGAGTACTCGAATTGAGATTTCCAGACTTGGTCTGAATCTCTTATCTCACTTGGATGACCTTCATTGAAAGTACGGTGAGCTCTTTTCTCTCTATGGTCGTCCTCATCAGACCCTTCATCTTGTTCTCAAATGGCATCTGACATAGCTGATTCAAGAGTATGATACTCTTCACTAGGTTTAAGTTTAGTATACATCTTGGAAGGCCAACTAGAAACCATATGATCAACATCTTTTTAGTTGGCTGTTCTTGGACTTGACTTCTGAGACGCTTGAAGCGCTCAATATAGTCAAGTACTCGTTCATCTTTTTTTATTTTTATGTTGCTAAGCCTTGCGAATGGACTCTCAATGAGTCTAAAAGATTGGAATATCTTAATAAAGGACTCCTTCAACTATGACCGATATTGTCTATCGTGACGATCAAGGTTCAAAAACCACTCCCGTGCTTTATCCACCATGGTCATGGAAAACAATTGGACATTTGAATCATCCTTATATTCACCATATACTTCACATGCGTTCTCAAAGATTTGTAAAAATCTATGAGGGTCCACATTGTCGTTGAACTTTGGTAAGTCCAACTTCGGTGTTCGTTTATCAAATCTTGCTATATGAGGAACAAGTTGAACAAGCTAATCGTTAGGGCTATAATATTGATTAGGCCTCCATCTGGATGGCCCAGGATCTTGATTCACTTGAGATCTAAGAGAAAAAGGTCGTCATTCGGATTATCGTTCAGTGTGATCTCACTCATTCTGGTACATTTGCCATGAGAACTAGTTCGATTCAACTCTGTTTGTTTTGAACTTTTTGTAATATCTGGTTGACAGTACCTTAGAATAGAATTAGGCTTACAATAGGTAATTCTATAAACTTGATCTATCGGAGCTGAGCAGAAGCTCGTTAGATGCAACTTTGATGACCGTGTCAAATGTAGAATCCACACTCCTCGATATAAGTTTTGTGACGATTTCAGAAGCTGTTGGATCTGTTGTCGGTTACAGCTCCAGATAAAACTGCTATGAATGGATATGTCTCAGACAGTTTTGTCTTTGATTGAATCTTATACCAGAATTAGATTAGCAATAGGATGTATTGATTGTTTGTCAGATATTATTGAACTCAATATCGAATATGATTCAGATATTAAATCAATCAAGAAAATTTGATCAATTGTGAGGAACTCAGTTAGCTCATTGGATGCATTATGAAGCTCGTTGGATGTAAATTGTCGGGTCTATACTATCGGATGTAATCTTCAAGTCTAGTCATCGCATCTAGCTCGTCGACTGTAATGTCAGTTCTAGGACGTCGGATGCAACTGTTGGTTCTAGGACGTCAGATGCAATTGTCGGTTCTAGGATATCGGATGCAACTGTCGGTTCTAGAACGTCGATTCCAACTGTCAGTTCTAGGACATCGAATGCAATTGTCAGTTTTAGCACGTTGGATACAATTGTCGGTTCTAGGACTTCGAATGCAACTATCCAAGTCTAGTCGTCGGATCTAGATTGTTGGATGTAAGTCATTGGATCTAGATTGTCAGATGTAATCTCTCAAGTCTAGTCGTCGGTCTTCAGATCTAGCTGTCGGCTGCAACTCGTCGGACCTAGACTGTCGGTTCTAGACTGAAACTAGTCTTCCTCCTTTGAATGTGGAATGTGAGAGGAACGTCTTACTGGAGGATTGATGGGAATAAGAATTATGGATCAAGCGATTTGGTAACAACGGATCTAGGGAGAGTATAACGAATGGTATGCCTAATCATGTAAGTCAAGAAAATTGTGGTATCAATGTGCCGTGTCGGTTGGTTTCTTGAACGATTGTGGTATTAGACGTCTTCTAATGTAATCATTGTGAAAATTCACACATGTGGGAATGTCCTAATGTGTGAAATTGATCTCCTAAGCTTGGATCATGCACTATAGATCACCTATTGATTGAAATCCAAGATCAATGACAAGATCTAAGGCAAAAAGACCATTCTACATGCATTCATTCATTACCAAAAGGTGTTTCACACATGTGGAAGACTTCATGAAATAAACTAAGTCCAAACAATCTCCTCTCCTCGGGTAGAGAGAGAAAATACCACTTTTGGGCTCATCTAGAGAGAGAAGACAATACAAGCAAAATTGGCAAATCTCCAAATTGACTCCAAAACTCATAGATCTCTCATACATTAATGAAGGGAATGAAAGTACATATAGAAACTCATGGAGATCCATGCTTGATTCTTATTGGACCTCTTAAACATAGCCTCTCTAATCCTATTGGATGTGTGATGCAACATCCCTCACTTTTGATTGGACCCTTCCAACACATCTCTCTCTCTTATGATTGGACCCTTTGACTTTTGCCACCACATAGGGTGCATCACTCATCAAACCTAAACTTGACATGTGTAAGCAAACTAACTAGCTTGAGTTACATCACAATTGAATTTCGGCCTAATCATGACAAAACATGTGTACTTGACCATTTGATCTCTAAAGCCAAAATTGGCCCTATCACATAGTGACACAAAGATGCTTGACTAGAAATCTTTATGATACCCCTAAAGTCAACATTATAAACCATTTTTAACTATTTTACACTTGTGGGAACATGCTCCACACATGTGAAATGTACTCACAAACATAAAATCATAAAAAAACCAAGATAGATTTTGAAAATTTTTCACACTCCTCAAAAACTAGCTTGGTAAGATCAAGGAGTTTGTGTGACTTTTTGAGTGGATCCTTTGTATGCATATGAAGTAAAAAACCAGCAAAAGGATCCATCATAGCAGCACCCTCAACATATCCATGATAAGATTTCTTTGGTAGAAATCATTTGCCAACACCTTTGAAGAGCATTCCACCAATTTGCCACTATATCCATGTGTTTCCTCCATGCTTGATGACGATCTTTGATATAAAAGTACCATTTGCATGAAGGTGGCTGCACCATGATGAAAATCAGAGGCTTCCATGCCTCATAAAGATCACAACGATCATAGAGATCAAGATCATAAGATGAGCAAAAGTGTTGATTATCAAGATTAAACATTCTAGCTTGACTAGTTCGCATACTATGAACTTTATCCATGATGGATCTAATCTTGAAATCAAATGTAATCTTGATCTTATTGAGGCTAAATACTTGCTCAAGGATGTAAGTGTCCTCTTTGGATGCTTCACTTAATCTCAAGAGAAGTTTACAAAATGCCTCATAACATGTAAAAACATGATTTTTCAACTTTATGAGCAACAAGCTCATGCTTGCTCTTACTAGATCCAAGAGTATACACTTGATGACTCAACCACTTGCTTTCTAAGTAATTTGGAAACATATCAAAGCCATGAATGACAAGTAATATGTCCATACTAGAGGCATGATACAAGACAATCATTACCTCACTCCAACTATGAGATGTAGAAATCTCATAAAAGCAAGATGATACATCAAGTAATGAAAGAGAAGCATGAGAGAATATGTTGGAGTGAATACCACCTGAAACTTGCCTCTCTTTACCATGAACTTTGAGCCACAAAGACTCGACCTTGCCCCTTGAAGATCCCCTTGAAACCATGTGTTGAGAAGACTCCTCCTCAAGCTTTGGCAAATCTCCATCATACACTTGGAATTTTGGTAGATTTGAGAATCCTACCATCATCCTCTTGATTGAAATTGGATCCTCCTTACTCCTTATGTGCAAAGGAATATCGGCAAAGAAAATGGATCTAAAGATCCCCAAAGTATCAACTATTGCAATCTTCATATCAAGCACTTTTGATAAGAGGTACCTCCAATTGAAGTCTTCAAGCAAGAAGTCACATGACATAGCACTATTTTTGCTTCTACAAGATGAGATGAAATCATCCAAATGAACAAGATAAGAGAATTGATGAGAAGTAGGCTGTCTTGGCAATAACTCTCCATGTGCTTGTGCCAAAGCACTATCTTCATGAGCTTTGGAACATAGATTGAGGTAAATCACTTGCCTCCTCTTTGAGATGATCCAAGCACCTCTTGGCCACACTTCCACAAGGATTAGCAACAATTTTGAAAAGCTTACCACAACTAGTCCATATTGCTATCTTATCATCATTTCTCTTCTTGAAACAATTAGAAGCAAAATGCCCCTTCTTACCACAAAGGAAGCACTTCTTGTTGGATTTGCAACTTGTTGATGTTTGTGATGACTCTTCATCACTCTCCTCCTTTGACTTGTCCTTCATGAAATGTTGATGTTGCTCTTTGTCCCTTCCTCTTGGCTTGTCCTTTGTGAAGTATGCTTTCACTTTTCCACATAGATGGATTCCAATGTGTCCCAAGCCTCCTTGGATGTGGTACATGAGCCAATATCACAAACAATTCATTTGAAACATTTATCTTTATGATATGTAGAGCCATCCTAGCTCTCTTTTTGTACTTTTGGACCTCTTGGAGCTCTTGAGGCTCCTCCTCAAGTTCTAGCACAATCTTCATCACATCTTGGAGCACCAAAATGGACTCCATTTTAGCCTTCCAAATAGAATAGTTGGAGGTAGATAGTCTCTCACTAGATTCCAATAAAAAGGAACCCATAGATGCCATGTAATAGTGAAGACTCCTTGTGATTTAGACAGTTAAATGTTGCTTCTCTCTCACTATAGGATCATTGAAAGGTGTACTACCAACTCCTATGCAAGATCTTGCAACAAAATGTGAGATGGATCTCACTAGCTCACCAATCTCTCTCAAACTAGATCAACCTCTCATCAATTGATGGAGTATCGGCAAAATTTGGGTAAAACTATCTTTGGCATGTGTGAAACACTCCAAGAATCCACAAATCACTCAAATACAAGCCAATTGTATGAAAGAAAGTGGCTATGACCTCGAAATGATGACTAGATTTCAAATAGATGACATTGGCAAGCCTCTTCTTGAATTTTTTGATCACACTAGCAAGATATGATCAAACCAAATGTGTCCACACAGGTCTAGGTGGAGAGGGCCCAAATTTCTAGCTCCCATGTGGTTTATAATCTTTTGGAAATTACCATGGGGCTCACAAAAAATGCCTAGCACTAGTAAATCTCGTGCTCTCAGACTCGGCTCTCAACATCGTCTCCACTGGAAGCCCTTTTGAGTGATGAGGCACTGCATCGACGCCTCAGGGGCATGTCATCAACTAACAACTACTAATGGAGCTGAAAGTCATCAATTTAGTTGCTGTTCCAACCAGTGCAACATTTTGACAAAAACAGTGGAAGCAAACATATTAGATTGGGAGCACAAGCTACATGTTGCGGGCTTTCAGAACTGCATACAAATACAACATCCAACAAATGCCATTTCAGTTGGTGTATGGCCAAGATGTAGTAATGCCGCTAGAATTCCTCGTTCCATCTCTTCGGATTGCCATAGTGCAACCATTGGATGATACAAGATCACTCCACTTTGTCATGAAGCGCTACACAAGTTGTGTGAAACATGCTTGATAGTAGTCCATGCTCTTGCTGTAGAAAAAGCACATCGCAAGGCTTGATCGTCATTTTCACAAGAACGATCTCAAAAAAAGAGATTTGGTCCTCATGTTTAAGACTAAAGCGATCAAAGGCAAACTCAAGTTCACTGGTGAAGGCCCTTACCGCATCATTGGCATTTTATCGCAAGGGGCAGTGACCTTGTTGGAGACAATGTATGAGATACTGTTTGCTACTCCCATGAATGGTAGCCGGTTACACAAGTACTGGTCGCCACCACCCTTCCCACAAACACTTCTTGAAGAGTTTAGGATAGGCTCATCATCTAATAAGCCTCAAGTTTTATGTAAGTGATATCTATCCATGCTTTTCAGGACACATTCCATCATCAACAATAAATGTGTTGACAACCTTCTACCATAACAAATGCGGGTTGAACACTTACTGGGTCTCGCCACTAAAGTTATATAGGACTAAGCTTACCAAGTGAGCCTCGCCATAGTACACTATATAGTTAGAGTAATAAGTGCGAGACATTGGCAACTTGTATGTATAAGCCCAACCCAATGAGCATGCCAATAGGATTTGTAGAACTAGGAATAAGTGAGTTGAGTATAAAATATATAAAATACCAAAGTCAAGTTCACATGGTTCTGAGTTGGAGGAACTCACATGATTCATGTGAGGACCCTCTCACTCCAAATTTAACTCACATGATATATGTGAGGGGCACCCTTCTCAATTTGTAACCATTAAATATTTCATGAAGGGCTTGGATTAGAATCCTTGCCAAGTAGGAATAGCCAAACAAAGATAAAATCATCATTTTTGCTTGTTTTTTCATAAAGTTGGATAGTATGTTGCTGTAAAACGCCTTGTAGAGCTTGCCAATAGTTGAATCAAAGTCTTTTGAAGCTTTCCATGAAGTTTGAGCCAAAAATTCCATGAATTGAGCTTGTAGAAGGCCGAAAAAAGCCAAAAAGATAGTCTTCTTTTTGGTGATTTTTGGCGGATGGATTGCTCTCAATCCACAAGGGGATCATGTTGAGAAAATTCTGTCTAGTCCCCTTTTTTACCTATAAAGCAAGCTAAGGATTCAGTATGCCCCTAGTCTTGGACCAGTACTCTAGTGAATCAAGATCATTAGTTATGTTGTCATGCCCATGACTGGTCTCGGGTAGGGTGTCCACGCTAGGGACTGGTAGGCCAATTAATTGTGACTATAAGGGAATTGGGACCCTTGTGTGTACATGGTCATAATTAATGGTTGTAGGCCTAAACACATGGTGGTGAGTTGGTATGGGTCTATCGGTGAGTCATTAGGGAACTGGATGACGCGGCCCATATAGGCTGCAGAGGTGTCCAGTGAGGTGTCACATTGCGTGCATGGGCCTTGGAAGATATAAGTATACATGTTGGGCTCTCTTTAGTGTATGTTTGATTCTGTGATAGGTAGCTAGCTACATGCTACTAGTGTGATTCCTCTTTCCATGACTCTGATTGATCCATAGCTTGGGGGCTAGATCCGTACAATCTAGGTTTGGTTGGATGGGTTTATCCACCACCCATTCCCTTGTGTTGTTGCTTTGATGGTATGCTTAGACTAGTATCCTGTAGTGAGGACTTTACATATGCCATGTCATACTCGATGTGAACCACAATGTAATAAATAACCTTGTGAGGCCCAGACACACTAATTCGAGTTAGTACAAGGTTTGGGACAATCAATGCATGTGTAGAATATCAATAGCAATTGAATCTATCTATAGGGAAGTTGGGACCTTACATTACTATATGCACATGGAGATCTTAGGCGTATATAAGAAGGACAAACTCGCCCTACTCCATTGTTTTGGTGATTCATTGCCATATCCTCTCTCTAATCTCATGCTTCCTAATCTTTGGCTTGGGGGTGAAGCTTCTAGAGATCAATCAGTTGCTTCTACTTGGTTGGGTGGTTTCTCCAAAGTGTATTCTTTATTGTTTTGTCTTGTAAACAGGATCTTGAGGAGCTTTTCCTTACATTTAGTCTCAAGGAATAAGTACCCAAGGATGTTTCACATTCCGCTCTCAGTCTCTTTAGCTAATGGCTTTTTATGCAAATTTTCCTTATTATCTGTACTACTATAACCTTCTTAGCTATATTTGATATGCTAGTTATGTGAAGCTATTCCTTTACACATACACCACTTCTAGTACTATATTAAAATTTTAACTTCTTTTTTTCACATTTCCACTCTTAGTCCCTAGTTAATGGCTTTTTATGCAAGTCTTTCTTATTACCTTTTACTACTATAACTTTCTTAGCTATATTTGATAGGCTAGTTATGTGAAGCCATTACTTTACATAGATCCCACACCACTTCTAGCCTACTATAAGAAAATTTTAACTTAGACATTGTTTTTTGGCCATTGGCTTCCACTCCACTTACACTTTGGTTTGGGGTCTAGATAGCTTTGAACAACGTTCACATTTACTTTGGCAATTGGGCATAATTTGTGCCATTGGTTGCAATACGTATATGTCTTCTTTCTATGCTTTAACACTTCATTTATGCTTATCAATATCAATACCATTTTAATAGCTTTCTTGATTAGTTGCACCTCATTGGCAATAAGTGTATGTCACAAGCGATAATGGATATGTAATTCAAAACTTCAATTGAGATTCTCTATCTATTGATATATTTGTTGCTATTCTATTAGCTCAACTACTTTAGTCTTGTGTAGGCTGGGGATTGTAGAGGCAAAATCCAGAATGAATTGATTAGGTGCAACCTATCCTTGTAGTTTTTTAAGGATAAAAAAAAGTAACTATAAGGTTAAGGTGTAGTCCTACTATGCTAACTCTCCTTTGTTCCATGATATTCAAAATGCATGAGAGAATTTTCTTTTGAAAAGCTTTGGCCATCGTTGACAATGTTTCCAACAAAGGATTCTTATGCTTCTTACTACCATCACCTTCAATTGAAGTTATATCCATTTCATGTCAACTGACACTTCTTTATTTATGGAGTCTTTCCATTAAATACTCCACCAATGCATGCCACTCATATTCCATGTTATCTTTTCTACTTCTCTTATTATTTTGATTGCAAAGAGCATTCAATGGACCTCTCAACTTACATCAGGTCCATTGTATCGTGAAACAACTCTTCTAGATCCAAAACTAAATCAAAACATCTCATAAGATTTACACAATCAATAAGAGCACAAATATAATGTAGACCTCATGGTAACAAAGATAAACGTTGGTCATGTTTATAAATCTACACTAAAATTGCTAAAATACGTGCTTTCTTACAACTAATACCAACATTAGTTAATATGCTTCAAATAATCCTCTTATGCAGCAAAATTAGAGAAAATTAATCCTTCTTGCTAATTTCCCCTTAAGTACAACAAGAAAGCAAATCATTACATGGGAGTATATAAAAAATCAAAACTCTTTGCATTTATAGTCAAATGTATGCCTTCCAAGTACTCCAAAGAATTAGCATGACACCACTATCAAGTTTGCTCTTTGCAAACTTTAATGAACTTCGTAACCTGCCATGTGATCATATGTCAATCATCAATCACACTTAAGAGCATAGATGTGGTTTTATCATATTACATGCATGACATGAATAACTACTCTTAAGTACCCATTTACTCTCATCACTAGAAAAAGATTGAATGACACATGCTATCCTCTTTCACTCTAGTGCGATAGTGAAAGATTCTTCATCAACGTATGAGCACTCTTGAATATTCACTTGGTTTTTTTGTTTGACATTCTCCACCCACGCAAACCCATGTCTCTTAAGTCACATCAACATATAATAGAATTGATTGGACTATCAAGATGCTTAGCCAATTAATTATAAGGTTCAAATGGCCCTTTTACCTAAAGTCAATGTGAAAATACTACAAATGATTCCAATCACATATGTCAGGATGGTTGAAAAGATATTTCAGTGAAATGACTTGCTACACCAACCACCCACATAAAAGGCGCATAAAGCTTTCACACAAGGCCGCCTGTTAGAAGGAACTAAAACTTGGCTCAGTTTGAATTTGAATAATGTGGAAATGCATCCCATTTGACATGGAGCAATGATTCCACTTAAAGGAGGGTAAATGAATATGCCTAGTGGCCTTCCTCAACCAATGAACTTACAACATGGTGGCTTCCATTTTCACATAGGTTGCCACCTGGGGCGAAGTCCGCCTTTGTGTAAAAGGTGGGAAGGCACTTGTTCAAGTAGTCTCAGCAAATGAGAGGAGAGTATTTTGGCTCTCCCCCAATTACCGACCTCCTATGTGAGTTCCAGCCTTATGATGTGCACAATCTCAGACATCCCACAAAAGATAAATTCGTCTTGTGAAAGATAATTCAAGTAAAAAATTTCTCCAAGAAGTCTCTCCCCAACCATCAAAGATATGTTATTGAAAAAAGGAATTGTCAAGTTTGTTTTATCATTAGTTGCCCAATGCGTTCCGTTCCGGAATGATGCCCTCAAAAAAAAAAATACGTTTTTCTACAAAGGATTTAATTCATATAAAATGCAGCTAATTGTAAAACTTAAAAAATATCGTTCCAACCAGGAACGTTCCGGAACGTTCTGACCCATTTTGGTCGGAACGGGCTTCTAAGGTTTTATGTAATTTTTACATCTAGTTACATTCAATCGCGTTCCTCTGTATTATAAACACCACTTCAAAGATACGTAATGCATTTCCCATCATAATCACAATATTGGGACATTAAATTTTTTTTTATTAACCTTTAGTTTGATGGAAACAAGTCAACAGTACCATATCACAACAAGTTAAGAGCAATAGTCTCGATATGAAAGAAACAAGGAAGTTTCCATTACTGGATCACAAATCTACTCTTGAATACACTGTTGATTCTCATACAAATAGTTGGGGAATAAAAATTGGACATTTTAGAATGGGTTCTCAAGAGACTTCTTAGTTGGAAGCCCCAAGTTTTCAGCTAAATATTCCTATAGCAAAATCTTAAGAAATTTTTTTGTATCAGTGTAAGTCCAATGTGCCAAAATACAAATGGTAAAATTATTCTGTTTACCAAAAAAGGAGTATTCTTATGACATAAGAAATCAATAACACATTATTAGCTAGATTTCGACAAACAATTGAGCAAGGCATGTAAGGTATTTGATGAAAACACCTTAATCAAAGGAATATGCAACCATTATCAAATGTGTATTGAAGGTAGCACTTTATATGGGTTTAGAATTCCATTGGGATCAAGAAGATTCTTCATTTTCACCATTAATTGCACCTGCATTCACATAAACAATAAAACATTGATGTCTAATATTTTTGCTATAATTTTTTTTTGTTCCATGATTTAGCATAACAGTCTTGCCATATCAATGTAAAGGTTTCCTCAAATTTTTTGAGCTATTTTTCAGTGCAAAACGCCATTCCACAGAATTAATTGTCTCGGTGAACCATAAAAATACAAAATCAGGAATCTACATGGCTCAAACTTTTTTTTGCTAGTGGTAAAGTTTTTGATCGAACTGGTGAATCAATTTTTTGGAGATGCTGATGGCTGAAAATTCTTTACAGCACAAAATCCTTTTGGATAAGAGTAAGTAGAATTTAAGCTCCAACCTTCACATAAGGGCATGATCTTACTGGAAACCTTTAACTGGTGGTTGAGGGTAGTTTTCAAAGTTATGTCTCGCTCGTTGCAACTTCTTAGCTGACCTTTACCACCAGTAAAGGTCACTAGAAAGACCCTTCCCCCATACATCTAATGCATTCTTACATAATGTGAACCACTCACATCTTACTTCTTGTCATGATACAATGTCTTTTGGTTTTAGAAAAATGAAAAAATCCTTGCTATAGCTAAATGTACAACCCTGGTGTAGTCATTGCTTAATACAATAGATTTGTGTGCAAAGTTGCGCCAGAACAAAATTCCAAAACCATGTTTGTATGGATTCCATTGATACCCATTCCTAGCATTTTTGGGTAGGAACGGGTACGGTACCATTCCTAAGGAGCGGCTGTTCCATTCCTTGGGAACAGATTTTTTATTGTACCATTCCAAATGTATGGAACTGTTCCTAAGGTATGGAACCGATCCTGTTTCAGGACAGAACGGTTCCGTATCAGGAGGAAAAAAAAAAAGCTAAATTTTTTATACCTAATTACTTGGACTTGTGAAGGTACAAGAGCCTATTCCTAAGTTTCTAACCTTGTTCCTGTTCCTAACATTTCCGGAGGTCATGCATAAAAAAAGTGTTTAAAGTTCTATTGACCCTAAGTTTCTAGGACTTCTAGCTCGTGTTCCTGTTCCTGTTCCTCTTCCTAATCTTGTTCCTAAGTCCCTGTTCTTGTTCCCAAGTTCCAGTTCATGTTCCTAAGTTCCTGTTCCTTTTCCTCTTCCTAAGTTCCTGTTCGTAAGTTCAAGTTCCTGTTACTGTGTTCCTAAGTTCTTGTTCCTAAGTTTAAGTTCATGTTCTTGTTCCTATGTTCCTGTTCCTGTTCCTGTTCAAGTTCATGTTTCATTCCTAAGTTTTGTTCCTATTCTTATTTTTGTTCCTAAGTTTCGTTCCTATTTTTGTTCCTATTCGTGTTCCTAAGAGCGATTTTAACTTAGGTTTCAACTTAGGAACACGAATAGGATCCTGTTTCTATTCCTAAGTTTCGTTCCTATTTTTGTTCCTATCCTGGATTCTAAGAGCATCTTTAACTCAGGTTTCAAATTAGGAACACGAATAGGAACAAGAACATAAACCCTTTTTTTGTGAGTAAAAACCACTTTAGGCCCCCCAAAAAATGATCTAATCATTTTTCTAAACAGATTTACCTACTTCAAATTTATTATAAAATAGAAAGGTTTTTTTTTTTTGTAGGAACGGTTCCTAAGGTACCTTGGGAACCGTATGGAACGGTTACTTAGAAAGGAGTTCCTAGGAATGGTTCCGTACTGTTCCTCTGGAATACTATTTTGGAGCATAGGATTTCAGCTGTCTGGAACTCCTTTTCCTTAGTTTTTTTAAAACTTCATATATAGTATTGAAGGGGTATACAATGCTATACGTAATAATCAGGTTTAAACTTTTGTACATAATGTGGACACAAATCTTGAATTGAACACAGGCTATGCACTACATTACAGATTCTCTATAAATATTCAAATTTTGTAAATAATTCACCCCATGAAATCTAAACAGTCATATAAACACTGATATAATCATAGTTCGGTGGTGTACAAAAAGTCTTTCTGTATGTATCTCTTTAAGATAAGCTAATTAATTTTTTTTTAAGGCTAACTAAGCTCAATTTAGACAGCCACATTTTTTGCTAATTTCCAGTGCGGGGGGGGGGTTTGATTTCCAGCATTGGTTCAAGCCATTTTTCAAAACATGTCTGTGTTTTTTGCTTGTCAAAGGAGGTCGATTCTAGCCATTGAACACCAGCACTAACTTTGAAAAACTTCTTTATAAATAGAAAACACAAAAGAAATGAAAGGCACAGCCCACTCCATGTGGACATGGAACAACTAGTCGGCGCGTTGTCTATTGTTTATTTGCAGTATTGTGTTGAGAGTACAAAGGAAGGCAGTTGTGTAGGAGAAATGGGTGTGAAGAAGAGTGCAAGTAACTTCTCAGCTAACAATTTTCTTGAAAGGTAGAGTAGGAGGAAAGACCTTAATCCTGATGCAAAAGGGTGATAATCTAGTGTGGATTCTTAAGAAAATTCCAGAAAATAATGTGCTGACTATGACATAGTAACTGATGACTTGAAATTTAGATTTCATGCTTAGCACTTCCTCTAATCTCCTAGTCATACTTGGCCGAATGGCAGGTCTAGTTTACGCTTTAGATCATCGACACAGTCTTTGTTTCTGACTATGCTAGGATCTGTCCTTACAGATCGCAGAGAATTGGGGAGCATTTGTGGCCAGCAATCATTTCAAGAGGTAATTTTAATGGTTTAAATTCATACTATAACCGAAACAACCTGGTCTCCTTTGTATCAATGAAGCTAATACGTGATTGTCCACAAAAAGGAACTCAATTTACAGGGTTTTTGAGAACCAACTTTTGCATGTAAAAAAGGAATTTCATCTTAAGAAGTTTATCTATACTACTTAACAGCAGGACTCTATGTTTGTTTAACTTGCACCAAACTTTACTAGAGACAAAAAGTGGGAATGTTACAGTTTCAGGAGTCTTGCTGTAGTGTATTGCATGAGGCTTCATGAATCCTAGACCATGTTCTGCACTTACGCTTCCTTTGTGCTGTGATGTCCACTCGTACACAAAGGGTTCTATCTGTAAAAGTAGCTGCAACAAAAGAGCTCTCAGAAAAAATAAGCAGTTTTGTGGTTCCACTTTTACATGTGATTATCACCACATTCACACTACATTTTAGAGATTGAACAATTTCAACATCAACTGGTATTTATATAGAATTTCAAGGACCACTCTTTGATCAATTGCAGTGGTTGCTTGATTGACTTCAAACTTAAGCTGCAAAGGACAGCCAATCGTTTGTGGAAACTGTCAAATGACTCGTACCAGAGCATTTGACAACATATCAACCAAAAAGATCTGCATATTTGTACCTTCTCATCATACTTAGGAGCTGAAATGTTCAGGTGCAGGTTTCCATCCCCAAGATGACCATATCCAATCACAATTGCTGAGTCACCTAGTCAAAGAGAATAAACTCAAGAAGTTCATGCTCACCACAAGTTGCAACTTACAGATTTTGGCAAGACAATAAGGGTAAAAATAGGAATTTTAACACTATGCGAGAAATTTCGACAATGGATGGCTTGAAAGTTCTGGCCAAATGCAGCAAATGAAATAAAAAATCAAGAAAAATATCAGCACAAAAATTCTAGAACCGAATCAGAAAACGTGATAATGAGGTGGGATGCTGCTTGGAAGCTGATGCCATGATAGGGATAGACTATGGCACCAGAACATACTTGCATCCTTCCACAAGCCCAAACTCACAAATTTTTTAAAGCTGTCAACCTTATTCTTAGAAGTATGTGCAGAACAAATTCAGAAAGCAAGTTCAAGAGCATATTTAATCACAATAGAACTATTCTCTAATCTGGAAAAGACTAGCAAACAGTTACAGGATATTCGATAGGAATAATAATAAAAAAACCCAAATTCAAGCATGTTTTACATCATATCACAAGACCTTAAGAGACAAAAAAAATTACCTACAGCCATGATCTTATGAAACACGTTACTCGCACGAGCTCAAAAGCAATAGCAACTTAAAAAACTAATTTTAATTCGAAAATTATGAACTCATCTTGCTAGCTGAGCAATTCGGATAACCAGTTCATGGAATTTGAAAAACTAAAACTCAAGGCCACATGCTTATTTTGACGATTTTCTCACAAATAATGCCTAAAACAACAAAGGCATGCTATGATGTTTTCTGGCCTGTTTTGGGGAGGGAAGGTGCAGGGGAAAGGGGGATGGTTATGGGCTCTGGAGTCTGCACTAAGTTCTCCATAATGGAGTCAAACAAAATCAATTTTACCTCTGGCAAAGATAAAATATCTTACGCTTTTTTGAGAATTTTTAAGGTGAGTTTTGGCAGTCACCAGGAGATAAAAATATTAAGGTTGAATTATGGTACCCTTGACCTCTCTTGCTGTAGATCAAATAATGCTACTATATTCAAAGTAACATCCAGCTATGGGCATGCAATTAGGGCCTTCATTAATATATTCTATCGTACTTGGGGCCACATCGATTCATACAGACCCCAAAAGTACTAATTAATTGCATCCACTCCATTTTCATGTCGTTTAGTAGTTCTATATGCTGTTCCGTGTCCTATCATAAAGCAAATATCAGCTGTCAAAAGGAAACGTCAAAAAAATTTACAATTTGATCAGCTATGGCTGTGTCACTGGCCTGCGGTGACATCCTTGTACATTCTCTACATGTATCAAAATTTTATTAAGAGTTTGCTGAGATGAGTCGCCAACCTTCTGGACTTAGTTGACCAGTGATCAAGATATGTTGAGGTATTGCGAGCTTGGTGTTATACAGGTTTAGGGGGGCCAACATCACTAGCCAATTTTGGTCCTCTGGGGCCTTGACTGCGAAGATGTAGAACTGTTCTATGCTACTTAAAAAGAAGATAGAAGGCTGTGACCACACCATTATACGAAGAAACTCGTTTTTCCAGAAATTATCCTCTAATTTCAGACCTTTGAGATTTGCTGCAGACCTTTTAAACAAGGAATTGCTGCTGACTATAGTGATATCTGATTCATATCACTCGTAGTTAGTCGGCAATCATGCTAAAAATCATGGTCTAAAAGATTTTTGATAGAATTCTGACTTTGGCTAGCTCAAAACCGATTTCTACTATACAATTTTGTATCAGAGGTTGATGCACTCTTTGATAGGATTGAGAACGCCCTACTCTCAGCCTCGTTTTTCATTGATGAGCATACACATGATCATGTGAAGAATTCTTCCATAAAATGTGAAAACTACATGGAAAAATGGGAGTTTTACTGATATTGTCTTCTTGTGCTTTTGTATACATTGTTGGTAGTGATTTGAGCGTTCCTTGTTGCTTACTGTGCTCTGGGATTAGCGCAAAGGGGACCTGAGTAACAGAATCCGTAAACAATATGTTTTCAGCACATAGTACGAGCATACTAATCAAATTAAATTTTTTTGCTATATTGGAGCTATAGGTTTGAAACATTGAGCCTTACCCAAATTCAACCTGCAGCAACTCTCACACGGTCCTAGTGAGATCTCAAATCTAAAATGAGAATCTCTGCTTTATCTAGATAGACAAAGATGCCCCCAATTCCATGTATTGCTTCGGTTGGATTAATGAGATTTTTAATCTTAGACCAAGTCCAATATGCAATGTGATTCTGTTTTGGATCATGGTGAAGTATTTTCTCTAGAAAACATTGAGATACTAAGCCATGAGCAACAAATAGTGCAGACTATTATAAATGAATGAAAAAAGGCATTCTTTTCTAGATTACCCGTGGCTTATCACCTGCAAGCATGGTAGACCAGTGGAAAGAGGTATCACTTGGTAGTCAACTTGTCTTGGGCAACTATAAATGTGTAGCCATAAAAAAGAAGATGAGGCTGGTAGGCAAATAGAAGAATATATTTGAGAATGGGACATATCAGACCTTGTTTATTGCCATGGGGTGCACCAGTCCTTTTAAAGAACAAGAAGGATGGGGGTATCCATATGTGTGGATTAAAAGGTCTGAATATAACTTACTATGAAAATTAAATAACCATTGCTTAGAATGGAGACCTTGGAGACCATCTTCACTTTACTAGAATTGATCTTAGGACATGGTACCGTTAGATCAAAATTAGCAGAACATATATCTAAGACAAGTTTCAGATTCGATGGTCATTATGAATTTTAATTCTTACCTTTCGGATTAACTAGTGCTCCTACAATTTAACAAATGATGAATGATTTGTTTCGTCCATACTTGGCAAATTTTGTAGTAGTGTTTTTAGATGATATTCTTGTCTACAACAAAACATCGAAGGAACATGTGAAGCAGCTTTGTAATGTACTATGAATTCTTAGAAAGGGGAGAGGTATTGTGGACCTTACAAGATAGTGAAGAGAGTAAGATGTTTAGCTTACAAATCGGAATTTTCCTGAAGGAATATAAAGGCAACCTAGTACTTCATGTTAGTCGACTTGAGTTTACATGTAGGTGATTCAATTGTTTTGAGAATGAGTTGGGCTTTATTGAAGCACTTAATAACAAGGAAAAGCACTTTAGAGGTCATATTCTCTTTGAGTACTTGATAGAATAATGGAATGGTTAGATAATTCTTGGAAGAGAGTTAAAAGTTCAATATAACATTTTTGTATCTTCCATTTTTGAAGACAAATACGTTTAGGGATATCAAATAATGGTTAGGGGACCTTAAGTCATAATTAGCCAATATCACTAGCCAATATAGGTTCTTTGGTATTCTAAGGCCTTGATTGATAAAGATAGAGTTGACTTAGGGTTCTCAGCTTCAAAATTGGCATAGAGTGTGAGATTACTAAATATACAAGGAGGGCATGGAAAATTGCCTATATGTACTTAAGAGGCACACCTAGAGATTTACTTACAATCATTGTTCTCTTGATGTTTTAGTGGAGAGTTTGGTATCTACTCTTAGGCTGTTTTCACACAAGCCTAAGGCATGTCTATAGAAAATGCTGACTTGGGGTAAGCGTAGATGCCAGGCACTGCGCCTTGGTATCTCCACTAATGTAGGGCCACTATTTTATGCATGAGTATGCCATTAACATTGTCATGCCCTCTGTTGCTCCTAGCTCCAGGACATGCTTGTATGGAAAAATATTTGTTTCTGCAGTTTCTTGAAGGGATTTGGACCTGCTTGCTGTTCCTTCTACCTTGTATTGGATCAGTGCATGGAGTGAGGTTAAAATCCAACAAGTGCAACATGCATATTTTCTTCAAAAGTTCCCATTTATAATCCTAGAAAAAAAAAAACATCTGCACAAGCCTTGCAAGAGTACTCACAGTGCTATAGACATAGTAATAAAGATCAAATTTGCCTAGTATGTAACAAACCCACATTGAAGCACATATATAAATTTATTAAATAAACTATCGCTACACACACCACACACATGAGAGCTACATCTAGATTGACTAAATTAACTACCCCCCCCCCCCCCTGCCAATAGATTCAACTTGACTTTGAATTCCCCCCTTCTCTTTTGGGGCACATTGTAGAATAAACATCTTAAATATAATTCTAGACCCCCTTTTTAAAAAATAATACATATACTGAACATAATAGAAGTTCATTCTTCATGTTCAGATAATAAAAGGTCAATTCCATAATACAAATTACAGTTCCTATATGTGAAAACTGCAAATTCTACTTGAGTAGTTCTGGTCATTCTTGTAAACATTGGTATGGATAGCTTTGAGGTAATATGTATATATTTTCATATATAAGGGTCACTTGGCATGTGTCACCACTTTGGAATGTCAATACATGCTTGTCATCTAGTGGAAAGAATCAGGTCCCCTATTGCACGGAATCTAGACAAGTTTGTGTCATAAGTTTGGTGACTTATCATAGGTCAAGGAGTCATAAAGGGTTTAGGTCATAAATGAAGTGGAGAAGGATGAGAAACCAAGATCAACTTGATCTATATGTACTTGCTTGGATTGATCATGAAACTAATGAGAAAACATTGAGCATCTTCACATGTGCAGGTTGGGAAAAATCCAAATCACGTATGTTTTAGAGATCTTTTGGATCTCTACTCTTAAACTAGTCAATTTCATGCATTCCAAGCTTACCTAGAATCATTGAAACTTGTTTGGTAACTCCCAAGCTTCATAAGTGATTGAGAATCCTTGGAATTCTTGATTTTCAACTTGGTATTAGAGCCAAGCTGAAGCTTGGATCAATACAACAAAGTTTGAAGCCATTTGAAAGCCAAAATTGAGTCACCTTCTAATTTGAGAGGCCTCGATTTTGAGATAGTGATAAGACTTGGATTCTTGGAAGTGTTGATGTGTTTTTTTGGCTCAAATTAAGTTCCAGCCACTATGTGTGTGGCTTAAAAAACCAATAACGACCAAAACTTTTGAAGGCAAACCAATACCAAGATAGAAAATTTTAATCTTTTGTTTTTAGTATAGAGCTTGTCAAAAAGAATCTAGATTTACCTTCATATTTGGACTTGGATCACCCATTGGAGAGCATGGATGGTCTATATGGACTCATTTCTTAACCATAAATGCTCAGGTTAAAGTTCAGTAGGTATTGGTAACAATAGGCGAACACAATAATGAAGTTAAGTTTAGAGCTAGGTGCGCGGTGATAGCGGAAGCAAGAGTGCAAAATAGCAAAAATTGTCAAAAATCCATGTACTGTCAAAACTATCATGAAAATTGGTCCTAGTTTTGCATAAGTAATTGTCCAATTCTAGTGCAACCTCATCTGAGAGTGTGTAAGAGTCTTATTGAAGTATGTACTTTTTGGGTGAAGGTGTAAATCCAAAGCAAATTTAAAACTAAAGACTTTACTCAATCTAAAGGGTGCTACAAGGTTTTATGAAATAGAAAGGCTAAAATAAAAATCCAGCTCTATGAAAAGAAAATAGGTTGTGAAGGGCCAGGAAGGTTTCAAAATGCAAGCCAAGAGACCCACTATACACATTTGTGTGTGAAATGGGGATGAAGAAAGACGAAAAAAAAGGGAACAAATGAGAGGGTATGTGTGACTCATTGTCACTATTGCGCCCCCTTGTGTGTGAAAACACCCTTAGGTTAGCCTTACATTCCTTCATAAGAGGGCTTTGGTGGTATGGGAACACATAGCTCGGAGCCTATCAATAGACTAATCTTGTAGCACGTGGGTGAGTGTGTGACAATGGATGGGAGGTTGTCCTTGGCTCCCTTTGCTCAGCTCTTGAGCTGTTTGGTACTCACAGGTGGCGGATTGAGGGGAATCTTACACTTGGAGGAGGTTCCCAGATCATTATCTCTATGTAAAGGTCGGTAACTCTCATGTTGCTTACTTTTATGTACTATTTTATGAGATCAATAAAGTGAAAATGTTGATATCTTGCTATGTAGTAGTATATCTTGCTTTTCTCATCACATTTAGCATCAAAGTGGTCACTATCCAAGAGTAGATATTTTGTAGGAAAAACTTCACATGTTTGATTAATTTAGAGAGCGAGAAAACTAGTTCTTTTGCAAAATAGCTCATTTTGGATAAAAAGTGCATCCAATCACATTGTATAAGAGAGATATCACTGATTAGTAAGGTATCTTGGACATCAATCGATGCTAGGGAAGGAGTCTACAAGGTTGTATAAAGTGAAAGAACACATTTTGCATAAAGTAGCTTGTTTTTTTCATAAAAGTGGTTTGCTTTTAAATTTTTTGGTTTAGAGGTGCATTGAATCGCCTAATAAAAGGAACACCTACTAGTACAAAAACATAGAAAATAAATCGTGGTTGGTAGGAGGGCCATTGCTCATCAAAACTTCATTGCAAGGAAAGATAATCGTGGTTCGAAAAGAAAACAATTGAAGAGCATCATGGTAGCTTGCTTTGGGTCCACAAGAACTGCAATAATGAAGAAAGGGTAGAGGATGAAGGTTTTCGAGAAGAAACAAGCCGAAGGTCCAACACAAGAACAATAAGCAGCCAACAATCTACAAAGTTATGGGAGCCACCAAGTAGCTAGCATGCATCTAAAATAGATCAACTTCAAGTTTACGTGTTCGAAAAAAGTAAAGAAAGACAGGCAATATACATACTCCTCAATTCTCAAAGTTGAAAAAACATCACCATCAAAGGCTAAAGCATGACAAATTGACAAATAAAGAGATTTGGGTTTTGAAAATGATGGGTTCAAGAATGATAAGTCTAGAAAATATGTACTTCCAAGTTTTAAGTGCAAAACTTCTCAATTGCAAGGGTGATCCTAGCCATATCACAATGTTCAAATCACTTTTCCACGAGTAGAGGCCACTGACGGCATGCTTAAACCACTATAGAGGGCTATGGAGATGACACAATGTGAAAGAGGGAGAGAGAGGTGACAAAAGCGAAAATAAATTTGCCCACAATAAAAGATTGGAAGTTGCCTTAGTACATAGGGACGTAGTTGCAATGGAGAATTATTCGGGTAAGCGGGAGAAAAATTTTGGGGTCGCATTGATGATGACCAAGAGAATTTCCAATGCAAGGAAGGGAGGCCCTCTCTTGCCTCAGATGGTATGAATAGAGCCACTCTCCTCTCAATTGTTAGTTCATTTGCTGAGAGGCTTGAGAATTTTTTGAGGCTTTACTTGGAGATTGATATTCATTCTTCAATTCACTATCTATAATGTGTGGATGTGTTTATCATCCAAAAGAAGCTTACATCACATTTACTAAGAACATTATATCTTAATATGGAATGTTATCCCTGATGAAAGGGTTGTGGGGAAGGTTTGGAAATGATCATATTCAGGAAGATCGAATAGTTAAATTTTTATCATAGCTAAAAGTAGAAAGACTGCTAAGTGACAATATGTTGAATTTCCTGAGACATTGAAACAAAACATTTCACAAGAATCCAAATTTATGAAAAAACATTCCTCTGCTCAGTTTCCTTCTACATACCTCGGTTGATGTACATGCATAATCGAAAGGATGCGTGTTTCCTTCAATAGCCCAAGGTGCCTCCTTTTGTCCACCTTTCTTTGTTTGAAAAGAAACCAACTTATTGCTTTAAAACATAGAAGAAGATTTTGAGAATAAAATTTCAGTGCTCACCTAATTTCGCACGCATTTCCTCTACAAGTTGATAGAGATCTTTCACAGGTATAGAGAGATCATACTTATACACTGCACCTGCTTTGTTTAAAGCCTCTGCAATACCCTAAACCATAATCCCAAGGTGAAACAAGTTATAAAGTGCCCTACTATAGGAAGAACAAGGATGTGAAAATTTTCAAAAAATGAGACAAGAAAGTACATAAAAGGTGAAGTGTAAAAACCTGATAGATTTTAGCTTTTAAACATGATAATCAAGAGTTATGAAGTGGAATAGATGTGTATGAGAGTTGTTAAGCGCATATAGTGATCAAGGACATACATTTGAGATCATCGAGCAATTAGGCACACTATTGCCCTCAAAAAGTCCTACATCTCTTATTATTAAAAGTATGGATCAATGTTTCCTAGAAGGTTCCTTCACAGTTCCTAGAAGACTATAGATAGGAATTAACGACACTCATTTGACGGCTTTTGATTATTGAGATAATTCAATCACATTACTTGTAGGGCCATTGTATTTGGTGATGCATGAAAACCTCTATTGATCATATTTGTTTGAGTATCCCATGCAAAGAAACGTTATAGATTGATTTTTGATATTGAAAACCATAGGACAATAAAGGTGATCACGACAAACAACTCGATTTTCTCTTGGTAGAGAACTTCAATCTTTGATGATAACCTGACAAGGAATGATGCAAGAAGTCCTTCATAGTAGCAAATACCTCTGTCACAAAGGTTAAAAATGCTACTTCAAGTGGCTTCAAGAAGATAAGACACAAACATTATCCTCTTTTAAAGAGCATACTTCCCTGATGAGAATAAGCAAAGAATTAGCTTTGAACGCTAATGCTTGAGAATCATACAAGTTGCCATCCTTGAGGAGCTTGTGGGTGTTAAGCTTGACTTGGTGTCCAGCTTGATAAAGTCTTCCAAAAGTAGTGGCATTGAAATCGAAGTTAATCACATCATTAATATAACTTGCAAACTTAATCATATTTTACATGTCTAACTTGGCTTGATAGACTTAGTCATCCAACAAAGTCGAGGTGAATAGAAGCTTGCAAAAAAGGCTCATCAACATTATGACTTGAAGAAGAGTCATCCTTCTTGTGAAGCCAATAAATGCACCTTGGAAGCTAGTGTTCATAGTGCTTACCCATAAGCGTGATGCAATCCTCCTTGGAAGCTTGAGCTTGTATGGTCAACTTAGCCATGACGTTGAGCATGTCCTCCTTGGATGCTGGAGCTTCAATGGGCTGAGCCATCAGGTTTCTGGACGAAGATGTTTTGTTTTGAAAAAAAGATGTGATCACTTGTGTAGACTGCGATTCTTCTGGCCCCAAATAACTTGGAGGTTGGAAAAGTTCTTTTCTAAATAGACGAATGTCATTGAAGAGAAATTGGCAATTTCCCTTGCAAAAATTGCTCTTAAGGTTGTGGATGTGCTTCTTAATGTGATGCTTTAAAGTCATGTAGATTTCTTTTTACAGTGTCTACTTTTGTCTCCAAGAATTAATTGCCCTTCCTATTGTTTTCCGTAATTACTTGAGAATTGTCTAGCACAAATCATAAAGTTACTGCTTCGTCATCCAAGTAGTATGTCTAGTAGTGTTTTTGGAAATGAGAAACATCATGGAAGCTACTAAAAATGTCATTTTTGCTGATAATGAGTCTTCATTAAGGTGAGTTTTGCTTTAAAACTTCATCAAAAGATGATAGTAATATCAAGGATAATGTACTCTATCAAACCATCTTCAGGAAGGTGTAAGTTATTGGCAGGGAACTGTTTTGAACTGTTTTGAACTGGAACCATTTTCACAAAAAACAGACCCAAGACTAGAAGCAAGACCCATGGTTCTACAAAGCCCACAAATAATTTAGTGTAGAATCAAAACATGTTTCTTAGAACATTAGCATCTTGATTCAAATGAATTCAATTTTTCTATAAGAATTCAAATAAAGTTATTTTTTTAAATTGAAAAAAGGGGGGAAACATGAAGTAACAATTGACAGCTGGTAAGAGTAGCAAATTACTCAGTAGAAAGTGAACTGAAATTTGAATCGATTCAAACTGGTTAAATCGTTTCTGGAACTACAAATCCGAAACAGCAGAAAAGCAACTAATCTAGTAAGAGAGATAGAGCTGGAAGAGGCAATATAAGCCTATATGCCTGTTGAAGCATGGTCAAAGTACAAGTTATGGACTTGGCTCATTATATTCACCGCATCCATTCTTTTATTCTTTATTATGCATAAGCAGGCCTATGGGCCCTTTTTATTCATGTACTGGCCTTGAGCCCTATTTGGTCACATTTTTAGGACTTGATCATATTGATTTGGAGTGGGGGCCCTCCTACTAGGGGGGGAGCACTATTTTCCTTCCAAATCTTCTGCCTCCCTCTACTTTTGAATTCCTACTTTGGGGTTCATCGGTAGGGTATATATAGGGCAACATTGTAGTCTTTTATTCAGTTGATGACGATTGCTCTTCTTTAGCCTCATTAAATATTCTCTCTTTCATGCTTTCTAGCCTACATCTTGCTTTCTAGCATAGCTAGTGAATCTTAGCTCGTAACTTGGTATCAGAGCACTTTCTTGAGCAGGTTTCAAGAGCAGATTTTTCTCTTCAGGAGGCCGCCCATATACAGTGTGGATCCTCAGCCTACGGATCTATTTGTCTTGCAGGGTTTTCATCACCGATTGGAGGAGGATCAGCACCCATCTTGACCACCTTTCTGCACCTTTTCTCTACCATTTTTCAGCCCCCATTTGCTGCCATTTCAGGTTAAAAGGGATGCTTTTCCTAAGGACTAGCTCACCAAAAGATGAAAAATCTGTCTTTCAGGAGGAGAGGCTGCCAGGAAGGCTATCATAATGATTTTTTTCAAACCGTATGTTACCAAAGAAAACAATGAAGGGGTATCTTTCCAACAAAAGAATGTCCCAGAAATACATTTCAAAAGATGTGGATGGCCTTAGAGAAAGGTTGAAGGTGATTTGTGTTGTATCTTTAGCATCCACACCGGCTATGGCTCCAACTAGATCGAACCAAGAAAGACATCAATGAGCATGGTGAGTATTCCTGAGGGTAAGATCCACCCTTCCCTATTTTCTCTCCTTAGCGACTAACAAATGACGGCTTAACCTAAAATATAAAACCCTAAACTAAATCTCCTCCTCTAAGGCTTACCCTACTAGAGAATGGAGGGCCTGGATTAACTTAACCTGTTGCAAGATAAATAGTGTACAATACAATGTGAAGTAACACAATACATGAAACGACACAAGGGAGAACACTCAGAGACAAGATAGGCATGTATTGCAAATGAGGTTCTTGTCGAAAATGGACTCTTCCACTCCTATATATACTTGGAGTGGTGATCACTTACAAAAAGGCACTATGGGACTAACTTAACTTGAATCGCATTGGTGCCATGGGACAAACCCCCAATAGGCCTTTTACATAACTTGAAATTACATATGTATGTGCAGTGCCCATGACAATTTAAACTTAGAACTGAGCCATTACGGAGAAAGTAAAATCCTAAACTTGATGGGCAAGTTCTGCGTTTAAATTCTATCCTGCTTTTATTTTTAAAGATGTTCCGCAAGATGGCTAGAATATTCCTTGGAATATCAGCCTACAATTTGTTTAACTCTTTGTAAACACAACTCCTTGATCGCTCAGCATATTCTATTGCTGAGATCCCAGTAGATATTCGCAAGTTCTCAGCGAAACTTACTGTCTATTCTTTGAGTAATTTTCTCACCCAAATTAAATTATCTTCAGCTGAAGTTTGCTATTATGATGTGCTAGGTATATAAGCTTCTTGCAGCACACTTTCTTGCATTTCAATGGTGAGTGTTGTTTATTCTGGACAGTTTATGGAAGCCTTTGTTGTGTATAAGCATATTGCCACGTTATAGTTTCCACAACTACACCTATTACCTGATAAATCTATGAGTGACTGTTTAGAAGATTGACCAGGAAAAAAGATACTCCAAACTTCAAAGCAATTTCACTGAGACGTTGTCTTACATTTACAGGTATTCTAGAGCTACTGTGCCTAAAATAGTAAAATCACTTCACATCTGACTTTGTAAGGTCTAACAAGTTCCTTGTAGCAATTGTCCCATCACACGACATCCAACAGATGTAACAGGATGATTATTGTCATTACATGCTCCAGGTCCGAGCTCCAAAACCATTGATCTGATGCTTCATAGCTTGTTCATATTGGCCATTTGGGAGCTATATATCTCATACTTTGAAAGCTATGGTTCTATAATGTACATTAGGTTATAAAGCAGACTGTCTACAGTAAAACTTTGATTTGTGTATACTTCAAACTGAGACATTTATTCCAATACGAGCAGATTTCATAATGCTCCATAAGAAATCAAGAATGTACTTTTCACTACTTCAATGAAATGGACTTAGAAAAACAGAGTGCCAGATAAAAATCTTTCTGAATCTGCAAAAGAGCAAGATTGATGGAGAGAATATCATAATGATGCAACATTGCAACCATCCACATTTGTGAGGACCATAGCTCCATGTTACATGAAAATCAGAAAGAGCCTTGAACGCTCTCACTGCACCCTTGCCACGAAGGCTTATGAAACACCCAAAAGGGAATTCACAGAAAAAGGGCTGTGCCAAATACCAGGGTGTACTTTCAAATGATCAACGTAAAAAATCAAAATTTTTGGTATATGTCATATCATCCATTTTCCTGCCTGGTGTACATTAGAAACTCTTCCAACTGGAGCTTTGGGCTGCTTAAAATTTAAATGTTCACTGTTTCAAGGCAGGTACTGTGCAAAATCTACTAGCAATAACAAAGATGTGCATTCTGAGTCTCTGACATTCAGCTTCAGCTGGGGGAGAGGGATGAAGCAAGCTTCCTGTTTTGGGTAGTATATAAATTTCACAAATAGAAACTTGTAGCTATTTCTGCACAACCATAGTTAGTTATGTTATCATAGTGGTGATCACACCATAACAGACTCAAAACTCTCATATCACCTATTCAGCAAGATTTTTGTTTCTACATTCTTACAGAAAGTCTTCAAAAGAGAGACAATTACAGTCTTTGCTACGACGTCAAAGCATGGCCTTTTATTCATAAAGTTCTAAAAGCATGAAAGGAGACATAGAACGAAATGTTAACCTCTCGTATTCTCCAAAAGGCAGAAGATTGACTATTATCTTGTGCCACAACACCATCAACAACATGTCCTGTCCGAACTGCATCCTCCAGGAAAACATCCAGCTTTTCCCTGAAATCCAAACACCTGTAGGTCTTACTGTTTGCAGCCACCGTGGAGGGTAAGCTGGACTTCTTTTTTGGGGAGTGGGGGGTGTTATGTTACAGAACATCCAAGTATGTATACATACACAGTATTCAAGGTGAGAAAATACATTCAAGCATGTTATACATCTAGTGTGATCTTCTCAAAATTTCTGTCTTTCTGACAAGTTGCTGAAAATCTAGGAGAGTTTCTGTTTGTTCTTTGAATTGGGTGTTCAAATCGATACGGTTCTATCGTTTTAATGCTGGGAAAAAAAGCAAGCTATATGATCTTGTCAGAAAAGACTGAAATTGAATTCTGATTTGCAATTCACCGAACAGGTTGCATGCTTAATCCATATGCCTGTACCATAGGGGTTATGTTTTTGCTATGAGGAAAGAACGATTGGTATTCTTGTTTCACTAAGTGTTTTTTGAATAGCGTGATAGCATGAAAGATCACTATAAAGGGTTAGATGAGAGTTGCAAACTTGTTGAGCAACTTAAAAAACCCCACTAGAAATGTGTAAGGAAGTAAAGGGGAGTGCAAATCAGGTGAGAGGAGCTCTCTGAGCCTGAAAATCATGGATTTTAGTTTCAATTGTTCCTCTGTAAATGGTTCATATAGGAGTTCTGGTCGTGAAAAATACAAAAGGAAAACATTAAACTCAAACTGCTCTCCTGAGTTCCTGCTTTTCTAGGTCGAGCCTATATCGGAAAATAGCCCTTAATCCGAAATAGGCCTTATGACCCTATTTGGTTAAGGCACTGCCTCATGCAAAAGTGACTGGATGATTGCCTATTTTGGGTACTGTAGCCTGCATGTAGAGAGATGATTCTTGAAAGAGAATTTGCATGTTGTATGGAGGCTAGGGTTTGGGAGGGTATATCTATACATATTCTAATTATCGATCGATTGTGCTCTTGCTACTGTAGTATCTTCTATAGGTCGTCTGCTAGACTGTTGTGTGGGTGGTTCTTGCCACAACCAGATCTCTTGAGTGCTTATCTCCTATCCTTGTGATTGTATTGGCTTTATAGTACCCCATGAGGATAGAAATTTTCAGTTGTGCACCTTGGGTGAGGTGGAGTCTGAGGAACATTCCATCTTCAAATGCCCCATCTACTATGAGACCAAAGGAAGATATTATTGCTTGTTTGAAGACACATCAATTATATTGCGCTCTCTCATTGCATATGAGGACCCACATTGTGTTGCACTTGTGTCACATGAGATTTACTTATTGTTGACGACCAATGCTAGGTGGATCAATGAATCCATCATGATACATAGCTTCCAATTACATCCTTCATCTCTAGCAGAAGACCAGAGACACAAATCTAGAGGCAGATGATGACGACGATGACGATATTCCTACACCGGACTGCACCAGAGATTAGAGACGGTGCACCACTCAACATCGTACGGCAGTCAGAGCTACTCATCCTACCTTGAGAGCACGACGAGATTACCATATTCCAGACATACCTTCAGTGGCAACATGCATCACCTCCTTCAAGAGGACTCGATGACATTGTGTTGATGACATGGCATACCACTATAGGCTACACCACTGTATTTCATTAATTGATATGTAGTTTTCTTGTACTGTGCTGGAGACAATTCATACGCTCCCATGGATTTTACATGCTTTGGCATGTGACTCTTTGTCTTATATGCCTTTTGGCATTATAAAGACATCAATAAAGCTTTCTTTTCTGCGAATCTGTCTCATAACTACCTTGGTCGAGCAATGTCCTACAAAACTCAAATCTATAAAACATTTACAAAGAGTTGCAATGTCTAGGCCCAAAGACCAGCATATAAATTTAATAAACCAAACTCGCTTTCAGGAATTTTTTATTTTATTTTCCACGGTAGAGACTTTGAATAGTTTGACGGAAGAAAAGTGGCTAGCTTCCAATGGTCATTGGCTTTTACCATACTCTGCTTCCAATTATCATGCCCATAATAAAGAAAAAAACATTTGCAAGCTAAGTGAATGCATAAAGTGCAAGTATAGATACTTTTTCATTTCTACTCTAGACGAGCTATACCAGTCTCTAGCCAAACAACTACAAACAAAGAAAAAGACTAATTTTTCCTTCCAACCCCACCCCTCTTCTCTCCTTTGAATTTCCTTACTCCAAATCTCGGTCCATTTAAAAACTATTGCATGAGACAGAATCTAGAAAACTATGCAACGTTGTAATTCACCTAATACATCAACATAACCCTTCTTTAATGGACCCTCATATATGGCACAGAAGATGCTGACATCGTATTAACATAGACCAGATTTTCAAGTTTCCATCAAAGCATTACAATGACAAATAAGTTTGTGCAACCAACATCTTGATCACAAAAGTTACAAACGGAACACCACTGGTTGATGCTCCTGAATTAAGGGATAAGGTCCATAGAGTTCTCACTTATCATGATTTTCATTGCTTCCAGTGGTCTCAATCAGAAGATAAAATTTTTGCTTTGCAGATGGTAAGGGATCTCGCATTCCTTCCAAATGATCTAGTGCCTGTAGCCAAAGAGTCACCATTGAAATAGCATAGCCTCCGATGACATTTGATCCACATCAACTCAATCTCCACTTAGATCGTGGAAGCAAGACTAAAATCTTTGTGCATCCATGCATGGTTCCACAATGCCTATAATAAAATAAAATTGACGCACTTGTCTGGTTGTGATTGATATTCATACATGTCAAATGAAAAATCCAACAATAGTCATTCTTGAAATCGAATGAATCAACAAGCAACAACTTGGACCACAAATTTGATTTTATGCATTTTTTGGAAATACTGGTTGGCTGAAGGAACATATTAGTATACAAAAACCAAAAAGAAAACTTTCAAGAAAGTTAAAGGTATGCACACATAAAAAGATGAAAGGGTGTCACGTGGGATCCAATATACTACTATCATGGATAAAAGGAAGATGAAGCTTAAATGTGAAACTTGAAACAATAATAGGAGAAAACACATGAAAAGAACTTTAGATAGTTTTTTGGGAATAGTTCAAATGTTACCATATCAACATTACAATCAGAAAGTACTCAATGAAACAAAAGAATCAACAATTGAAGTTTCTTTAATAGTAATTTCTATACATGGGATGGTCAACATGCCCAAGCAAAAGCGGTTGGTAATCTAGCTAAGATGTAAAAGGAAAAGAAGAAAGGCCAACAAATGCTACTAACTTTGAAATGTTCGATATTTAGTGCACGAGTGTTACACGCATTCAATAGGTGTTGTACAAAATAATGAAGTTCGAAAAAATTTAATTCTTTCAGGAACATTTCTTGAAAATGCCCATTCACCACCAACTTTTATGTTTGATCCATTAATATGTTGAATTTGAGGAGGAAAACATCTAATTCAACCTTTTGTTTGATAGGCATTGTTATGATCAAAATCTCAGGTGTTGAATCAATGAAGCATAAAAGACAGCAATAGACTAAAACCCTACAAGCAATAGACAAGACAATAGGTTCTCCCACGAAGAGCCCAAGCAATACCAATCAATAATCTGAAAATTGAGTGTACAAATGCCCCTATAAATACCCTACTAATGAACCCTAAAATAGGAATTCAAAAGTAAAGGGAGGCAAAATGTGGAGGGAAAATCGTGCACCCTCCTACGGGCCCCCACTCCACATATAACCATATAATAAGGGCCCAAGGCCAGTCAATGTCATAAAAAAGGACCCCAGTGCGGGTCATAAGCATATAAAAAAGGCTCTGGGGCCTGTACATGACTAATATAAAATGCGTAACCAGAAATATACATAACCAACAGTAAATGTAAAGAGGCCTGCGGAATATATGCAGAGTAGCCCAGTAGGCCTGTATCCTGTAGTCCGTAACTCTCCCTGGCTATAAAGAACATTGCCCCCAATGTAGGCAAAATAAGATAAGAACCAGTGCCAGAGAAAAATACTGCATCAAGATATCCCATCTGAGAAAGGAACATCAAGAGAAGCCGGAGCATCCCGAGAAGCAATGGTAGCTGCAAGTGATCGAGCCTTATCAGCCAGGATAGGGGTATGATAAAACACATCAATGGGCTCCCAAGTAGCCTCCTCAATAGGACAACCATCCCACTGGACCAAAAACTGAACCTGCCGATGGCGACGACTATGCAATAAGCACCTGTAAAATAGCAGCTGGCAGGAATGGAAAAAGCTCTGGATCTGTAGGAAATGAGGAATCTCGAGGAGCATCATCCTCAATAGCAGCACGTAATAAACTGACATGAAAGATATCACAAGCTCGAGTAGCAGCAGGTAACTCAAGACGATATGTAACTGGACTGAGGCGCTCAAGAATCTGAAAAGGCCCATAATAGCGCGGCGCAAGCTTCTCAGTAGAAGCAAGACCCTGTACAAAACGATGGCGAGCAAAGCGTAACCGGAGAAAAACAGTATCTCCCTCTGCAAACTCAACATGGCGCCGATGACGATCAACAATGGTCCTGTACCGCTGCTGAATATGCTGTAAATGAGTAGCAGCTCTAGTAATAATCTCCCGAGCACTCGAAAGATAAGATGAAATAGTAACAGGTGCATCATCTGGAGGAGCAGGTATACCGGGTAGAACTGGTGAGTATCCATGAGCAAGCAGGAAAGGAGAAACACCTGTGCTGGAACTAACATAACTGTTATAACTATACTCAGCCAAACATAAATGCTGATCCCAATCACGACCAGATGCAGAAACATAATGTCGTAAATAATCCTCCAATACTCGGTTAATAACCTCAGACTGACCATCCGCAAAAGAATGATAAGCAGTGCCCATAAGTATCCTAACATCCAAGATACGCATAAGCTCTGTCCAAAAACCTGATGTAAACTTGGTATCCCGATCAGTAAGTATAGATCGTGGGAGACCATGTAAGCGAAAAATCTCAGAAATAAATATACGACCACACTGCTCTACTGTAATAGTACGTCTGACTGGTATGAAATGAGCTTGTTTAGAAAACCTATCAACTACCACCAAACAAGACGATCACATAACATCACGAAAGTCTGGACATGTGGCACAAGCCTAAGGAAGATCATCATACCAAGAGTGGGGAGACGTAACAAGACTGTAAGTAAGAGCAGGTAAACGAGACAAAGCATCAACAGCAGCGTTACTTTTACCAGGCTTATAATGAATATCAAAATGAAAGGACTGTAAAAACTGAAGCCAACGGTATTGACGATCACTAAGATCCTTTTGTGTATACAAATAACGAAGTGACTGGTGATCGGTAAAAACATCAAACGGAACATAATACAGATAATGACGCCACTTCTTTAAAGCAAAAATGATAGCAAGCAACTCTTTTTCATGAGTGGAATAGCGCTGCTCATACGAACGAAGACGACGGGATTCATATGCAATAACACACTGACGCTGACGTAACAAAGCACCTAATCCTATGGAACTAGCATCAGTCTCAACAGCAAAATGCTGGGAAAAATCTGGAAGACATAAAACAGGGGCAGTGGTAAGCTTAACCTTCAAAGTATCAAAAGCTGACTGACATGCGGGAGTCCAAGCAAACGAAGTTTCCTTTTTCAATAGAGCATGCAAAGGAGATGCAAGAGTGGCAAAATGAGCAACTGGTTTACGAAGATGGATAGCAAGACCAAGAAACATACGAACATCATGAACATCAGCAGGCACAGGCCATGAAAGAATAGAACGGACCTTACGAGGGTCGAGACGAACAGTACCATTAGTAAAAAAGAAGCCCAAAAACTTGATTTGTACAACAGCAAAAGAACATTTAGAACGTTTAGCATACAGATGATGAGTAACTAACAAAACAAAAACAGAATGAACGTGCTGAACATGAAGAGAGAGAGTGGTGCTATAAATGAGGATATCGTCAAAATAAACAATGACACACTTTCCAAGCAGAGGACGAAAGATGTTATTCATGACATTCTGAAAAGTGGGCGGGCCATTGGTAACACCAAAAGGAAGGACACGAAACTCATACAGACCAAAGTGGGTACGGAAAGCTGTCTTGTGCTCATCAGGAGGATGCATACGAATCTGGTGATAACTGGTCAAGTTTAGAAAAGACCTTGGCTTGGCCTAACTGGTCAAACAGGTCATCCATATGAGAGATAGGGTACTGATTACGGATAGTAAGTTGATTTAAAGCACGATAATCAATACATAGACGTTTAGTACCATCCTTCTTATCAACAAGTAAAACATGAGCACCAAAAGGACTGTGGCTAGGAACAATTAGGCCTTAACGTAATAAATCAGACACCTGACGCTGGACTTCCTCGCGCTCAACAATAGACATACGAAAAGGAGGACGAGAAGGAGGTGATGCAGAGGAAACAAGGTCTATATGGTGGTTGACATCTCGTAAAGGTGGTAACTGAGTCGGCTCTCTAAAAACATGCTCAAATTCACGCAACAGTTCAGAAAATACCTGTGGCAAAGGTGGTGCATCCGCAATAGGCTGAACTGGCTGAACAGAAAGAATAGCCGCACAGTGGGCCTTCGGGAGGCTCCGTATGAACTGTTCCCGAAAATAAGCTAATAGTCCTGCCGAGAATCAATACCGGAAAATATATGCTGAGTACCATCATGAGAGAATGTCAATGTCTGCTGCTGGTTGTAAGTGGAATAATATGAAAATCTGCCTGACCAAGGAAGTCTCCAATCCGATATGAAAGCTGCTGATACATCTGCGTGCTAGGAAAAGAGTGCGCTGGCAACCTCAACATGCAGGGGATGAGGCGTAGTGACTGGCATAGCACGAATGCGTGTAGTAATATGACTGCTGAGAAACGAGTGAGTGCTACCTGTGTCAACAAGGGCAATAAACTCACGACCAGTGATACGTACGCGAAGACGGATATGGTGTGGACCCGGCTTACCGGCCCAAGTAGCATAAGCAAGCTGAGCATGGCATACAGCTAGATCATGGGGATCAGGAACAGGCTCAGTGGGTGTGGCAAACTGATCAACAGGTGGGTCATCATCAAGAATATGAAGGCATATGGCAGAATCAGGACTATCATCAGGTGTGTCAGCATCATGGAAATAGACGGCAGTAGCAGTGGCAGGCTGTCGGCAATCACGGGCGATATGATCAGGACTCTTACAGTTGAAACATAAGCGCTTCTCATGGATCTCAGACATCTCAGGCTGTGAGTAGCGACGAACAAAAACAGGACGAGGAGAAAAAGGAGGACGTGGTGCAGAAGGAAGAGTGGACGAAGGTGAACTGACAGATGTGGGATTAGCAGAGGATGGAGAGGAAAAAATAGGACGTGTGAAAGAACGCGAAGGACGAGAAACAGAGGAAGAGATGGGAGAGTACTTGTGCTGCAGTGCGGTAGCAAGGGAGATGGCGAAAGAGTGAGTGAAAAAAAAGAAAAAACATCATACCTGAGTGCGCCTCGTAGACCAGCAATGTAGCGAGAGATGAGCTCCAATGTAGAAATATCTGGGAATAGATAGGAAAGCTCTGTAAACTGTGTCGTATAAGCAGCCAAGTCACTAGTGTGAGATAAACTGCGAAAGATGTCGCACTGTCGAATAAGCCACTGAGGATCAATCATCGCTAGGCGGAGTGCTGTCATAAACTCTGTCCAACTAGCAAGGCCAGGGTGTGAAGCCGTCTGGCGAAACATGCGCCACCAAGTAGCAACATGGCCCTCCAAATGTAAAGCAGCCAAATGTATCCGCTGAATGTCATCTTAGGAAACATAAGGAAGTAGGTCTCAAGCTTAGAATACCAATTCTCGAGTTCATTCCCATCGGATGACCCAAAATACACAGTAAGCTGAACCTTATCCTTAAAGTCTCTTGGCAAAGGACCAGAAGATGAAGGAGTCTCGGGTGGTGGAAATGTACGCTGTGGGGGAACAAGTGGAGATAGTGGAGAAACACTGGACTGTAATGATAGTGTAGCAATCTGGGCAGAAAGAGCAGTGAACGTCTCTCGTAACTCCTGGCGTAAATCAGTGCGTACATCACTCATGGCTTCCCTAAGTTCATGCCATCTTCGTCAAGGTAAGTGGAAGACGGTATGCGAGGCTCAGAAGATGTAGGGGAAGTATCCATGGTCAAGGAATGCAGGAAGAGAGTGTAAGAAAAGCTTAATATTGGAGGGAGCGGACTTTTGTCGTCACCCCAAATACGCTCTAGGTACAAAAACGACACTAAGAGCAAGAAAGGAAATGACAAATGTCAAGAAAAGGTGTGGAAAGCAAGGAAAAACCAGCAAAGATGCCTCTCGATAGAGCTCCAAGCGTGTGCAAAGAGCTGGCTAGAAAATGTGACCACAAGGAGAATGAAAGTGGGCGCTGGACAGCCTCCAATCAATGCTGAAAATATGGCTGGAAATTTGTGGAAAACGTGATGAAATAGGGCGATGGACAGCCTCCAATCAAAACTGAAATATGGCTGAAACTTTGCTGGAACAATGGCTGAAAAATGTGATGAAGTAGGGCGCTGGACAGCCTCCAATCAATGCTGAAAAGATGGCTGGGAATCCTCTCCCTGAATCAAATGGAGGATTCAAAAAAAAAGAGAGAAAAGGATTTGGAACTTGGGCGCCGGAAATAATCTGCCCAATAAAAAAAAAAAAAAAAACAAAAATTTCCGGCCGCCAAATTTAGTGGAAGTACTTCCACTAACTATCTGCTAAAGCTCCGCCAAGGAAAAATGCTCTGATGGGAGTTGGTCCTCCTCCAAACTGTGGTGAATGTTGCTGAAGCAAAGAGACGAAAGCCCTCAGCAAAGAGAGAAGAATCAGCAAGGAAAATGGGCACCCAATCAGAAAATCAGATCTGAAATTCAGCAATCAGGAAAGTGCTCTGATACCAAGTTATGATCAAAATCTCAGGTGTTGAATCAATGAAGCATAAAAGACAGCAATAGACTAAAGCCCTACAAGCAATAGACAAGACAATAGGTTCTCCCACGAAGAGCCCAAGCAATACCAATCAATAATCTGAAAAATGAGTGTACAAATGCCCCTATAAATACCCTACCAATGAGCCCTAAAATAGGAATTCAAAAGTAAAGGGAGGCAAAATGTGGAGGGAAAATAGTGCGCCCTCCTACGGGCCCCCACTCCACATATAACCATATAATAAGGGCCCAAGGCCAGTCAATGTCATAAAAATGGACCCAGTGCGGGTCATAAGCATATAAAAAAGGCTCTGGGGCCTGTACATGACTAATATAAAATGCGTAACCAGAAATATACATAACCAACAGTAAATGAGGCCTGCGGAATATATGCAGAGTAGCCCAGTAGGCCTGTATCCTGTAGTCCGTAACTGGCACGAACTTTTATAGGATTATTCTCGAACTAAGAAGTAGCCTCTTAGGTACATAATACAAAACTTACCCTGGTTACTTATCTCCCCTAGCTGAATATCACCACACGAGCATGAGATAATGTTCATCTTAGTCAACTCAAGTTATTACTAGGCCTCATTAAGACCTATGATGAAAATATTCATATCTAGAGCTTCTTCGATTTGAATGGCTACTATCCTTCTTGGTGTGAAAGATTACAACTCGAATTGTACCTGTGAAGGCTCAATATGGTATAACTATGCAATTGCT
Source organism: Diphasiastrum complanatum (assembly GCA_029204225.1). NCBI lineage: Eukaryota > Viridiplantae > Streptophyta > Lycopodiopsida > Lycopodiales > Lycopodiaceae > Diphasiastrum > Diphasiastrum complanatum. The sequence continues at coordinate 44,608,137 of CM055102.1, forward strand.
CGCCCATCTTCTCCATGGACTCATAGAGAAGGCCTAACGTGGACCCTTCTCTATTTGTGAGGCGCAAGACGATGTGTGTCATGCCCATGACTGGTCTCGGGTAGCGTGTCCACGCTAGTTATGGACTTGGCTCATTACATTCGCCGCGTCCATTCTTTTATTTTATTCATATACTGGCCTTGGGCCCTATTTGGTTATATTTTTAGGACTTGGTCACATTGATTTGGAGTGGGAGTCCTCCTATTGGGAGGGTGCACTATTTTCCCTCCAAATCCTTTCCCCCCCCTTTTTTGAATCTTCCATTTGATTCAGGGAGAGGGTATAAGTAGGGCATCATTGTATTCCTTTATTCAGTTTATGATGATTGCTCCTCTTTAGCCTCCTTAAGCATTCTCTTCCTGCTTTCTAGCTTAAGTCCTGCTTTCTAGCATAGCTAGTGAATCTTAGCTTGTAACTTGGTATTAGAGCACTTTCCTGCAGATTTGGTGGAGGATGTCCAGCGCCCTACCACTCATCAGTTTCATCGATTTTTCTCCGTCAACCTTCCTGCAGATTGGAGGCTGTCCAGCGCCCTACCACCCATCACTTTCATCGATTTTTCTCCGTCATTTTTGCAGATTGGTGGTGGCTGTCCAGCACCCTAGTGCCCATCACTTTCGACGATTTCTTCATCATTTTTTGCAGTTTTGGTAGAGGCTGTCCAGCGCCCTGCTAACCCATCACTTTCGTCGATTTTTTTGGCAGATTTTCATTGTTTTTGCAGATTTGGTAGCTATTGCCCAGCGCCCTACTACCTCATCATTTTCGACACTTTTCGTCACCGATTTGCTATCCATTTTTTATATTGATTGGGGGCTGTCCAGCGCCCTACTACCGTCTCATCTTCAGCGGTAACCCATCACTTTTGTCGATTTTTTCGACAGATTTTCATTGTTTTTGCAGATTTGGTAGCTATTGCCCAGCGCCCTACTACCTCATCATTTTCAACACTTTTCGTCACCGATTTGCTGTCCATTTTTTATATTGATTGGAGGCTGTCCAGCGCCCTACTACCGTCTCATTTTCAGCGGTAACCCATCACTTTCGTCGATTTTCTCGGCAGATTTTCATTGTTTTTGCAGATTTGGTAGCTATTGCCCAGCGCCCTACTACCTCATCATTTTCGACACTTTTCGCCACCGACTTGCTGTCCATTTTTTATATTGATTGGAGGCTGTCCAGCGCCCTACTACCGTCTCATTTTCAGCGGTTCTTTTCACCGACTTGCTGTCCGTTTCTGCTATTGATTGGAGGCTGATCGGCGCCTTACTTCAGCACCCTTTCCAGCCTATTGTTCAGCATATTGTGGATCTTGGTAGTTGCTGCCCAGCGCCCTATTATCTCACCATTCTCGACTAATTTCTCCATCGACTTGCTGCTCATTTTGCTGATTATTTGTCGGCTGTCTAGCGCCCTCTTTCAGCACTTTTTTCAGCTTATTTGGCGCGAGTTGAGGATTCGGATTGGTGTCTGGTTGGCGCATCTATTCTGTCATATCTTCAGCTTTTACCTCTCTTTGTTGGCACTACTGATTGGACAACGGATCAGCACCCACCCAAGTATTGCTTGCGCCCATTTGTACTTCCTTTTTGCACCTACTTGCTCTCTTTTTGTTCACATACTACTCTTTTTCCAACCCCCTATTTCCCTCTCATATTTGTTATTTTGCTGCCTCACACCCTCCTCCTTCCTTTTTCCATTTTGTTAGAACCCTTCTACTTATTGGCCTTGCACATTTGTTGTCCATTATTCTACTTTCTCAGCCCCTTATTTTTTAATTATTATCCATCTTGATTGGCTGTTTCTGTGCCATTTTTGGTGATTTTGGAAGTTAGACTAAGTTGGGGTGACGACAAACGTCCTCTCCCTCAGGTTTTGTCTCTTCCTTAGTCCCTATGGCAACTTCTTCATCAGAAAACCCACCGCAGAGCTCTTTAGATGATCGTTTTACACATATTGATGCCCGCATGGATCATCTTGAGAGTCGTATTGATCGTGTTCTTTCTAGCCTTGAGACTATCCTACCACGAGGGGATACCATCCCCCCAGACATTCTTCATCATCCTGGTAAAGCACCTTTATTTCCTATTTTGAGTACGCCTGCTCCTGCTTCATCTTCAGGAGGTGCTTTTGGTAGTACGTTTGGTCTCCCTTCATATAGTGCTAGTCCTTATGGATCTCCTTTCGGGTCTTCTGTACCACCACCTGGATTTCCCTATGCACCACCAGGATTTCCTTCTCCTACTTTTTCAGGTAATCCTGAGCCCCATTTTGCTCGTGATTTTCGTGATCGCATCCAGCTTACTACTTATTCTGGTTCGTTTGACTGGAATATCTTTGAAAATTGGTTCTCTAAATTAGAGACCTATTTTCTAATATATCCCAAGACTGAAACCCAGAAAGTGCAGTTGGCCGCATTACATTTAGATGGTAGAGCTCAGACTTGGTGGCGTGTTTATCGCTCTAAGCCTACTCGTGAGGGGTTACATATATGGCCCACTTTTCGTCATGATCTTCGTATGGCTATGATTGACCCACAGTGGTTGGTTTGCCAACATGATCTGTTTCGTAGCCTTTGCCATACTAGTGATTTGACTACTTATATTGATCAGTTTATTGAGCTTTCCTACCTTGCTACTGATCTTCATCCTAGAGAGCTTATTTCACGTTTTATTGCCGGTCTTAGAGACACCTTATGATATGATGTCTCATCTTTTCGGCCTCTTACTCTCTCAGATGCTATCTCCTTAGCTACTACCTTGCAGCATAAGTATCCTGAGTTATCCACTTCTTCTCATTTTTCTTGCTCTCATTCCAATGCTTCTCCTACTTTGGCTGCTTCTACTATCGTTCCTCCTGGTCCTCCTACCGCTGTTTTTTACCATGAGGCTCTTACTCCTGATGATTCTGATGTTTATATCCAGATTCTTGATACTCCTGACCCACATTCTGTTGATGAGCCGGCTGACCCGCTTCCTGATGATCCTGCTTCCGCCGCTTGCCATGCACAGCTTGCTTATGCTACTTGGGCTGGTGGGCGTCCTGGTCCTCATTCTATTCGGTTACGTGTTCGCATTTTGGGACGAGAGTATATTGCTTTGGTGGATACTGGCAGTACACATTCATTTATTAGCAGTTACATTTCCACCAGGATTCGTGCTACACCTGTTTCTGCTACACAGTCTCTCAGTGTCAAGGTTGCTCGTTCCCATTCTTTTCCCAGTTCTCAGATGTTTCAGGGCTTGGACTATAGCATTGGTGACTTCTCTGGATAGGCATATTTCTATATTATTCCTCTGGAGCACTATGACATTATTTTTGGTGCAGATTGGTTTTCGTCACTTGGTACTGTTGCTGTTGATCTTTCTCAGTAGACAGTCTTTTACACATGTTGGTCGGCATCATTTACTTTCTGGTATTGATTCCCAGAGTGACTATCAGTTGGTTACCGGGAAGCACTTTATGCGTAGCCTGCCAAAGGCTCATGATGCAGCTCTTCTTTCCATTCAGAGTACATTAGTTGCTGCTTTTCTTTCACTGTCCGTGGGTCCTCTTACTCAAGTTGATGCTGCTCCGGATTTACAGGTTGTTGCTACGTGCCTTGCGCCTATATGCCTTGATTCACAGCTATCGTATTCGGTGGTCATTCCTGGTTTCATTGATATTGAGGCCGTATACCTTGGTGGTATTTCTTCTATTGCTTCAGGTTCCCCGTCATTTCGGGTTGCTCCATATCGCTTGGTCTCCGATGCCAAGTTGCCACTTTGTTCTGGTGTTCCGACTCATTCCCAGAGACACGTGGATATTGCTCCGATGCTTGCTACTGATGTTGCGGATCTTGTTCCTCGTTTCAGTGCATTTCTTCTATTCCTCGCTTGTGCGCCTGGTGTGTACTTTGGGATTACACTTGCGGCCAGTTCCGATGGGTCATCCGATTCTCCATCTGTTTTTGGTGTATCCTATGATGGATTGGTATGTCCATATGAGGTCTTTCTGGATGAGTTTTTCGGCTATAGTTTTTCAGTTGGGGCCCCTACTATTTCTAGATTTGTTGCTACTGTTTTCATGCATCATGTCTTTTTAGATGATGCATTGATTTCTTGGACCTTCTAGAGCTTTTGGCATGCTGCTCTTCTCGTGATATGGGCCTTGAGGGTACCGTGTGCCATTGCTACTTCTCATTCATGGGCCTTATGGATACCTTGGGCTTTTGACCATGCTGGTGCATATTTCTCCATTTTAGCTATCCTTTGTCAGGATGATCTCTTTATGCTCCATGTTTCCTGGCACATCGCTTGCTTTCCCATGCTGTTATAGCGTGCATGTTATCCTGCTTATGTTCCTACTCTTTGGTGCTGGTCTTCCTATGCTGCTATCTTTTCTTGGGGCACCTTGCACATATGGTTGATGGTTACGTGTATGATGTGGCTATTCGCGATGAGTGTCCATCTCTTTTTCAGTTTCCTTATTGGCTTCCCGTTGCTGATGCAGTTCTACCTTCTCGGGCTTTTTGGATACCTTGGTATGATTTCCCTATCTTTTGGGCTGATCCTCTACTAGCTTGGGTATTGCGGATACCTTGGCATTCCTAGTTGCTGCTTGATCTTCTTCTGGTTCCTTGGCATTCCTAGCTGTTCCATATTGCTTGGTTTCTGATGACGCAGCCGAGATGTTCCCTTCGTCGCCATGATGTTGATCCTGAGTTGTTCCCTTTCTTACTAATTGCCATTCACTACGTTCGCCTTCACCATAGTCGACGTTGCCGGCAGATTCACTTTTTGATCCAGTGGGATGGTCGTCCTGTTGAGGAGGCCACATGGGAGCCTATTTATGTGTTTCATCATACACCATTATTGGCAGATCAGGCTCGAGCCCTCATGGCTTTAGTTCAGATATCATTGTAGATGTTCCTCTACTTCATGATTCGACTAGCTATGACTATTCTTTATTGTAGTATTTGCTTAGTACTTGCTTTACACAGTTATGATACTTTTGGGGTATCTTTTGTGACGGCTTATGTCCTCTCCATCAGTATTTCCATTAGTTCGTGATTTTTCAGTATTTAGCAGGCTTACATTATTATTTTAGATAGTCATTATGCTTGCTAGCCGGTGGAGGGCTTTGTTTTTCTGCAGGGGAGAGTTATGGACTTGGCTCATTACATTCGCCGCGTCCATTCTTTTATTGTTATTATGCATAAGTAGGCCTAAGGGCCCTTTTTATTCATATACTGGCCTTGGGCCCTATTTGGTTATATTTTTAGGACTTGGTCACATTGATTTGGAGTGGGGGTCCTCCTATTGGGAGGGCGCACTATTTTCCCTCCAAACCCTTTCCCTCCCTTTTTTGAATCTTCCATTTGATTCAGGGAGAGGGTATAAGTAGGGCATCATTGTATTCCTTTATTCAGTTTATGATGATTGCTCCTCTTTAGCCTCCTTAAGCATTCTCTTCCTGCTTTCTAGCTTAAGTCCTGCTTTCTAGCATAGCTAGTGAATCTTAGCTTGTAACAACGCTAGGGACCGGTAGACCGACAACCCGTATGTTAATTGTGACTATAAGGGAATTGGGGCCCTTATGTGCACATGGTCATAATTAATGGTTGTAGGCCTAAACACATGGTGGTGGAGTTGGTATGGATCTTTCAATGAGTCATTGGGGAACTGGATGACTGTTACGAGCTCGTAACCAGTGCCGAACCCTAGAGAACACAGATAGGTCAGATACCACAGTCAGGGTCGTGTCCAGCGTACATGACCAACAGGGCAAGACAGTGTGAGTAGTGTGCCCCAGCACGGTCCATAGCCATGGCGGGCCTAACACAGCCTAGGGACCCTGTCAGCAGGATAGGGCCCCCAGTTGGGTCCCGACGTGCAGTCGGCCACGTCAGTGCCACGTGGCCGACACTTGGCAGTAGCATGCTACCAGTCCTCACACTGGGCTAGGAGGGGCTTACTCTATATCAGGGAGTAGGCAAGGTTGGGTGGATCAGTTAGTGTTTGCCCTACTGTGGTGTTAGGATCTATTACACTGGTATCAGAGCCATCTCCTTCTTTGGGAGCTCAGTTTCAGCAGGGGAGAAATCCATCAGAGTGCATAGCAACTATGGTTAATATGCAAAGATAGATAGAGCAGGGTCAGCGCTGGAGAACCAGCTATCTATGGTGGAAATCTCCGTAGGATTACTTGTTTTTACAGTAAAATTTGGATCAGCTTTCTAGGCCAGGTCCAGCGCTGCCAATCAGGGTTTAAACTTCGATTTTGGAGTGGAAATTCCGGATTTTAGAGCGTTTTCAAGTCAGGAAGTTTGATGCAGACCAGCGCTGTCAGAGCAGCCTCCTTCCTTGAGTTTTGAGTGGAAATCAGTGACAAATTAAGCAAGATTTGAAGCGGATTTCTACAGCAGGTCCAGCGCTGGACAGTAGGGGACAAATTTTAGAATTTATCCTTGTATTTCAAAGGTTTTCTAGAAGCCTGAGCTTCAGACTTGCTTGTCACAGACCAGCGACCTACCAGCTGAGGTCAAATCAGAGATTCAAGCGGATTTTTGAGTCTAAATTTGGACAAATCGAGCCAGACAGGTTGCTGTCCAATCAGCGAGGGCAGGGACTTCAAAATTCCGGATTTCTTTTTGTATTTTTCTGTTTTTTACTCGGTTTGTTGGAGCCCCACATCTGAAATCAGATCAACGAGCTACTTCACTCAAGAACCGGGAAATTTGGATGCCATTTTGAAGCTTCAAGCTGGGATTTTCCGGGACAGCAGGTCTGAAATCGTGGGTAAAAGAGCTGAGAGGGTTCTTCTTCGTAATTTCTTTGGAAGTACAGTCCTCAGAAACAGCTAAGTCATCTTTCCTTTACCTTGTACAGTTGTAAATTAGTCTTTTAGACTTTTTTTCCTTCAGAAGTTAAGGTAGCTCTCTTTCAGTTCCGAAGATGACCACTCCTCAGGGACCTGATCAACCCCCGGAGAGAGGCTTCGACGAACTTGAAACAGAAGCCTTGGCTTATAGAAAAGGGAAGGAACCCATGGAAGTAGAAGAACAGGAACAGTTCGCCGAAGAACTCGACGAACTGGTTACCAAGGAGCAGTTCCTCCAATTGGTAACAGAAGTGGATGAACTGAAGCTGGCATTGGCCAATTTCAAGTCCAGTGTGGACGACTCGTTCGCTGAACTCAAAAACTTGATTTTGAGTTCCGCAAAAGGAAGCCTTCCCTCCACTTCTCAGTTATCCCCTTCTCCACTTCCATCAGTTTCGGGTGAGACTTTACGGTCTCACCCCAGTGTTTTTAAAGATTTAAAGCCTCCTACTTTCAATGGGGAAGAGAAGGATAGAAATGCAGATATTCTACAAACCTTCCTCAGCAAATGGAAGAACATTCATGCTCTTAAACAGACCCCTGACCATTTGCAAGCAATTGAGGCCAGTCTTTCTTTAGGGCCTATGGCCTATAAGTGGTGGTTAAATCTCCAGGAGACTGGGCAGACTCCCCGGTCATGGAAAGCTTTTGAAGAAGCTTTCCTAAGAGAATTTCTACCAGAAAATGAACTGGATAGAGCCTGGGAAGCCTGGGAAAGAACCGTAATGGATAAATCCCTCATCCAATATATCTCGCAGTATCGAGAAGCAATTTTAAAGATTAAAAATACGGATGACTATCAAAAAATCAGGGGATTTGTCCGTGGCCTCAAAGATGAATATAAAGTAGAGGTCCAGAGAAACTCGCCTACTACCCTTGAGCAAGCTCTCAGATATGCTCAAATCTATGATGATTCAGTGGGTAGAGCGAGACAGCAACCACTTTCTGAGCAGCTTCCTCAGAAAGACTTTCAATTTAAGAAGAAATTTTTAAAAAGAAAGAAAGAAGATAAATTTAAAGGTGAAGCTCCTCAGAAACGCCCTTCACTCATACAGCCCTTAAAACCAGATGATTTTGAGAAAGCCAAACAAGAACGTTTGTGCTTTGTGTGTATGGGCAAGGGACACACAGTCAGACAGTGTCCCAAGGGGCCTTTCACTAAAAAAGATAAGAAAGATAAAAAACAAGTTCATCTTGTTCAGACTGTATGTTTCCCCAGTGACTCGGCAGCTTCCGAGATCAAAGTGTATCATGAAGATCATGAACACTGTTGCCAGCTGACCTCTGCAATGCTAGCGAGACCCTTCAGCTTTGGGCCGCATGACCTAGTACGTATGCATGGGAAAGTTGGTAACCAGTCAGTAAGAGTCATGGTTGATGATGGGGCAACCCATAATTTCATCAACCACACCCTGGTTAAAAAGCTTAAACTACCAGAAGTACCTAGTCAGCATAGGTACATAGTCTCATTAGCTAAGGGTGAAGATAAAAAAATATGGGAAACTATGGTAAGTAAGTTAAATCTTGGTATTCAGGGGTACCAAGATGAAATAAACTTTCAGATAATGCACCTGGATCGAACAGACATTGTTCTCGGGAGAGATTGGCTCTACAGTTTAGGACCTTCCCTCCACAAAAACTATCAGGAGAACACCCTCAGCTTTCAGTATAAAGGCCGAGAGATCCAGTTGCATGGGGAGCATGATGTTCCCAACAGCCCTATGGTCTGCAGTTCAGAGCTCTGTCAGCTAATCGGAGACGAAGACCATCAGGTATTCTTATGTGACTTTCAGTTTATTCCTAAAGTTTCTATTTCCAGTTCTATTCAGCAGAAAATCAGTAAATTAGAAACTTTATTGTCTAAATTTAAAGATGTTTTTCCTGAAGATTTGCCACATGGTTTCCAAGTGGCATTCTCAACAGGCTGATCATTCCACTTAACCAGATATTCTCGGTATAGAGTATGACGAGTCTGCGTCTCTCTACTATCAAGAATTTCCTCTGGTTCATGTGGAGGTTGTTGAGGATCCAATGGGAGAACTAGAACACTGTCCCCTACCAGATTATCTGATCTGGTTAAGGCTTTTCGTAACTGACTTACATGAAAAACTGGAAAAACCTTACTGCTGTGTGGGAGTTCTAGTTCATAGGTGACCTCGCCTAGTCTCCTACTGATGGTAAAGGGACCACAATACCTTGGAGACAACTTAGCACACACTTCTGATTTGAGGGTTTTAGAGTCAACTGGGACTCTCAAGTAGACTTTCTCACCAGTGGAGAACTGCACATCCCGTCTGTGTGGATCTGCATAATGCCTGGCTCGATCCTGGGATTGTCTAATGCTACGCTTAGCATGTTCTATCATCTGGTTTAGGTCTTCTAAAAAGTTTCTGGCTGCTTCAACTTTTTCTTGTTTAAACCCTACAGCTGTGGGTGAGCGTGGCTGAAAACCGTACATCAGCATAAATGGGCTGTATCCCGTAGCTGAATGTTTGGTACTGTTGTAAGCAAACTCTAATATTGAGAGATACTCCTCCCAATTAGTCTGCCTCTTGCTGACGTATGCACGAAGCATATCCTCCAGCACTTGATTTACCCTTTCTGTTTGACCGTCCGTCTGTGGATGGTCGGTGGTACTCATATTAAGTTTAGTATGGAGATGATGGAATACTGCCCTCCAAAAATTTCCAGTGAACTTACTGTCCCGGTCGCTGACTATGCCGGAAGGTAGACCGTACAATTTAAATAGCCCGTCTACAAACAACCTCGCTAACTCTGGAGCTCTAACGGTTGTTTTGGTCGGAATAAAATGAGCCATTTTGGTCAGACGGTCAACTGTGACCCATATAGCGTCATTACCCTTTTGGGTTTTAGGCAGGCCTACTATAAAATCCATGGAGATACTCTCCCATTTGCCAGCTGGTATTTCTAAGGGATGCAACAACCCTCCTGCCTTTAAACGCTCTGCTTTATTTACTTGACATTTCTGGCAACTGGTTACATACTGGTGGACGTCCTTTTTCATACTGGGCCAGAAAAATTGCCTACGAAGAAGCTCATAGGTCTTCTGTATGCCTGGGTGTCCCGCGCTAGGATTGTCATGACATTCATATAGGACCTGCTGCCTATAATCCTCTGAATTGGGGACACATACTCTATCTCTATAGAGCAAGTACTCATCCTGAATGGAATACTGTTTCCATTTGAATCCTTGAGTCAACTGACCCTCAACCACAGGGGTTTGCTTGGGTAATACAGGCTCAGAATCCTCAACGTCATCTAACGACGTATACTCGGACTCATCATCATCCTCAACGGAAGCTGCCGTATTCTTGGATGAACTGGCACCAGCCCCGGGAACTGGTTCTGGAGTCTGTAACTGTCTGTTCTGGACTGAGTTCCAGATAATAGAGAAGAATGCATCATGCTGGCATTTCCCTCTCAAGGACTCGAGTAACTCATTACGAATCTGAGTAAAACTCAGCTCGTTTATCATAGGCATTCTGCTAAGGGGAAAAAGAAAGAGGGGTCTATGCGTCTTTGCGTAGATTACAGAGCCCTCAATAAAGTCACAATTAAGAATAAATACCCTATGCCTCGGGCAGACGAGTTGTTTGATCAACTCGACGGGGCTAAGGTTTTCAGTAAAATAGACCTTAGATCGGGATATCATCAAGTCCGTATAAAATCGGAAGATGTCTCGAAAACAGCTTTTAGGACTCGTCACGGTCATTATGAGTTTAAGGTGATGCCATTTGGGCTCACAAATGCTCCAGCTACCTTTATGACCTTGATGAACAGTGTCCTCAGACCATACTTGGGTAAGTTTGTAGTCGTATTTTTAGATGACATCCTCGTCTACAGCAAAACGAGGAAGGAGCATCTAAAACACCTCAGAAAGGTGTTTCGACTGCTCAGAAAGCATAAGCTTTATGCTAAACAATCCAAGTGTGAATTCTTCGTTGAAGAAGTAGCATATTTGGGTCACATTATCTCTTCAGATGGGATTAAGATGGACCCAAATAAGGTTAAAGCCATACTCAGTTGGCTGAGACCTCAGAATATTTTGGAACTTCAAATCTTTCTTGGTCTGGCGGGATATTACAGACGATTTATCAAGGAATATGCTCAGATAGCAGTCCCTATGACAAATCTCCTTAAGGGGAAGGGAAAGGAGTTCATTTGGGAGTCCGCACAACAGGAGAGCTTTGATGCTCTCAAAACAGCCTTAGCTACAGCACCAGTTTTAAAAGTCGTCGACCCCAATCAGCCATTTGTGGTCGAAACAGATGCTAGCGACTTTGCAGTAGGTGCTGTGCTAACTCAGGGTGGACGACCAGTTGCGTTCGAGAGTAAAAAACTCGAGCCAGCACAGACTAGGTATAGTGCCTATGAAAAGGAACTCTTTTCTATAGTCCATGCCCTTAAGACTTGGAGGCATTATTTGTATGGTGCCAACTTTGAGGTCCTGACAGACCATGAGAGTCTCAGATACCTTTGCAATCAACCTGAGCTTAGAGGTCGGAAAGCTCGTTGGGCAGAGTTGATGCAAGAGTTTGACATGTCTATCAGATATAGGCGTGGAAAATTCAATACAGTAGCAGATGCCCTTAGCAGAATGCCTATGATAAACGAGCTGAGTTTTACTCAGATTCGTAATGAGTTACTCGAGTCCTTGAGAGGGAAATGCCAGCATGATGCATTCTTCTCTATTATCTGGAACTCAGTCCAGAACAGACAGTTACAGACTCCAGAACCAGTTCCCGGGGCTGGTGCCAGTTCATCCAAGAATACGGCAGCTTCCGTTGAGGATGATGATGAGTCCGAGTATACGTCGTCAGATGACGTTGAGGATTCTGAGCCTGTATTACCCAAGCAAACCCCTGTGGTTGAGGGTCAGTTGACTCAAGGATTCAAATGGAAATAGTATTCCATTCAGGATGAGTACTTGCTCTATAGAGATAGAGTATGTGTCCCCAATTCAGAGGATTATAGGCAGCAGGTCCTATATGAATGTCATGACAATCCTAGCGCGGGACACCCAGGCATACAGAAGACCTATGAGCTTCTTCGTAGGCAATTTTTCTGGCCCAGTATGAAAAAGGACGTCCACCAGTATGTAACCAGTTGCCAGAAATGTCAAGTAAATAAAGCAGAGCGTTTAAAGGCAGGAGGGTTGTTGCATCCCTTAGAAATACCAGCTGGCAAATGGGAGAGTATCTCCATGGATTTTATAGTAGGCCTGCCTAAAACCCAAAAGGGTAATGACGCTATATGGGTCACAGTTGACCGTCTGACCAAAATGGCTCATTTTATTCCGACCAAAACAACCGTTAGAGCTCCAGAGTTAGCGAGGTTGTTTGTAGACGGGCTATTTAAATTGTACGGTCTACCTTCCGGCATAGTCAGCGACCGGGACAGTAAGTTTACTGGAAATTTTTGGAGGGCAGTATTCCATCATCTCCATACTAAACTTAATATGAGTACCACCGACCATCCACAGACGGACGGTCAAACAGAAAGGGTAAATCAAGTGCTGGAGGATATGCTTCGTGCATACGTCAGCAAGAAGCAGACTAATTGGGAGGAGTATCTCTCGATATTAGAGTTTGCTTACAACAGTACCAAACATTCAGCTACGGGATACAGCCCATTTATGCTGATGTACGGTTTTCAGCCACGCTCACCCACAGCTGTAGGGTTTAAACAAGAAAAAGTTGAAGCAGCCAGAAACTTTTTAGAAGACCTAAACCAGATGATAGAACATACTAAGCGTAGCATTAGACAATCCCAGGATCGAGCCAGGCATTATGCAGATCCACACAGACGGGATGTGCAGTTCTCCACTGGTGAGAAAGTCTACTTGAGAGTCCCAGTTGACTCTAAAACCCTCAAATCAGGAGTGTGTGCTAAGTTGTCTCCAAGGTATTGTGGTCCCTTTACCATCAGTAGGAGACTAGGCGAGGTCACCTATGAACTAGAACTCCCACACAGCAGTAAGGTTTTTCCAGTCTTTCATGTAAGTCAGTTACGAAAAGCCTTAACCAGATCAGATAATCTGGTAGGGGACAGTGTTCTAGTTCTCCCATTGGATCGTCAACAACCTCCACATGAACCAGAGGAGATTCTTGATAGTAGAGAGACGCAGACTCGTCATACTCTATACCGAGAATATCTGGTTAAGTGGAATGATCAGCCTGTTGAGAATGCCACTTGGGAAAGAGGCAGCGTCCTTCGCAAGATTTTTCCAGACTTTGTCTTAGAGGACCAAGACGGTTCTTAAGGGGGAGGGAGTGTTACGAGCTCGTAACCAGTGCCGAACCCTAGAGAACACAGATAGGTCAGATACCACAGTCAGGGTCGTGTCCAGCGTACATGACCAACAGGGCAAGACAGTGTGAGTAGTGTGCCCCAGCACGGTCCATAGCCATGGCGGGCCTAACACAGCCTAGGGACCCTGTCAGCAGGATAGGGCCCCCAGTTGGGTCCCGACGTGCAGTCGGCCACGTCAGTGCCACGTGGCCGACACTTGGTAGTAGCATGCTACCAGTCCTCACACTGGGCTAGGAGGGGCTTACTCTATATCAGGGAGTAGGCAAGGTTGGGTGGATCAGTTAGTGTTTGCCCTACTGTGGTGTTAGGATCTATTACAATGACGTGGCCCAGATAGGCTGCAGAGGTGTCCAGTGAGGTGTCACAGTGCACTACTAGTGGTGCATGGGCCTTGGAGGGTATAAGTATACCTGCTGGGCTCTCACTGGTGTAGGCTTGATAGCATGACCGGTGGCAGGATGCTGCTGGTGTGATGCCATACTCCTCTTTGTGATTGATCCATTGCTTGGGGGCTAGATCCGTTCGATCTAGGTTGGTTGGGTTGGTTTGTCCACCATTAGGTTCCCTTGTGTTGCTTGTGACTGGCATGCTTAGAATAGGATCCTTGGATTGAGGACTTTATAATGTGTAGCACCTGTAGCCCGATAACAATGGACTCGGCCTCCTCCCAAAAGTGACTAGAGAGTATGATCCTCTCAAACCTTCAAGACTTGGCCTTTGTGGACCCGCTCCATGTTGGATTTCTATCCCCTCCATCCCTTATCTCATCACTAATCTAGATCCATTGATTTGCTGTATGTAAATACTTGAACAGTCGCACATTCTGCAGAAATATAAAGGAATCGGTGAAAGTGTTCTGTCGACTCATCTGCCTTTGTCGATTAAATCATTCATCACCTCATCCGAGAAATAATACATGGACTATCACCAATCTGTGGTGTTAGCCAGTGGTCAAGCACACTTCTATCCGACTACTAGTGTCATATGCTACTGCAGCCGATCTAGAAGTACACAAGATGGATGTACAAACGACATTCCTCAACAGAGTTATCGAGGACATTTACATGATCCAACCAGAAGGCTAGATCCTCAATGGTTGAGAACACCAGGTATGCAAACTCCATAAAGCTTTGTACGGTCTGTAACAATCATCCAGAACATGGTTTCATCATCGAATCAACACCTTTCTGATCTCGACCATGGATTTGAACCAAGCTCTGCAGACTGTAATGTTTATTTCAAAGTTGTCAAACAATTATTTGTCATCATCACTATAAAGTCCTAAACACAGGATACAATCCTAAGCATGCCAATACAAGCAACCAACAAGGGAACGGATGGTGGAAAAACCAACCCAACCAACAAGGGAACGGATGGTGGAAAAACCAACCCAACCAATCATAACTAACTAACTTACAGGTTGTTGGTCTACTGATCTCTAGCGTGGACACGCTACTACCCGAAACCAGTCGTGGGCATGACATTCTTCCCCCTTTATTCAAGTTCTGTCCTCAGAACTTAAAACTGGGAAAGTTTCTCCTTAAGCTTCCTTCTTGTTCCCAGGAATCATCGTCGTCTGTACATCCCTTCCATCAAACCAAATGCTCGGTAACTATACAATTCCTCAATCGTTTAGTTCTTGTATCCAAGATTCTTCCGGGGAGACACACCCGATAATTTGTCCAACAGGCCCAATTGATCTCCAAAACCAAGATGCGCTCTTTCACGTAGACTCTTCTTGAGTCGGCTTACGCGAAAAACCAGATGCACTTGAGTTCCTTCCGGGAAGTCCAACTGGTAAGCTAAGGATCTGATCTTTATCAAGATCTGAAACGGTCCTCTGTATCTAGGGGACAATTTGTAATGCTTGCCGATACGCTTTACACTAAAATCCTTCAGGATTTTTAAATACCCAAACCCCCATTTGAAAGTCTGGAGGCAATCATTTCGGATTAGCATAATGCTGGTGCCTATCCTGGGCACATTGGACATTCTTACGTGCTATTTGTAGCATTTCCTGCATATCCTATAGGAAATCCACTACCTTCTAAAACCTGATCGAACGAGTCTCTACCGAAATGAGTGATATAGGTTCAAAACTGTACATAAGCACGAACGGGCTATAACCGATAGCCAAATGCTCACTATAACTTATTCTCCCTCAAGGATAACTTCCTCTCCGAGGAGATTGCAATCAAAATGCAGATATCATCCGATCTTATGATCACGCAGGTAATCCTTCTCTTAAAACGATCAAGTATAACTTGAATCTAAACTATGATTCGTCAATCATAATTTATCGGATTCTTGTCCTACACTGAATAAGAGAACGTGATACCCCAGCATAGGCAACTCAATCAAGGTCAGATACACTTCCCAATGAGATTGACGTCGAAAATACGCTCGAAGCATTTTCTCCCTCACTAATTTGTCCAAAGGTCAGAAAGCTATGAACCATATGAGCACGACCTGATCAGGTGGTGAGCATGACACTCGATTTTAAGACATTTGAGACGTTCAATATAATCACATGCCCTCTCATCCTTCTTCATCTTGATCTTGCTAAGCAGTAGAAATGGGCTCTATAGGAATCTAGATGATTTAAATTGTTTAAAGAACGAATCTTTGAGAGATTCCCACTCGTTTTGTTAATGTTGCACAAGGTTGAAATACCATTCTCGAGCTACATCAGTGTGTTATGGGTATTCCGTGTAAATAAGTAAAATAGCCAAAAGTAGAAATAAGTTGAGAGGGTCGTGGCATCCTGCGAGCGTAAGCTCATAGCCCAATGAGCACTTGTAAATAATGTATTTTAAACAAACTTGACTTTGGGTCATGTAATTAAAATAATGTAAACAGGCCAAAGTTTAAGTTGAATTAAGTTGCTAAGTTTTGTTATTAGTCTCAGACTTTTTCCAACTCACATACAGTGCCTATATAAGGATTGTAACGCCCTTACCTTAGCCATGGCACAAAGTCTCATTCCGAGGTTAGGGTCCCAATTCCCTTACAATCATAACTAGCTTACGAGTTGTTGGTCTACCGATCCCTAGCGTGGACACCCTACCCGAGACCAGTCGTGGGCATGACAATCACACTCTATTTAGATGATACGTTGCTGTTTAGCAACAATATCGAGCTGAAAAAGGACACGAAGAGGATGCTATCTCAAGAATTTGAGATGATAGATCTGGGAGAGGTGCATTATTGTCTCGGGATTTGAATTGCAAGCTTGTGCATAATCCCATGGACCCAAGATTGAAGTTATCAAAGGAGCAAAGTCCTCAAACAGATGAGGAGAGAGGCGAAATGAAAGGGTATCCATATCAATCGGATCCCTAATGTATGCTATGAAATCAACCAAACTTGATCTCGCATACACCATCAACTCCTTAAGCCAATATATGGCTAACCCTGGTATGGTCCACTGAAAAGCTCTTTTAAGAGTACTTCGATATGTGCGAGCTACCATCGACCTTTGCATCTACTATGGTGATGATGATCCATCCGATATCCATACACTTCATGGATATACAGATCCGAATTGGGCAGGCGATATTGACACCAGAAGATTGACTTTTGGATTTGTCTTCCTGTTCAATGGTCCAGTATCTTGGAACAGTCGAAAACAAACCTCCATTGCAATGTTATCAACAGAATCAAAATACATTGCAGCCTCTCAAGCCACTAAAGAGGCAATTTGGTTGAGGAATCTATTGTCTGACATTGGTCTCAGACAAATTGCTCCAACAATTATTAAGTGCGACAATCAGAGTGCTATTGCATTATTGATCAATCCTAGATTTCATTCTAGGAGCAAGCACATCGAGATTAAGTACCATTTTATCAGGAGCAGAATACTCAACAAGGAGATAAGTCTGAAATTTTGTAGAATCCAGTACATGGCAGCTGACATTTTAACAAAAGGGTTAAGTCAGGAAGCACACAAGAATTTTTGTGCTATCTTGAATTTGAAAATCAAGGCATTCAAGGATCCAGATTAAGGGGGGGTGTTGAATTTTTAATCTCTCCACCCCTTATCTCATCACTAATCTAGATCCATTCAGTTGCTGTAAGTAAATACTTGAACAGTCGCACACTCTGCAAATGGATGACAGTGTTCTGTTGACTCATCCGACTTCGTCGACTAAATCACTCATCAACTCATCCGACTTTGTCGACTAAGTCGCATGCCAACTCTAAAAGTCGACTCAAACAATTGGCGACTGCTAACAACACATAATGCCTTAATCCCATTTGTAAAGTACATATATTTGAAGTCATCACAAGGTCCCGCAAAAAACGTAGCTTGCGGTCCAAGGCGGTCTCGGTGCCTGCATAAAAAGAGGAAACCGGTACCATTATCCGTTCTTCTCTCCACGATCTCAGACACCGACTGCTCTTACTTACATCTGCCCAGCTTTCTACCGGACCCATTTTCTAGAGCTAGATGCAGCAGGGGTCCCAGTCCTACCACGCTACTTGGACTCAGGGCTATCACATTGCCTCAGATTCACACTGGGACAGCTCAAGGTGTCGGGAGGTTCCACGATATTCCTAGAGAGGAGCGGATTTGCCAGTTATGCTCTCTAGGTGAGGTGGAGTCTGAGGAGCATTTTATCTTTAGATGCCCTATCTCGATGGCCGTCATCATCAGTTTTTACCTGCCATCCACACGGGGGTGGACGCAACGTTGTTGACTACTTCATTGGTTCACCGGCCTTGATTCCATTTCTTCATACTTTCCATATTATGCACCCTACCATCTCTGATCACTCTCTATTGCTCCTGTCCCTTGGCCATGCTATTCCTGGTACTGTTACGACACCTCATTCCACCCGTCGCCATAGTCCTTCTTTCTCTCCATTTGGTCTTCCTACATACACCTCCTCTTTAGCCACACTACTCCACGACTTCCCCTTCTCATCTTCAGTAGACCAACAAGCAACCTTTTTATCTGAGATGCTTCTACACTCAGCCAATACTGCATATCCTCCAAAAACTTTCTCATCTCATAAATGCACTTACAATAGATGGTATGATGATGAGTGCCTCTCCCTACACAAGCAAGTTGCTCATGCTCAATACCATTCTCCCGACACCTTAGCATTTAAAAAAAAGGAATACCATAGAATGACTTTGCGAAAAAGACCGCTTACTTTCAGTCTCTGGCACAAACTCATCGATTCCTTGGACTCTTCTTCTTCCACCTTCTTTTGGAAGTTGTTTTCTAAAAACTCATGTAAGCTAGCTCCTATTGCTATTGAATCTTGGATTGACTATGCTGCAAAACTTTATACAGTTGACTCTCCTTCCATCTCTCTCTCACCGCAACCATCAGAATTCACCCTTTTCACTCCGTCCATGATTGAAAACGCCATAAAAAATGGTCAAACCCATAAAGCCATTGATGTTGACTCTCTAAGTATGGACTTTCTAAAACCTATCGCCCATATTGTGGCTCCATACATCTCCCACGTTTGTAACCAATCTCACCCTATACTTAAGGCTGGTGATCCTCTGAATGTAGACAACTATCGCACTATTATGATCAGCCACACTATGGCTAAGCTCTATGGTTCGGTTATGCAGTCCATTATCAGCTCTCATGCGAAGACAGAGGAGTTATACGCTATGGGACAGGCAAGTTTTAGAGCAGGCTAGTTATGGACTTGGCTCATTACGTTCGCCGCATCCATTCTTTTATTCATGAATAAGCAGGCCTAAGGGCCCTTTTTTATTCATATACTGGCCTTGGGCCCTATTTGGTCATATTTTTAGGACTTGGTCACGTTGATTTGGAGTGGGGGTCCTCCTATTGGGAGGGCGCACTATTTTCCCTCCAAATCCTTTTTCCCTCCCTTTTTTGAATCCTCTATTTGATTCAGGGAGAGGGTGTATGTAGGGCAGCATTGTATTCCTTTATTCAGTTTATGATGATTGCTCCTCTTTAGCCTCCTTAAGCATTCTCTCTTCCTGCTTTCTAGCTTCTTAAGTCCTACTTTATAGCATAGCTAGTGAATCTTAGCTTGTAACTTGGTATCAGAGCACTTTCCTGCAGATTGGTGGAGGCTGTCCAGCGCCCTACCACCCATCACTTTCATCGATTTTCTCCGTCAACTTTTCTACAGATTGGTGGAGGCTGTCCAGCGCCCTACCACCCATTCAATTTTTTCCGTCATTTTTTGCAGATTGGTGATGGCTGTCCAGCACCCTACTGACCATCACTTTCGACGATTTCTTCATCATTTTTTGCAGTTTTGGTGGAGGCTGTCCAACGCCCTACTACGTCATCATTTTCAACACTTTTCGTCATTGATTTGCTGTCCATTTTTTATATTGATTGGAGGCTATTTTTCCGCTCTTTTTTCAGATTCGGTAGCTGCTGCCCAGCGCCCTACTACCGTCTCATTTTCAACGGTTCTCTTCACTGACTTGCTGTCCGTTTTGGTTATTGATTGGAGGCTGTTTGGCGCCTTACTTCAGCACCTTTTTTCAGCCTATTCTTCAGCATATTGTGGATCTTTGTAGTTGCTGCCCAGTGCCCTATTTATCTTCAGCTTTTACCTCTCTTTGTTGGCACTACCGAGTGGACGACGGATCAGCACCCATCCAGGTATTGCTTGCGCCCTTTTTGCACCTACTTGCTGTCTTTCTGCTCACATACTGCTCTTTTCCAGCACCCTATTCTTGTTCATATTTGCTGCCTCACACCCTCCTCTTTCCATTTTTTCCATTTTGTTAGAACCCTTCTACTTCTTGGCCTTGCACATCTGTTGTCCATTAATCTACTTTCTCAGCCTTTCTGAGAATTATCCATCTTGATTGATTGTTTATGTGCCATTTTTGGTGATTTCAGAAGTTAGACTAAGTTGGGGTGATGACAAACGTCCTCTCCCTCAGGTTTTTGTCTCTTCCTTAGTCCCTATGGCGACTTCTTCATCAGAAGACCTTCCGCAGAGCTCTTTAGATGATCGTTTTACACATATTGCTTCCCGCATGGATCATCTTGAGAGTCGTATTGATCGTGTTCTTTCTAGCCTTGAGACTATCCTACCACAAGGGGATACCACCCCCCCAGACATTCTTCATCGTCCTGGTACTTATGCTGCAGGGTAGTAGCCAAGGAGATAGCATCTGAGAGAGTAGGAGGCCGAAAAGAGGAAACATCATATCGTAATGAGCCTCTAAGACCAGCAATAAAACGTGAAATAAGCTCTGTAGGATTTAATAAAAAGGTAGGAAAGCTCAGTAAACTGATCAATATAAGCAGTCAAATTACTAGTATGGTGAAGGCTACGAAACAGATCATGTTGGCGAACCAACCATTGTGAGTCAATCATAGCCATATGAAGATCATGACGAAAAGTAGGCCATATATGTAATCCTTCACGAGTAGGCTCAGAGCGATAGACACGCCACCAAGTCTGAGCTCGACCATCTAAATGTAACGTACCCTTATTTCCTATTCTAAGTATGCCTGCTCCTGCTCCATCTCCATCTTCAGGAGGTGCTTTTGGTAGTACGTTTGGTCTCCCTTCATATAGTGCTAGTCCTTATGGGTCTCCTTTTGGGTCTTCTGTACCACCACCTAGATTTCCCTCTGCACCACCAGGATTTCCTTCTACTTTTTCAGGTAATCCTGAGCCTCATTTTGCTCATGATTTTTGTGATCGCATCCAGCTTACTACTTATTCTGGTTCATCTAATGGGAATAATAGAACATAGTGTCTCTCATATGCTGTCTGTTGGTGTTAAACACCAGAACCTTAGTCTTACCAATGTTCACCATCAACCCCCATATCTGACAGAAAGTATACAAGGCATCTAGATGTTGCCGAAGTCCTGCAGCCGAACTAGATAATAGAATCACATCATTTGCATAAAGAAGGATAGGGATAACAATATCTGCTAGAGGACAACCATCTCCACCTTCTTCCCGAATGATCCGCTCAAGGTCATCAATGTATAGAGCAAAGAGGGTGGGTGACAAAGGACACCCCTGCTTTACTCCGACCGTACTATGAATATATGAAGACCATCCATCTCCATCATGGAAATGGGCCAAAACTCTCTCATATAATGTGATGATAGCAGCAATGACCTCCTGTGAGAAACCAAGAGATGCCAAATGCTGGAGCAACAAGTGTCTCGGAACCGAATCAAATGCTTTGCGGAAGTCCAAAAAGCAGCAATAGACTCTCTGTTTCCTGGACTTCGCCGCCTCAATGATACATCTCAGTATGAATATCTGGTCAGCCGTGGAGTAGCCTAGTTACAAGCTAAGGTTCACTAGCTATGCTAGAAAGCAGGACTTAAGCTAGAAAGCAGGAAGAGAGAATGCTTAAAGAGGCTAAAGAGGAGGAATCATCATAAACTGAATAAAGGAATACAATGCTGCCCTACATACACCCTCTCCCTGAATCAAATAGAGGATTCAAAAAAGGAAGGGAAAAAGAATTTGGAGGGAAAATAGTGCGCCCTCCCAATAGGATGACCCCCACTCCAAATCAACGTGACCAAGTCCTAGAAATATGACCAAATAGGGCCCAAGGCCAGTACATGAATAAAAAAGGGCCCTTAGGCCTGCTTATGCATGAATAAAAGAATGGACGCGGCGAATGTAATGAGCCAAGTCCATAACTCTCCCCTGCAAAAAACAAAGCCCTCCATCGGCTAACAAGCATGCTAGATAATGAAAAATTACAAACTAATGGAAATACTGATGGAGAGGACATAAGTCGTCACAACAGATACCCCAAAAGTATCATAACTGTGTAAATCAAGTACTAAGCAAATACTACAAGCAAAACATAAAAGAATAGTCATAGCTAGCCGAAACATGAAGTAGAGGGAACATCTACAATGACATCTGTAGTAGAGGAGAGAACTAAAGCCATGAGGGCTCGAGCCTGCTCTGCCAATAATGGTGTATGATAAAAGACATCAATAGGCTCCCAAGTGGCCTCCTCAAGAGGACGACCATCCCACTGTACTAAAAACTGAACCTGCCTGCGCCGTCGACTATATTGAAGGCGAACCGGATGGATGGCAACTGGCAAAAAAGGGAACAACTCTGGCTTTGTAGGAAATGTGAGATCGCGAGGAGCATCATCCTCAATGGCAGCTCGTAAAAGGCTAACATGAAAGATATCACAGGCTCATGTAGAATCAGGCAACTGTAACCGGTACGTAACAGGGCTGGGGCGATCCAAGATACAATAAGGCCCATAATAGCGTGGTGCAAGCTTCTTAGTAGAAGCGTGACCCTGAACAAAGTGATGACGTGCAAAGTGTAATCGGAGGTAAACCATATCACCAACCTGAAACTCAACATGACGGCGATGACGATCAACAGAAGTTTGATAGCGCTGCTGAACCTGCTATAAGTGAGTAGTAGCCCTAGCAATAAGCTCGCGAGCACCGGATAAAAAAGAAGCAATGGTAACCGGTGTATCATCAGGAGGAAGAGGCACCCCTGGCAAAAGTGGAGCATACCCATGAGCCAATAAGAAGGGTGAAACTCCAGTGCTGGTACTAACAGAGCTATTATAGCTATACGTTGCCAAACATAAATGCTGATCCCAATTCTTCCCGGAAGGAGAAACAAAATGTCAAAGGTAATCCTCAAGGATCCGATTAAGCCCATCAGAAGCTGTAAATCCAAAATACGCATAAGCTCTGTCCAGAATGTAAATGTAAACTTACTATCCCGATCAGATAGGATAGTACGTGGCATACCATGCAGGCGAAAAATCTCTGATAGAAAAAGACATGCGCATTGCTCAGCTGTAATAGTACTGCGGACTGGTATAAAGTGTGCTTGTTTCGAGAACCGATCCACAACCACCATACAAGAGTCATGACCACGGTGGGTATGAGGAAGACCAAGGATAAAGTCCATAGAAATATCCGTCCACTGGCGATGAGGAATGGGCCAACTCTGGAGCAAACCAGCGGACTTAGCACTGGAATATTTATTACGGGCACAAAAAGGACAATCACGAATAAGATGGGCTAGCTCAGACTTCATGGATGGCCAATAGAGATGGTCCTTCAGACGTGCATAAGACTTCTAAAAACCAAAATGGCCACCAATAGGGGAAGCATGAGCATCAGACAATAACTGAGGACGAATGGAAAGAGAACTGGAAATACATAAAGCACCATAGTGGTATAAACGATCATCAACAATACTATAAACCTGGAACTTCCGAGAGGACGAAAGGGGGCGAGTACGATAAACATCAGAAAAGTCAGAACAAGACAAATATGTGGCCGGTAAATCATCAAACCAAGAAGGAACTGAAGCAACAATACTATGTAACACTGCAGGTAGACGAGATAAAGCATCAGCTGCCATGTTTGACTTGCCTGGACAATACAAAATATCAAAATAGAAAGACTATAAAAATTGTAACCAACGATATTGACGATCACTAAGATCACTAAGATAACGGAGAGACTGATGATCAGTTTTAATATCAAAGGGAACACGATACAAATAATGGCGCCATTTCTTAAGAGCATGGATGACAACAAGTAGCTCTTTTTCATGTACAGAGTAACGTTGCTCATAAGAGCACAAACGACGAGACTCATAAGCAATAACACACTCGGACTGACGTAGAAGAGCGCCTAAACCAATAGCACTAGCATCAGTCTCAACAATAAACGCTGATCAAACTGGGGGAGAAACATAACAGTAGCAGAAACAATGGCATGATGTAAAGCATCAAAAGCAGTTTGACACTTAGAAGTCCAAACAAAGGTATGAGACCTCTTTAGTAACGATGTAAAATATTATTCCATTCTGAAATGTCGATGGACCATTCTGAACACCAAATGGAAGAACACGAAATTCATACAAACCCAAATGAGTACGAAATGCAGTCTTATGCTCATCAGAAGGACACAACCTAATTTGGTAGTATCCAGAACGTAGATCAATTTTGGAAGAGGTGGAAGAAGTGCCAAGCTGATCAAAAAGGTCATCCATGTGACGTATAGGATACTGATTACGGATAGTCAGCTTGTTTAAGGCATGATAGTCAATGCATAGGCGTTTGGTTCCATCTTTTTTGGCAACAAGGAGGACAGGAGCACCAAAAGGACTATGGCTAGGAACAATGAGGCCCTGATGTAAAAGGGAAGCAATGTGGAGCTGAACCTCATCATGTTCATCTTTAGACATACGATATGGAGCACGAGAAGGTGGGGTAGCACAAGGAAGAAGACCAATATGGTGGGTGACATGAGGACCCATGGATGGAGCAGCAACTGATGTACTCTGAATGATAAAAAGAGCTACGATGGAGCAGCAACTGGTGTACTCTGAATGATAAAAAGAGCTGCACCCTGAGCCTTTGGCAGGCTACGCATAAACTGCTTCCCGGTAACCAACTGATAGTCACCCTGGGAATCAATACCAGAAAGTAAATGATGCCGACTAGCATGTGTAAAAGACAATGTCTGCTGAGAAAGATCCACAACAACAGTATCAAATGATGAAAACCTGCACCAAGAATAATGTCATAGCGCTCCAGAGGAATAATATAGAAATTTGCCTGTTCAGAGAAGTCACCAATGCTATAGTCCAAGCCCTGAAACATCTGAGAGCTGATAAAAGTATGTGAACTAGCAACCTCGACACTGAGAGACTGTGTAGTAGAAATAGGTGTAGCACGAATCCTGGTGGAAATGTAACTGCTAATAAATGAGTGTGTATTGCCAGTATCCACCAAAGCAATATACTCTCGCCCCAAAATGCGAACACGTAACCGAATAGAACGAGGACCAGGACGCCCAACCCAAGTAGCATAAGCAAGCTGCGCATGCAAGCGGCAGAAGCAAGATCATCAGGAAGCGGGTCAGCCGGCTCGTCAATAGAATGTGGGTCAGCAGTATCAAGAATCTGGATATAAACATCAGAATCATCATGAGTAAGAGCCTCATGGTAAAAAACAGCAGTAGGAGGACCAGGAGACTGTCGGCAATCACGGGCTAGATGATCTGGACTCTTACAGCGATAACAGAGGCACTTCTGCTGAATCTCAGCGAACTCTGCGGCTGAATAACGGTGAACAAAGGCAGGACGAGGTGTAGAAGGGCCAGGAGGAACGGTAGTAGAAGTAGCCAAAGTAGGAGAATCAGTGGAAAGAGAGCGAGAAAAACGAAAAGAAGAGGACAACTCAGGACAGCTTCTAGAGATAGTGGCGTATTACACATACCTAGGTGTTCTCTTCTCTGGTGCATTGCTTTCTTTTAGACCAGCTGCATTAGCTAGGCTCCACAAGGGGCGCTCTACTCTTGTTCAGATAAAGAGGTTTTCCTCTACTTATTACATGCATGACCCTGATACACGTTGTCGCCTTTTCTCTTTGACTGTTTCTCCAATTGCACTGTATTCAGCAGAGACTTAGTGTCCAGGCTTATCTAGAGACACTTGGAGTGACATCTCGCGTTTGCAAATTCACATGCTTAGCCGGATGATTCAGGCCAAGCAGTCAGTTCCTCATGAGATTATTTTGGCGGAGTTTGCTTCTCCTCCACTGATTGTAGAGGCTATTTTCAGGATCATTGCATTCATTCACAGAGTCTTAGAGCTTGATTCTTCCATATATGTGGTAGCGGCTTTTACATCTTCTCGCACTTTGGTCGGGCAGCGGGCTAAGTCCTCATGGTTTCAGTATGCTTCGGACTTCTACATAGCTAGGGATTATCTATGTCTGACCTCCCAAATGGGACTCATGCGTTCATTCGTCGACAGATCTACAGAGCATACATACACACTGTCTGGTCTCACCTGGATCCATCACGGGTTAAGCTTCAGTTCTATCACATTCACTTTCTTCACCTTGATGCTTCAAGGCTTCTCGTCAGACCGAGTTATCTCTCTCATGCGTTGTCTTTTGGCCTGCGCTACCGCATTGGTCAACTTCGGGTCTCTTCTCATCAACTCGCTATTGAGACAGGCAGATACACATCCTCTTCTTCCTCCACATCATCTTCACACACACACACACACAGCCCCTCCATTTCCAACCCCCATTCTCTACACTCCCTCCAAATCAACAGAACTCTTTTCGTCTTGGTAAGTTGACCAAATGCGAGTAGTAATCTCTCCACCTCCGCGTTCACCTTCGCTTATCTCAGCCACGTTCACTGAGATGTGTCTGCGAGAGCATAAAGCTCTCAATGTTCGTGTTAGAGGTATTCCGAACTCTCAAAATTCTGTTGCAGAAGCTGAGAAGTTTTTGGAAGGAAATCTTCAACACCATAGCAAAGGAATGGAAACTGCTTGGCGACCTAAGAAGGACCTGGATACTCTTGTCATCCGCTTCACATCAGTGTCTCATCGGCGTGAAGTTCTAGGGAAGAGATTCAAATTGCGGGAAACCAAAATCTACCTGGACGAAGATCTTACCTTCATCCAAGTTCAAGAACGTAAGAAGGCAAGACAAGAAGCTCTATCGACTGGCAAACGGCTTATCTATCGTGATGGTATTATCAGACTGGTAGATCGAAAGCCTATAGTTAATGATAATTCTGAGATAGAATTTGAGATAGAGAAATGAAGAGATGTCCAGTTGAACGTGTAAATGATCTACGTACCATATAATCTTGGCTATATGACTCTCTTCCTAGTTAGTTAGTTTGTTTTTCCTGCTTTGACGGCACTGATCCGTCTTGTGTCCAACTTAGTTGATGTACTTGTTCGTCTTATACGCCTTTGGCATGGAAAAGACGTTAATAAAGTTTTCTTTCTTTCTTTCTTTCTTTCTCATGGTAGCGATGGATCTGAGCCCGGTGGATCTGAGCACGATGGTCTGAGCAGGTCTGAGCGCGCGGATATCTGAGCGAGACAATCACCATCGTTTCATGGCTCCATGTAAGCGTGGGGGAGGTAACTCCCCCCGCTCATGCACCAACAGCGGATCTCCGGCTCCAGCGCTACCATCAGTGGCCTCCACCATTGCTGCCTCCAGCGCTACCTCTATCTCCAACATTGTCCTCACTTCCAGCACATCACCTCCAGCGCTGCCCATCGTTGTTTCCAACACTGTCTCTGCCACCAGCAAGACTTCTACCTCCAGCGATGCCTCTGCTTCTAGCGCTGATGGGAATAGCTCCAATGGGAGCATACCTTCCCCACTTCCATATATGACTGGTTCTCATGTACCTTATGCTATTCCTCTCTCTCCCAGCTCTATTTTGTCTAATACTGAACCTGCTACTGCTCTTCCTGTAACTCCATCTCAAGAAGCACCCTCCATCAACCGAAACAATGCTTTTTGCATTCAGTGCAGAGTTTATAAGGGTTTTCGACCTTATCTCCAATCATCGGAAAGAAATGGATTCTCATCGAGAGATGATCCAATCAGTGCAAGCACACCTTCAGCAAGTTGTTTCATCCATTACAAAACTCAAGCAGGAACTTACAGCCATCAAATGTGGGGTACCCTCCCAAATAGCTACTTCAACTACGATCCAGGACCTCGAAAGTAAAGTGGAGCAGCATCTTACATCTGTCCAATCTTGGGCAGATATCCTCAAAGGTCCAGGTAAATCGGCGAATGCTCCAGTTTCTTTCATCTCTGCTACGCTTACCAAGAACCGGTTGCGCCAGCAAAAGGCTCTCAATGTCCGTGTCAGAGGCATCCTAGATTCTCAGGATGCTCTTACTGAAGCCAAAAAAAATTTCGAAGCTACTCTCCATCATCACGACAAAGGTTTGGACTCAGCCTGGCGTACCAAGAAAGATGCTAATACCCTTGTCTTGCGCTTCACCTCATTGGAATCACAATGGGAGGTACTGCGTCAAAGGCACAGACTAAAAGATACCAAGATTTTCCTGGACGAAGACCTCACTTTTGTACAAGTGATGGAAAGAAAAGAGGCTCTGCAAAAAGCGAGAGACACAGGGAAACATCTCATTTACAGAGACAGTAAAATCCGTTTTGTTGAAGCTAAGCGTTTAGCGGAAACAAAATAGATGATTTTATAGTTGGAGTTAGAATAGAGTTGAGGTAGAGTTTGCATTTAATATTCAGTTGACCTTGTAAATGGTTGCGTTTTTCACACCATATATTCCTGGACAAGTGCATAGTGGTTAGCTTTAGCTTAGTTTTCTTTTCTGGTTGACGGTACTGCCCCGTCTTGTTCCCATCATACTTGGATGTACTGTTTTTGTCTTATACGCCTTTGGGCATGGAAAAGACGTTAATACATCTTCTTCTTCTAATTCTTATTCTTCTCTCTCTCTCTCTCTCTCTCTCTCTCTCTCTCTCTCTCTCTCTCTCTCTCTCTCTCTCTCTCTCTCTCTCTCTCGCCATGAGATACTTTTCCCAATCAGACTATTGGTGAGAAACATATGCTCTAAGCATATCTTCCAAAGTTCGGTTGACACGTTCTGTCTGCCCATCAGATTTTGGGTGATCTGAAGAACTAAGACTAAGGGTTGTTTCAAGTTTTTCAAAAAACTGCTTGCCAGTGAACTTGGAGTCACGATCACTAACAATATCATTCGGCAAACCATACAATCTGAACAACTTTTCAACGAAAAGCTGGGCTAGTTCAGATGCCTTGACAGTTGATTTAGTTGGTATAAATTGCGCCATCTTGGTTATCCTGTCAACCACCACCCAAATGGCATTGTGATCACTCCGGGTTTTAGGGAGCCCAACCACAAAATCCATTGAAATACTTTCCCATTTCTTACTGGGAATTTCCGTAAATTCATCACCGTAAATTCATCACCATAAAGATAATGCCTCCGGATTTTTAACGCGTGCAGAAAGCTCCTTCTCATAGGTAGAATACCTAGTCTGAGCAGGATCCAGCTTCTTGCTTGCAAAAGCAACTGGGCTACCATCCTGATAAAGGACCGCTCCTACAACAAAGTCGCTAGCATCCGTATCAACCACAAAGGGTCGGTTAGGATCGACAATGTCAATCAAAAATTCCCCGTTTTGAGGAATTATTTAATATGTTGCAGCTTCATCTTCCTTTTTAAAACATCATCATCTTTACTTTTGCAGCATTGACATCAAAGCTTTGGCAGCATCATGAAATTTCATTTTAGACTTCAATGGCTGATGCTTTCATGACATTGTCCTATATGCTTGATGCATTAGAATCTTCCATTCTGTAGTATTGTCTTTATTGAGCATTTTTATTTCCATGGCAACAACAGTTTCATTTTGCACATCAAGTATTCTTGGAGCACACCTTACAAACAACTTCACCAGAGCAGTTTGTGTCCTGAACCGCACACCATTACTTAAAATAGTCTCTCATTTTAACCTATCTTTGCTAAAAGTAAGAAAGCAGGGTTGTGGCAGCTAAGGTTATCTTATAGTGACAATTTGCAAAATAGTAATCAGGAATAGGCAAGCAGCCTTACCATATTGGCAAGCTAATTATGAATTTGACATGTAGCTTAAATTTCAAATTTCAAAGAGTTGCAAAAACATAAAGTAAACCCTTGATGTAGGCCCAAAAAAGATTGTGTAAATACCATATCTAAAGATGACCGATCAAGAAATTCAAAAGCAGATAGAACTTCTCCAAGCTTCTTTTTTGCAAGGACGAGCACTTCCTGCAGTACAATATAAGAAAAATAATTAATATGATGGAATATTGATAATTTGATTACAACAATAAAGCTTGACGTCTGCTTCACAAAAGAAAAAGATAAAAATTGAATAGTTTGTGAGAGAATCTCAATCATAGTAACTTCTGGAGCTAAGAATGTACCAAGTATCAAGAAGTTATGGACACGTTATAGATAACTACTTGGGCCTTAGGTCCCCAAATTATTTGTAACTATGTACCATTTTGGACCTGACGGTATAAATTTTGGGCCTTGGGTCTCTGCAGTTAAAGTTTAATATTCATCATTGACATTTGATGATTATTGGGCTATTATATGGTTAACCATATGTAGGGTCATCAAACATAGTAAATACTCCCATTAGCCTCATTATTGACTGGTGACTATTAAGAGATTATGTCTTAGCATATCATAGATCAGCGTAGATCAAATTTAGGCAAGTTCTGGAACTGATTCAGTGGCATATTTGATCAGTGTATCATCTTGCTATTGTTCTACATTCCTTCAATCAATATGGTCAGATATCCCCTTGATTCTATCAGTATTCTTGTGCAGACTTGCTCATTACTAAGGATGTAAATGAGGTCATATAAAAGGCAACATGCCCTCTTAAAGATGATGAATCACCCTGCGACCTTTCTCCTGATTCAAAAAAATGTGAGGGTCATCTGAGCTGGTGGTGGATGAGCACAAAACAATTACCATATTATGAACGAGTAAACTTGGAAACAACTCAACATTGAAGAGTGCCAACCTTTTCCCTTATCCCTTATAATAGCTATTGTCCAGTTGTCCTTGTAAGAAACATGTGATCTAAAAACAGCGTAAAGCATTAAACCTGTGCTGTATCTTCAAAAATCACCTGGCAACTGAGATAGTCTTGGCATGCCAGGAAAGCGACATTCACGGAGGACAGCTTTGCTGGGGTCAACAAGGAAACCTTTGTCACCACACCAAGTGTGCCTTCTCCACCTTCAGCAGGCTTTTAGAGATCAAAATCCATGTCGAAAAGATAACACTAAAACTTGTACAGTAGTAGACAAGCAAAAAAACTTGGCTCAAGAGATAGCAGTTTACCAATAAAAAGCTGCTTGAGATCATAACCAGTGTTATCTTTTCTTAAAGTCCCCAGCATGTCCACAATTGTGCCATCAGGAAGGACAACTTCCAGTCCTGTCAAATGAAAACAATTTGTATACTGGAAAGCATCTCTTATTGATGAACTAAAACAAGTTCTTGGTTTGATTTTCCTTTCATGGACCATGTCCTTAGCTCCTTGTGAAAGCAGAAAAACTTGATACATCAAAGCACTCAGATTCAATCTGTAAAATGTTCAACCATAATCTTTGAAAAAGACAAATTGGAAGAATATGTCCGTAAAATTTAAAACATATATTAGCATACTCAACTTGTTTGATTGCATGATTCCGTATACTGTTTCACAGTTATGGACTTCTCATGTTACTCGTCTCACCATTCTTTTATTACACACATAAAGCTCTATTATTCATTTGTTGGCCAAGACCCTTTCTTATTCATGTACAGGCCTAAAATCCTTTTTTTATTCAATTATATTTAAGAGTGGCCATGGGCCCTACTTTTACTAGTTACGTATTTGGAGTGGGAGCCCTTAAGGAAGGCACATTATTTTCTCTCCAAAAGTCCTGCCTCCCTTGATTTTCAAATTCTACTTTGAGTTCCTCGAATAGGCACTATGTACATTCAGCTTTCAACTTGTTGATTTGGTATTGCATGTGCCTTCTTGCCTTTGCTATTGCTTGTAGGGCTTTAGCCATTGATCATATGTAATGCTCTTTATCATTCATTATGGGAGATTGCCAGAATGTCTCATGTATTGTCAATATATGCATCACATCATTGATACTAAAATCTCTGATTTAGGTCATAACTTGGTACAAAAGCAATTTCTTGGAGAGATTTCATTTTTTTTGGTGGGTGCCTACTTCACCCACTTTTTGGTTGCACCCTTGCTTACTTCTTGGCTGACGCCCTACTTCATATGTTTCTATCCGACATTGGGGCCTTCTCCTTGGTTGGTGCCCTACTTATGACAACTTTGGCAACATTCCTTGCTGGATTTTCACTAGTATTGGTAGCATTCACACCTTCTTGGCGACCCTTTTCAACATTAGGGTCTTGTCCTGGCTTGGCGCCCTGTTTCAAGAGGACTTTGGTGGCATGTTCTCCACCTAGCTCCTTGGAGTTTTCACTACTATTGGGCAGCTCTACTTCCTATTTGGTGCCCTATTTGGTGGATGTTTTGACACTCGCTTCATCATCTAATGCTTGCAAGATTTTTTCTACTATTGGGCAGCACGTTACCCTACTTTGTGCCCTTTTCGAGAACATTTTGGCCGCATCTTCACTCTATATCGCTTGCTGGATTTGCACCTACTTTTTGCACCCATTTTTGGTGCCTATCTACTGCTGTTTCCAGCGCCCTATTCCCTCCTCATTTTCGCCATTTTGTTGTCCCAAAAACCCAGCCTTTTTGCCTCTTTTCCAGCACCCTCTTACCTCTTCACTTTTGCCCGTTTGCTGTCCAAATTTTTAGCCCATTTCCAGCCTTTTTTCAGCCCCTTATTTGGTTGTCCCGTCTGATGGAAATATTTTGGAGTATTGGTTCTCTAAATTAGAGACCTATTTTCTTATGTATCCCCCTGACTGAAACCCAAAAGCTAGAAAGCAGGACTTAGGCTAGAAAGCATGAAAAAGAGAATATTTAATGAGGCTAAAGAAGAGCAATCATCATCAACTAAATAAAAAACTACAATGCTGCCCTATATATACCCTACCGATGAACCCTAAAGTAGGAATTCAAAAGTAGAGGGAGGCAGAAGATTTGGAGGGAAAATAGTGCTCCCCCCCACATGAAAAAACAGGGCCCATAGGCCTACTTATGCATAATAAAGAATGAAAGAATGGACGCGGCAAATGTAATGAGCCGAGTCCATAACTCTCCCCTGCAGAAAAACAAAGCCCTCCACGGGCTAGCAAGCATAATGACTATCTCAAAAACAACAATGTAAGTATGCTAAATACTGAAAATGCATGAACTAATATACTGATGGAGAGGACATAAGTCGTCACAACAGATACCCCGCAAGCAGCATACAAGTGTAAAGCAAGTACTAAGCAACTACTACAATAATGTGATGTAGATGCAAAACAATATATATATATATATATATATATATATATACCATAGATCCAGCGGTACCAGGATCCGCGGATCCCGGTACCGCGGATCCAGTGTGGTACCGCGGATCCATACTGATCCGCGGATCCAGTGTGGTACCGCGGATCCATACTGATCCGCGGTACCACAATATATATTATTTTTTAGTATATAATATTTTTTAATATTTAATATATTACTGTATTTTTTTTTAACCTAATCCCCCCCCCCTCGCTTCATCTCTCTCCCTGCCCGTCGCCCTACTGTCCACGCCCTCCCTGCTGTCCGCCCATCGCCCTACTGTCCGCGCCCTCCCAGCTGTCTTCGCATTGCACTGATCGCGTCCTCCCCTGCTATTGCTATTTCGGCCTTTATTGTGGTTTTTTCAAGCCTTCCGACTCCTATCGCACCCACAGAGATCTCTGCCTTCTTTCCCCAGTCCTTTCTACAGAGATGGTGCATTCCAACCTTGCCGATCTGTGGGACGAGGTGGACATTGTCAGGCAGGTTCCCGACAAGTCTAACAAGTCTGGTGCAAGGATAGTGCGCTGTCGATATTGCCTGACAGAGTTCGTTGCCACCCTCACTCGCCTTAAAGGTCACCTACTCGGCGCACGCGCGAGAGATGGTGGCACACTGAATGCTGCCCCCTGTGCCAGCATGTCCGTTCCCGTCAGGCAGCGACTTTTGGATACCTACGGGCCATGTCTTGTGGTGGGGGAGAACACCATTTCGGAGGGTGTTCTTCGGTTTTGCACCGCTCCTTACGTGGGTGACCCCGAGTTGCTGCCTGCTTGGCTGGCACGCATGAGGAGAGGGAGTGCATCCTCGTCCAGTCCCTTTGCCCCTCGTCCCTCTCAGACAGTTCCGCCTCACGCACCCCCATCTGCACCCATTCCGGTGGATCCTGTCCCACCGCATCCGCCAGTTGCCACTGTGGTTCCACCACCACCTACTGTTGCTCGCACTCCCCCAGTTTACGACTTTCTCATGGACTCTCCGCCTCCCGAGTAGGAGCAGGCCCCGGATGCCAGTGACGAGGCCTTCCAGGATGTTGAGGAGATCCCTTCCTCCCTCCCTTCACATCCGGATGACCACCCTACCCAGCAGTTTTCGTATCCCATGCCAGATGTCCACCCTCCACCAGTGTACCCCACTTACGCTGCTGCACCCATCCCGGCCAGTGCATCCCACTCTCCCCATTCCACGTCTACAGCTGATGCATCCACTAGTGCCCAGCCTGTCGCGTCATCATCCATTCCCGTCACGTTTGGTGCACCGTGCTGGAGGTCCGCTACCCGTCGCCCAGCTGGGAGAGTTCTTAGGCAGCAGAGCATTCGCGGCGCGCATCAGCCGCACATGGATAGAGAGGCCACACAGGCCGTGGCCAGCCTGATTTATGAGCTGAACCTTCCATTTGCCATCACCGACTCCGAGCCCTTCAGAAGGGCCTTCCGCCTTGCACAGTCTGTCAGCCCTAGCTGGAGAGTCCCTAGTTCAGAGGTTGTCCGCACACACATGCTGAGGGATAGGGTCGAGTCACTGTCTAGAGAGATGGAGCCTCTACGTCGCCACTGGGCCACTTACGGTTGCAGCATCATGTCCGATGGCTGGACTGATGTCAGGAGGAGGCCGATCCTCAACATACTGGTCTCCAGCTGCATGGGCACACAGTTTTTGAGGGCAGTGGATTGCAGCAGGGGGGGGAGAGTCATATCTGCAGAGTTCATGTTTGATGTCCTACTGCTAGAGGCCGAGTTCCCTCACATTGTTCATACCCCCTGTGCCACGCACGGCATAGACCTTCTGATGGGGGACATAGGTGCACTTCCCTGGGTTAGAGCCATCGTCCGTGAGGCCCTCTTCCTGGTGACTTTTGTCACGAGGAAGAGGCGTGTTCTTGCCATGTTCCGGGTGTTCAGCCATCTAGACCTCCGTAAGCCAGCCCCCACACGCTTTGCATTCGACTTGGTGGTCATCGACCGTCTGATCAGGTGCAGGGCGCAGCTTCTACAGATGGTTGCCAGTGATCTTTGGTGTGCCAGTACATTTCCGCGCACTGAGGATGGGGAGCACTTTTCTTCCACGGTGAGGGGAGACCAGTTTTGGAGGGATGCACAGACATTGTCAGGACTGCTTCGACCACTTTACATTGTGCTCCGCATGGCTGACAGCGAGGGGTCGACACTTGGACTAGTATATGAGCTCATGGACCGGATTGGACAGTTCCTGCAGCTGCCCATCTTGCAGCCAGAGAGGTAAGCGGTACAGTGTTGTAATTGTTCTTTATCTTTTCAGTGTTTGCTAGTTTGTTTTTCTGTCGATGTTATGTTTTTTCGTAATGCCCTAAACCACATGCCTCTCACCTGCAGGATGACAGAGCTGAAGTTCATCTGGGAGACGCGGTGGAACTACTTCCACAGGAGTATCCACAGCGTTGTACACATGCTGCATCCCCTCTTCCTCTCTCCGACACAGATCGCAGACAGGGAGCTCGAGGCCGATTGGCTTCAGTACATTCACAGGGTGGGTCCACACATAGGTTTGGATCCTATCAGGCTCATGGAGGAGCTCGCTGCATTTCGTTTCAGCATGGGCACATTCGGCCACCCGGCTGCTCAGGATCCAGAGAGGAGGCAGCTACCCATTACCTGGTGGACCATGTTCGGTAGCACATACCCATCTATACAGCGTCTTGCACTGCGTGTCCTTTCTCAGGTATGCATCTCATTTTATCCTCCATTGTTGTGTTTCGTTGAAGACAATGTGCTGAAGTATTTCAATGCACGCACCACAGGATTGTGCTGCCTCCGTGTGTGAGCATAATTGGAGCACATGGGCACTCATTCACACGAGGAGAAGAAACCGGTTGTCAGTGAGTCAGTTGGAGCGGTTGGTGTTCTGTAGCACCAACGCACGTCTCGCCAGGAGACTTCTGACCATTACGAGCGCATTGCAGGTGATAAGCTAACCTTTCATAGCATGTTGGGTGACTCCTGGTATGTTGGTTTCATTTCTTGATAGAGTTGTTTCTCTGACATGCCAATTTTAAACCTTGCAGACGAAGATATCCGATTTGGAGCGCCAGGTTGACTTGCCTACGGACAGCACCCATCCCATGCCTGCAGATGACCTGGGCACACAGTTGATGGCAGAGAGAGAGAGGGAGCTGCCGAGATGAGAGAGAGAGAGAGCTTGGGCTTGAGCACAGAGAGCCCCCATTGTACGAGGCAGATGAGCCAGTGTCAGAGGATGATCAGGATGAGGATGAGCCTATTCGGGTTGTGTTCGCCAGATCAGAGCGGGATGAGAAATATGATACAGGTGTTGGGCACACGCCTAGAGCAGGGGTCATAGGTGCATCACGTGGTAGAGGTGGGACACATGCCACAGATTATACCGGGAGACGGGCAGGGCACACAGGGGGGGCCAATGGCATACCTTCTTATGTTGATATGATGGAGGAGGCTCTTGATAGGGGGCAGACTGATTTGGGTTTACCTTCCGCAGCTGCTTGGATGCGTGCATCACAGAGCCATAGGCATTTCTGTGACAGCACACCAGAGGAGTCACCAGATGACTTTGATTGTACCGATTGGGAGGCCATGTCGGGTCCGCATGGTGCACAGGATGAGGCACGGGATGTTCCCGAAGATGGTGCTCATGATGAGTCCCAGAGCCCAGACCATTTGTATTCGGATGCCCAGCTGGACGACTTGATTGCAGACTTGGATTCAGAGGCCCAGCAGATGCCGAGCGTCAGGGCACCCCCATCCTCTCTAGCCAGCATGCCCTACACAGAGTCTCATCCAGAGCAGCTACACGAGGTGCCTACAGTTCCTCCAGTTCCTCAGAGGGTGTATGTGCGCCGCACAGCACCTCCAGTGCCACCGATACCGTTGAGGCCTGCAGCCCCTTCATCGCCATCCACTTTTGCAGCAGCAGGTCTCCATGGCAGGCCACCATCTGTGCCCAGATCTTCTCTTGCAGCACCCACATCTACAGACGCTCCTCCAGTGGCAGCACCCACGGCACATCCTCCTCCATTGGCAGCACCCATGGCACCGGCTCCTCCTTTGGCAGCACCCACAGCACATCCTCCTCCTTTGGCAGCACCCAGGATGTACCAGTACCGTCCACCACAGCGCCCCTTTCAGTACTTATCGCCGCTGTACTTGCCTCCTACAGGGACGGCCCCTCCACATCTAGTTCCTCCACCAGCAGCAGGCCCACGGGCACACACTCCTCGGACCTATCCTCCACTATCAGCTGCACAGGGACACCCATCTTTGGCTACTCTATCCCAACCGGCCACAGCTTGGGCTCAGCCTAGTCAGCCAGGTGATCTGCATGGGGGTGATGAGGCATTGACGGCTCCCCTCGTCCGCAAGAGGCCAGGAAGGCCCAAGGGTGCACCGAACAAGAAAGGCAGGGCACAGAAACTGCCAGGGAAGAGAGGACGACCTCGCAGGGCTCCAGTTGCTGGTAGAGGTGCTATATTACAGCCAGCTACAGCAGGTGTTGTTGGTTTAGCCTGCTTGGGGGCTGATGCGGAGGCAGATTGGGAGGATGAGGATGACAACTCTTCCCCCTCGGATACACAGCCCATGCCAGTACCAGACAGACATAGATATCAGTTGCGAGAGTCAGCTCGGGGCCCTGAGTTGTCTCCGGAGCATTCATCTGAGTTTGAGGCAGAGCATTGATTGTAGCTCCGTCATTTTATTTTTAGCAGTTTGATATCATGTTCCATGTTTGGCGGCCAGATGGTCGAACACTGTATTCAGACCATTTTTCATATTATATTTAGTGTTGGACGTATTCTATTCACTACACGATGTGTATTTGTCAATTTGTAATTGTGATGTTCTACTTGCAGTTTTACTTCAAATGGTGTGTGCGTGTTTTCAATTAGTTTTCAGTACAGAGTTTGAGAGCATATGCAGAACACAGAAATACAACCCCCCTGATAGCATTTCATAATCACATACATCAGATTGCAATACACAAGGCACGCATTGCACAAAAAACACACCGTACATTAATTCAACAGATGTATCAAAACTACAATACGTATTCCCGCCGCATACGGCTGGGGCTGTTCTTTACACCATGCCAGACACTAAATACTGCCTCATCTACTGATGAACATTAAATAACAACAGTCAGCCACATACGGCTAGACCCCATCTATGCTAAACATTTCTAAGGATCCTCCACAGACTCCTCGCCCTCGTCAGGTGCATTGTTCTGTCGCTCTCGCTCTGCCTCCCGGTTAGCCCGAGCTGCCTCCTGGTCAGCCCGACGGCGGGCTGCCCTTTCCCTGACCATGATGAGCTGCCATCGTGTGAAGTTCATTCCGATCTGCTCATCCAAATCCAGCTCGACAACGGGGGCGGGGGCCACAGCGGGGGCGGGGATCTGCAGCTCTGGGTGTCTCTGCCGAGTCTCTCACAGCATCTCTGCAATGTCTGCTTCTTGCTTCCGATGCCTTTCATTGTGCCTTCGGACATCTTCCTCGAGCTTCCTCCTGGCTTCGCCCTCCGCCATCTCACGACACCCTGTTGCTCGAAATGACCCTCACAGCCTCTCACAGCCTCTCAATGGCTCTCACTGGCTCTCTCACAGCCCCCCTCTCACAGCCTCTCACTCGGTCTGTCACACAGCCTCTTACAATGCCTCTCTCTCACAGCCTCCCACTAGCTCTCCCTCACAGCTTCTCACAATGCCTCTCAGCCCCTCTCACTGGCTCTCTCACTGTCTCGTGAGTGCCTATTTAACCCCACAGCCTGTTTCCCAATTTGCTTTTGTTGATGATCCCATGTGCTACTGTACCTGCCCCATGTGCTGATCCCCCACATGCTGCACTGCGATTGGGTCCATGGTCTGCTCCTCCACAGTGCCCATGTGACGGTGTACCTGTCCGGATGTATTGCTCCCCCACATGCTGCACTCCGATTGGGTCCATGGTCTGCTCCTCCACAGTGCCCATGTGCTACTGTACCTGCCCCATGTATTGCTCCCCCACATGCCGCACTCCAATTGGGTCCGCTCTCCCACAGTGCCCCCAGTACAGTCCCCCTGTGCAGTAACATCTTAGTTTTTACCTAGTTTTAGCCTGTTAAAAGGGTTTTTGTTTTTTTTTTTTTTTAAAATAATAAAAAATATTATTTTTGTGGTGCCGCCCTGGTACCGCTGGTCTGAGGGCGGCACCATAACCGCGGTACCATAATGGCGGTACCACGTGCCACTATGATATATATATATATATATATATATATAGCCATGGCTAGCCGAATCATGAGGTAGAGGGAACATCTGCAACGATATCCGTGGTAGATGAAATAACCAAGGCCATGAGGGCTCGAGCCTGATCTGCCAATAATGGTGTATGATAAAAAACATCAATAGGCTCCCATGTGGCCTCCTCAATAGGACGACCATCCCACTGTACCAAAAACTGAACCTGCCGGCGGCGCCGACTATGCTGAAGGCGAACCTGGTGAATGGTAGCTGGTAAGCCAGAAAACAGCTCAGGATCTGTAGGAAATGTGAGACCGCGAGGAGCATCATCCTCAATGGCAGCATGTAACAAAGGTATCACAGGCACGTGTAGAAGCAAGGAACTGTAAACGATATGTAACAGGACTGAGGCACTCTAGAATACGATAAGGCCCATAATAACGTGGTGCAAGCTTCTCAGTAGAATGACGATGGCGATCAACAGAAGTCTGATAGCGTTGTTGGACATGCTGTAAATGAGTAGTAGCCCTCACAATAAGCTCCCGAGCATAAGACTTCTGAAACCCAAAATGGCCACCAATAGGAGAAGCATGAGCATCAAACAACAACTGAGAATGAATGGATAGAGAACTAGGAATACATAAAGCACCATAATGATATAAGCGATCATTAACAATAGTATAAATCTAGAACTTCTGAGATGAAGGAAGTGGATGAGAACGATAAACATCACAAAACTCAGGACAAGACAAATACGCAGCGGCTAAATCATCAAACCAAGAAGGAACAGAAGCAACAAGACTATGTAACAAAGCAGGAAGACGAGATAAAGCATCAGCTGTTGTGTTGGACTTTCCTGGAGTTGATCTCTCTCCTCTTTAGTCTCTTTAAGCTCTCTTTCTTGCTTTCTGGACTAATTCCTGCTTATGTCCTGCTTTCATAGATCAGCCATAGCATAATTGTGGACTTGTTCATAACTTGGTATCAGAGGACTTTCCTGATTGCTGAATTTCAGATCTAATTTTCTGATTGGGCGCTCATTTTCCTTGCTGATTTTTTTTTTTTTCTCTCTTTGCTGAGGGCTTTCATCTCTTTGCTTCAACAACATTCAGCACAGTTTGGAGGAGGACCAGCTCCCATCAGAGCATTTTCCTTGGCGGAGCTTTAGCAGATAGTTAGCGGAAGTACTTCTGCTAAATTTGGCGGCCAGAAAAAAAAAATAAAATAATCAAAAAAATTTGGGCAGATTATTTCCAGCGTCCAAGTTCCAACCCTCCATCACCCATTTCCAGCTTGTTTGCGGGCTCTCCAGCGCCCAATTCCCTCATCTCTTTCGTCCGTTCCTCCTTGCATTTTCAGCCCTCTCTTCACTTTTGTTTGCAGGCTGTCCAGCCCCTTCATACTCGTCACTTTCGTCCGTTTTTGTCTCCGTTTGCAGCCACTTTTCACACCTTGTTTGCAGGCTGCTATCCAGCGCCTATCCTGTTATGTCCATGGCTAGTAAGCAGGATTCAGTATACTTCTAGTCTTGGATACACCGGTACTCCAGTAAATCAAGTTGTTAGTTATGCCACGTCATATTGGATATGACCCGAAAGTAACTAATATCCTTGTGAGGCCCAGAACACACTAAATGGAGTCCAAGGTATGCGACAGTGTATGCATGTGTAGAATTATCAGTAGCAATTCTATGAATAGTTGGTCCATGCTTAGGACTCTATTCTAGGTGAATCTATGTATAGG
Source organism: Diphasiastrum complanatum (assembly GCA_029204225.1). NCBI lineage: Eukaryota > Viridiplantae > Streptophyta > Lycopodiopsida > Lycopodiales > Lycopodiaceae > Diphasiastrum > Diphasiastrum complanatum. The sequence continues at coordinate 44,649,170 of CM055102.1, forward strand.
GAACTTAGGGCTATGCATGGATATGTGCCCAGGTTGCTTTTGGCTCTATATATTGAGGCCAAACTCGCCCTACTCCTCATTGCGATCATTGATTCATTGCCAGGGTTTCACTCTACCTTCATGCTTCTTATTCCTCGGCTTGGGGGTGAAGCTTCTAGAGTTGATTGGTTGCTTCTACTTGGTTGGGTGGTTGCTCCATAGTGTGTTTTCCATTGTGTTTTATCTTGTAAGCAAGATCTTAAGGAGCTTCCCTTATATTGGTATCAGAGCAAGGCTTACGAAGATTGGAGAACATGGAGAAGGGCTACCTTCCGTCGAAATTTTGGATTGGATCTTTGAATTCTCTTCCAAGGTGGATAGCAAGGGTGCAAGTGGGTGTATTATCCCGGTTTCGATTTGCATGTTGCTAAGATCCATTACTCTTGGGATTCTTTGTGGTTTTATGGAGAATTGTCCTTGAAGGCCAAGTTGTGATGCTTTTTTGGAGCTTTTTCTTGTGTAGATCAAATCTTTGGTAAATCTGAATTTTCCAACAAGTGTACTTTCATTTTAGGGTTCATTAATGATGAAATTAATGATGCATGCCGGTTCTCTCCAATGATTTATGATTCTAGGCTATGTTTTGGTCAAAATTGTTTGGTTTTTCATGCTTTTTGGCACAAAATAGATAGTAAGAACCAAAATCCAGCAGGATCAATAGATGGTTGTAATTCTATAAATTGGTTTTCATGTGTTAGAGAAAGAGTTGTATGTCATGAATTTCCACCCGGAAAATAGCCAAAAATCATCATTTTTGCTTGTTTTTTTCATAAAGATGGATAGTAGGTGGCTGTAAAACACCATGCAGAGCTTGTGAAATGGTGGACAAAGTCTTTTGAAGCTTTCCCTGATGTTAGAACCAAGAATTCCAGCAATTGAACTTGTAGGAAGTCAAAAAAGTTCAAAAAATGACCATTTTGGGTGATTTTTGGGGGATGGATCTCTCCAAATCCATAAGAAGATCATTCTGGAATTAATTACAGCATGATTAGCATTCCTTTTTACCTTCCCAGCAAGCTATTCATAATGGCTAGTGGCTTATGCACCATCTCCATCAAGTTTGAAGCTATTTCGACTTCTACAAATCAAGAAATCTTCGTTCTCAGCCTATACTGCATCTTAGGATCAGTATGAATGCTTCAATTGGTTGTCTAAGACTATTGGTAGCATCAATTTGGGGCTAGAATGGGTGTTTGCACGTTTTTCATGATTTTGTCTTGTGGAAATGCGCTCTACTACAGATTTTACGACACTCTGATCTCGCACGTGTGTAAGCCTAGGTGGCAGGCTGATGTGGCAAGCATCTTGTTCACTTGGTCTCCCTCTGTACTGAGCTTTACAACACCCAATTTGGTGTCCTGTAACAAAAGTTATGATCATCTAAAGTTTTGCAGTTTTGTGAGTAAAATTGGCAAAATTTGAAATTGTTCTGATTGCATGCTAGTCATTTCCCTAATTTGTAGTACTGTGCTTGCATGGATACAGTTGGGTTACAAATCAGTTTTAAAGGCTGACAAATTCCGTAAAACTGAAGTTTACGTAAAAAAATTCCGTAATGACGTTTGTAACTGATGTAGTGTGCTTTGCATGCCAGTTTGACATTGGGTTAGTAACAATAGGAATCAAACAATGTTTCGATTTTTTCAATTTTGATTGCCTTTTGTACTAATAGTATTTTCGTCAAAATTTTCGAATTACGTAAAATAAAGCAAAATTTGAGTTTTCCAAAAAAATCGAAATTTTGGTCATTTTTTTTGTTATCTATGGAATCAGTTTAGATTAGTGAATTGATTAAACTGAGTTTATCAGTCAGAATTGGTCACAGTGTTTTCACTAAGTCTAGATTATTTCTCGGTGATGGATAAGTTAAAATTGACAGAAGGAACCGCAATGAAATTGCCGACAGGATTTACTGTACTGTCATTTTTAACTTTTGGAGTTGAGAACTCCCAGACTGAAAGTTAAAATTTGAATTTTTTCCTTTTTTGTTGAATTTCAATTTGGTAAAATTTGAAATCAGTTACTTGTCCGATAGTTTTCTAATCGATGTTGATCGCTAGAAATCAGTCAAGTGAACGTTTGTGCAAGATACTCTTTAAATTTGATTAAAATCGTCAAACAGTATGAAATGACCAAATTGAATGAGTGACAATACTATTCTTTATCTAGACGATAAATCTAACAAGATACGGTTCAAGAATTACTGAAATCCTATTGGTGGGATTTCCATTCATGTAATTTCATATTCTGTGTTTGGATAGGTTTTGTCAATATTAACGGAGTAATGCCAAACCAGTCAATAAGAAAGAAAAACAATCCAATTTTATTGGAAAATTTGTAACCATAGGAATTACAAAATTGATTTCATTTCCAATAAAATCCTATGGTGAATTATATTCAAAAGATCACACTAGTACTGTTTCACATACTAGTAAATGATTTTTGATATATCAGATATTCAGCCCAGGGTAGGACATAAATGAAATTGTTTTGGACTTTTTCCTACAGTAATTAATTTTTAAACATTTACTAATGTCGTTACGTCTTCTTGGTACCTTAGCTGAAATAGATATTCAGGGAACTGACAATTCTAAGGAGGGAAGAAGAGTGGACATCAGAGGTAGTAAGTGTCATCGGGAAATGTATTTCGCAATTAGGATTTCGGTAATCCCTGTAAATAATTGCTTAATACTGGTCAGTAATTTCCTGGATAGAATTCATTCAGTTGAATTCGTAACTGATATCTTTGTAACCATTGAGTTATCTACAGTTTTGGATGTCAATTGTGATGTTAGAAGTGGAATCTGATACGTGGATTACATTGGATCTGTTAGTTGACAAACGCTTGTCCCTAGATTTGATGCATCGGTAGGGTTTCGAAGCTTGTCAATAACCAGAAAGGTTCAGAGTGTAATAGTAAACCATGTTAATTCTTCTGTTTAAGTCACATAATCAGATGTGGATTTGTGGTATCCATCTGATGGGCATGCCAGTCATCCAAATAAATGGATTCTCCAGTGTTTGGGAACAAGAGATAATATCCTATAGTGATTATAGGATAGCTAGATGATCAATGGATCTCTAGAATATCAGATAAGGCGGTTAAGGGTTTTCTGGAAGGAAAAGCTGATGGTATGGGACATCATTGATTTTGGAAAGGAAATTCTAGGACTGTAAAGATCTAATGATCAATAGTGTGTTTTACTACCTAGTCGCGATATGGGAAAGAAGAAAACCATTCGGTCACATGTGGGGTATTTTGGAAAATTTTGAGGTTTAATCTAGATCCCAATGTGGTATCTCATTATTTACAAAATCAGAGGCCCTCAAATCTATTTCTCGCTTTCTTAATTAATCCTTTACTTCCATCAGACTGTTTATATGATTCTTTCCAGCATGAAGTTATTCTTCTGAAAGACTGTTATGTCATATAAATTACTACTTCTGGGAATGGACTTGGAATTCAAATAATTCTAAGGTCCAAATGTTTCAAATTCTTAAAACTAGAATATCTCTATTGCATAAATGGATTTCGATGGAATAGTAGCTTTTATCACTCAAATTGAAAATATTTGAAGGAGAACTCCTGTTTGTAATGAAGTGAATCCTTTAGTGGAAGCACTTATTATTGACTTTTCTTGGATTTGGATATTTTCATATATCATCTTTCCAATTAACTTTATTGAAATTGATAATTTCTTTAAAAGGAGGGGTGAATTGGTGGGATAAATTTCTATTGGGGAATGTGGTTGCATAGTTTTCGGAAAAGAACCAGCTGTGGTATAGAAATGAGATTTTTTCTGGAAGTAATTTCGGATAGATTCAGAGTAAGATGCCTAATTGGAACTCTTCGAATAAGAGTAATTCTCTAGGGATTGTGTGGACAATCTGGAACAAGTTTGGGATTTGAATTATTATCTATAAATAGTAGAGTAAAAGGTCAAAAGTTACTAGTTTCATTTTTATTGAAATAGAAGTAAGTTTGATCAAAATATAAGTCTGAGAGTTTTGTATTGGAACAACCTAATCTTAGTTTTAGTACTAGGACCAGAGAGGGGTTGTTTGAGTGGAAGAAATTATGCTTTTAAAAGAAATTGGATTGAAAAACTACTGAGAGTGGGTTTTATTCATCTCAGAGATTTTTCGGATATGTTATTTACTCATGAGAAATAGAAAATATTTTGTAGCCGAGTTACAAGATCTCAGTGAGATATGTGAGTAACATATGTGGGTTCTGGAGGAATCTGCCAGGTAAGAATGTGTTTATGTACTGGGTCATAGTGAGATTATTCTCATATGTGCACGATTAATCTTGTATGAATCTACTGTGTAATCCTAGTTACTAAGGTTATCTGGTGCACTTACCCTAGTCGGCGAACATAAGCATATGATCAAATATTGTTTTGACGGATACTTGCAGAGTTAACAAATCTTTGTATGGAAGATTTATGGATTAACTTACAAATGATTTGGGTAAGGATCTAAATGTGGTGTTATACTAGTTCTTCACCTAGACATTTGAGATTATTAACTTGAGTAGTTGATTACTCCAGGATGAAGTTAATTGGTAAAACGATCAATGTGATGTGGATTCACCAGAAACTGATGGTTTTGATATATATTGCTTGTAAGACGCGTGATTAGTGAATCATTTGGGTTCATCAGTTGAAATTATGTGCATTGGATATACAGTTTTCTTGGGATAGAGTATTCCTTAGTTAAGGAATAGACTCAGCTCATTAGTGATTGTATCGCAGAGCGCTCAATTGGATAACAAATCATAATGAATCCAAGAATAATATCTGAATTGATATTTAGCAGGACTTTGGATATCTAGATGTGATTCTGGATTGTAATCTAAAGTTTTGTAGTTGAAGATGATTGTCATTTTGGTATGCATTCAGTCTTTAATTACCAGTTGCATATAGAACTTGGAAATCTAGCACTTCTGTCAGAGAATCCTGTTAGGAGAATGTTCCTAAAATCCCGTGTTTTTCTTTTGGGAAAGATTTTGGAATGATTCTTACTTTTCTTGAGTTATGTTGGACATATACTCCAGTATTCTGTAAATGATTATGATTTTGGATTCTAGGAAATTATGATTGAAGAATCATATGAATCTAAATATTTATGGTTGACGGATCATAAATAGATACTTAATTATTGTCAGAGGATTATAAGAAATGGTGATGATTCTTAAGTGATGATTAATTCTTGATCTATTATTTGAGTAAAAATTCAGGTCAGTGTTTTGAATCTCTTTACTCCAGTATTTTATTTGAGAACCTATGGATCTCACAGACATTCTCACAAGATAAGTATTTTATTTGTGGAGAATTTAATTTATCTAGTGGATGTTATTCTACTACAGTTTATGGTCTGCAGATGCTTGAGTACAGTTCTTCATTTGAATCGGATCTCCAGTTATCATAGGAGACAGACAAGTCTATTAAGATGAATGAATGCTATTTTCTTGCATTTGGTGCTAGAAACAGGAGCATTTAACTCAAAAGAGTATCTAGGATACTCAGAGTTGAGTTTTAATCATTCTATATCTTAATGATTCTCTTGAAGATTCTAATTGAATGAATTTTCATATCTTAGAATTTGGATTCTAAGGATATTTGTACTTGAATTATCTGTCAGAGTTGTGAATAAATTCAGATTGTAATTATGATTATTTTATTATTTCTTTAACTTTAATCTCTTAAGTTAGGTTATTTCACCCAGTGTTTTATGTAAATGCTTTACATGAAGGTGATGTTACTAACTTGTGGTGAATATAACCCAGATGGGAAATTTACCGCTTAGTGTACTTTTTCAAGCCTGAGTTGTACTCCAGTGCAGAGATTATCACTTGGAAAATAGGACTATCTCTGAGTACTTGTTGGATGTGAAAGTTAGGCTAAGGATAATAATTTTCTAGTTTGATATTATTTAAAGTTAAAAGAACTGTTCCTGTTATTCTTTCCTGGTTAGAGAGCTTCTAAGGATAGAAGCAGTTTAAGGAGGGAAGAATGTTATGTCCATGGCCAGTAAGTAGGATTCAGTATACTCCTAGTCTTGGATACACCGGTACTCCAATAAATCAAGTTGTTATTTATGCCACGTCATATTGGATGTGACCCGAAAGTAACTAATATCCTTGTGAGGCCCAGAACACAGACAGTGTATGCATGTGTAGAGTTATCAATAGCAATTCTATGAATAGTTGGTCCATGCTTAGGACTCTATTCTAGGTGAGTCTATGTATAGGGAACTTAGGGCTATGCATGGCTATGTGCCCAGGTTGCTTTTGGCTCTATATATTGAGGCCAAACTCGCCCTACTCCTCATTGTGGTCATTGATTCATTGCTAGGGTTTCACTCTACCTTCATGCTTCTTATTCCTTGGCTTGGGGGTGAAGCTTCTAGAGTTGATTGGTTGCTTCTACTTGGCTGGGTGGTTGCTCCATAGTGTGTTTTCCATTGTGTTTTATCTTGTAAGCAAGATCTTAGGGAGCTTCCCTTATACATCCCCCTCCAATTTTTACTTCGTTCCGCCTCCGTTTGCTACCCCAGATCCACATTTGATTGCAGGCTGTCCAGCACCCACCTCCACCCTCATACTTGCCGTTTTCCAGCCTTTTCGACGCATTTTCCAGCAGATATTGCAGCATTACTTGGTGGCTGTTCAGTGCTTCCATAATTGGCATAATTTCCAACTACCCTTTTCAGCACACTTTCGTTTGCAGTTGCGAGGTACTACTTACACTATTTGTTACGTCTTTTCATTGGCGTACGTACCTGTTGTGACGACTTATGTCCTCTCCGTCAATTTGTCCACTTGATTAGCATCGTGTCTCGCATTTAGTAGTTTCCTCCTTATGGCACATTCACCTATCCCGAGTGAGACTGTTCAAGAGAACCTATCCGATCCGTTTCGTCGCATGGATGATACCCTTTCTGGCCTCGTTCTTCGCCTAGATATGGTTATGACCGGCTTTGCCACTATGAAATCACAGATTGATTCTTTACAGCCTCATGGTCCTGGTAAAGTTCTTGTTTATCCTTCATTTGGGACTCCCCCTCCGTTTGGATTTCCATCTTCTTTTGTTAGTCAGCCTGGTGGTGTGAACAGTTCATTCCTCCTACCAGTTATGGACTTGGCTCATTACATTCACCGCATCCATTCTTTTATTGTTATTATGCATAAGCAGGCCTAAGGGCCCTTTTTATTCATATACTGGCCTTGGGCCCTATTTGGTTATATTTTTAGGACTTGGTCACATTGATTTGGAGTGGGAGTCCTCCTATTGGGAGGGCGCACTATTTTCCCTCCAAATCCTTTTCCCTCCCTTTTTTGAATCCTCCATTTGATTTAGGGAGAGGGTATAAGTAGGGCAGCATTGTATTCCTTTACTCAGTTTATGATAATTGCTCCTCTTTAGCCTCCATAATCATTCAAAGCAGGAAAGAGAGAGATTAGGGAGGCTAAAGAGAGAGATCAATATCATCAGCTGAATGACAAATGACACAGTTTCCCTACTTATAGCCAAGAGGAAGCCCTAAAAGGAAGCTTCCAGTGGCTAGGGCCCAACTGGGAGGGATAATAGTGCACCCTCCAAGAAGGCCCCCACTCTCCAGTAATATGTTCAAATGGCCTAATAATGAATAATAAGGCCAAAGGCCAACCATATAGTCTGAATGTCACTAATGAATAAAAAAGGGCCCAAGGCCTGCTTATGCATAAAGTAAAGTAACTGTAAATGTAAATGGACGCGGCGAATGTAATGAGCCGAGTCCATAACTACACGGAAACCCAATTAGGAAGCCAAATAGTGTGATCAACACACACTTCAATAGGGCTGTTAAAGGTGCCCTACTGCTTGCTGAAAATCTGCAATTTTCCAGCCACAAATTTGCCCTAACCCACAATAGGGTATGCTGAATATTGGGCGCCCTCCTTCACAACTGCAAACCTGAGAAAAAATACAGCAAGGTAAGAAGGCTCCAAAACCTCAAATCAGAAGCAGATTTTTGGGCGCCCTTCTCCAAACAAAACTTGCTGAAAACCGGCTGCAAAAAAATCAGATTTGAGATGCTGATTTTTGGGCACCAAAAATTGCTCCTCCAAGATCTGTGATGGGCACCCTCCAACCTGAAAAGAGACAAAAAAGCTGATCCAAACTCCACTTGGAAAAATCAACAGGATGCTGGAATTTCAGAACAAAAAGTAGAGTAGCTCCTCTTCTGGTAGGGCACCAACATACAAGCTTGCTGCAGATCCGGTAGCTCTGATACCATGCAGGAAAACAAGAGTCAAGGCACCAAGATCTAGCTATCAATCAATCTCCACAAGACACAAGAGAGAAGAGGTTGGGCGCCCTCCTCTAAGAGAGAGAGAGAGAAAACAGCAACACAAGTAATGGAGAGCAATGCTTAGCCAAAACTGAAAAATGTGACACAATAAGCCAATATGTACTCTACCTACTTACTACATGTAGGGCACCCCCAAAAGTCAAGATAGGGCCCCTAAACCAAATTAGACCTCTAAGGACCCATGAGTCAGTACATGACCAAAATTGGGTCCATCACAAATTAAGACAAACTTAACATGGCCTAAATAACTAAATACCCATGGTTACACAAATCTCGACCTTTTGGGTCAAAGTAACCTATGGATTAACTTTAACATAGTCATTTATTTCTAACAGCACTTTCCTTTATTCATGTTGGTCACAATCATGCACTTGCTAGTATTGATTCTCAGGATGACTATCAGTTGGTTACCGGGAAGCAGTTTATGTGTAGCCTGCCAAAGGCTCAAGGTGCAGCTCTTCTTTCCATTCAGAGTACATCAGTTGCTGCTTCTCTTTCACCATCTGTGGGTCCTCTTCCTCAGGTGATTTCTGACTTATTGCACAGGTATTCTGTTGCCTTTTCAAAACCTATGTCTCTGCCACTATTACGTGATGTCAACCACCATATTGATCTTATTCCTGTGCCACCCCACCTTCTCGTGCACCATATCGTATGTCTAAAGTCGAACGTGATCAGGTTCAGCTCCATATTGCTTCTCTTTAACGTCAGGGCCTCATTGTACCTAGTCATAGTCCCTTTGGTGCCCCTATTCTTCTTGTTGCTAAAAAAGATGGAACCAAACGCCTCTGCATTTTCTACCATGCCTTGAACAAGCTTACTATCCGTGATCAGTATCCTATTCCTCATATGGATGACCTTTTTGATCAACTTGGCACTTCATCTATCTTTTTCGAGCATAAGACTGCATTTCGTACTCACTCAGGTTTGTATGAGTTTCGTGTTCTTCCTTTTGGTGTTTAGAATGGTCCACCCATGTTTTATAATGCTATGAATAATGTTTTACGTTCTCTTCTTGGTGTTTGTGTTTTAGTTTATTTTGATGACATTCTTGTTTTTAGTACTTCTACGTCTGACCATGTGTCGCATCTCTCATCTGTGTTTGAGTTACTTGTTAAGCATCAGTTGTTCGCTAAATTGTAGAAATGTTCCTTTGCTGTTGCGGAGATTGAGTTTTTGGGTTTCCTTGTTTGTGATGGTCGAAACACTAATCTAGTGGACATTTTGGCAGCTTCATCTCCAACTATCGCTTGCTAGCTTTTGTCATATTTGGGAAGATTTGGTGCCCTCTTTTGTGGTGATTTTTTCAACACTTCCTTGCTAGATATATTTTGACACATTGGAGGCAGCCTTTATCCTTTTTGGTATCCACTTTGGTGGGTATACTCGCACCATCCTTGCCGGTTTTTTTGTTGTGATGAGGCAATGCAATTACAGTCTACTTTCCGAACAAACGTCCAAAAACCTAAGATTGGGCTATACTTGACTCTCAATGGTTGGTCCAATAGCGCGATCTTGTTCAAATTCCTTCCCAAACTAGTGACTTGAGCTCCTAAACTGATCATTTCAAAAAGTTATTTTACTTGTTCATTGATCTTCATACTAAGGAGCCAATTTCCTGCTACATTGTTGGCCTCTATGCTGCCCTCAAGTAAGAAGTTACTTTCCTCCTTATTTGATGTCGTCTCCCTTGCCACTACTTATTTGATGCCATCTCCCTTGCCACTACTTTACAGCATAAGTATCCTGAATTTCCTTCTTGTGTCTCTCATCCTTCCCGTTCTACTTTTTCACATCAAAGTCCTCCCTTTTTTGTTCGTATTCCCTCCCCATTCACTTCATCTTCTGCACATCTCACTCCCTCTCCTCAACTTGCTTATATTCGTCATTATTCTCCCACTAAGTTTGCTAAGATATGCTCTAAGCATAAAATTTCCCATTTGTGAGCCCTAGTCATATGGCCTGAGATTGTGCCGTCCACTGCTACTACTGTTGTATACTTCCATGACCCTGACCTTCTTATCTAGATCTTTGAAGATCCTCTTGATTTGGAGTCCTACTTATCCTACTCCATCCAACACCAACCTTGCTGACCTTGCTCCTGCCAAGTGTCCTACTCAACTTGCTTAGGCTACTGGGCTAGTACGCCCACAGTCCCCGCTCTATTCGGCTTCATGTCCGTATCATTGGTCATGAGTTTATCACTTTACTAGATACCAGCAACACTTGTTCTTTTCTAAGCAGCCACGTTTTCTCACGTATATTTGCTACTCCTATTGCCACTGCTCAGCCATTACATGTTAAGGTTGCTAGTTCCCACACTTTTTCGAGTATTAAGATTCTTTAGGGCATTGAGTATCGGATTGGGAATTTCGTTCGGCAGGCCGATTTTCATATCGTTCCTATCGAGGTTAGCTCAGCTTTGCTCGGCACCATTTTGTTCAGGGTGCAGTACGGCTTCTATTGAGAACCTTGCACCACGATATTATGGTCCTTATCATATTCTCCAGCGCTTGAGTCATGTTACATATCGACTTCAGCTTCCTTCTAGTACTCGTGCTTGTGACATATTTCATGTGAGCCTGCCACGTGCTTCTATTGATGAGATGACATCAGCATCAGGATTTCCTTGTTCAGCAGGATGGTCAACTAGTTGCAAAGACTGCCTGCGTATTGAGGTTTTCTATCATACGCCCTTGCTTGCTTATTAGGCTCACACTTTGGCTACCACTCTTCAGTCCCGAGATGCTCCTACTACTATTACAGTTGAAGTTATTGCTCCTGTTGATGTCCATCCCTAATAATGTTTTTCTACATGCTCACATTGTGGGCAATGTTTTTCAATGGAAGAGAGTTATGGACTCCTCTCATTTTACTCATCTCGCCATACGTTTATCACAAATATATAGCTTTGTTATTTATTTGTTGACCACAAGCCCTTTTCATTCATGTACAGGCCTAAAAGCCTTTTCTCTATTCATTCATGTTTACTACTTTTAATAGTTCAGTACTTGGAGTCAAGGCCCTTTAGGAGGGCCTCGACTCCAAGTACTCCCTTGATTTTCACTACAAAAGTCCAAACTCCCTTGATTTTCAATTTTTGCTTTTAAGGTTCCTCGAGGGAGTATAAGTAGGCCATATGTACATTTATTCTCAACATATGAATTTGGTAGTGCTTGGGCTCATCGTGGGACAACTTTTGCCTTTGCTAAAGGCTTTAGCCATTGATGATGTGTGATGCTCTTTATCATTCTTTATGGAAGATTGCTAGAATGTCTCATGTATTGTCAATTTATGCTTCATCGATACTAAAATCAATGATTTAGTTCATAACTTTCACCCTAACTTTTTAGTAACACACTTTTCAATGGAAAAGAAGCATAACGCAGGTTTTAGGTGTTTCTGGACTTTGTTGAATACATATTAATGTTTCACTCAAATGCTTTAGCTTTTGATTTAACAATCAACCGCAACATAGAGAACATTGCCAACATCTTCGCTTTTCATTCTTTGTTCACATCTATAGTTCATATTGATATAGGAAAGAAAAGATGACAAGAGATAAACTAAATTATTCATCATAAGCATGTTTCACCATTTCACATTTTGTGATTTCATAAGGTAAAATGACAAAAGATATGGATGAGCACCAAATTCAATTACCAAGAACATTTCCATGCAAGGATCCATATCTCAAAAATCGAAGGCCACCGGCATTTGTAGAAACATTCCCTCCAATTTGACAGCTACCCTTTGCTCCCAAGTCAAGCGGCATTGTAAATCTGCACAAAGGCTTTTTTAGATTGTTCGTGGAGACTCCAATACCAGGAAATTTTGTTAGGCGCCACTTTAAACATGAAGAAAATCTAGCACTTTTGGTATGTACTCAAATGATGGAATCTAGTGTTTCACAATCTGTCATAATTAAAGAATGCGAAAGAACAAACTTATGACTATTAAAAATGTCATTCCTTGCTCTTATATGTGCAACACAAGTCTTACATAGATGGTCACAAAGCATACAACATGAGAACACTAATTTTGAAAATTGCAAATTACCAAACTTAGTATACATGTAAAGATAATAGTCAACAAGATGTCTCCAATAGTATATTCTCAAATATATAAGCTACAAAACACATATGAACCTATAGTATCTTTATTACGGACATATATGATTTTTATAACAGTTGAAGAGGGGTTCAACCAAAAGTTCAGGGAGAAAGATTGCTAGGAATGGAGCTATTGATAGAATGGCCTGCATACAAGGGTGGGAGATCCCTAGTGCCACCCATTTTACCCAAAAGAGGTCGAGGATTTGGGCATAAGCTATGCTAGGGCCTTTCTCTACCACGTGTTAGCTAGAGCTAGAGATGGATGAAGTGTCAGTCGATTTGGACATGGGTGTCTCCCATCTCGTTATCCTAACTTGACAAGGCACAAGTTATGAAAATTCTCAAGCATAGAGTATTACATGTACAAAAGTAGACAATGCATGATGCATCACATAGCAATCACCAACTAAGAACATTGTATGACTATCAATAGCTGCCTTTAAGAGTAGTTGCACATCTTTTGTTTGTAGTATTTGAAGGCTCTTCGGGGATCCTTCCAAGAAGCTCTTGATAGCGATAATAAAGTCCCAAGTAGGTTTGTACCCTACCACTTGGTCGATGGCCCAGTACCATAAAATTAAACTTCATCTGTTTGCAACTTCCCCCTCTTAACAAATATTTTCTCCTCAATATTTGGCAATAAGAGAACAAACTCTAGATTAATGCTAAAATATAAAGCTTCTGTGTCAGCTATGAAAATGCATATGCTCATTGGTACTCCAGTGAAACAAGCTGTTAGTTATGCCACGTCATACTGGACATGACCCGAAAGTAATTTCATTTTATGATAGAAAGACACGTGCCTCTACAAAATCAGTGGACTATGCTGATTTTTCAGACTTTGCTCTTACATCTCATGGAGATGTTGCAGAAGAACCTATTTTCTATGAGCAAGCCAAGGGAGTAAAATGTTGGGAGGATGCGATGCAAGATGAGTATGACTCACTTATGAAGAACCAGATTTGGGTTCTTGTTGATCTTCCTCATGGGAAGAAGGCAATAAGGCAGATGGTACCATTGAAAGGGACAAGGCAAGGCTCGTTGCCAAAGGCTATGCTCAGCAAAAGGGGATTGATTATGAGGAGACTTTTTCTCCTACTGCTCGGATGACTACCGTGAGGGTAGTAACCTCTTTGGCTGCCCACTTTGGTTGGCGTTTGCGGCAACTTGACATAAAGAAAACATTCCTCAATGCTGATCTCAATGAGGAAGTGTACCTTAAACAACCTGCTGGCTTTTTGGTTGAAGGCCAAGAAGATAAAGTTTGTCTTCTCAAGAAGGCACTTTATGGACTGAAGCAAGCTCCGAGGATGTGGTATCAAAAGATACATGCCTACTTTTGTGATCGAGAGTCTACTAATAGTCCTAGCGAATCTACTCTTTATGTCAAGCATACTTCAGATTATATCATCATCATTTTGCTTTATGTTGATGATATTATTATTACTGGAAATAATGACCAACAGATTGATGCCGTAATACTTGATCTTGGTATGGTTTTTGAAACCTCAGATTTAGGCCTATTGCACTTTTATCTTGGTCTTGAATTTGTACAAGAAGGGGCTGGAATTTTCATCTCTCAAAAACACTACATTGGGCAGAATTTTAAGGAGTCTTTGACGAATGGAGTGCACGACATCTTGCCTTTCAAACATGCATCACAGGTGGTCGAACTGGCTGCATTCGAGATGTTGACCCCTGTTATCGCTCCATGATGACTTGTCTGGTAAAGTGCTATTGACTTCATGTGGCAGAGTCTTCTGTGCCACAGAGTGTCTGGCGAGTCGTCATGAGTCTGATGCACCTGATCTTCAGGTAGGCGTACCTTCAGATGATATAGGTTACCTTTCCTTCTGCCTTGAGCGATGAGAGTATTGGTACTAACGTCAATCACATAGCATGCTTAGAAAACGTCACACGCATCTCTGCATCTGCTATTCTTGTTACAGAGAGCAAGTCTTGTCTTCACTAAGGCGTTGCCTAGAGTCAGATTTGAAGCTTTATGCAAAGCTTTAAATTTGATACCACGTGTTGGTTTTGTTACATAGTGAAGATTTCAGTTTTTGCATTGTCATTTAAGGAGGGTGTTAGAAATAAATGACTATGCTAAAGTTAATCCATAGGTTACTTTGACCCAAAAGGTCGAGATTTGTGTAACCATGGGTATTTAATTATTTAGGCCATCTTAAGTTTGTCTTAAGTTCAGTTGGACTCAATTTTGGTCATGTACTGACTCGTGGGTCCTTAGGGGTCTAATTTTGTTTAGGGGCCCTATCTTGACTTTTGGGGGTGCCCTACATTTAGTAAGTGGTTAACCTTAGGGTTTGGTGGCATTTGGTCACATCCAGGTAGAGTACTTAGATGCTCATTGTGTATTCCATTTTTACAGTTTGGCTAAGCATTGCTCTCCATTGCTCTTGTTGCTGTTTTCTCTCTCTCTCTCTTAGAATTGGGCGCCCAGCCTCTTCTCTCTTGTTTTCTGTGGAGATTGATTGATAACTAGATCTTGGTGACTTGACTCTTGCTTTTCCACAAATTTTCCAGCAAGTGTACTTTCATATTAGTGATGAAATTAATGATGCACGCCGGATCTTTCAATGATTTATGATTCTAGGCTATGTTTTGGTCAAAATTGCTTGGTTTTTCATGCTTTTTGACACAAAATAAATAGTAAGAACCAAAATCTAGCAAGATCAGATCAATTAGATGGTTATAATTCTGTAAATTGGTTTGCATGTGCGAGAGAAAGAGTTGTGCGTCATGAATTTCCACTTTATAGTGAAAAAAAAATCGGAAAAGAGCTAAAAATCATGATTTTTGCTTGTCTTTTCATAAAGTTGGATGGTAGGTGGCTGTAAAACACCATGTAAAGCTTGTAAAGAGGTGAATCAAAGTCTTTGAAGCTTTCCTTAAAGTTAGAGCCAAGAATTCCAGCAATTGAACTTGTAGGAAGTCAAAAACGTTCAAAAAATGACCATTTTTGGTGATTTTTGGGGGATGGATCTCTCTAAATCCATAAGGAGATCATTCTGGATTTTGTTACAGCATGATTAGCATTTCTTTTTACCTTCCCAGCAAGCTATCAGACCTGTAAATTGATGGCCGGTGGCTTATGCTTCATGTCCATCAAGTTTGAAGCTATTTTGACTTCTAAAAATCAAGAAATCTTTGTTCTCAGCCCATACTGCTTCTTAGGACCTGTATGAATGCTTCGTGGAAGTCTAATAGACCATTTAAGACTGTTGGTAGCATCACTTTTGGGCTTGATGAGGTGTTTGCATGTTTTTTGATCAATTGGTTTAGAAAAAGTGCGCCCTCCTACATATTTTTGGCTGCTCTGATCTCACACGTGTGAAGCCTAGGTGGCAGGCTGATGTGGCAAGTGTCTTGATCACTAGGTCTCCCTCTGTTCTGAGCTTTACAACACCCAATTTGGTGTCTTGTAGCCAAAGTTATGATCATCTAAAGTTTTGCAATTTTGTGAGTAAAATTGGCAAAAATTTGAAATTGTTCTGATTGCATGCTATTCAATTTCCTAATTTCTGGTACTGTGCTTGCATGGAGTGATTGCATGTTGATTCTCAAAGTGATTCTGACATGCATGAGAGATTCTCATTTGTTTTGAGTGGTTATACGCATGTGCTCTGACAATTAGGACACAAATCAGGATATATGGCTGACAATTTCCGTAGAATTGAAATTTACGTAAAATTCCGTAAAGTCAAAAAAAGCAGTTAATGTCGCATGTTATGCATGCCTGATAGACATTAATTCAGTAAGATTAGGAATCGAACAGTGATCGTTTTTTCGATTTCAATTGCCTAGATACTAACAGTGTTTTTGACAAATTTTTAAGACTACGTAAAAAAAAAATTAAAAATTAAAATCCGAAAATCAAAATTTTCAGTCTTTTCCAGTTTCTTGAATTATCTATGAAATGTATTAAAATTAGTGAATTGACCATACTGGAGCCAATTTTAGTCGGATTTTGGTCAACTATACTTCACTAAATAGTTAATCAGTTATTAATTAATTTTAGTAATTTCTAGGAATAGATCAATCAAGATAGACGAAGAAACTTCAAATCAAGCTGCAAATCCATGTACACCATCCTATATGGTGATTTGCCAGCAGTTGAGTACGGCGCTCAATGATATGAATAATCGGAATCAGATGAGAGATCAGCAAATGGAAGTTCTTCTGAACCAGGTCCACACTAAATGGGGTTAGTACAAGGTTTGGGACAATGTATGCATGTGTAGAGTTATCAATAGTTATTCTATAAATAGAGGATCCATGCATAGAGACTATTCTAGATGAATCTATGTATAGGGGAGTTAGGACCTTGCATGACCATGTGCACAGGTGGTTCTAGGCTCCTAATCCTTGACTTGGGGGTGAAGCTTCTAGAGTTGATTGGTTGCTTCTACTTGGTTGGGTGGTTTCTCCATAGTGTGTTTTCCATTGTGTTTGTCTTGTAAGCAGGATCTTGAGGAGGTTTCCCTTATAGTATCAATTGAGACATTCAAGAATAGTTGTGGCCTAATTCATCGAGAGCTATCAGTGATCTTATGATTTAGGTGAGGCATATTCTCCATGAAGTGGGCAATGGAAATATGGGATGCCATGCCTACAATCTAGTGGATTGACAAGTCATTCTAGTTATCTCCTGTTAGACTCCAAATCTAAAACTTCACTTAAAACCTAGCTTATCCCGTGCACAGCAATCCGCAATGTCGATCCTAGTCGATTTCCCTGCATGTACAAACATCAGAGCACACGAAACATGGTGGAGCTGGCTGCCTTGTCTCCTCCCAACCTTTGTTGCATAGATTATGATGAGGAATGCCTCTCCCTAGACTCACTTATGCACAATCCTCAAGCACCCCTTAACCCCTTTTTGTTGCTGCTGCGCGGTTTGTTGGGCCTCTTGGACTTTGGCGGCTGTGTCAGTTACTGACTTGAAGAGGGCCTTTATGTAATCTTGAAAACTAGCCTCATTCTTTTTCAGCTTCGAGACCTCGTTCTTCTCCGCCTGCTCATGTTGTTGCGCTATCTGCAGGTCCTGCTGGAGTTGAGCAAGCTCCACTTGCAACTTGGTGTTGTTGGTTGCGAGATCTACCACTCGGCCGTCTAGTGTAGATTTGGCCGCTACGAGCCCCTGGAGCAATGTACCCAGGTGTTGGTAGGCCGTCGTGACGTCATGTGGCCCGGCTGGTGTTGTGATGCTGAGTGGGCCTGGTTGAGATGTAGCCCGAGGTGCTTGTGTCGTCGTCTTCGTTAAAAATTTCCTATCCCACAATTCCATGCACAGTCGACACTTGCCACTTGGCAGTACTCTGACACATAAGCAAGTGAGTAGGCTACTGACATGTGTCACTCAAACACTGGACCAAGTGTCCCAGTGAGCATGTGACACGTGTCATGTTTGACCGGTCAACCCTGACACATGTCACTCATTCACTAGACCAAGTGTCCCAATGAGCATTGACATGTGTCCCGTTGACTAGCCAACTCTCCTACTTTTTAGGAGGTCAGTCCAGCCACTCCTAATAAATGACCCAGTACCCCATGCCAAAGCTAAGCACGACTATTTGAGGTCCAGTGCCAACTAATTACAGTTTATTTACAATTTACTTACAAAGGTCACCACAGGCTGGCAACTTACCCATTTCAGTAATTACACTGATTACAGAACGTACATGTGTCTCTGAAAACTGTAAATAACCGGGACAAGAAATAAAGGCTCTAACATCCCTTCCCACTCAAAAACGACATCGACCACAATGACCAAACTAGGGTACTGTGTACGGTCTCCCAAGCAGCATCTGCAAGAGGTCTTCCATGCCAAGCAACTAGATATATCAAAGATCAGGCATTTCTCCCGCCTATTGAATATCCTTGTTGGCTCATGGATCTCCTCTCCATGCTCCTGAATAGAGTCACAACTAACTCATCTCCGTACACCGGAGTTGTTGACAACAACTGGCCTAATCAAGCCTCTTACGATAACCAGCATCCCATACTACTGGCGATTGCACTCGGCTCTCACTAGCACCACGATTGCTTGTCTTAAATTTTTTCAACTAACTTAAGCACCTTACTCATAAAGTTAGAAATCAGCTGTACTAGGCGCTTTGAGGAATTCCCACCGTAACAAGACTAGTAGGCCTAAAACCATATTGGACCACCAAAAGTTACATAGGATCATCTCATAGGTCCAATCCACAACCGGATGACTAGCACCAGTACTATCATAACATAAATGCAAAATTTCCCTACACAGCCCTTTACTAACTGCAATGGGGGATTTGCTATTTCCTTAAACTATACCATCTGCCATGGTATACTTCAGGCAAGTGTGAGCAAAGAGATTAGAGCTCTCCTTCTGAGACTCTACTTGGCCAAGATTTACCTCTCTCACAACCTCCTTACAATAAACAATGAGGATCCTCTTGCTGAATTTGTCTGATCTCAGCAATTAGGTCATTCTCTATGACCACAAAAGGCATCTGATACAATATACGAGATAATGCATCAGGCACACGATTTTCGATACCTTTTCTATATCGAATTTCTAAATTTTTGCATCAATTCAGCCCACCTAGCTAATTGCAATACAACTCTTACGAGCAAGGTTGAGCTTCTCACTCACAAAGGTCACTGGCCTACCCTCTTGCATCAGAATTGTCCCAACGACGATATTACCCGCATCCGTTACAATGACATGGTTTCTAAGGGTCTACTATCTTTAATGAGTCAGCCACGACTTGTTTCAAAGCGTCGAAACTTCACTGCTGAACTTCATGTTGTTGGGGCATTAGTCAATCAAAGGCATAACCAAAAAGTTACAATGACCGAAACAAGTTCTGAAGGCAGTCTTATGCACGTGCACTTCATGAATTCAAAGTTAATGATTTCCATTCCTCAAACAACTTGGTTAAAACAGTAGCATTGTACAATACCAGATCATCAATATGAGGAATAGGATATCGATGGTTGACAAACTCCATTGGGCATCCCATACCGTCCTTTTCTCCTCGAGAGTTCAAGCGTCGATAAGCCCACACACATACGCCATGACCCGTTTGTTGGTCTAGGTTCCTAAGTAGGCCAACTTGTTCTTGACATATGGTACTTTTTGGAACCAGCAGTAAACATATCAAAAAATGACAAAAACACATATACTTACAACAAACCCCCACATACTAAGCTGCCATGATCAAAGGTCCTGGAGGCACTTCAAACTCACCTCAAAGTGAATAGATTCTACCATCTCGCACACATGAGTACCCCAAGCGATGTAGAGCTTCCGTGCTACGTGCCAACATATTCCCAATACCACATCAAAACACACCAAACACATTATCTTAATATCCAATTTAATAACCTAACTCTGAATGATTAAGGGCATACCCACAACCCTGAAATCTCCCCCAACAATACCCTTTCCATTAGCCCTCACGACTGTGTACTAGTACAGGGACGGTTGTGTGCTCACAGTCAACCTTTCAATCAGAGTCAAGTACGTTATGAGAGGACCTAGTGTCACGTAGGACCTAGTGTTATGAGAGGACCTACTGTCAAGTAGAACACACATTCATACCACACAACTGTCCAATCATAACAATCAAGAAGTACTTGGAAATTGATACATGTGTTGCGTCATTTTCAATTATTGTGGCAAACGAAATAACATCAACCTTACCTGATCATCGACACTTTCACAAGATGAAGAGTACTTCCTTGGAGTTCATCCTGCTCCAGCTCTTCAATAGCCATAGGTGCTCGTGCCTGCTTCACTAGAAAATTGCATGAAGTCCGCAATGGATTCCGTGGACATTCCTTTCGCATGCATCCTACCAAGTAACCAAAGCGAAAACTTCTCATTTGGAACACTCTTGGTCATGCAGCCATAGCAACAAAGATCGTTGGCCCCTTTTGCGGATTGCCCATACAATCGTTGTCCCTAGAAGCTACAACTACTTGTCGCACTGAAGGACGCTGACCACTTTGGACTTTAGACCGCCCATACAATCCTTTGTCCTCGGAAGCCCCTGCTCCTTCTCCTGGTCACTAGAAACGTGCCTTTGCACAAATTGACTTTTAATCCTTTTGAGCCTCTGGTTACCCCAAGACCCAAAAAACCGCCTGAACCTTATTACCATGTTTCAAAGTGCTATATGAACTACTCCTTGGAGGCTACGAGTCTGCTTCTTTACAGCGAAAGGTTTTGAAACTTCCATGCAAGCCCTCCACAAAATGAAACACTTGAACAATCATACCGCTTTAGGTTCCTGTGAGGATCTTGATGTCTTCAACATTCAAGGATTTGTTGAAAAATCACCTCCATAGCATCCACCTTAGCTGCCACTTCTTCAACCCTAATTAATCTGGTGCTAGTACCCTCCTGTGGATCCATAATTATGGCTTTCCAAACCTGCCAACCCAAGTTAAGGTCTAAAATGAGAGTAATCAAGTGTTTTTCGCTCACAAAACCATCTTCCGAAGTGTGCACCAGGTCTGTCCTGGCTGGAACAGCCTTCAATAGCCTTCAATAGCCCTTATTTTCCTTGCAAATCCATCAAATTCACAGAAATCGAGTATCCCTACACCATGCCACAGCAGTACACAGCCAATCATAGGTTACTAGGTTGATTTCGGCGACAATTTGAGATCAAGATCAAAGCCTCTTTGCTCCCAGCTCTGCGCCGCTGTAATCTGATCCTGATTCACAATCGCAGCCCGATTCTGATTTTTGCAACCTTCCTCTGAATGCAAACCTACGCTCTGATACCAAATGTCAGACTCCAAATCTGAAACTTCACTTAAAACCTAGCTTATCCCGTGCACAGCAATCCGCAATGTCGATCCCTGTCGATTTCCCTGCATGTACAAACATCAGAGCACACGAAACATGGTGGAGCTGGCTGCCTTGTCTCCTCCCAACCTTTACTGCATAGATTATGATGAGGAATGCCTCTCTCTAGACTCACTTATGCACAATCCTCAGGAACCCCTTAACCCTGACCTTTCCTAACGTCGACACATGGCCAATTCCATGCACAGAGTCGACACTTGCCACTTGGCAGTACTCTGACACATAGGCAAGTGAGTAGGCTGACATGTGTCACTCATACACTGAACCAAGTGTCCCCATGAGCATGTGACACATGTCATGTTTGACCGGTCAACCCTGACACGTGTCACTCATTCACTGGACCAAGTGTCCCAATGAGCATATGACATGTGTCCCGTTGACTAGTCAACTCCTACTTTTTAGAAGGTCAATCCAGCCACTCCTAATAAATGACCCAGTACCCCATGCCAAAGCACGACTATTTGAGGTCCAATGCCAACTAATTATAGTTTATTTACAATTTACTTACAAAGGTCACCACAGGCCAGTGACTTAGCCATTTCCATGATTACAATAATTACAAAACGTACATGTGTCTCTGAAAACTGTAAATAACTGGGACAAGGAGTAAAGGCTCTAACATCTCCCACACGCAAAAGAGAACACGGGTATGTATTAGAATTCCAGGTCCAAACTCTATAGATGATTAATTATTCAATATGATGTATGTAGGTGTGATCATAGGAGGATTTCAAAAATATTGGATTTCCGATACCAAGGGCCCAACACAACCTATTCCAATGATGTATGATCCTTCTTTGGGCAGAAATTAAAACATTCCAACAGGCCAATGGGTCTTAATTCAAAATTTAAAGACCATCTCCAAAAAATGACTAATTAGTCAGGCATCCCTAAGTTTCTCAAGACCCGATTTATCTTCTAATCTACTAAACAAAATCATCAATGATTTTTTCTCAAAGCTAAAATAAAATGGCTAGAGTTGGCACGCATCTAGGGCAAATAGAAACATTCAGAATACTTATCAAAATTAACAAAATTCAAGCCCGTTACGTGAATGTAAGGATCTAGCATTTACATGGTAGTGCACTCATATGCATTCATCTCAATGAGATTCATATCTCCATCATGAGGCCCTAGTCTTCAATCAATGTTGCAAAACAACTACATCTCATAAAATCCCGAACTTTGCACACGTAGTATCAAATGCTCTAATTCTCCTTACATCAAAAATTGAGTGAACTTGAAAGCAAACATCCAATGCTAGACTTTGAAGTAACACGTTGAAATCTCATCTCCCTATCAATAAGCATGGTTCTATGATAAGCACTTCACTTTTGATCAGAATCAAATTACTAACATAGTTCTATACAATTCTCAATAATCATTTACTACACATGGTAATCTTGTATCCTCTAGAGCTCAAATCCAAAATTGTTAGTGCATTTGCAAAGTCTGCATTGAGTAGGCTTTAGAATGGATAAACTAGTAGAAAAATTTGTGTACTCATGCCATTTAGCAGACATTGATCCAAAGACTTGAGATAATATATGAAAATCAGACACACCTATAAAAGGGTAGATAATTTCTTAACCTACTTAGCCAAAAAGAAGAATAAAAAATACCTTCCCTATGCAATCCATGGAATTGTACATCATGCCAATGGTGTGCTCAATGCACCAAGCATAAGACGTGTGTGTGTGTGTGTGTGTGTGTGTGTGTGTGTGTGTGTGTGTGTGTGTGTGTGTGTGTGTGTGAAAGTTAATAAAATTATAAGGCTAAAGGTGCAATGATAAGTGCTTCAATATATATAGATATATATATATAAAACATAAACATGTTTAAAGTGTAATAAAAATTGTTCAAGAAGTGGCAACGTATTGATAACACAACAACAAGTATCTACAACTTGTAAGTGGAATGGAAAACAAGATGCATATGTAACAAACATGTATCAAGCAATGATCCTAAATTTGACTGAGGCAAGTTTGTTTTGACATAAGTACAATCTTTTCTAAGTCTACAAATGAAAGCCACCAGTTGTGGTAAGTGTATATCAAAGACATGGAAGCACCACCATCATTGGTTGTATCAGGGATCGAGTCCCATGTTGCAAGTTTCAACCTTCTAGTCTCTTATACACCACCGTTCTCATCCAACAAGTAGATGTTTTTGAGTTAGGAGACTCTAATAATATCTATAGTCATAGTATTAAGTTAGACATCATCATGGTATTTCTAAGAGTATACCACATTAAACAAGTTACTTGCTTGTTATCCACCTAGGTGAAAACTTAATAGTCCACCACAATATAAAGAGAAGCAGGAGAACTGTAACAAGTATAATAAATTTGTCCCCAAGTTCAAAGAAAAACCCAGAACAAAGTTTTAACCTAAATTGTAAGCTTTAGACCACACTCCATGACCAGATGTATCAGTGTGTGTACAGAGATATGCTAGGGAGAAAAAAAGTGGTATAAGACAAGCAAGTAGTAGCTTGACTAATTGGAAGTAAGTGTTTGCCACAACTGTGATGTCAAGCAATTCGGACGTGTACTAGACCATATAGTGCAGCCCCCAACTAATATTAGAAGATTAGGTCTATTTTTACATTCTTTTTCATTAAGTCATTGTAAATACAATCCATGGCATCGCATTAGCTAAAACAACAACTAGATGGTTGCAAATATTCCTAAACAAAAGTAAAAGTAGCATAAAATATGCAACTCAACAACCACACAATCAAAGGCAAAAGCATCAAACCTAACATTTTGTCAAAGAGTTCATATGCTAGGGTTTTTTCCAACACATTTTTGCAGAGTCATTGTCACTAATGCAAAATCATTGTCACTAATGTAGAGTCATTGTCATTATGTAATGCACTGCAAAGCAAGACTTAACTTGACCCATTATTAATTGTGTCCATGTGTGTGAGTGTGTGTGTCTGTGAGAGAGAAGAGAAGAAGAAGAAGAAGAAATTATATTAATGTCTGTTGGGTGCCCAAGGGCACATAAGACAAAAGAAATAAGTACATATCTCGTAGGAGCACTGTCATGTCGGACAACATAAAAAACGCAAGTCTAAGTGGAAAAAAACAATATAGAAATCTCTCTAGCTAGTCAGAAGACACATCGAACATAGAATTTTAAAAAGCATACAAGAGCTTAACCTCCAACTCTGAAGAGGGTACATGTGCTAGAGCTTAACCGCCTGCTCTGCTGAGGAAAGTAAAAGGAAGAATATAATATCAATCTCGGAAAAAACCACTGATACCCATAGAAGTTGTGATCTGTGGCTAGTGTCGAGAATCTCTGGTAGCTTTGGAGGCTCGTGTAGATCTGACAAGAGGTGGTGGCTGAGCACGCCGGGCCTTCGCCCTCACCAGTATGACCACGTCATCATCTGATAGGTCATCACGCTCACGCTTCTGAAAGAAGGTAGTAATAAGATGTTGACCAGAATCAGTCTCCGAAAGGTATCAAAGAGGCTCTCAACATAAGCATCTCTCGTAGTAAAACGCCGACACATCTAGGATCCTGATACTCCAAAAAAATACTGAGGGTAATGGGGGTGTCCCGATACAAACATGATATCGACCACGTATCTCATAGTATATAGGGCATGTGAAGATAAAATGAAACTCATAGTAAGAGAGAGAGAGAGAGAGAGAGAGAGAGAGAGAGAGAGAGAGAGAGAGAGAGAGAGAGAGAGAAAGCTTTATTAACGTCTTTGGGCACCCGTGGGTGCATAAGACCAAAAAGAAAATATGTACAAGCAACAGTGGGAGCATCATCCATAGGAGGACGTGGCCGTAAAATGCTATATACTAGCTACGGATGAAAGTAGAACAAAGCAGAAGTGAAATAAGCCCACAACCCGGGCCAGGTATAACAGAAGAACTACAGAAAAAGTACCAATGCCCACAACCCGGGAGAATAATCAGCGAAGTAAGTGTCAAGTGTCTACTGAGTGGAGTGTACAGTGGGCCCTGATGGAGGCAAGTGGCGACTACATCTAGGCTTTTTCCGCGGTGGCACAGGGATAGGAATCTCATCATCGGAGTCATCAGCATGTGCTCGAGTCTGAAAGAAGCCAGTGAGAAGCAGCTGCTGGGAGTCTAACCCCAGGTGATCTAGTACAGGCAGATGAGACTGACGGAGAGTAAGCATCTCACGAACAAGAAGGCTCGTGGGGGATATCCCATGCACGACCGGCCTCAATAGCAAGCTAATGAGAGGAAATGCGCAACTGCCCAAGACGATAGTGCAGGCCGTGTGATAGGGGCTGTGACAGATAGAGCAGCAACAATGGCAAACCAGAAGGATCCAGAGAGAGGAAGTGTGTCTGGTAATAGCTCAATCGAATGTGGGAAGGTGGGACGGAGCTCCAAGTCTGCTGCATATATCGACGGAATAAATAGCCTCGGATATATGAATGCGCACCACGAGGAAGATCCATGATACAGATGCCCAGATGTCGTAAGAGATCAGACGCCTACTGGTACCAGGATAGCTAGGCATGGGAATCAGCTAGGACACGTGAAGAAGTAACCGCAGCAACTATGTATCTATCCGGGTGAGATGCACGAATCTCCTGAGTCCGCTGAAGAAAAAGAATAAGGCGGAAAAAGCCCTCAAGGATGATAGGAGAAGTAGCAAACTTAGCACATAGGATATCATGAGGGGTGGTAGTCTTGGCACGTATCAAGCGACCCAACATAGTGGCCTGAATGCGGAAAATGCCTGCGTAGTCCCGCAGAGAAAGTCCTAGCAACCAGATCGCGGAGGCATACATCACTGCTGGAACCACCCATGTGTGAAAGAATTGGCATCTAGTAGCGGGATCAAAAATATGATTCACTGTACAACCATGCTCAAACTGGACCAATGTTGAAAGACCGGGAGGAAATGTGTGCAAATGCAGCCTGGCGGAAACCAAGAAGGGGCGCAGTAAACAGGACTCCCAAGTAAGTATAAGAGGCAACATAGGCCTGGGATTGATGAGGAGGTATACGATAGCGGGTGGGTCGAACAAAGAGGGAAGGTGGAGGAGAAGGTGGACTTGGCGCTAGGGAGAAGGAGAGGTAGAGCAGAGGGTGATCAGCGAGGACCAAGGTGGAGAGGCCGCCATAGTTCCAAAAACTGAATGTGACGCTAGCCGGTGCTATCAGGCTGCTCCCATGCCCGAGTACACCAACTTCCTATTCACACTTGGAGAAAAAGCGAGGGTTGCCATTTGTGAATACCACCCGTTGTTGTTTTGTCCTTGCCTCCTGAAAAATAGTTTTACGCTATAACCATTGGCAATGAGTAAGGTCGTCATCTATGTAAATCTGAGAGCCTCGGAGAGTACGACGCGCACGAAGAACTGTCTGCCGGTCGTCCATAGTTTTAAATTTGAGAAATAATACCTTCGGATCATGCTGGAGGCGCCAAGCATACTGGATACATGGAAGTGAGAGCCCCATGCGTGAAGTAAACAAAGAGGTAACTTGGTCCAGTGTTGTGCCCTTAGTAGGAAGACCCCGGAATCTTAAGTTGAGCTTTTTGTCATCCCAGCGTTGTTGTTCTGCCAAGACGCCTTGTACCGTGGTGCCTAAGGAGGGTGCTACAAAAGACGAAGAGGTGGTAGATGATCTCAAGATAGAAGCCCATGATTTGGTCTCACATACTTCTTGCTCGAGAGTAGGTACCTTCTGTACATGTTCCACCGTCTCATGAAGTCGTTGTTCAAAAACGGGAATCCGGGTAGTGCACTCAACAGTGTCATGTATTTGGCACTCAAGTAGGGGAAGCTTACTCATAGATGCCTTAGTATCCTCAACAGCACGGGAGATATTAGGAATGATGTCCCTCTGCAAAGCACTAAGTGCAGCACGAAGAGAAGCAATTTCAGTCTGTTGAGTGTCAATCATGGCAGTCTTAGTAAGCAAATCCGCACGAAGTTCATTGAGTTGTGAAAGAAAAGCGGCAAATTGCTTAGAAATGTACTCATTCAGCAAAAAGATGTTCTCGGAAGTGGTGTGCCACGTGTAGGTGTGGCATGTGTCTCCCATAGCAGCTGAGGACAAAGCAACGACTTGTGGCGGTCGAGCGCTGACAAAATCGGTGGGCATGGTGGACGCAATTTGCAAAGTACGAAGCGAGAGCCTATAACATAAACTTCTTAGCACGCTTTGTGCGCAAGACAAAGCTTGGAGGCAGGCGAAACGAAGCCGTAGGATGATTTGCAAGAAAGAGATGAGAGGAAGCAAAACCCTAATCAAGCAGTTTCACGGAAATAAGCGTAACTTTTTCATACAAAGTCCGATTGACCCGAAAATTGATCAAATAGAAGGTAAGACAGAGCACTACGCAGTTGTCAAACTGTACTTGCAGTACGGTACGGATCCTTACGGACTATACGGATTTTACATACTGCGAAAATTTTGAGATAAAGAAAAATCAAATTTTCAAAACTCAAACTGTTGAGGATCTATTGCAAAAGGATAGCAGCAATGAAATCTTGAGAAACAAGCTTAGAGTAGCTAAAAGTGATGCAAGAAAGTGTCATGCACATAAAAGGTAGATCTAGCCACAAAGAAAGCTAGAAAGAATTGAGAGTTGCATGGAGATGGAAGCAGTGAGGAGATGATGGCTGCGTGGAGATGGAAGCGTGGAGGTGGATATGCACACAAGAGAGAGAGAGAGAGAGCATTATTAATGTCTTTTCCATGCAAAAAGGCATATAAGATAGATAAAAGTACATGTCAAGTATGTGGTAATAGTGGGAGCGTATATAAACGTCTCCAGAAACTATGCATAAAAAAAGAACAACATAACTATATACTACAAACTGGAGTCAGTAAGTAGGAGCATTAAAAAAACTAAATGTAAAGCATATCATCCTACACTGTTGCTAAAAAAAGGATGTGATACGAGTTGTAGCATGAGGTAATACTGCTCGTCGCTGACGTCGTCTAGGAGGGCGAGAGCTGTGTGTCCTCCTGATAGGACAAGTAGTGCGAGCTGCACCATGACTATGAGTGGTGTACTATCTCTAATATCTGTGAGGCGGTGCATCATCATCATCATCATCAAACTCTGTGTCTCGTCGTGGTCATCTCCTAGAAAAGGAGGTAATCTGAGCCTGAGAGCTGGGATGCGGTTGATGAGGTGACTGGTACATATCATGTCGTAGCAGGAACATCTCTCGTATGATAAGTGCAACACAGCAAGGGTCCTCTTATGCTATGAGTGATCGAAGTGTAGTGGGTATGTCTCGGAATAGGCAGTGGTATCTCTCTCTGATCTCATAATATATAGGGCACCTGAAGATGGAGTGCTCCTCATACTCCACCTCATGCAAAGAACATAGTTGGCATAATCTCTTTTCCCTCGAGGTGCCCTGGAATCTCCCTGTCTCAATAGCCAGCTGATGTGATGATACTCTAAGCTGACACAATGTGAATCGAAGGCTGTGTGATAATCTTGAGGCCAAATATCAAGTAGAACCCAGTGGTATCTTGCTCCAAGAAATGAGCCTGTCGGGCTTAACCCCCAATTGACGTCGCCAGGAACGATCAAGGCAGGATCTGTATAAAAACCGTCTGATGTATTGGTGAGGGGAGATCTAGGAGAGAGGAATTACACTAGCAGCACGTAGCTACAATCACCAAAATCAAGAATACACTAGTGACAGCCCTATGGGTATACTTAAACCCTCCAAGGCCCCTGCACCACTAATAGTGCACTGTGACACTTCACTGGAAATATCAACAGCCTAACTAGGCCACATCCACTTCTCCTATGAGTCACTGTTAGACCCATACAAATCCCATCATCTTGAGTTTTAGGCCTCCAACCATTAGATATGAAATGTGTATGGGTCTAACAGCGACTTATAGGAGACGTGGATGTGGCCAATTAGGTTGTTGATGTGTTTAGTGAAGTGTCACCATGCACTACTAGTGGTGCATGGGCTTTGGAGGGTGCACGAAGACACATGTGAATGTTTAGGATGCATGGTCTAAATCATTGGAAAATCATCCCTCTTCTATGAGACAAGCACTTATTTTGCTACGTTGAAGATTCCAAGGGAGAGCCACTGATGTGCTGCCTTCACATCCTGAAAGGGTCGATTCATGATAGGTGAAACTGCAGCTCCACCAGCGATCAGATACCCTCCAGCTATCTGCCTGATACAAACTGCCTCCTGCAACCTAAAACAGTAGTGTGCCAATCTGTCTGTAAACTGCTATCAGGTCTGTCTCCTAAACATGCTATTTGTGACCTCCAACCAGCAACAAACTAACTAATCTTCAAATAGCGATCAGATTTTTATCAGTGTCTTGAAACTGAATTTTTAGCAATCTGCTTTGTTCTATAATCTGCCTTGCAGAAAAAGTCTCCAACAATATTCAAACAAAACATTGCAGCGCTCCAACGCACCAGCCTTCCAAATTTCTCAGCCTTCAATCAATCTATTTCCAGCAAACAACGGATCCTTTTCAACAAACTGACTCCAGACCTCCGATTCCTTGAAATGATTCAATTGATGATGAAACCACTTCTAGATTCAACCCTCCTATCAAATGCAACCAAGATCATCCTACGGATCCCCGTTGTCCTCCTAGCAACATTGACTCCGAGTTTTGCTGTCCTACAGCAACCTGAAATCTGAGGTAGATTTCATATTGTCCTCCTAGCAACATTGACTCCGAGTTTTGCTGTCCTACAGCAACCTGAAATCTGAGGTAGATTTCATAATCTCCTCTTGCATATAGATCTTTGTGACTATACAAATGAAAGAGAGATAATCCCAAATACAAATAAATGGAGCCTTTTACACTACAAGAGTGAACTACGTGATGTCACCAGTTATGGACTCGGCTCATTACATTTGCCGCGTCCATTTACATTAACAGTTACTTTACTTTATGCATAAGCAGGCCTTGGGCCCTTTTTTATTCATTAGTGACATTCAGACTATATGGTTGGCCTTTGGCCTTATTATTCACTATTAGGCCATTTGGACATATTACTGGAGAGTGGGGGCCTTCTTGGAGGGCGCACTATTTATCCCTCCCAGTTGGGCCCTAGCCACTGGAAGCTTCCTTTTAGGGCTTCCTCTTGGCTATAAGTAGGGAAACTGTGTCATTTGTCATTCAGCTGATGATATTGATCTCTCTCTTTAGCCTCCTTAATCTCTCTCTTTCCTGCTTTCTACGGTTAAGTCTTGCTTATGTGATGCTTTCATAGCTTAGCTCTAGATCAGTTGTGGCTCTATTCGTAACTTGGTATCAGAGCACTTTTCTGAGCACAATCTGAAATTTTTTTTTCTTTGCTGCCTTGCCTTGCTCCTCCATCACTGTTCCTACAGCTCCATTGCCGTTTTGACAGCCCTGTTCCATCGCTGCTCCTTCCACTCCTTCCTGCCCAGCGTTCCCCCTGTTTTGTCCCCTCTTTTCTTTGCTGCCCAGTGCTCCTCTTCCTTTCCATCGCTGTCCCTGCCTTCCGACCTGTCACTTTCGTCTGATATTTTTCAAGTTTGCAGCCATCTTCCACAGTTAGTTCCCTGACTGTCCAGCGCCCATCCTCATCCAAAAACTACCCAATTCCAACATCATTTGCTATTCCAAACAGCTAAATTCTTCAACCTGTGAATCGCTGCCTCAGCACTCCCAACTTGTCACTTTTGCCTATTTTTTTCTCCAATTCCAGCCATCTTTTACAGCTTATCAAAAGGCTGTCACGCGCTCATTCTCCACCACATTTTCAGGAATTCTAACTTCGTTTAATCTTTCAAATTCACATTGTATCCCTGGCTGTCCAGCGCATTTTTACAGCTTCTCCATTGTTCATTGCTGCCTTTTTTTTTTCAGTTGTAATAATATTGGTTGTAATAGGCTAATTTGGGGTGACAACAAGAGTCCGCTCCCTCAAGTTTTCGTCTATTCCTTCCACTATCATTATGGCACATTCACCTACCCCGAGTGAGACTACTCAGGAAACCTTATCCGATCAGTTTCGTCGCATGGATGAGACCCTTTCTGGCCTTGTTCTTCGCTTCGATTCAGTTATGACCGGCTTTGCTACTATGCAGTCACAGATTGATTCTTTACAGCCTCATGGTCCTGGTAAAGCTCCTGTTTTTCCTACATTTGGGACTCCCCCTCCATTTGGATTTCCATCTTCTTCTGCTAGTCAGCCTGGTGGTGGACCGTTCATTCCATCTAACCCACCTCCTGGTTTCTTTCCTCGTCCCCCCCTTCCTGAGCCACACTTTGCTCGAGACTTTCGTGATAGGGTACAGCTTGCTACCTATTCCGGTTCCTCCGACGGGAACTTATTAGAGAATTGGTTTGCTAAGCTTGACACATATTTTCAGATTTACCCTAAGACTGATCCTCAGAAGATCTTGTTGGCTGCTTTACATTTAAATGGACGTGCCGCCACGTGGTGGCGAGTTTATAGAGTTGATCTTGATCGGGAAGGGCTCCATGTATGGCATACTTTTCGCCGTGACCTCCGCCATGCTATGATTGATCCTCAGTGGCTTGACCGCCAACGTGATACATTCCGTAGTCTCACTCAGACCAGTGATCTTGCTTCTTATACAGATCAGTTTATGGAGCTTTCTTATCTTTTCACAGATCTACAACCCATTGAGCTTATTTCTCGTTACATTGCTGGGCTTCGTGGTGCTTTACGTTATGATGTTTCTTCCTTCCGTCCTACCACACTTGTTGAGGCGATGTCTCTTGCCAGTACTTTACAGCATAAGTACTCTGACACCCTTCCTTCCCGCTTCTCCCGACCCCGTCCTTCTGCTTCATCTTTTCCCGCTACGTTCACCCCTACACCGGCCCCTTCTGTTCCAGCTCTCTCCATTGCCCCTTCGCCTCCTCGTCCTCCGACTCCTCGACCTGCTTTTGTCCGACGTTACACGTCTGCAGAGTTCGCTGATCTTCAGCAGAAGCGTCTTTGCTTTCGTTGTAAGAGTCCTGACCATCTTGCCCGTGATTGCCGCCAGCCTCTCCCTACTACTACTGCTGTTTTTTACCATGAGGGCACTACTCCAGATGATTCTGATATCTACATTCATATTTCTGATGAGCCTGACTTATCCTCTGAGCCTTCCCCTGATTTACTTCCTGCTACTTGCCATGCTCAGCTTGCCTATGCTACTTGGACAGGGCGTCCTGGTCCTCGCTCCATTCGGTTACGTGTGCGTATTACAGGTCGTGAGTATATTGCTTTAGTTGATACTGGTAGCACTCATTCTTTTATTAGCAGTTATATCACTAGTCGGATCCGTGCTTCACCTGTTCCTGCTTCCCAGCCTCTCACAGTTGAGGTTGCCAGTTCTCATTCTTTTCCCATTTTTCCATTACCATACCGCATTGGAGATTTCTCTGGACAGGCAGATCTTTACATTATCCCTATGGAGCGTTATGATCTTATCCTTGGTGCTGATTGGTTTGCATCTCTTGGAGCCGTTACACTGGACTTGACACAGCAGACATTGACATTTGTACATGATGCAGTTACACACTCACTTGTGGGCATTGATTCTCAAGGAGACTTCCAGTTGATTACTGGGAAGCAGTTTATTCGCAGCCTGCCGAAGGCTCATTGTGCTGCCTTATTATGTGTTCAGCGGGCAGTATCAGTTCCTCCAATTTCTACACCAGCAGCTGTTCCTCAGCTGATTTCTGACTTATTACATCAGTATGCTTTTGTCTTTTCAGAACCTACGACGCTACCACCATTACGTGACGTGAACCATCATATTGACTTGCGTCTGGTTCTGCTCCTCCTTCTCGTCCCCCTTATCGTATGTCTCGATCTGAGCGTGATGAGCTTGAGCTCCATATTACTGCCTTGTTAGATCAGGGTCTCATTGTTCCTAGTCACAGCCCTTTTGGTGCTCCTGTTCTCCTTATTAATAAGAAAGATGGTACCAGACGCCTTTGTATTGATTACCGTGCTTCTTATTTTTAATCAGTCTCTTGATGAGCATGTTGCCCATCTTTCCTCTGTCTTTCAGTTACTTGTACACCACCAGTTATTTGCTAAGTTGTCTAAATGTTCTTTTGCTGTTTCTGAGATCGAGTTTCTTGGTTTTCTTATCTGTAATGGTCACATTCGTCTGGACCCTCATAAGGTTCAGGCCATCCAGGATTGGCCTATACCTACTGATATTCATGATGTTCGTATGTTTCTTGGGTTAGCCACTCACCTTCGTCGTCCAGTTCCTCATTTTGCCACTATCGCAGCTCCTCTTCATGCACTTTTGAAGAAGTCTAGTACTTTTCTTTGGACTCTTGATTGTCAGACAGCGTTTGATACTCTTCGTCGTGCTGTTGTTGATGCTGCCGTTATGTGTTTACCACAGTTTGATCAGAAGTTTCTTGTTGAGACTGATGCTAGTAATGTTGGTTTGGGTGCTTTACTTCGCCAGTCACAATGTATTATTGCTTATGAGTCGTGTCGTCTTCGCTCTTATGAGGAACGTTATTCTGTGCATGAGAAAGAGCTTCTTGATGTTATCTATGCTCTTATGAAGTGGCGTCATTATCTATATCGAGTCCCATTTGACATTATTATTGATCACCAGTCTTTACGTTATCTGTTTTCTCAACGTGACCTTAGTGATCGTCAATTTCGTTGGTTGCAGTTTTTACAGTCTTTTAATTTCTCCATATTGTATCGTCCTGGTCGTGCTAACACTGTTGCTGATGCATTATCTCGTCTTCCAGCTTTGTTAAATACACTCGTTTCTACTATTCCTCCATGGTTTGATGCCCTACCTGCAGCATACCTTACATGTTCTGATTTTCGTGATGTTTATAGTTCTGCCCCACCTATTTCGTCCAATCCTCATCAGGTTTACTCCATTATTGACAATCGTCTTTATCATTATGATTCTCTTTGTATCCCTAGTTCTTTGGGTATCCGTTCCCAGTTGTTGTCGGATGCTCATTCCTCTCCTGTTGGGGGTCATTTTGGTTTTTAGAAGTCTTATGCTCGTCTCAAAGACCATTTCTATTGGCCCTCTCTTCGATCTGAGCTTGCTGTACTTATTCGTACCTGCCCATTCTGTCTTCGTGATAAGTACTCCCGTGCTGAATCTGCTGGTTTTCTCCAGAGTTGGCCTATTCCTCATCGCCAGTGGACTGATATATCTATGGACTTTATCCTTGGCCTTCCCCATACCCAGCGTGGTCACGATTCATGTATGGTGGTAGTTGACAGGTTCTCGAAACAGGCACATTTTATCCCAGTTCGCAGTACTATCACAGCAGAGCAGTGTGCACGTTTGTTCCTATCAGAGATTTTCCGCCTGCATGGATTTCCTCGTACTATCCTTTCTGATCGGGATAGTAAGTTTACATCTATATTCTGGACAGAGCTTATGCGTATTTTGGATGTTCAGCTTTTTATGGGTTCTGCTTATCATTCTACTTCTGATGGGCAGTTTGAGGTCCTTAACAGGATCCTTCGAGGATTATTTACGCCATTTTGTTACTCCTTCAGGGAAGGATTGGGATCAGCATTTATGTTTAGCAGAGTATAGCTATAATGGCTCTGTAAGTACCAGCACAAGTGTCTCACCATTTTTATTATCTCATGGCTATGCACCTCTTTTACCTGGCATTCCTCTTCCTCCTGAGGATACACCTGTTACACTTGCATCTTTTCTATCAGGTGCTCGAGAGCTTATTACCCGGGTCAGTTCTCCATTACAGCATGTTCAGCAGCGTTATCAGACCTCAGTTGATCGTCACCGCCGCCATGTTGAGTTTCAGCTTGGAGATATGGTTTATCTACGCTTATGGTTTGCACGTCATCATTTTGTCCAAGGCCATGCTTCTACTGAGAAGCTTGCACCACGTTATTATGGGCCTTATCGCATTGTGGAGGTTCTTAGTCCAGTTACATATCGCTTACAGCTTCCTGCTTCCACACGCGCCTGTGATGTATTCCATGTCAGTTTATTACGTGCTGCTATTGAGGATGACGCTCCTTGTGATGCTGAGTTTTCTACTGCTCCAGAGCTATTTCCATTTTTACCTGCTGCTATATTACAGGTCCGTCTATACCATAGTCGAGGCCGCCGGCAGATTCGGTTTTTGGTCCAGTGGGATGGTCGTCCTATTGAGGAGGCCACATGGGAGCCTATTGATGTCTTTTATCATACACCATTACTTGCGGATCAGGCTCGTGCTCTTGCTGCACTTGTTGATTCCTCTACATCAGATGTTCCTCTAGATGTTGATGCACCAGGGCTTGCTGCTACTTGATCCGGTTATCTTTTCGGCAGTTGGGTCTTTTTTTGTGTCGGGGAGAGTTATGGACTCGGCTCATTACATTCGCCGCGTCCATTTACATTTACAGTTACTTTACTTTATGCATAAGCAGGCCTTGGGCCCTTTTTTATTCATTAGTGACATTCAGACTATATGGTTGGCCTTTGGCCTTATTATTCATTATTAGGCCATTTGGACATATTACTGGAGAGTGGGGGCCTTCTTGGAGGGCGCACTATTATCCCTCCCAGTTGGGCCCTAGCCACTGGAAGCTTCCTTTTAGGGCTTCCTCTTGGCTATAAGTAGGGAAACTGTGTCATTTGTCATTCAGCTGATGATATTGATCTCTCTCTTTAGCCTCCTTAATCTCTCTCTTTCCTGCTTTCAAGGGTTAAGTCTTGCTTATGTGATGCTTTCATAGCTTAGCTCTAGATCAGCTGTGGCTCTATTCGTAACTTCACCCTCCTAATGAACCTCTCTTATTCACGTGATTTATTTGATTAGTCTTATTTGATCAAGCTCTAAGACCCAGTATAGCCATGGATGATGGCATACATTCTTCATAAATTTTGAAATGGTCTAGACTCGCATATGCATATTGCCAAATCAAAACCTTTACTAATCTTAGCTACCGAGATATTCACAATGGAACCATTCCTTGTATTCATTGTAATGGAATCAAATCACTAAACAATGTCCTAGGCATATTATAAGTGTACATGAATTTCCTTTAAAAGCTAGTACGAGACCTTATCAACATTGTGCCACAGAAGAATAATCTTCCATTAGGGAATAGTTGTCTTTAAAACAAGATCATCTTCAATTAGGGAATAGTTGTCTTTAAAACAAGATCTTCAAAATAGTGCCACAGAAGAATTATCTTCAATTAGGAAATAGTTGTCTTTAAAACATGATCTATCATTTGATGGCTACATTCATCACCTCAATGTTTAGAGTTCAATTCCACTAAAGTGCACAAGTACATCCAAGGTTTAGAAAATAATAAAACAATTGAGGAGCTCTCTCTCAAATATCTAGAACCATGACTGGTAAATTTTCAATCTATATGTAAGCCATTTCTAAGATATGTCACTATATACTCTTCTTATGCTTGGCATAACCACTTGTTATATACCCAGCATAACCACTCAGTATATGATGGCTATGACAAAACAGAAAATAACCTTTCGTCACATACAAGTCTTCCACCTTTTGGTCGCAAGATCTTGGATCTATTACCATGTACTGTTATTTCTTCATAAATAGAACCATAACAAGAAGCCTAAGAACAAATTTATGGAGGACATTGAATCTAAAAGCACTCACCCGTGTTCTGCCAAATATTTGTCTAGATTCTCAAGGATGCAACCAGCTTCACACACCAAAACCCCGCTCACCTAAAAGGCATAGAGTCTATTCAGCTTTTTAATCCTAGAATGAGAATCATAACCTCACATCAAATAAAGTAACCTTTTATATCAAAATCTCCAAAAGAAAATAACCAGAATGAATCAACTCTCAATATTTCTCTCTCAAATCCTAGTAGTCTATAATAGACATCTCTTAAAATCTACGTGTCATAAATCATGCAAGACCATCACATATCTAAGGAGTGACTTGCGAATATACTAAGAAGAATCCCAAATAAGAGGTTACCTCATCAAAAGAGAGAATTTTATTCATGGCCCCAAGGTTGACTATGACCTGCAGAAAGGATAACGATTAGCAAATCAACCACAAATCTAGATCATTATACATTTGATCTCTACCAAATGACTTTATGGTGATGTGGACATGAGTCACTGAGGCCCAAGGTATCATAGAACAACAACATATACCCTAAATACATGTCCATAACTCATCATGCAAAACTTAGGTGTCATCTAACATCAATGTAGCTACAATTAACAAAAAATCAAAGAACAATATTACATCAATCACTTTAATACAACTTGGGAAACAAATCCGAGCTAGGGAAAAACTATGAGCATACTGGCTACAAATGATCATGCAAAACTATTTGATTATATGTTTGTAATATAATACATCTTGTGAGTTTCATTCACTGTATAGCAACTTAACATGAAACACAGCTAAGTTGAAAGGCAAAAAGCTAAATGAACCTTCACCTCATCAAAGACAGGCACACTACCACCAACTAAGCTAGTGTTACCACCTTGGGGAACCACAGCAATACCCCGAGAATTACAATACTGTAAGATTGAAGCTACCTGCAAAGTAGTAATTACATGCTTAGGCATAGTTAAAAAAGTAATCATTGTTAAACCAGAAATAGAATTTCTATATTTTTCAGGTAAAAATCAACAAAACTGAAGCTCCCAAGTTGTATGATGAATGCCGACCTCTTAGCTTCAATAAGTCCTTACAAAAGCAACTTCATGACTTTAAGCTTATTAACGCAACTCAAATGCAATAAAATCAAGATTCATAAGAGCCTCTATTAACAAGCACTGGAATATCTTTAGGCCTGTCTTTCTAAACAAAGATCTCTTACTCAGTTTCAACCCATCTACGCACACCTCACTAGGAATTACTATGACCATCTTCCAAACTGCAACTTATGCGAGTAAAAAAATTCAAGACATCATACCAAGCACATCAATTAACCACAATATAGTGTAATTTATACACTTCCAATTCCCTGGAACTTTCAACACAAAAAGTCCAAAAAGGAACAAAATATAGAAGCCCTTTTGTATCACTAACCACACACTGCAGTAGCATTCAGGTGTCACCAACTATGATTCTCGAAAAATTTGTTTGTTGTCATCCGCATACTACATCCATATCCTACATGTTAACGGTCATGGCATTCAACAAATGTCGTCTATCAAGTAGAAAACCTTGAATATCAAATTCTAGTATTTAAGACTAAGAACTTCAAATGACTAAGATGTCTTGTAATTCATACTCATATGGCTCTTATTTGCTCTAGCTTGTATATTAACGTATAAAATGAATACATATGATCTATGAAGCAAGTCAAAGCAAAAATCACAAGCTATACATTGCAAACTTTCCGAACACGAGGTCTCCAAACGTAACTTACTAAGCATTCTGGAGAGAGCTTTCACATTACGTATTTGGGAGATAGGATGTGGGGCATTCTGCTATTATATCACCTTCTTCACCTATTTTCTACAAAATTGGTGCATACTTTTATCTCTTTTGATGTATTTGGCTTCCAAATTTTTGGTCACTGAAAATAATCACACATACAGTTTATATTGCTTGGTTGGTCGTAGTGATGTTGCATGGTTCTCTATGATTGTGCTAATAAATAAACCAATATATGCTAGCTACAATAAATATTTGTTAACTACTCTAAGAAAATGATAATATGATCTACATGCTTGGGTTGTGTTAATCTTAAGTATCCTTAAGATATTGAAAATTTAAATTTCATCATTACTTTTTTAAAGTTGATGTTTGCCATATTTTCAATCGTACCTGTTTGGTTGTCCGAGGCCGTAGAAGGACTTGACTCGCACCTTTGAACTTGCCAAGCCAATCTACGTTAGCAGCTTCTAGCTCGTCTTTGTCATTTATTACAGCTCTTTCCCCCACAACTTTTTGGAAATAATGAATATCACATTCCTCTAGTATTGCAAAGCGTTCGTCTCTAAGAATTGTTGAACCCATTGTAGAACTCCCAAAATTCCTCATTTGGAACCCTGACCTTCTACTTGTGTTGCCTATATCAATGTCTTTGAAAACTTGATTCGAATGTTTGTATGTCAAATTCGAGTGTTGTAGATGATCTGAGAAGAACAATAGTCATTAGCAAGCTTAAATACCAAAAACTAAAATTAATGCTTATAGTTTCTCACCACCGATAAAGAAACAAGCAACAATAAATTCATATGTGTATCACATATTCATATCCATCCAATAGTATATATTTCCTAGATTAGGGCATCACACGAAGAAGTGATGCATCATCTTAGTGAGATATTGATGTTGCAAGAAAAAGAGTGAGACAATATTTGTTGAGAGTATATTCTTTCATGCTATAAATGACAAGTCTTTATGAGCACAATCATCTGACCCCTAAGCAAGATAAATAACTCCTCTTAGTAAAAGGGTGCCATGGACATCACCCTTTCCTATTGTAAGTCCTTGATTGAGATCAAAGCTCAAAGGTTGAAAGCACAGGGAAATTGATACAAGATGTTTCTCTACAATTCTCTACTGAGATTAACTTCCAAGGTACAATAGCTTAGATATTGACATAACAATGGACTCTCATTACAATTTACATTATGCATAAACTTAATATTTATCCTTCTAGTATGGTCACATTGTCTCACGTGTCAAAGGAATTCTACAAATAAAGCTACATGAGAAAAACAAAATGAGTTTGTTGTTGGTGCAATTGGCAAGTTCTACAGAGCCATTCATTATAAAAAAGTCCAGCTCTAGAACGTCTTATCTTTAAATGAGAAATTACATTTACTCACCCAATAACAACCCATTTACTATGGAGGAAAGCACCATATCATGTGATCACGACAACTTGCAAGAGCTAAAATTTTCTCCGAATTTGACCTCAAATTAGGATACTAGCAAACATTCAAAAAGGGGAAACACATTCCAAAAAAAGGTTGTCCAACTAAGTAGGTACCTTTCGACCACACATTATGTCTTTGGGACTCACAAACTTGCAACAATCATGACTATTATGAACATTGCCTTTTAGGAGCATTTGGATACCATGGCTATCACTCTTGGATTACTTATTCACAACTATGACAAAAGACGAGCAACTTCTAGAAAAGTATTTAAGCGTCTTACAAAACATGGATTATTTGCTATAAGCTTCTACAAGGACTAATTGGGATACTTAGAATACTTAAGACATGCAATGTCAATTGAGAATATTACGGTTCATCCAAAGAAAGTTAAATATTTCCAAGAATTGCCCGGCCTTAATTTCATTATGGGCATAAAAGCTTTCATGTGTTCTGCTAGTTTCTATCATATTCATTAGTGGGTTTTCCAAAACAGCGAGCTTACTAGAATTGATTGATACGAGATATTCCAATTAAATGGAATCTCGAGGCTAAAAAACACTTTCAAATATTCAAGTTGGCACTAACTTTTGCTTTGGTGCTCAAATTTGCCAAATTAGGAAAGCGATTTCCAATAACCAAAAATGCTTGCTAGGCTGCCATTGCGCAGATTTGTTACAAATGCAGGCCCATTGTTTGAGAATCTAGAAAGCCTAATTGTTGTGAAAAAACTACGCAACCAATGATTTGGTATTGCTTGGTTTATGCCTTGAAAGTTTCGAGGCACTACCTGCTTGGTTGTTTTAACTTCAAAACTGACGATCATAGCCAACAATGATTGTTTACTCAACCTTGATGCTTATCAAGGTAGAGGGTCAGAAATCTCACAAGAATATGAGATGCAAATCATGTATAGCAAATACCTTCAGCTGTAGGATTTATTAGGCTACCACTTTCAAAATTCGAAATCCTTGGATGAGTTTGATAACGGATTCACTACCTTCTAGAATGTTTGTTGGCTCCATTTTTATCTCCTCTGGAGGCATTCCAATCAAAATATTCAAGTTCAAAACATGAGACTTATAACCATAAGAATGGGCTTCTATTAAGGAATGCACATGTATTGGCAACACAATCAACCTGAAAAAAGTAATATTTTAAGATTTACTTGGAATGCCTATGTTGGGAATCCATGTTTTTTAAAAATATACGCAAATGTTAATCGAAACGGATTTCTTCCTGCGAGGCTCGAAGGATATGTTGAGGAATACGTAAACTGACATTTGAAATGTTGAAGGCTAAAAGCCAAAAATGTTAAAAAGAACTTGGTTTGGCACCCTTTAGATATTCCTATAAAGAAGTGGCAAATTATTAGCATACACTTTGTAAAAGGATTGCCAAAGACGAGAATAGTCAACAATTCGATCTTTATAGTAGTGGACATACTGTTCATTTTGGTAAAGACCATAAATACTATCAAACGTCTTTATGAAGAAGGCTTTTCACTTGCATGGAATGCAAAACAAAAAGACTGTGTTGACTAGGGATGGAAAGTCAACATCCAATTTTTGACAAGCTTTATTCAAAATCAAGACCAAATTTATACATGAGTAAAAGCCGCCCTCTAAAAACTGGCAGGCAAACTCAAAGGGTTGACCAAGTCCTAGAAGACATTCTAAGAATTTATTGCATCAAAGAACTGCTTTTATGAGAAGGATATCTACCCTCACTACGTTCTTCCTACAATACTTCCTACCAAACTTCCAAAGCATTGTATGGAAATTCATGCATGTTTGCTCTTATATGGTCCAAACCTAAATTCCAAGTAGTGATGTCCAAACTTTAAACAATGCAAGAAGGCTGGAGCAAGTGCATTTGATCAAGGAGCCTTTTTGGGTGCTCAAATTAAGCATAAGAGTTATGCTGACAAAGAAAAAGTTACTGGGATTTAGAAGTAGGAGA
Source organism: Diphasiastrum complanatum (assembly GCA_029204225.1). Lineage (NCBI taxonomy): Eukaryota > Viridiplantae > Streptophyta > Lycopodiopsida > Lycopodiales > Lycopodiaceae > Diphasiastrum > Diphasiastrum complanatum. Next base: position 44,691,350 of record CM055102.1, read on the forward strand.
CCTACAATTATTTACAAGGGCCACTAGAGCTTGCACAATTGGGAAAACCATTGCAGAGGAGATGAGACTGTAGAGGTAATGAATAGGATTTGCAGTTATAATTGTTACGACTCAGTCTAGTTCTGACATGACCTCGGCATGACCGGTCACTCAGAGGGCCTGAGGCCAAGTTGGCAAGGGTCAGTGACCGGGGAGGGCATCACTTCCAAGTGGGAACCGATGTATCACGAAATCCCGTGATCCAGTGAGACCGTCTGACAAGCTGTCAGAATTGCGGTCGCGTAACCGTCGGGGCCCTAGCTGTTAGTGCTAGCCGGCAAGCAGTCGGGGTGACCAGTTGGTGTCATCGGTAATGACAGGGCATGGGGGTGGTCACTCACTATTCACAGGTCGCATGCAGTGTGTATGCCAGGTGGCCTGATCAACCACTGGAGGGGTACCTTGTGTATGTTGACAGGAATAGCAGGTAGTGGACTCAAGAGGGGGGGTACCTATGGTTGGGAGGATCATTCCACACATCGGCCTTCAGGAGTTGAGCAGCTTAGAGGGTTTTGGTTGTTCACAATTGGTATCAAAGCCTTTTCTAGCTCGTTCTAGAGAGAGAACAGCCCGTTCTAGAGAGAGAAAGTGAGAAAAAGCTTGGTTTTTTCACCATAAATTGGTCTATACTGCTCAGATTCGAGGGAGATCTGTTTCAAATCATTTCTAGTGGGCAGTCACTGTAGATCAGCAGGGATTCACGCTACAAAAGTTTCGAAGTTTTTGGAAGGCTAGCGCATTTTTTCTGAAGGTTTTTCGCTCATAACTCTCTGGAACCTTCTCAGATCCTGATCAGATTTTGGGAGCATGTTTCTAGCATCCATAGCGATCCTATAGAGCCATCATACGCCGGTTTTGGAGCAGATTTGCCTCTGTTTCACCAAAAAGTCGGTTTTCAAGCAAAAAACAGGTCAGAATTTTGGATTGGGCATAACTTCTCCGACTTTCCTCCGGTTTTTGCTGTTAAGGGTGCAGATTGGGCCTAGTAGGAGGGCGACCTACTGCCAATTGACGGTTTGTGAAAAGCTTTTTCCGTTTGGAAGAAATTCGACGTCAAACAGCCCGCTTTTTTCCTGATTTTTTGACTTTTCAAGCCGATTTGGTGTCCAAAAAAGTTTTTTACCGCCTTTTGTACCAGCATAGGACGCAAGGGAAGTGCTACCTGTCCTTGGCTTTGTGTTTTTTCCCAGAGTTTTGTTACCTTCCAGTTGCTTTTCCTCTTTCAGTTCTAAATTGTGAATAAGTTGAAAATTTCCACATTTCACATTTCCTGAGTAATTTCTATACCATGGCTAAAGACAAAGTTGACATCCCCTCAAGCCCAGTTGAAGCCATGGAAACTCCTTCACCTAGTCCTGGCAGCCGATTACCTAGTGCGCCTGTCACCGATCCTCCTCCCATACAAGAACGTATGGATGTGTTGGAGCGGTATATGACAGAGATGCGTACGATGATATCGTCGCCTGACGGGGGCTTTCCCTCGTCTTCTTCTCAGCCTCCGCCTTTGTATCCTTCCCAGCTGCCCACTCGTTATCCTTCTTCTGATACACAAATGATCATTGATTTTCCTCCTGATAAAGATATAAAGCCCATAAAATATCCTGATACAACTTCCCAGAGGACTACTGATGTTGTAGATCAGTGGTTGCACAAGTGGGAAGAGTATTTTGATTTGAAACGGGCACCCACCGATGAAGGTTGGCGTGTCCATAAGGCAGCTTACCATTTTACTGACTTTGCTGACAGGTGGTGACGCAAGTTGCTGAAATCACAGCAAGCCCCATTCACCTGGGTTGACTTCAAGCGCTGTTTTCGGGCACAGTTCATTCCTCCACATGAGCATGTGCGTGCGACGGATGCTTGGTTCCTCCATCGTCAGAGGCAGCACATGGTGCAGGAATATGCTGATCCGAGTGGCTGGTAGTCCACAAGTTCATATTTGGTCTTCGTGCAGAGTTGAGGCCTTCAGTTCTTAATGAAAGATGCAAAGCCTTGGAAGAGGCAGTTGCTACGGCCCTCAACTTTGAAGGCAATGTTCGCAACAAGGTTGAATCTGGAGTGGCAAGCGTGCCCCAGAAGATGGGTTCGCGGAAGTCCGGCCAAGCTGGTCAGAGGGATTTCTCGCAGAAGGATCCTATCCAGATGCAGCAGACTTTGAAGCGAAAATCGGCATCTCCTATGGCTCGTCGTGCTTACGACAAGTCACCACTTACTCCTGAGCAAAAGGATAAGGCCAAGAAGGTTTGTGTTTCTTTTGCCTTGGCAAACATTTGTTCAAAGATTGTCCTTGACGCACGGGCAAGAAGCTCCATGTTTTACAGCAGCGCCAAGAGGAGGACAAGGATGAATCTATCCTGGATGATCTGTTGGTCAGTGATGATGATGACACTAGACGTGTCATGACTATTTCGGTGCGGAAGCTTGTTCCAGAGGCACCAGTTTGTTTTCTTTCCAACAAGGCGCCAGAGGCCTATCAATTTCCAGATAGCGAACTGATACGGATGAGAGGGAAGCTGGAAGGTCATGATGTGCTTGTCCTATTTGACACCGGCTCTTCCCATCATACTATCAACTCTCGTGTGGTGAAGAAGTTGCACTTGGCTACTGTTCCTTCGGATTACCGGTATACAGTTGACATGCCAAATGGCAAGGGAACAGGGGTTTGGGATAGGAGAGTCTCTCAGGCATTGTTGTCCATTCAGACCTATGTTGAGAAGTTAGACTTTGAGATCACCAAATTAGCTAAGTTTGATATTGTGCTTGGTAAGCGGTGGCATGCGAGTAAGCAGCCCGCTATAGACTTTAAGACTCGTGTATAGAAGTTCGGACGTGAGGGTTTGTCTCATGTTCTGAAGGGGGAGCAACCTACTATTGAAGGTCCTCTTGTTGCCTTGATGCAAATAAAGAAAATGGAGTTGCAGTATGTGTGGTTGTGTTATCTTGCAAATGTGAATGTTGATTCCAGTTTTAGTTGTTTGCAAATAAACCCACTGCAAATTCATCTAATTTAATAACTTTGGTTAATGCTAATTTGATACAACAGCAACGATGTGATCCAGCTAGTCAGCTAGAGCGATCCATCCGAGCTGAGTTTAAACATTTATTAACTGACCACATGCCAGAGGGATTGCCGCCTAGACGGAATGTGGAGCATCGTATTGAGCTCATTCCAGGGGCAAGTCCGGTATGTAGACCTCCTTACAGGATGAGTTTGAAAGAAGAGGAGGAAGTCCGAAAGATGTTGGAGGAATATCTCAAGCTAGGGTATATCCGTCCTAGTTTCTCACCTTTTGCCTCCCCTATTTTATTGGTTAAGAAAAAGATGGTACTTTTTGGATGTGCGTAGACTACAGGGGATTGAATAAAATCACTGTAAAGCACAGATATCCGATGCCAAGGATTGATGATCTACTGGATGCATTGCAAGGGGCAGTCATTTTCAGTAAGACAGATCTCAAGAGTGGCTACCATCAAATTTTGATTGGTTCGGAAGATGTTCCGAAGACGGCATGAGTTCTTGGTTATGCCATTTGGGTTAACCAATGCACCGGCCATATTCATGATGCTCATGAATGATGTCCTACGTGATTTTATGGGCAAGTTTGTAGTCAATTTTATTGACGACATACTAGTTTATAGTAAGTCGATGGACAAACATGAAGTTCATCTCTGTACTGTGTTTGGCAGGTTACAAGAAGTGGTCTTGTATGCCAATGCTCATGAAACAGAGTTATGTAAGACTCGTGTCGAGTATTTGGGTCACGTAGTGACGGCAGAGGGTATTTTAGTTGACCCTGCCAAGGTGGCTGTGGTCAAGCAGTGGCCAAGACCGGCCGATATTCGTGAGTTGCAGTCTTTCTAGGTTTTTTTAAGTTCTACTGACGGTTCGTTAGGAACTACTCCTGGTTAGCTGCTCCTTGACTGACCAGTTACGGGGGTTTAACACTATGGTTGTTTGGGATGCTGAAGCATAGCATAGTTTTGACCACTTGAAGGAGGCTGTGGCCACAGCTCCAGTGCTCAAGATTGTTGATCCCAACAAGCCCTTTGACCTAGAGACGGATGCAAGTGGCATTGTCGTAGGTGCAGTTCAAGAGGGTAGACCTGTTGCCTTTGTAGGAAATTGACGCCAGCACAGTAGAGATATCCCACGCACGACCAGGAACTGTATGCGATCATACATGCGCTCAAGGTGTGGCGACATTACCTGTATGGCGCCGAATTTTACGTGTATACTGACCATCATACTTTGAAGTATTTTTGCACTCAGCCAGATTTGAGAGGCCTCCAAGCTCGGTGGGCCGAGCTGATGTAGGAATTTCATTTGGAAATTCGCTTCCGAAGAGGGAAGGAAAATGTGGTCGTCGATGCACCATCTCGGATACTGCATCAAATGAGCTTTACTATAGTTGACAGCGATCTCATGGAGGAGATCAAGAAGGCTCAGAAGGACGAAAATCCACATTGTCAACGTGTGTGGCCTGAGGCGCGTTTTTGATCATGCGGAAGAGTCAGCCGAGGCTGTCGCTCCTGTAGAGACACACACTGGGACATATTTAACATACACCATGAAGGAAGGTATGTTATTGAGAAATGGAAAAGCTTTCGTGCCAGACTTGAAGGACCTATGTCGTAGGATTCTTCATAAATGCCATGATAGTCCCTACGCAGGGCACCCGGGTACTGATAGGACTACTAAGTTAGTCAGACGATATTATTTCTGGCCACGATTGCAGCGAGACGTCAGGGAGTACGTCCAGCGTTGCACGGCTTGTCAAGTGAACAAGGCCGATAGAGTAAGTCCTCCGGGCTTGCTCCACCCTTTAGAGATACCTACAGGAAGGTGGGAAAGCATCTCTATGGACTTTATTGTTGGTCTACCCAAGACACAGAAGGGATTGAATTCCATTATGGTAGTGGTACACAGGTTCTCTAAGATGGCTCACTTCATCGCAACGACCACGAAGGTCACAGCTCCGCAAGTTGCTGAGTTGTTTATCCAGAACGTAGTCAGGTTACATGGTCTTCCTAGGTCCATTGTCTCTGACAGGGATCCCAAGTTTATGGGAAATTTCTGGACTGAGGTGTTCGCCAAGCTGGGAAGACAGTTGCGGATGAGTAGTACTGAGCATCCTCAGACGGATGGCCAGACGGAGAGAGTGAACCAGATCTTAGAGGATATGCTTAGAGCATATGTAAGTGGTACGCAAACAGACTGGGTAAAGCATTTACCACTATTGGAGTTTGCGTATAATGATAAGAGACATGCATCCAAGGGATTGAGTCCATTTGAGCTCAATAATGGTTTTAGGCCATTGAGTCCTGCTACCATAGGCATTCCACAGAAGGTATCTAGCGCCGCAGAGTTTTTGACTCAGATGCAGCAGAGGCTAGAGATGGCACTGGATAACTTGTCCAGGGCTATGGCCAAGGCAGAGAGTTATGCTCGTGAGAACCGTACCTACAGGGAATTTGAGGTAGGAGATTGGGTATATTTACTAGTCCCTCCGAAGTCGAAGGTGCTACGCACAGGAAGGTGTGCCAAGATATCTCCTAGATTTTGTGGACCATGGTTGATTATCAAGAAGGTTAGTGGTGTGGCTTATAAGCTACAGCTACCTGTGGGATGCAAGGTGCATCCAGTGTTTCATGTTAGCAAACTCAAGCGATGTTTGCATGATGGCGATAATCTGGTAGAAGGTCTAGTTTCTCTGGAGGAGAACGACACTACAGATTATGGGCCAGATAGAGTCCTAGATCGGAGAGAGCAACGATTGAGGAATCGTCTTCTCTGAGAGTATCTAGTGGCTTGGAAAGGGCATCCATTGTCTGATGCTACCTGGGAGACGCAACAGTGTTTGCAGAAGTCTTACCCAGGATTTGTCATCCAGGACCGATGGCTTGCCAGAAGAGGGAAGGATTGTTACGACTCAGTCTAGTTCTGACATGACCTCGGCATGACCGGTCACTCAGAGGGCCTGAGGCCAAGTTGGCAAGGGTCAGTGACCGGGAAGGGCATCGCTTCCAAGTGGGAACCGATGTATCACGAAATCCCGTGATCCGGTGAGACCGTCTGACAAGCTGTCAGGGTTGCGGTCGCGTAACCGTCAGGGCCCTAGCTGTTAGTGCTAGCCGGCAAGCAGTCGTGGTGACCAGTTGGTGTCATCGGTAATGACGGGGCATGGGGGTGGTATCCTGTGAGTCACTCACTATTCACAGGTCACATGCAGTGTGTACGCCAGGTGGCCCGATCAACCACTGGGGGGGGTACCTCGTGTATGTTGACAGGAATAGCAGGTAGTGGACTCAAGAGGGGGGGTACCTTTGGTTGGGAGGATCATTCCACACACCGGCCTTCAGGAGTTGAGCAGCTTAGAGAGTTTTGGTTGTTCACAATAATTCACATAAGTGAATTGAAAAACAGTGATGTTTCAGGTTCAGTGAAAACAGGATAAAGGAGAGACCACAGTGGTTGCGAGGGAGTTTTGATCTATGAATTGTGTGCCTGATTTTCTGAATCACTGATAGAATCCTATTGAGGCAAGATTGCAAGAAATTACCATCCAAGGGGCTCACCTTCTCTTCAAGGAGCTATACTCAAGCACTCCTATAAGGACATCTCCAAGACCATGAACTTTAGTCAAGACAATTTTGAGATCTCCAAGACCATGAACTTTAGTCGAGACAACTTTGCGATCTTTCATTGTGATTGATACGATGGTTGCACAATTTGCAAAACTCAATGTTAGCATTATGTGATCTAGTGACACACGCAGAAGGGGTGGTTGGGTGATGAATTCATGTGAGCTATTGTACTGATCCCTCCAATGATAATGATAATTTGTTAATGCTGATTGGCTATAATTAATGTGTGGAGTGGCAAACTATAAATTACTTGCAATAATAGTTGCACTTTTGCTATTCTATCAAAAAATACTTCATTAGTTATGTGAATCGTATTAATATAAACTTTAACACTTCCCCATGATTTATGTATGGCTTAGTTTGTAGTGAACCATGCATTACTTGCAAAAATAGTTGCATGATTGTTAATCTAAAAAAGAATACCTCATTTTTTATGTTAATAGTAGAAGTAGAGTGTTTACACTTGCTCAAAGGTGTGCCTACAATTAATTGTAAAATATAAACTTTAAACTGTTGATTACTTCAAATGTTCATAAAGTAGAGGGGACATGGATTGGCAATCAAGCACTAACCTCCAGTTTGATGCAAGCCCCTAGCATGGCTGCTTCTAGGTAGTAATCCTGATCCAACAGCTTGTGGATCCCAAATCCGTAATTTCTGAGGCTTTGGTCCATAACTCCACCATTTTCTCACCAATTTAATTGCCGGTCTCATTTCAGATGAAGTTTCGGAGCTTAATGAGCACCGAAGAACAAACTAACCGTCAATAGAATTTTTTATAATTGCTATTCAGCATTTCTAAAGAGGAGGAGCTGACCTGTCCTGCAACACAGAAACATTCACCAAACCAACAATGATACAAAACAAAATTTCCTCATTAGTTTGAAGTTTTGTTCGGAAAATTTCAAAGTAACCAGCTTTGTTTCTGATAGACTGATATAGAACAGAAAGGTGGAGCCAATGCCCAGCTGCTAGCCTCATAGATTAAGAGATAAATCCTACATTCCCAAATCATTGAACAAAAATAGAAAACGGAAATGTACGAGTGGTCAGACGAATAGAGGGAGCACCTAACAGCTTGCTTTTGTGCTAAGATGCAATTGCATCTAAAGCACAAACTATGCAAACACACGACCACTGAAACACTGTGATTGATGGCCATGATTTGAGAGCATCACATCACCGCCTAATGAGCAGAATTTCGCTTTTGTTATTCAAATGATTATTCAGAATGTAAGTAAAGATTGACATCAAACTATCATTCACAATGTAAGCATTGAGATTGTGATTCATTACCACATGGATTTAGGCCAGGATTGAAGCAAAGTTGTGCATGAAGAGGTCGAGGATCGTGAGAGTGCGTCACTCAATCAAGTGAAAATGGGGCATCGCCATCGCCATCGCCATCGCCCAATAATGAACGATCGTAGCACGAAAACGCCCTCCATTTAAAAATATATATATAATGGAATATTTATAGATGGCTAGTCCTTGTCATTGTTGCCTTAAAATGAGCCGCGTGTCTATATGAGGAGTCCGTTATGTGACTCTAGGGTGAAGTCCCAACCCTTAAAACCACTATAGGCTAAGAGCTCTTCCCCATGCAACGAAGATCTCAAACCGGATCCAGTATGTTGAGAATGATGACTGATGAATTCGTCGGATTCGCGAAACTTTCACGAAGGCGAATCAAGCACGACTCTCTTCGTCTCGGACGGAGTTCAGATGCGATCATTGGACACTGCCAGCTGAATCACTCCTACAGTCCTCCAGAGTGTAGTCAGTCACTACTAATCTATGTTCATAAAATTAATACAGCATTCAACATAGTTTCAACCAAAGTGCGAAATTCAAAATGAACAAGAAGAAACTCAGACACGCGATTAACAGCGGAAACATTTGCATTCGAGATCAGACACAACACATATGTGCGTGAAGGCTACAATATCATCTATTGATTTCTTTTCTCTGATTCCTTAAGCATTGCGTGCATATCCACGTAGTGCATTGGCGTGAGAGAAAAACGGTTCTCTCACGAGTAATTGTCTCGCTTTACTAGCGGACAGTTGGATCTTCTGATCCTAGACAGAATTGTCTTCGCACGCAAGCGGACAAGTATTCTGTATTTTTTTCGTCTTGATTGCTTACTAGCATCAGACTATTTCGCTATTACACTATGTGTATTTTGTTGATCTATATGTCAAGTATCATCCAATAAGCATGGTTGCTCTATGTAAATCTAAGATTAGAGTGATTAAGCAACTAGTCAGGGAGTTACAAAAGTGGCAGATTAGCCACGACCTAGAAAGTATCTGCTGACGTCATGCCATCAGATCAGATTTTTGTACTTCTGGGTACTTGCGTGATCTTAGCTGGTACTCTTTGGAGCGTGAGGGCAAAACGGGTTTCGTTTTGCTCGTATGCCTTTCTCTCATACTAGACCGCAAAGGAATCTCGTTCGTGGATCTTTCGTGTTCGCGAACCGTTCGTCTTCGTCTCCTTTGACTTTGATTCGTCTTCGTCTCCTTTGACTTTCGTGTTCGCGAACCATTTGTCTTCGTTTTCTTTGACTTTCGTGTTCGCGAAACTTTCCGTGCTTCGTGTCTCCAGATCTTCGAGTTCGCGAATGTCTTCGTCGAGCTGAGGGCTGAAAGCTAGCAAGGCTTTGTAATTAGAAACGTTTTGTTTCTTCAGCTCCCTCTCAAAGCATGATAGCTTTACGATCCCGAAACTGCTCTTTTGTCTCTCAAAGAGTCCTTTGTCCAGGTGTCAGCAACCATGTCTCTTGTTCCGATGAAGGTGGTCTGCAGCATCTTCTTCTCAATTAGATCCCTGATCAAGTGGTACTTGATCGCAATGTGCTTCGTTATGGAATGGAACACGGGATCTTTCGTCAAGTGTACTGCAGAGGTGTTGTCCATCTGCAGGACCAGGGGCTCGTTCCTTGTTTCGCCCAATTCGTCCAAGAACTGCCTTAGCCACATTATTTCTTTGGCCATCTTTGTTGCTGCTACGTACTCTGCTTCGCAGGATGACTAGGCTACAACGGTCTGCTTCTTGTTGACCCAGAGAACTGCTGCTCCTGATGCAATGGTGCATCCTCTTGAGACGCTTTTACAGTCGTCCTTGAGAGATGCCCAACTAGCATCGCTGTAGGAAAGCATCCTGAAACCTGCACCACGACAATAACACAAGCCATAATCCCTCGTTTATTGAAGATATTGCAAAATTCGTTTTGCAATCTTCCAATGTGTCGAGCCTGGATTTGTGTTGAATTTGCTCATCATGAATACTGCATAAGCAATATCAGGACGTGTATTGTCAGCAAGGTACATCAGTGATCCTATCATCTTCCTGTAAGGTGTGAGTTGCATCTGTTCTCTCTCTTCCTCAGTCTTTGGACAGTCATCATTCGTTAGCACCGTCCTTGCAAGCATTGGAGTGTTCGCTCCTTTGTCGTTTAGCATCCCAAAGTCCTCTAAGATCTTCTGGGTGTATCTAGACTGGTGAAGGTATAACTTACCTCCCTCGTAGTCCCTTTCAATTTGCAAGCCTAGGTAACTCCTGGCTTCTCCCAGATCCACTATCTCAAAATATTTCAAAATGTCTGCCTTACTTCAGTTATTAGCTGCTCACTCCTGCAAAGTATCAGAGTGTCGTTCACATACACAGCCACAATGATGATTTGCCCATCTGTAACACTGACATATACATTGGAATCAGCCAACAGAGGCTTGAATCCTAATGATTTCAAGGCTTGATCTTTCTTCTTGTACCATTGTTAGGCTGATTATTTCAGACCGTATATGCTTCTATGCATTCTGCATGCATAGTCAGGAAGTGAATTCGAGACATATCTTGGGAGTTGATCCATGTAGATCTCTTCGTCTAATTTGCCATGCAAGAAGGCTGTCTTCTCGTCCACAATGTGGATCCTGAGGTCATAAGCTGCTGCACATGCAAATAACAGACGTAGGGACGAATGTTTGACGACATGAGAGAAGGTTTCAGAGTAGTCAATACCGTATCTCTGAGAGAAACCCTTCGCTACCAGTCTTGCCTTGTATTTTGTGATGTTCCCATCTGGTCCGTATTTGAGTTTGAAAACCCATTTGCATTTGACAATCTTGCGCTTATGTGGTAATGGCTCCAACGTCCATATCTGGTTCTTCCTCATGGAGTCCATCTCTTCGTTCATGGCTTGGATTCATCTGTCCTTTTCTAGACCTTCAATCGCCTCCTCGAAAGTCTATGGTTCGCCACTGAACCCACAGAACTCTTCTGATGTGGAAGCTGAGCTGCCTGGCACATATCTTACTGGCGCTCTTCGTGGTCTTGTCAACCTTCTAGGAGATCCTTCTGGAACAGCTATGCCTTTGCCCTTGTCTGCTCTGCTCGGTCCGGAACCATCTTGGTTTACGAGAACTACTGCGACAGATTGCCTCTCGAATCTTTCTTCGTCAGATTCGTCGCTCGAATGGGAGATGACTCGAAAATCTTCGTTTTTGTCTTCGTCTGTTGCTCCCTTTGTCACTGGTGGCAGCTCATAGTACTGTCTCTCCAGAACTTCGTAGCTGACACGTCATTGGCCATTGTCCTGCTCTCATCAAATCTGACATCTCTCACTATTTTCACAATGTTCGTGTCTGGCATGTGGATTCTGTAGTATGACGAATTGTTGTCATAACCTACCAGAAACCTCTGCTCGGCTTTCTCATCAAGCTTCTTACGAAGCTTATCAGGAATATGTGCATAAGCTGCATAGCCAAATATTCTGATGTGAGACAGGCTCATGTGGTGTCGTGTGAGGAACACTAGACTTACCTGTCCTGTTCTGGATGTATGCGGTTGTAGCTACTGCTTCAGCCCACACTGCCCTTGGAGCCCTCAAGTAGGCCATCATGCATCTGGCTGCTTCCATTAGGGTCCTATTCTTTCGTTCAGCAACACCATTGTGTTGTGGTGTGTAGGTTGCAGTTCTTCTGTGAATGATACAATGATCATTGCAGAAGTCAGTGAAGCGATTCGAGATATATTCGCCACCTCGATCTGTTTTGATCTGCTTCACCTTGCTGCCTGTACATCTCTCTGTCCAATTCACATATTCTGTGAATTTATCGAGCACTTCAGATTTATTCTGAATAAAGTATACTCTGGCAGATTTGTTATAGTCATCAATGAAGGTTATATAATATTTCAAACCTCCTACTAAGATCATGTTGAATGGTCCACAGATGTCAGAATGCACTAGCTCACAGAATGTCTTCGAGTCGTCTGTCTCTGCCGTTGGTGTTGAGCCATAGTGAACCAATGTCGTTCACTTGATGTTTAGATCCATCTCCAAGAACTATGAATCTTGAAGGATCTGCACTTCTGAAATCAAACATTATCCGTCTTGATGTCACGAAGTGTGAGGTGGCTCCTGAATCTAGGATCACCTCATGTGTGTCAAACGTTGATGCTGCACACACATCTTCACAGATGTAGGCTGTCGAACAACTTCTGTTCGTTCTTTCTTCGCCCATCTTCGAGCTCTCGGGCTCCTCGACATAGGATGAACTATTTCTGTATTTTTTCGTCTTCATTGCTTACTAGCATCGGACTATTTCACTATTACACTATGTGTATTCCGTTAATCTATATGTCAAGTATCATCCAGTAAGCATGGTCACTCTATGTAAATCTAAGACTAGAGTGATTAAGCAACTAGTCAGGAAGTTAAAGAGTGGCAGATTAGCCACGACCTAGGAAGTATTTGCTGACATCATGCCATCAAATCAGATCTCTGTACTTCTGGGTACTTGCGTTATCTTAACTGGTACTCTTTGGAGCGTGAGGACAAAACGGGTTTCGTTTTGCTCGTATGCCTTTCTCTCGTACTGGACCACAAAGAAATCTCGTTCGTGGATCTTTCGTGTTCGCAAACCGTTCGTCTTCGTCTCCTTTGACTTTGGTGTTCGCAAATTGTTCATCTTCGTCTCCTTTGACTATCGTGTTCGCGAACCGTTCATCTTCGTTTCCTTTGACTTTCATGTTTGCGAAACTTTTCGTGCTTCGTGTCTCCAGATCTTCGAGCTCGCGAATGTCTTCGTCGGGTCTGAGGGCTGAAAGCTAGCAAGGCTTTGTAATTAGAAACGTTTTGTTTCTTCACAGTATGCTACTCCGCTTAGGAGTGGGAAGGAGGGCCCTTTGAAGCCATTACTTAGCGGAGAAAGATTGTGAAGTTTCCACGGGGACATAAACTTCAGAAAGATGGAGGGTAAAATATAATTATGAATTAAAATACAAATTAATTATTCAGGAACTTAAAAACTTACCACACAACATTTTCTATTTACGCATTATAGAAAGTTAGTAGACTTTTCTGTACTGAAGCTGACTGCCAAGAAGAATGAAAAATAACAACTTTCAGTTGTGACTTCTAGAAGACCTTGGATGAAACTATGGATTTCAGTGAATTTGAAGGGAGAATCATCATTTAATGATTCCTTCATCTGAAATCCATATGGTATATCGGCAATACAGTGTATAAGGACTTTTAAATCTCTGCAATCGCACTCTTTGTGTCAAATATTCTACGCGAGTCATTAGAGCGAGTATCAGTAACAGAGAGAGAAATGATTAAAAAACATTCGACAACACAAGTGTACATAAAATAAAATAAAAAATCTGTGTATTAGTTGTTGTAATAACAAAGATCATATCACAAATCCCCAAGAATCGTGAACAGTAGTATGATGCCACCTTATTGTTAAAAATTGAATATCAATATAAATATGGCATGATATACTCAAAAAAGAAGATATGAGCTGGTTAAGTATAAATCATGAAGAGGCCTAAAGTCATTTTTCGGGAATATATCTCCGAAGTACTTGTCTTGTAATTAAGGGCAAGACCTTTAATAAGAAAGACATTACCTTGGATAACCTTTACTAGGTCGTCCACAAGAAACGACTAGATACGAAAAGACATGTTTAACTAGAGTAACTTTAACTCGTAATTAAGTATACCTTTCATGGTATAATTGAACGTATTTTTAATCTAATTGTTAACTAGACTCTTTCGCGGGAGCGACGCACCTATTGTTTTAGAGGTGTGTTTGTTCGCCCCGTAGAACATATATTGATCTCACACTTCAGTCTTGAGCATCGAGAGTTATCTCTGTTCTCCGCACTGCTGAGTGTGAGTGATCTTGAGTCTGCTAACAATCTCTAATGCATTACATGAATTACTCTCTGATCAGACAGACTCTCTACTGCATTACAATCATTTGCTGTGTATTCGTAAAGCATGCTCTATAAAGCTGTCTTAAAACTATCTTATTCGTCTGTCGCAAATACTTTCTTTTCGGCACTTGAATAACGACTCTCTTTGGTACAGTCTAGCACGATCATTGAATAAATCGATATGTATACATATGAGATGACAGTCCTTGTCTGAAGAACTGAGTCTTTGATCTGTTTTCCTAATTGGCATTGACATAGGTTTCTAACGTGCTCTAAAACCATTCGTATTCTTTAACCATAAATTTGGACTTTAGTTGTTGAGTACTTCTGTCTAGAAACGAATAGTTCGCGAACGCAATTAATTAATTGTCTACACAGTCACGAATACATCGAACATTTCTCGACTCTTTGTTGACACCTTAATCAGCCAGAGTGTAGTACTGTTGTACTACTCTGATAACTTCTCATCTGTAGAATGCATTTCATTCGATTTGATAAAGGCCAGATTGTTGTTCTGAAAATTATCAACACCACACCTCCAAATATAAGTAATACTGGTTACTTTTTAATGTCTGTCGAAAACCAGAATAACACTCGACACCACTTGCCATAATTGTACCAAAAACATAACTTTCTAACGTTGTCCTATGTGGTAACGACACTATTTACTATAAAATTTATATTAACCTTGTTGGTATAGTACGTCATATACCAATTTTTGGCGCCATTGTCGGAGACAGTTTAGGAATGTTATAAGAAATCTGACAAATCCATCTCCATCTCTAGTGTATGTCAGATAGAGAATCCAGATTAGAACGATCCCATAAGCTTAGAGAGGAATTTTTAAGAAGACAAGTGAGAATACTAGTCGAAGAAATATCTTGTACACGCTTGGTGCAGATCATCAGCTTCGAAGATGTCTCGAAACTAAAGACATTAAAAAGGTCGTTAAAGCCTTACACTAAGAAGATGCTGGTGGACATTTTGCTTTGAAAAATACTGTTAATAAGACATTGACTGCCAAGTATTGGTGGCCCACAATGTTCAAGGATGTATCAAATTTTATTCGTTCATGTGATCCATGCCAGAGATCTGGTAAGCCTACAAAAGCAATGAATTGGCCGTTGACACCAATCCTACCTCTTGCACCATTTAAAGAGTGGGGGATTGACTTTGTCGGTCCAATCAAACCTGTGACTCGACATACAAAATGTCGTTATGTTCTAGTTGCAACGGATTATGCTACAAAGAACGTTGAAGCAGAGGCGACGAAACGAAACGATGCGAAAACTGTCATGACGTTCTTATTCAAAAGTATAATCACAAGATATGGTTGTCCACTTGAACTAGTAAGTGACCGAGGTACACATTTTCTAAATGACACGATACAGTTGTTGACAACCTATTTTTTGATCAAACACAAAAACTACACCGTATAATCCAAAAGAAAATGGGTTGACAAAAAGAGCTAATGGAATTTTATGTAAGATCCTGAACAAAATTACTATTGCACATGCAACAGATTGGGATCAGATACTACCATAGTTCTCTGGGCTTATCGCACCACAGAGAAAATCACGACGAAGCAGACACCATATTTTCTTACGTATGGTATGCATCCTATTTTGCCAATTGAATTTGAGATGAAAACTTTTCGTATTCAAGCTCAACAAACAGATGCAGAATGTATAAACGAGAGGTTAACTAATATTGAAGAACTAGTTGAAGCTTGTGAGAAATCACAAAAATTAACGAAGAAAATCCAAGAACAAAGAAAGAAGTATGACAGTCGTATTAAGAAATGTGATCTTAAAGCTGATGACTTTGCACTGATATATGATAGTCGACATCAAAAGTTCCCTGGAAAACTCCATATGAGATGGCTTGGACCATATAAAGTCATAGAGGTGTTTGAGAATGGTTCTATACAACTTCAATCACTTGAAGGTGAACTGTTACCTACACGTATCAATGGGTCCAAACTGAAGAAATACTACCTTTGACCATAATTTTTTTTTTATTCTTATTATTTTCTAAAAAATTTCTGGAATTAATCGCGAATTTTTTTTTATCCTTTCTAATATTTTTCGCGATTTTTCTTTTATCTTTTCTAGAAATTTTCGTGAAATTTTCTTGACTTCTCTCAATCTTTCAATATAATTTTTAAAGTATTTTTGAGAATTTTTTTCGACACTAAATTTGTTAATCAAATTTTCGTAAATCATTTTCGAGAATTTTTCTAGAATCTTTTCTAGCATTTTCTCCAGTTTTTCGAGAAATTTTCTAGTATGTTGCTAAAATTTTCGAGAAATTCTTGTGACTTTTTGTATCATTTTTTTTAGGCTTCTGCGAAAAAGTTTCGCAAAACTTTCTAGAATATTTCTAGCATATTTTCGAGAATCTCTCGACCTACTTTTTGTAATCCTCCATTAAAGATGATGGCCACGTGATCATCATTTTTCACACGTGTGTACGCTCGCATATCAAAACAGATATTGTTTTTTTTTTTAATAATTTTTTTTTTTTCACAAACGGTCTTCCTTCATTAAAGATCGATTTGTAAATGGAGGTGACAGATGTCATGTCACCATGCCACGTCATCATCCCTTCCACACCGCTTCTGCATATCCGAGTTATTTTCCATTTTTTTCCTTACACTTTCGGTCTACAAGTTTATGCTTTCCTACGCTTATTCTCTTTTGCGATCAAAGCTCACTCATACGAACTATTGCGATTTACGGAGCTGTCGTCAAACATTCGACCAATGGCTTCCAGATCAAGTTCTAGTTCTACCATCATTTGGAAAGCACACGCAGGGATCCGTCTGGCATCCATCCAGTCTTATTTGGATTGATGCAGGTTGGGTGATCTGAAAGTGGACCCTTCAATCATCCTTTCTGAAGTTAGCACAAAATTTGTGAACTCCATCCTTCAAAGTTCATGTGCGAGGCCAATTCTTCACTATCACTGAAGACCTATTCTGCACAGCCCTCAGGTTACCTTTGGATGGGAAGATGGTTTCAACCAATAAAGACTCAGTGGATGAAGCAGCCGACTTTTTGAGCAACTATTTCGTACCCACGAAGGGGTATAAAATTTCAATGATCTGCGACACAACATTTAAACTGTTCTGTAAATACGCGAACCAAGCAATATTTTTGACGAATGCGAATGCCATAATTTCAGTTCAAAATTTTGGTTACATATTGGACGCACTCGCTGGTAATCCAGTTTGCTTCGGCGTTATTATCTACAAGGCTTTTTTGCGATGGATTAAGCATCAAAAATTTTCTGGCGTTGGAGCACATATTTGACATTTTGACCGAGCAGGAGAAAACAATGCTGACGGGAAGGATGTTGGCTCCCAAGCCAATTGATCTTTCCAACATCCTGTCTGTTCCTATTCCGGTTGCACCAGATGCTGCACCAGCAGTCAAAATAGCAGCTACCACTGCTATGGAGATTGATTCTACACCATTCCAACCATATACAATTCTAGCTGGGGCAAAAGATACAAATGTTGTTGTTGCTGCTGCCGAATCTTCAAAGCCAGCATTTGTTTCTACATCTCAGAAGTAACAGAGTACATCCTTCTCTGATGATGATTCAACCCAGTTCGACACATTAGATAAAGGACGAACAGCTGCTGAAGGCGACCCTGGGGCACCTATTGAAGATGAAGATGAACCAGACAACCAGCCCTAGTGGTTTTGAACCATGATAGAGAAAGCCAAAAATCTAGTAGCTGAAGTGTACGAGTTGGACAAATATCATCAGAAGATTACCATGGAGTTTGTCAACTCAGAAAGGAGATGCCAAGAGGATCTTAAGGCGTCCCACGAGAAGATCGATGCGCTCGAATCAGACAACACGAAGCTGATCGAACAACATCGTTCTCTCGAAACACAGCTTCAATCCAAGGTAAGTTCCAAGTCATGCCTTTTGGATCAGCAGAGTTGTACATAGGCTGAGTCGGCTATGTATGCTGTAGAATATATGCGAATCAAAGAGTTTCAATTTTTGTGGAACGAAGATAATAAACGACATTTTTGGAAGCGACAGTCACAGTTTCAACTGTACAAACCTCAAGCTGTTGCGGATTTACGCGAAGTCGACGATGTCGGGCTGCTGATCAATGTAAATATGGCTTATCCAGAGTTATTCAGTCTTTATGTGGATTGGGAGCAAAATCTTGCAGATTATTTTGTGGAAATTCGACACAATCTGCAAGACAGAAGAAAGTCATTTCGCTACAAGCGGTTCTGTACATATTCATTTTGGCAGTTTGGTACTTTCGCGGCAAAGACATTATTTTTTGTTCAAAATCTTTATGTTAAAAGCTCTTTTATTAGATTTTTAGCTCGTTACTGTAAAGAAGTCACTCTTTGTAGTAGTTCAGACAAAGATACAAAGTTAACTTAGGAGCTGTTCGATGGAACATTGCTCTTGGTTAAGTTAGAAGAATTCGGCAACTTACTAGTTGGCCGCTACACAAAATCAAAAGAAGATTTGCTGTTGATCGAAGCTCAGCAAAACTTGGAGTTTGCTCAAAATTTATATAAAGAATGGAATCGTTTATAAAACATTCATTCATGTCTTTGTTGTGCTGATGTTTCTATGGGATGCTGAATTTTTGAAGTTTAAAGATGTTTTGAAGGTTGATTCCAGTTTTCATCAACAATTCAAAGATCAACTCAAAACAACCTATTCAATTAAAGAAACAGCAAGACACATATTCTCTAAGACGAAGAAATATCTTTTCGCCTTAACGAAAATCTGAAGAACAGAATGTTTCACGAATAATCCTCAAAAAGAAGATGTTATGTTCACGAGGATGTTTCACATTTGAGGAAGGGGATATGTGATGCCACCTTATTGTTAAAAATTGAATATCAACATAAATATGGCATGATATACTCGAAAATGAAGATATGAGCTGGTTAAGTATAAATCATGAAGAGGCCTAAAGTCATTTTTTGGGAATATATCTCCTAAGTACTTGCCTTGTAATTAAGGGCAAGACCTTTAATAAGAAAGACATTACCTTGGATAACCTTTACTAGGTCGTCCACACGAAATGACTAGATACGAAAAGACATGTTTATATAGAGTAACTCTATCTCGTAGTTAAGTATACCTTTCATGGTATAATTGAATGTATTTTTAGTCTAATTGTTAACTAGACTCTTTCGCGGGAGCGACGCACCTATTGTTTTAGAGGTGTGTTTTTTCGCCCCGTAGAACATATATTGATCTCACACTTCAGTCTCGAGCATCGAGAGAGAAGAGTTTATGCATATGTAAGAGATTGAAGAAGTGAATAGAGTTCTATGAGTTATTCTCTCTTATCTCTGTTCTCCGCACTGTTGATGTGAGTGATCTCGAGTCTGCTAACAATCTCTAACGCATTACATGAATTACTCTCTGATCAGACAAACTCTCTACTGCATTACAGTCGTTTGTTGTGTATTTTGTAAAGCATGCTCTATAGAACTATCTTTCTATCTTATTTGTCTGTTGCAAATACTTTCTTTTCGGCACTCGAATAACGACTCTCTTTGGTACAGTCCAGCACGATCATTGAATAAATCTGTATGTATACATATGAGATGATAGTCTCTGTCTGAAGAATTGAGTCTTTGATCTATTTTCCTGATTGGCATTGACATAAGTTTCTAACGTGCTCTAAAACCATTCGTATTCTTTAACCATAAATTTGGACTTTAGTTGTTGAGGACTTCTGTCTAGAAACGAATAGTTCGCGAACGCGATTAATTAATTGTCTACACAGTCGCGAATACATCAAACATTTCTCGACTCTTTGTTGACACCTTAATCAACCAGAGTGTAGTACTGTTGTACTATTCTGATAACATCTCATCTGTAGAACGTGTTTCATTCGATTTGATAAAGGCCAGATTGTTGTTCTAAATATTATCAACACCACACCCCCAAATATAAGTAATACTGGTTACTTTTTATTGTCTGTCGACAACCAGAATGACACTCGACACCACTTGCCATAATTGTACTAAAAACATAACTTTCTAACGTTGTCCTCTATGGGAACGACACTTACTATAAAATCCATATTAACCCTGTTGGTATAGTACGACAAGTAGTATTGCGCTATGCAATGTGATCTTAATTCAATAATTAAATTATATCTCTACTTCTTGAATTGCTCTCACTCTCTCTTATGATCTCCGACTTTAAGGAGTTAGATAACATTATACAATGGATTTCACATACAAACTCTGATTCAAGCCCTTTTGATGATTGTGCATCATCTCCTTATTGCCTTACTATATATATACATCAGTTATAGAAATCATGACTAAGTAATGTGTTAGGCATGATGTGGAGATTACAAGGTTTAGGAGTAATACTAAACTCCAACACTCCCCCTTAAGCTTAACTGCTAGAATCATGAATGAAATTTAACATATTTACTAAGGCAACATGCTTTTCCCTTGACAATGGCTTTGTCAGAATGTCAGCCAACATATTGTTGGTAAGACAATAACTCAATTCAAAATCTTTATTTTGAACATTTTCTCTAAAAAAAATGAATTGAACTTCAATGTGTTTAGTTCTACTATTAGTTCGTGGTTCAGAAATAGAGTGATACAGCTCCGATTGTTGTAATAGAGTGTAGTTGGTCTGATCTGAGGGAATTTCAGATTTTGGAGTAATCTTATGTGCCAAATGATTGTGAGAAATTGTCAACCAGTTTGATCTTTTTAGTTGGCAATTGAGGCAACGCATTTTAGACTTAGCGATAGATATTTCAAATTTATATTAGTCTAAATGTTTTTCGAATTACCACTTTTGAAAAGTGAGGAAAAGTAAGTAGGCGAGTTTGGATCCATTCAAATTTAAATGATTGGTACATTGAATCTAGTCCATATTGTGATTCCATGGAGGGAAACCACATTCAAAATAGGGCACACACCTGTTATAAATAGTGTACAAGTGTGGGAGAACATGATTCACTCTCTGTTATCTCATTTCATGCTTATACATGTCTCTTGGGTTCATCTATCCATAGGTGCACTATAGTGTTGATATCTTGCAATTTTATATGTAGAATGCAATTGTATGCTCATTATTGGATCCACACGTGTGAAATACAGTACCTTACTATTATTGTATAGATAACAACTTCATTATTTCATATATTTGATGTTTGATCAAGATCTTGTTGAGCCCATACCAACTTTTCCACAATGTCACTAGCTTCACCATTTAACGATCAATCGATGAAAAATTGACTTTGCAAAAAATTTGAATGATATTGTTTGGCCTCTTTTTTTTCTGTCAATTCTTGTGACATCCTCATGTATTGCACATACATGACCACAAACCAAAGTACAATCATCTGCCATCTATCAATGAAACAATAGTTGCCACTCATTTTCCAATGATTGTGACAAGGGGAGATACTGATTTGTAACACCTGGCTTTTGTGTTTCCTCTCTAAATTTTGAGTATATTATCAACCTCCATCCTGTTATACAAAACAAGTGTGCTCTTATTTAGATTGGAATACAATGTTTTTAGAAAATACTTATAATTTTTGTAAACTATTTGTTGATGACATGGGTATCTTTATGCCAAGAACAAAGAAAGACCTTAATTGGATGTAAATGTGATGTAACAAGGTATTTCATTGACACAGACATACCTTACACATTATATATTCTGTTATATTTCATCGACACAAACATACCTTAGACATGCATATAGACTGCAAGGATCATTCAATAATATAGAAGAGATTAGAAGTAATATATAGAGATGATAGACATGATATCTGCATATGATAGGTAAAATGGAAATAGTTATACCTTTCAATATAGAGAGTTTATCACACTGAGAATGCCTTTTGCGGAAGGGAAACTCATTGTTAGCCAAAAATACTTTGAGTGCATACTTGGCAACAAGTACACCTTCATGTATTTAAATGTTGTGATTGGCTCTCACCTCGATGTGTCTTTGACATATGTTGAACTACATCAGTGAAATCAGTGTCGTCAATGAGCACACATGAAATAAAAATTGTTGAGTCTTCTTATAATATTGATATTGACACCAATGACTCGTGGGACCCAATAGAATATGAAGACCACAACATCCCATCAAAGAGAGAGAGAAGTATTGGAATTCCCATCTCAATTGACATTGACACTTTGAAGGCCAATGTTTTTTGCTCAGTCCCTCAAGAAGATGCATCTACCCATGCAACTATGCTATCCAGGCATAGCGTTGTGAACAAATTTTATCTAGACAGGGAACAAATATGCTCAAAAAATTACTGGTTAAGATTACAACGCACCACACTGTGGAGGAGCTTCCAAGGCATTACAATGGTGACGTCCTCTTTGAGTTTCTCCCAACATTCGACATGACATCTAGAATGAACGGTATGGACCACATGTATGATGGACATGTGTGGACAAAGCTTGTGACAACAAATGTTTCGTTTGATGGAGTTGTTCGGATCAATTCTTGTGTAGGCTTGTTGGAGTTCCAAAGAGTTACATGTCCTGAATATTTGAATGTTGGAAAAATGAACCAGACATTCTTTAAAGGTTGTTTGAAAAAAAAAATGTGACATGGGCTTGATGACCAATGGCGTAGGGACTATCTTTTGCTCTTTCGGCCAGAAGCTAGCAAGATGCATCAGTGCATGTTCATGCATTGTCTACTATGTAATGCCTAGAGACACCAATCTTACCAAGTTCATGATACACCTAAGAAGACATCTACACAATGTTCAGCCTGGGACCTCAAAAAAAAGAATTAAAAAAACCAGAGAGTTGGTGGACAAGGTGGTGGCCGCAGATAGGTCTACAATTCCTAGGAAAGTGCAGATGAGCATACCAAAGGAGTTAATAATGTCATCTATGCTAAAAAATGATAGAATTCAAGAAGACCACATTGGGGATGTGAAATGAGGAGAGTTAGCAATGGGGACCTGAGGGCCGCATGGGTGCAATTCGACCACACAAGAAGGGTGTTGGGATGGACAACAATGGCTTGCCATGTATATGATCCAAGGTTTTTATATCAGCACCATTGAAAGCAAATCCTTTCTTGATCTATCCATATTGGATAGCCTGTCAATAACTTTATAAAACACATCATGATTGTTTTCTGTAGCATTCAAGAACTCCTTACAATTGTCAGATGTGAAATGGAGGAGGACGACATAGTGTCCCAAGTATTGTTTTGCAATTTGTTGAACTTCGTAATGGAACGATCATGACATGTGAAGCCAAACTTTCGTGGATTCATGGCAAATGAAGCACAAGCTAATTGGAAAGCAGCTCAAACAGTGTTCAATGGAGGCCCAGACAATGAGATGATTGGACAAGAACGATCGTGTTTATTCCATGGGAGAAAAGCCTACACATCCACACCAACAAATTTGTACAAAAGGATTACCAAATGAAATACAAAAATTTTATGCGAAAAGTGGAGGTTATGTGGGTCAAGAGATGAGGCACTTGCCCAATGCAAACTAATGTGACAATGGAGAACCAGCAAAGTCAAAGACTCCAATTTTCCCTCGATGAATAGTTGGATGAGTTGATGGAACATCCGCATCGCCCATTGGGGAGAGTACATGGTTGCGGTAAGTACATTAATTGGCTATGTAAGGCTTTTAGGAAAAGACGGGACGGATCTCAAACATCACTCTAAGTTATCCACATACAAATCTATCAGAATCAAAACATGGCAGTTGGCTAGTAGGAGGCCACATGAGTGTAATATTTCGTGTGAATCAGACATGGCAAATGCTTCGATGCAAAGCGCAACATGCTTACACTTTGGGTAGACACTTGGGAGAGGGCCCCAGTCTGGAAAAGCTCATCAATAGAAGTGCCTCCAGAAATCCAACTAGACCAAGGGGCATGAAAGGTTAAGAATCTGATAGGAAAACTAACCGGTGTATATCTCGTTGATATGCAGATCGAATGGTTTTTGGCTGGTTTACCACCAAATATTGATTGGTATTGCAGACAAGGGGACATGACCTCCTTAGCAGCAGTAATAGCTAGTGCTGAAAACTTCGAGACCTCGAAACTAGCACGAAAGCGACGCTCAACTAAAACATCTCGTAAGTCCAAAACTGATTCTAGTGATAGTGATGATGATTCAGATTCAGACTCAAGTACCAGTTCTTTAAGCTTGGAGTCTGAAAGTAGTGATTCATCAGAATTAGAAGCTGATAAAGGAGATAAAAGAAGTAAACGACAATCCAAACGAAAGGACGACACGAAAACAATCGAGGATAAGTCGTCAACTTCTAAAGCTGAAAAGCATTGGAAGAGTAATATGGCTGATCTTAATAAAAAGTTTAATGATTTGAAAGTGCTGAAGTTGCAGACAAAAGACCAAAAGCGTCTTCTTCCAACTCAGGAATGTGGTGTACGAAATGGGGAACTTCTGAACATACTAAGGAAGACTGCACCACTGTGAATGTAAAGTATATCAAAGATCCTGTCTAGGAGGTACTTTTTATTTTTCAAAATGATGCGACTACTAATTATGTTCAGGGTACTGCAGCATCAGCCTAGCAGGACCAAAGTTCACACCAAGAAGACACAATCCTCCTGAATTTGTTGGACCAGCGATAAAGCCACAAACCGCGACTAAGCCAGTGTCGGACAACTGTTACAACTGTGGAGAGCCAAGACATTTTTCACCTGACTATCCTCAGCCACGAAAGTCGATTGGTTATGTACCGTTATGCTCAAACTGTAGGGAGCCTAGCCACAAGTATCCTGACTACCCTCAACCACATAAGCCATGACCTAAATATTAGTATGTAGCAACACCAGTTGTTGTAGACTCAAAAGCAAAAAACTTCGACTGATGCTGTTGTGCATAGGATTGATATTATTGAAGGAAAATTGGCGAAGACAGAAGACTAGTCCTGGCCAAGTGACATAGAAAAGATATTCAAAGTCACAACGAGAAGCAAAGGCTCCTCAAAATTCGAACAAAAATCTTCAACGAAGCGTAGAAAATCTTCGTTGAAGAAATCTTCTAGCAAGTCGACGAACAAATCTACAACCAAAGAAGATCTTAAAGATGACCCCGACTATGACCGCAATGCTACAAAATTATTTGCTAAAGACATCTCAGCAAAAGCGAAAGAAATGATCAACACTGAACTTCAGTCAGCTACTGCTGAGAAGGTGATCACGTTCAAGGAAGGGGACGATGAAATACCGAAGACTAAATTGTCTAGTGTTGTTATTGACAAGCCAATCTCGATTACCATTGCTGAATGTTTGATCGAAAAAGTGCCGATAGACTCTGATTCCAGCGTGAACATAATAACAGAAGACACAGCTCATGCTTTGGGGCTGACTGACATTCAACCGACATAGCGAAATATCAAATTAGTTGATTCGACGTGACAAAAACCTGTTGGAAAATTGAAGGATGTTACTGTTTACATTCAAGACAAGCCTTTCACAATGAATTTCATAGTTATCAAACCACTTGGTTTATTCTGTGCTAATTGGACGGCCCTGGCTTTATCAATCAAATGCAAGTGTTCATTGGAAATCCAGAGAGTTGAGATTTCAAACTGGTGAGACTAAGCCAGTAGAACAATAATCACCTGGAGTCATGACAAATATGAAGGTGAAACTCCTTTTTCTAACACCAGTTTTACCTCAGAAGAATCTTCTTATGCCTTAAATATTTTTTCCAATGCATCTGACATTGAAGTGCAATATTTTGAATGTTATGAGAATACTGACGAAGAAGAATTCTTCGATGCTTGCAACGTTGAAGCGGATGTTTTGAATGAGGAAATTAAAGTTGCAGACATGAACTCTAAAGAGTCTGATGATTCGAGTGACGAATCTGAACACGGATTTGATAACAAAAACCAGGTTGACGAAAAGAATATATCTATGGAGTCAAGCATGCGCAAAATTCATGGCCATACCAAGGCCAGTATGACAGAAGGTATCATTCTACCAGATTCTACTGAACTAATTGAACTTGCACTTGGTAGATTTGTGCATGTTTCAAAGTCACTTGGAGAATCGGAATTAGCAGAATTTACTGAATTTCTGAAGGAGTATCGCCTGGTCGTTTGACGATTTGAAAGGTATACCTGCACAATTCGGAGAGCACCGTATTGATCTTAAAGAAGATGTTGTACCTATTCGACAGAGACAGTATTGTCTCAATCCAAAGTACTCCCTCATGGTTAAGGATGAACTCAACAAGCACCTTAAGCAGGTATTATCTATCATGTCTTAAGCAGTGAATGGGTTTCACCCATTGTTGTTGTTCCAAAGAAGAAGACTGGCAAAATACGAATATGCCAGGATTTCCGCAAGCTCAATGCTGCCACAAGGAAGGACCATCATCCTTTGCCCTTCACTGATTCTATCTTAGATCAGGTTGTTGGTCAAGAGCGTTACAATTTCTATGACGGTTTTTCTGGTTATAATCAGGTTGGAGTGAGAAAGGAAGTTCGTTCAAAGACCACGTTCACTACGGATTGGGGCACTTATGCCTACAAAAATGCCCTTTGGTCTTTGCAATGCACCAGTGACTTTTCAGCGAATCATGATGTTAATTTTTGCTGCCTTCCTAAGAACTTTTCTTGAAATCTTTATTGATAATTTCTATGTATATAGTGATATAAAGACACATCTACATAAGTTGAAACTTACATTGCAACGGTGGCGAGATACTTGTTTATCCCTTATTATCCCAAGGTGGTGATAGTTCTTGTAATGTTAGCATAGAGGACAATGTAGCTAAGGTTGGGTGGTAGATTTGGAATATATTTCCTATCTATCTATCTGGACTAAACTATCTCAAGGCTTGTTTATCTGAATACTCAAGAATCTCTAGTATTACCAGAATCATTACAAAAGTGATTCATAAAAATTAGACAAGGGTTATTGAGGTAGTCAGGCTAATTCAATCATATAAACACACAATTATTTTTGGTTTTATTCATCAAGTAATCTCTTTTCCTTCTCATCTTTATCCTAGGTAGCTATTTCAAGTTCTTGGTGGGTTGTTTGATTTTTCCTTTTGAATTAAAGACAATCTATTACAATGAGGATGTCTTTCCAACTAATCACATTGGTGTCAGAGTCTTGGTGGATGTCTAGGAATGTCATTTTTTCTGCGAAGGATGTCAATCAATTTGCACATTTGCATATTCTTACTTCCATTTTTAGTAGCGCCTTTTGTTGACATTTGAACTTAAAAAAACCTCTTTTTAATAAAGTTTAGTATTTTTTCTTTTCTTTTTTTAGATTTTATCTTGATTTTTGGAATTTTCAAAAAGATATTTTATATATATCTATATGTGTGTGTGTGTGTGTGTGTGTGTGTGTGTGTGTGTGTGTGTGTGTGTGTGTGTGTGTGTGTGTGTGTGTGTGTTTTATACATATACATATTATAATTTTTTTGAAATCATGTTCATAGTTCTTTGTAGATGAAGTTCTTATCTAATTCAGTAATATGTGTTTATAAGCATTTTAAATTTTGACAATCTTTTTAAAAACATGTGTAGGTCATTCTTTTTTTCACCTTGTTGATTCCAAATATAGAAGGAAAACATAGCCTCATTTAAGTTGGATCAACACGAGGAGAATGATTAGGCCCACACATCATCTAGGGCGATAACAATGGAATAATTAGAATCCTACATAAAGGCAAGAGAAGGAGGTGCACAATCTATTGGACATTGGTCATCACAAGTGGTATCAATTTCTGCATTTTTGTAGTGATTGAAAATTGGTACACCTATAAGCAATTACCAAAAGATCACTCCACACAAGAAACATCAGAGCAAGCATCATCAATATCATTATTAGTACCAACCTCTCATAAACCATGTGAGA
Source organism: Diphasiastrum complanatum (assembly GCA_029204225.1). NCBI lineage: Eukaryota > Viridiplantae > Streptophyta > Lycopodiopsida > Lycopodiales > Lycopodiaceae > Diphasiastrum > Diphasiastrum complanatum. The sequence goes on from CM055102.1 coordinate 44,719,161, forward strand.
ATAACATTTAAGAATTCGATCTATAGCATAAAACTAATGTAATGCATCTTGGTTGCCAAGGGGGGCCTTGCACCTGGAAAAAAAAATACTTGGATGTTGAGCTAACCAATTGAGCCCACCTCGTTGTGTAAATCTAATGTAATGAGTAAGGAAAGCAAGAATAGAGAGACAAAAAGTACCTATTGACACATAGGGTGTTAAATAAACACAAATCTCTCTATTTGATTTGATGTTTCACAATTCCTCCTTGTATGCTATGTTATTACCTATTGGAGTCCTAGTACATTCTAAGTGTACAACTAGCATATTTTTGGTGTCCTTATACAACCATCTCAACATGACAGTGATCAATTGTTAAGAAACGGTAAAATGGATCTAACCATAGGTGAGCATGGCATTCTTAATCCAATCTTGAGAAGGAAAATCAAATGAACAGATCATTACCATGATCAATTAGAGCATCGCCACACATCTGTTCATAGAATTTGTTATTTTAGTTGATCATACAAAACTAGAAAAGTATATTGATGATTATATCCTCTCACTTACACATAAAAAAAGAAGAAGATGAAAAATTGACATTCTACACATGAATGAGGAGAAGAGCACTTTCACACTTTTTGTATTCTATTTATAGTCCCGAGTAGCCCCTAGAACTTGGCACCCTATTTCCTTGCGATAGCCATTTTTTTGTAATTATTTGAGTGATTTGTTCATTATCTTTGTGTTTTTTTTTCAAAGCAACATCAAGTGGTGAATCTTTCCATGTCATAATGAGATCTCTATGAAAAATATAGATTTCTCTATTCTATATGATGACAAATAAAAAAAGAACTGACATGGAAATCCATTTTCTCTTAAATTTTACTTTCTTAAAAAAATACCTATGTTTAAAGTACTTTAGAAAAATATCTTATTTTGTCAAAAATTGTGATCGTGCTAAAAAATATCAATAGATTATTATTATGATTTAATAAAAAAAAGCTATTTAGTTCCAATATTATTATTCATAGATATATATATTGCAAGCGATTATTCAAAAGATTTTTTTATTACAAATAGTTTTAAAAAAATTAAATAAATTTCAAAATTTCATGACGCAAATTTTTCAGAAATATAAACACAATCTTTATAATAATAAAATAAAATACATTACACTCAAAATCAACAATGTCATTAACGTTTTTCTCTTTTTCTAGAAGAGTCTCTATAGAAACTGTTACAACCTCCTCCACAATTACAACACTGTAATCTTGGACTAAATCATCAGCAAATTCCAATATGTCACCAACTTTCCTACTAGCGAGGTTGTGGTTCTGTCGATAGAAAAACTATTGAGTCTTCATCATTTGTACCCTTACTTATCTCTACCACCTTATTTAGCAAAACTGACAAAAATTTCATTGTCATTTTTACAAATCAATTCAAGCTAATTATAGAATATCTTAAAAGTAAAATATGAAATATATTATCGAAGTTAAAAAATTACCACACAACATTTTCTATTCCAACATTGTAGAAAGTCAAAAGAGCTTCTTGAACCGAAGCATATTGCCAACTTGAATGAAAAACAACCACCCTCATGATATGAGAGATTGTGACCTCGAGAAAATCCTACATCATAGTAGGAGTCATGGCACCTGCACATCCCAACACCTTTTGCAGATATTATAGAAAGTGTTCTTGCCTAAAGCTACTTCCTTCGCCAGATCACGTTCTTGAATTTCAGCTGTATAGCCCTAAGGAACAAGCAGACAAGTTTCCTTCGGAGTATAATCCCTCTGGTTTGTCTTGGTTCCAAGGGGAATGATCTTGTACTACCTTCTGAGAGAGGTGTTTCTTTATATATACGGCTTCCAATCAGTAGTATAGGTTCATCTATTTCAACAATAGCTATTGAAGATGATCCGTCCCTAGGTTCAATGTCTTTATAGTCTACCAGCCGCTTACTTGCTCCCTTACACTCTTCATTAGAGATGTCTATTTGTATCATATCTTGGGTTACCCTCAGCCGTTTGTCCTCTATGAGTGTTTATGGCAAGTTTATCGGGGATTTCTCTCCTTCCATTCTAGTTACGTCACCCTGAGAGGTCAATGTAAACATGTATATTAGTGGGTCCCACACATGTGAGGCCATGGAGCCACGTGGGAAACCTATACTAGAGCAGGTTAGATCATGTCTAAAAAGTGGGTCAAGTTTATTTGGTAGTGATTCCTACTTTATAGGACCTAATTCCTAGATTTATAAAGTAGGTTGACCAACTAGCCACCAATATGGCAAGACTCTAGGAATGAGGCTAGAATAGAAAATGAGGGAAAGAAAGCTCAATCAACTTCCTTATAACATGCTGGAAATTCACGTAACTCGAGGTGAGGAAGGGGCTTTCTATCTATCCAATTCTCCATAGTGAACACTTAGATTATTTTTGAGAGCTCATTGGCAAAACTCGAGTTCTACACTTTGTATTGTGATTTCCTTTGGATCTAAACAAGAACTAAGTATTGTAAACATCATCTACTGTCTACAGGCCGTACTGAGTACTGTTTCAAATGTGTGTGTGGTGGACATATCATTCGATCAATTATTGTAGATTGCTCTTGATTGATAGATGCTAAATTGATTAAGATCTCAAATTTGTGTATCTAGTTTGCATTTGTTTTGTGATCAATCAATCAATCACTCTTGTGAGGCATTTATGCACTCATTTAAGGTCCAAAGTAGTATACTTTGACAAAGCCATGAACATCAGATACAAGATGATTTAGATCTACAAGGCAAAATCATGCTTCTATTGTTGCTTCTCTTACGCATCTACTCGAAAAACAAGTGGAATACTTGTGGACGAATGAACAACAGAAAGCGTTCGAAGAACTTAAGCGGAGATTGATCAATGCTCCTTTTCTGAGACCACCCAACTGGGCTATTTTATTTCATAGTTATGTTGATGTTTCTGCATTTGCTATTGGCGTCTGTCTGAGCCAGAAGGACGATCAGAAGAAAGATCATCCCATATACTATGTGAGTCGACAGCTCAATGCCTCGGAGAAGAATTGTTCGGCTACAGAAAGGGAAGCACTAGGAATGATTTTCACTGTTAAGAAATTTACACTCGTGAAATTTTAGAGAGAGAGAGAGTTAAAAAAAATGCTAAATTTGAGAGAGAGAGAGAGAGAGAGAGAGAGAGAGAAAAAAAAATCGCAAAATTTTCAAAAGTATTTTTTGCGAAAATTTCGAGAGAATTTTTCGTGAAAATTTCGAGAGAGTTGAAAATTTTCGAGAGAACTTTTCGCGAAAATTTCGAACTAGAATTTCTCGCGAAATTTGAGAGAGAGAGAGAGAGAGAGAGAGAGAGAGAGAGAGAGAGAGAGAGAGAGAGAGAGAGAGAGAGAGAGAGAGAGAGAGAGAGAGAGAGAGAGAGTTGAAATTTTTCGCGAAATTTTCGAGAGCATATTTTTCGCAAAATTCTCTGTCAAAAATTTCAAAAAAATTTCTCCCTCTCGAATATTTCGCGAAAAATTCTCTCGAAAATCTCACAAAAATTCGCGAAAGAATTTTTCACTGATTTTCAAGAGAGAGTTAAAATTTTTCGTGAAATTTTCGAAAGAGAATTTTTCGCGAAATTTTTGAGATAAAATTTTTCGCGAAATTTTTGAGATAGAATTTTTTCGCAAAAATTCTATGAGAGAATTTTTCGTGAAATTTCAAGAGAGAGGTGTTTATCAATTTCAAGTGTAAACTTTATAATTGACAGATTTTTTTTGTGTTGTTTATCATACAGGTCATATATACATATGTATCTTCCAAAATCATCAGCCGCCACCTAAATCGGCCTCCGTCAACGACGGACACTTACAACTAGAAGAAGGCGATCCAATCTTCTCCCTCATTCAGCCATCTTCCAAATCATCGGCCGTCACTAGATCGGCCGCCATTGCCCGTCGACGACGGGCACTCACAACTAGTACATATATATATATATATATATATATATATATATATATATATATATATATATATATATATATATATATATATATATAGAGAGAGAGAGAGAGAGAGAGAGAGAGAGAGAGAGAGCGAGAGAGAGAGAGAGAGACAAACACACACACACACAACAACAACTGGTTGTTTCTCCTTCACAACAATTCTTTGTTGGCTGGATCATAGCTTACATTTAAGTTCATTTCTTGTTAAACTTATTTTCTTGAACGTTATTAGGAAAGTAGAAGGCTCCATTCTCCAAGGTTTTTCATAGGATTGTATCATATTTGCAACTTGTGGTACATCAATACTCGAGACATCTTGATAAAAGAATCTCGATAGAATTTTAAAGCCAAGAACCACAATCATGTTCTGCGATTTTTCTAATAGCTTTATGAGTGGTTTAGAATCATTAAGTAAACATAATAATGCTTCTTGGTTTCCAAGGGGAGGCTCGAACTTGAGACCAAAGAAACTTTGGATGTCAAGCTAATCAACAATAAACATAATAATGAAAGGAGAATTCATCAAAGAAAAATGTGTTCTTGCCGAAAAGAGTCACAAATATGATTCTATAACATTTGAAACAAATGTGGCTAGCTCGCTCCAATTTTTGCAAAAGTTCACTTGGGCAAACTCACTCAAGTTTATATTCGTACCATAGTTGCAGCGAATCGCAATTCGCCAGCTTCGCGATTCGGGAATCGCGATTCTGCGAATCGTGATTTGCTGCAGCGAATCGTGGAGTGAATTGCAAACAAAAAAAAAAAAAAACCGATTTTCGGCCGCCTCCTCGCGCACAGAACCGCGCCAGCAGTGGAGGAGGCAAAAAATTTTTCTGAGAGTCGTGGGCGTCCAATCTTCGCAAGTGAACGATACGGAGTTGGTGTGCACGGTGCCGGGTGGGTCTGAGATTCGTGGAGAGCGAAACGACCAAATTTCGATATTTGGTAAGTGTAGGCTTGACTTTTTGCAATTGTTGACATTGAGCTGTAGGCAACCAAATCGAGCGTAGTCTGGCTCTAGACCACCTTTCTTCACGCCCACAGTGATTTTTACAACATCAGTTTCAACCGTCACGACACGCCTAGCGAGATTTGAACACCACATTCCAAATGCTTGTGTATTTTGGCCATTTCCACAGAATGGCTTGTTGGAAACCGAATGAGGTGATGTCTGAGCCTAGAATGCATTTCCACATGCTTGCACAGACTCCTATGACCTCCGTTCCGCCCGTCTACGTCCGTATCACAAATTTCAATTTTCATGCCCTGATTCCATACTTTTTAGGGTTTAGGCGTGGACCATCGTGCAAACATCTGCTAGGGGCACGGTTTAGGCCCACACTGCACTCCTTTATGCCTGCACGGACTCCGACGCTAACGTCAATCGCCTGTTATCCCTCATACAGAAATTATTCTATCCCACGCCCTAATCTCATGTTCTTCTTTGGCACTTGATATAATGTGTGAACTGGAATCGTTCTGATGTATGCTCTGGTATTTTGAGCTCTATTTGAGCTCGGTAATGTTGTTCAATGCAATGTATTTTTTTTTTCTACTGAACGTTTGCCTGATTATTTGTTGTTTGCAGGTTTAGGGTCGTGTTGATACGCTGCCAGTGCGGGACCGAGGCCTTTGGGCTGAGGTTGAGCTTACCGACGGGGATGTGGGCACACACCATGGCTCAGGCACCCGCAGATGGAGATGCTTGCATTGCGGTGGTCACTTCACGGGATCACTCACCAGGGTTAGGGCTCACTTGCTGCGGGTCAGAGGGCCAGATGGGCGGACATTGGGCATATCTGATTGCCCCAGGATTTCTGATGAGGATCGGCAGAGGTTGTCTACCATGTACGGGCCCGGTACTGCATCACAGGGTTCTAGACAGGGACAGGCAGCAAGAGCAGCTACAGGTAGGCATGCAGGAGGGCTCACAGGCAGACAAGCAGGGCCTACCATGGATATTGGGCCCAGTACATCATGGGCAGGGCATGGTATAGCTGCAGGGCGTAGTACATCATGGGTTGGGCATGGTACAGGTGCAGGGCCCAGTACATCATGGGCAGAGCATGGTACAGCTGCAGGGCCCAGTACAGCACGGGCAGAGCATGGTTCAGGTGCAAGGCCCAGTAGAGCACCTTCAGTTCCATTCGCAGCAGCAGCAGGACCATCAGATGAGCATGTTGGTTCAGCAACAGCGGGTGCTTCTCGACCCTCCTCCTCGGCAGCAGATGCACCACATGCTTCGGCAAATGTTGCCAGAGAGAGTGACACACCCACAGATCAGCCATCCGTTGGGCATGCCAGACCACGAGCACCATATACACAGTAGAGAGGGGTTAGGCCCAGGCAGCAGACCCTTGATCGATGTGGCTGGCAGAGAGAGCAGCAGGCCCGTTGCACTCGACTGTGTGGCCAGTTCTTTTACGAGTGCGGCATTGCCTTTGCTGTTGCTGACACTTGGGTGTTCAGGGAGTTCTGTGCACAGATGGCGGCCGTGGATGCTACATGGACACCTCCCAGGCGAGAGGCACTACGAGGCAGGTTGCTTCGTCAGGAGGAGGAGACCATCACGCGGGAGTTGAGTTCCATTCGCTCAGCTTGGCAGCAGTAAGTAACTTGTCTTTGTAATCTCTTTGCATGTGTTTAGGATTTACTGGTGCCGTAATTTTTGCATGTAGCTAATGGGTGTTTTGCGACAGGTATGGATGCACGATACTGAGCGATGGATGGACCGACATTCGTCGGCGATCCGTCATCAATGTCTTGGTTTCTTGCCCGCTTGGCACAGTATTCCTACGTGGCGTGGATGCCACTCAAGGTGGTGATGCCATCACAGCCGATTTCATATGAGAGGTCATTAGAGATGTTATTGTTGACATCGGAGATGAGCACGTGGTTCAGGTTGTCACCGACAACGCCTCGAACTGCAAGCAGATGGGCGAGATTATGATGAGGGAGCACCCCAGCATTGTGTGGACACCCTGTGCTGCACATTGCATAGACTTGCTCATCCATGACCTATGTGCGCTTCCATGGATCAGAGAGGTATAGTTTGTTCTATTTGCTATGCTTTCTTCCTTCGATGCTGCTAACCACGTCTCAACTATTGTCTAAACTTTTTTACTGGGTGTTTGTGTTGTAGATCACTTCTACGGCCATGCGCCTGGTCACTTTTGTCACCAGGAAGAGGCGTGTGTTGGCCCTGTTCCGCACTTTCTCCACCCTAAACCTGAAGAAGCCCGCACCCACACGTTTTGCGTTTTACTTCTTGGTGCTAGAGCGATTGGTGGTGGTGAAGGATGCATTGCGGCGGATGGTTTCCAGCGTGGCCTTCCGGGACTTTACAAACCTCCCCCATTCGGCATTTTTCCAGTCCACTGTGTACGGCGACGAGTTTTGGAGAGCTGCTGAGGAGATTAGTGGGATCCTACTACCCATTTACAGAGTGCTGCGTCTGGTAGACCGTGAGGGGTGCACCCTCGGTCTCATTTACGAGTTCATGGAGCGCATCGACGAGGGGATTCTGTTGTCAGCCTTGGACGAGCATAGGTATGACTCTTCAGTGTCTAGTTTGTTGTTTCTCACTCGAGTCTGATGCGTTTCTTTTATGCTATGGTTTAGTGATTGTTGTAATTTGTCTGCTGTAGGAGGCGCGAGATCTCACGCATCTGGGAGGCCAGATGGGACTACTTCCACCGACCCATCCACGCCGTAGCCCACATGTTACACCCCTTGTGGCGCTCTACACGAGAAAGGGACGATCCGGAGCTGCACCGGGGATGGGTGGAGTACACGGAGCGCATATGGCCCGGACCAGGTACGTGTGAGAAATCATTTGGTAGCAATGTTACTACAGTATTGTACTCATTGGTAGTGTCTGAATTTGAGGGGTCTTACATGTGCCATGTTTTTCCTTTTGCCAATAGGTCCGATGCTGGCCAACATTGCAAGCCAGCTGCTCGCATTTGAGCGCTTCCAGTTTTCTTTTAATGGAGAGCAGAGTCAGCGGAGGGAGGATCAGCTGAGGCCCGTTACATGGTGGTGCATCCACGGGCGCAGCACAGGTGACCTGAGGCGATTGGCTGAGAGAGTCCTTGCACATGACTGTTCTGTAGGAGCTTGTGAGCGGAATTGGAGCACCTGGGCCTTGTATCACATGCAGAAGAGGAACAGGTTGTCCATCGAGCAGTGTAGGCGGTTGGTGTTTGTGAACACCAACGGCCGTATGCTGAGGCGCACACGAGGAGAGGGTCAGATGCTCGAGGTGAGTCACACATCACCCCTTTTTTCTTGGTATGCTTTGGTGAATTGATTTGCTTTCAAAATATGCAGTGAGTTGCACAATACCTGCCTAACAACAATGTATTGTTTTTTGTTGCAGGTGGACCCCGACACTTGCTTGGTGGATTCGATAGCTGCTGCTCCTCGGGCACCACCCACACAGGAGGAGATGGATGATGAGATCCATAGAGAGCTCTACAGACAGGCACAGGCTGACGCACGGGCTTTACGGCGGCAGAGGAGGACAGAGAGGCAGAGGGAGAGGGCTGAGGAGGGATATGACGAGGTCTCGGAGGGTGGAGAGATGCTCGGAGCAGACTATGTGGAGGAGGAGGAGTGGGTTGAGGGAGATACAGAGGAGGACGAGGAGATGTGGGAGGAGACACAGGGGGATGGAGACCTAGAGGTTCTAGGAAGGGGGGGCTGAGTACTCTTTTTGTAAACAGGAGTGGAGCATCACAGGCAGTCGTCGGCCAGGCATCATCACAGTGGGTAGGGCCATCCCAGGGCGTAGGGTTACGGCCACCTGACACACAGGCACGACGGAGTAGACACAGGGCTGGGGGCAGCCAGATGGGGGGCCAGAGGAGGGGAGAGAGGCTGAGGCTGAGGCTGAGGCAGAGGCAGGGAGAGGGGGGTGGTCCAGAGCCAGGGCACGCAATAGGGATCCAGAGCACGCAGCAGAGCCAGGGCCACACCACGACATATGGCTCCCTCCAGTTCCGATTCATCTGCGGACCCATGGGATCTGCAGTCCACAGATTCGGATTATTTATCCTACCATGACTCTGACGAGCCTTAGTTATATAGTTTTCATTACGTTCATGGAACATCATTGTACCCCTTTTTGGTGCCATGTGGCCCGATACTATATATTATGATGATCCTATTCACATCATTGTCGTAATTCAGTATTGTTCTTTGTGGTTTTAGTTCAGTAACTTCGGTTTTATGGTTTATGATTTATGGTTGGAGAGAGAGAGAGAGAGAGAGAGAGAGAGAGAGAGAGAGAGAGAGAGAGAGAGAGAGAGAGAGAGTATGGTTGTTTTGTCAAAAATTGTTTCATTTAAGGCTAAAGTTCAGAATGATTCAGCTAGGTTTTTGTTCAACATGGTTTTAGTTCCGTTTGTTGTGAATCGTGATCAGAGAGAGATAGAGAGAGGGAGAATCAGAGAAAGGGAGATTCCTGCTATGTTCACTAGGAATGCCCCAATGTGTTCTCTTTTTTTATATGGGATGCAGCTTTAGCGTAAAGGGACCATCCTGCACCTGAAACAGTCGGCAAACTACACAATCATACTCCCCTCGATCAGAGCTTTCATCTGATACCCATATTGCACAAAAAAATTTCAAAAAAAAAAAAAAATTCGATTCTACACGATTCTGGGAAAATCCCGAATCGCGAATCGTGATCGCGATTCTGATCGCGATTCGCGAATCGCGGTGCAACTATGATTCGTACCAAGCATGGGAGCCAAAAAAATTATAGGATCCAACTAGTTGCATCGTCATTTCATGTGGCAATGATCAGAGAAAATCAGTTTCCGCATGGTGCTTATTTAGGAGAAACAAACTCGAACTTCAGAGAAGGTAAAAACATAATAAAATTTATCCAGCAACTCCCCCATGGCAATGAGATATTTGCGTAGCATTTTGTAGTATAGACAAGAACTGATTCTATTGCAAGAATTGCCACAAAAAAGGCACTATTCTAAGAAAACCATATGCAAATTGTCACTTAAGCATCTTCCTTGATAATCAACAAGAAAGTCTCAAATGACATTTAAGCAAAGAACAGTGAAACCGATACAAAAGCACAAAAGTACTTGCATCTTATGGATATAACCAACAAGCTGGACATGTGAAAGAACGCTCCAAGACCTCCAAACGAATGTAAAGTCTCGCTCACTATGATGTAGCAATGATTGGAACAGATGATTAACAATAATACCCACAGTAATAGCCTAAAGGCATTTTCCAGATGTACCCTTTGTCCCTCCTATTTCATTTATAAGTATTGGCTAGCCTTTGCGTCAAAATCTACAAATATACAGAGCAGAATCATATTTTTTACATACAATTCTTTGGATTAAAAGAAACTTCCTTTAAGCATATCTGACACATATCAATCTATAGCAATCTTCTGATCTTCCAGAGTACCACTATTCCTGTGATCATTTTCTTATACAGACAAACCAAGACACAAATCATCTTCCACTATGAATGATAACATCAAGGCTATCAAACGTCAATACTAGAAAAGCAGTTAGTTGACTGTGGCAAGCTTATAATACAGCGACTTGTACCTACAAGATAGCACATCTTCTTCCACAACGGTAGAGCAGATAAGTTGTTATGACAATCATTTCACCTAGTCTTCTTCAAAATACTTCTCTTCAGCATCACGTGAAATTTCTCCCAGCCAATAATCGTCTAAAGTGGAATCACCATCGATCCTAGAATAATCAACATGTTCTGAATCCCCTCCAGATAGAAACTTTTCTTGCATTATTCTAGTAAAATCTTCTAGTTTATCCTGTATCTCAACCTCTGATAATACAGATCCAGCAAGCTGTGGCTTGCCTTCATCTGAATCTCCTTCAGATAAGAACTTTTGTTGCATATTACGCGTAAAATCTTGCACTTTATTGTGTATCTCCACCCGTGATGGTCGTGATCCACTAATCCCTCGGTCAAAACCATCTGCATGTGGCTGTAGGCTGTCATCGTGAGCTACCTCATTCAGTTTGATATAGGGTGATTCTTTATTAGAGAACTCTCCAAAACTCTGCTGGCCTGAATGCATCTTCATTCCATGTTCCTCATCACTTGTACCCTATCCACATAATCAAGCATGTTTTACCCACAACAGTTCAGCATATCAAAGGGTGTACAAGAGCAATAGCTAGAAAGTGAGCATAAGAGAACAGGGGCACTACATCTATAAAGCTAAATTATGAAGAAATGACATACAAGACAAACAAGGATACATCAGTACAAAAAAAAAATTCATTACGAAACATGAAAGAGAGGTGATCTTTCGTCAAAAACAAGCATACAGTCATCTCTTTTTAAAATTGACTGAAACTTTGAATACAAGTCTTAACAGTTTGTATGAAAGCCTTATTTAGAAAAAGATAGCCATGATCTAGAGAGAATTTCCTATCTACAGGAAGAACTTGCTTCATTTTGGTAAAACTAGCTGTTTCTTTTTTATACAAAGGTCAAGGATTGCATCAGAACTTCAACTTTCACAGCAAGTTGCTGGTGCATATGAATTCATAAAGGTGAATCATTTGCAGCTAGAAAAGGGTAACAAGTCTCCAAAAAACCAAGTAGTTGGATGGATTGTACCAAACGAGGGAGATTCGTTAAAAAGGTATAGCCAAGTTATCCAAAGAGTCTTCAGGACAGCTAGCCCAAATAACCATATGCATCCATCACTGGCATAGGTTTGAAACGTTTCCAGATTCCCACCCTGGAAACACACAGCCCCTGAGAACTGGAAAACGAGAAAAGAAACAAGCCATGAAAATGTGAAGAGTTACATGAGTGACATCATCACATTGTGTTGAAGTCTGGCAATTTGCAATATTGGATTGGAAAACCATTAAACGTTAATCATCCGTATCATCTGTGAAATCATCTGTAAAATCATCTGTATCATCTGTGAAATCATCTGTACATCATGTGAAATCTGTCAAATCTGTCAAATCAGTGATGATTTCAGATGATTTCACATCTGTCAAATCATCTGTACATCATGTGAAATCTGTCAAATCTGTATCATCTGTGAAATCTATGAAATCATCTGTGCAATCTGTGAATTTGGTAATTGATTAATCAATTAATTATTTATTTATTTATTTCATTAAATAGAGGAATAGTACTACGGTTCAAGGAACCGTGGTACGGTTCCCAGGAGCCACGGTTCTGGGAACCATGGGTTCTATGGATTGACCATATATGATATATAGTTGTTCCGTACGTTTGGAATGGAATGGATTCCACACGTCCAAAACATCAATTTCTAGAAAAAAACGTTTCTTTTGGGTTTTTTGTTTTCTTTCAATAGAAATTCGTTTCCCCCAAAAAAGAAAATTGAAACCACAGTTACTAAAGTAGACTGTACCTATTTCATTCACTATATCGTTCACAAAATTCTAACAAAATTCGTTTTCATTGGATGGACTTACAGCATTTTAGACTTATAAAATCTTTTACCTGGTTCTGATGAGTTCAATACAGCTGATAAATAATGTGTTTTGGTGATGGTTTGCTTTGACTAGGACATCATTCAAAAAGTAGTCTTGTTAGAAAAAGGAGGTCATATAAGTGAATGTCCATCCCCTGGTGTATGTATTTGATCTCAAAGTTTTCTATGGGAAGAGAGATTTGTAAATTAAGATTCAAACTTTTTTTGGGAAAAAGTCTGTTTTTCAATATTGTTTGAATCAGTATTTTTTTAATGCTATAATGATTGAGCCCCTTCATAATGCAATGCATAGATAGATGCCCATACGTATGGAACGAGCTATATTTTGTTTTGAAAAAAAAAACCGTTTTTTCATCAACATGCACCTGATTTGGTTTGGGGACAGCCGCCAAGGTGGAGGAAGAAGGGGTGCATAAATATCTTCATATAAGCTTCTAGGAAATTTGGATATCACAATTGACAATATTCAGATTCTTCCACTACGTAATGCATTGATAAGTTAATTGAATGTGCAAAGACGCCCTAAAATGCCCTAAATCATTATGTTACCTTTTTAGGTTTATTGGGCCACACATGTTACCTTTTTAGGTATATTGGGCCACACATGCCAATGGTTGATGAAGCCTTGGACTCATTTTAGTGTCTGTGATTTGAAAGATTCATTGGCCACCCTCCAATAAAAGAAATGCCTATTTTAACTTGTAAGTTGTGCATCTGCCATGGGGGTAGTGCATTTTAGGGCATTTCTAAAGTTTTAGGGAATGGACTCACAAGGGTTTTATGGCGGGGAGCAGCCTTGTTCTGATTACCAGGTAGCTTCACACAAGCTTGGAGCACCAAAGTCCCTAGCACCTCCCGTATAGCACCAAGTCAACACATGAGCACTACAATAAGTGAATTATAACTTCCTTTATTGTTCAAGTAACTTCAAAACTTTCCTAATGAGAAGGTAACATTCTTTACACTTCTCATCTATCAATTATACCTTGTGGTCACCTTGTTCAGTGCTATCATTCAATGGAGTACTGTTGTGATTCATTTTTTACTAAATGATTGATAATCATGATTGCTTTTATTCTTGTCTCCCAAATTGAAGATAGGAGAATAGATATTAGGAGAAAAACCTAAATGGTGCATGGGGCAGAAAAGGAAAAGAAAAGACCTCATCTTCTTCGCTACCACTGCCTTCTTCATCATCACTTTCTTCTTCCTCTTCCTCCTCAAACTCCTCTATTGTCTCTTGCTCTGTTTCCATGGGAATGCCCGCTTCCATTCTCTCCTCATTCAAACGTTGTTGAATGAAGGCTTCCTCAAATTGCCTTATCAGCATCTCTGAAAAGCGCTCTCCAAGCCTAGCTGCACCTCTAATGGATGGATCTTGGAACTGCCCGACATATTCATGATGAAGAAGTGGCGATCTCATTCTCATTGAGTCTTCAGAAAAGTACTGTCCATCTTGCACTAGCCTGTCCATATATGCAAGCCTGCGATTCTTAACAGTGGCAGTCCGAGACTTTTGTTCCTGCACAGTGGGGTAGAAAGTCGTCTTTAGTTGCTTCAAATGCCAACTTACTTCGTAATCATCCTGCAAAACTTCAAATTCTTGAAGCTCGGAGCTGTTGAGGATTTGACCATATCGTTCTGCAAAACAAGTGATTGTAATCAACTTAAGGACTCTTCAGCATGATAAGCAAATCATATTACTAAGGTTAATACTTACATGAAAGTTCAAACCATAAGGACTCAGTTTGTAAAATCGTTTAATTTGTTAAGACTTCTCAAAGTAATGGTAAAGACCTGGGGAAACGAATTTTGTTCCTTTCTCCAGGCCCTGACCTCGGATAATCGACCTCTGCCCAAACAGGCAGAGCTTGATGAATTTTTCCAGTTCATTATAGCAGGCTTCATTCAGCATAATTGTCCTCCTTGAACTACTGGCCGCAAAGGGCATTATGCCAATAAAGCCCATGGGCATTAATGCATAGAGGGCTTTATGGCCATAAAGCCCAATCACAATTTTGTGGAAAAGCATACTAAGCTAATTGACAATGATGTTTTTTTTTCTTGTAACCGTAACTGACAGATGTTAGGCAACCAAAAAGAAGAACATATTCCAGGGGCTGTATTTACGCGGGGTACTGGCTTGGGGTTTGGGCTTTACGACTTTTCAGGCCCCTGCCCTAAGTTATCGCTATTGCTGATAGTTATAGAAACAACTACTGCTCATCTTGTATAATCGTTTGATTGATAAAAATTTCAAAGCAACTGAAAAAGCTCGCCAGATATTACATTTTTCTTTTCAAACCTCCAAGACTTAAAGAGTATGGAAACAAAATAGAAGTCCGGTTTTTCTCCCCCAAAGAAAAGGAAAACCAGCTAGCTCCCTGATCTACAATATTCATCATTCAAATCTCAGCTATTAATGGGAAAAAAGCCGCTCTTTCTCAACACTTTCATATTATTAGAGTGTTGTTTCGTAGAAATTGAACTTTGCCAAGATTAAATGGCATCCTAATAAAGATCTCCTTTCTTTTATCCAGGTCAGGACTCCACTCCATTCAGCCGCATGATTGGGACATACAAGACACAAATTGAACTTCCGCAACAACAACCAAAAGACAATTGCACTGCATTTTGTCGTTGAATTTGCAAAAGGCATAGAAAAGGCAGAAGTATACCACTTCAGTTTGAAACCTGATCGAAGCGAAATAGCAAGCCATCCGAGTGAACACAATCCAAAGCCGAATCAAAAAACGAACGAACCGAAAATACAAATCTAACTAAAAGCCAACTAAATTCAGAACCCAGCTGAATATATGGTATACCAAGAAAAATCGCTGCATCCCTTCGCAAAAGCGCAACGAGGTGCGACTTCTTTTCGTGAGGGGAGAGCGGCTGGATGCGCTCCGCAAGCGCATGCGGCAGATAAATGTCGGAGATGAAGCTCAGGCGCTCGCCTATCCTGTCCACCGTGCCATCCTCCAGCTCCAATTTACTCACCTCCTTCCCCATCTCCCAATCTATCGTCTCTCTCGTCCTCTCTTCCTTCTTTCTTTCTTTCTTTCTTTCTTTCTTTCTTTCTTTCTTTCTTTCTTTCTTTCTTTCTTTCTTTCTTTCTTTCTTTCTTTCTTTCTTTCTTTCCCCCCCCGATAAGAACGTGTAATGAAGTCTCTTTACTTTTTGTTTTTGGACCCCTTTGTTTGTTTGTTTGTTTGTTTTTTTTTTTTTTTCCTTTGTTGGGATGCAATGGATAGTGTGGCAGTTTGAGCAGATGACCCATGCTAACCGGTTGGAAGAATGTTCATTTAGGGTAGAAAGTATTTTTGCATGTTTGCAAAACATTTTTGGCCTTGCCTTGCAAAGGCTACTACATTACTATGTGTTGAGATTGGTCAATAGGAGTTTGAAAGAAAGTCAACTTTAAAGACTAAATTGTCGTGGTGGTCCGAACACTTAAGGTCTGGACCTTGGTGGAGGGCTAAAATAGCGTGCATGCATGTTTTGAGATACTATTTGCATGAGCAAGTTGGTTTCTAGGCATGCGAACCTCATTACTTGCATGTTATCTGATGACGTTACTTGCAATAGCTGAGGCCAAAGGCTTCAATTTGCATGAAATCTAATCACTTTTATGTAGGGACAAATAAAGCTACGTTGTTGATAATCAGTCGCAAGTTCATCAAAACCTTGAGTGTTGTTGTTGCTGCGGACAAGCAATTGTTGAGGCCAAAGGCTTGATTTTTATTTGAGAGTTTGTGTGTGCGAAGTGGTCTGATGTAATCTTCAAGATATTGGTTGGTTGTGGCGGCAAGTACATTCAACCATTCTTTGGCAACAACAATACATTCTCTTGCACCTGATGCAAACTCCAGTGTTACTATACAACGAATTGGTAATGTTAATTTGCAGTTTTTACTATCGCAGTTTACTCAATCGTGGATCTTCTATAGTGACATGCTCGACTTGAACAAAGATGTTTTTAAAATTGAATTACACTTGCTATATTTGTCGCAATAAAATGATTTCCATAACAACGATGTAGAAGTGGCACAGACACGTACACGCACTCTTTTTGTAGAGAATTGTAGCAATAGATGTTTGAAAGAATCTAAATATATTTGGTTTTCTCGGCAGATTGTAAAAGCAAGTGTTGTGCTTCAAAGACTACTACAAAATAATTCAAAATGTAGCTATACATATAAAACCCGTGATGGGATGAAACAACTGTTATGTTGACATCTGGATTGTCGGATCAACATGAGATTTGATACGCAGACCTCATGCGTGGACAATCTGATACATTGTTATGAGGTGCTCACGTATCTTGAGGACTGACCTCATACGCATCTTGAGGAGTTGAAAGGCTACGCGAGCACCTCATAACAAGACCCCGATGCCTTACCATTGAGCTAAGGCCCCTTTTAAGTGATTTGATTTTCAAATACAATTCTCTTATTGTGAACTAATAAAGATCTTCACTTGGCGATCGTTATAGTGGCATCAGAACTTGGATCACATCAATCAGGAGGTGGGGCTTGAGGATCTTGGATTTTGCAGCTTTTTTGGTGGATTTCTTTGCTTTTGCTTCCAGGTGGTGGAATTCACATCCTAGTAGGTGGCTTCTCAAATCCTTGATGTACTTTCAGCCCAAAGATCATAATTATAGATTTTTTCCATAAATTTTGATGGAAATCATTAGATTTTTAATGGTTTTTGTGATTTTTTCACCTAGAATTCAAGTTTTTTGCTTGGAATTGATCATAGCTACTAATCTAGTACGTTTTTCCATATTGTACTTGTTGTTTTACAATCATTAACGATTGGATTTAATGATTGCATTGTTGGAAAGAGGTGATAAGATGAAAGAGAGCAATTCGACAAAGTCGAAGTAAGTCAACGACTTCATTGAGCATGGCGGAAGAAACCTACTTTTCTATGCATGACTACGCCTATCAATATTGAACAAAAAGTAGTAATGAAGAATTATCAAACAAATAATAAAAGATTATCAGTTACAAAAGAATTACAGAGAAGCATTCATACTGACATGATATTGAACGCAATAAAAGATAGATTGATTCAGTAAAAGAAACAAATCAAAATGGAAATGAGCACAAAGGAATTGCAGATCAAAGTCGCGTGCTCTGAGCTATCTCTGAGTAATTGTAACTCTGTCTGAATTAAGCACTTCCGCTAATAAGCAATAAGCGCAATAGCGAGCTCTAAATCAACTCTAAAGAACTGACTGAACTAGAATGCTCAAGAGTGTTCAAGCTTGAAAGCTTGAGAGAGATGCTAACTATGCTTCAATCCAATTTGATTTTATGCTTGCTTTTTGAATTGTCAAAACTTGTTGAAAGCCTCCAATTTCTGCTTAATGAAGTAAATAGCTATTCTTCTGGAAAAGTCGTCATTAAAAGTAATGAAATACTTTGCATCTAGCAATGATTGAGTTTGCATAAGTCCACATATATCTGAATGAACAACATCTAACAGACCTTTTTCTGCATGTCTATGACTTGATCTAAATGGAATCCTAGTCTGCTTTGTTAGAAAACTCATGATCACAAAAGTATGTGTGTATCTTTTGATACCACATCCTTGGGGCTTGTTTTAGTTCATAGAGAGCCTTCTTGAGAAGACACACTTTGTCTTCTTGACCTGCAACCAAAAAACCAGCAGGTTGCTGAAGGTAAACTTCCTCATTAAGATCACCATTGAGGAAGGTTGTCTTTATGTCAAGTTGGTGCATACGCCAACCATGATGGGCAGCCAAAGCAGTGACTATCCTTACAGTAGTTATTCGTGCGGTAGGTGCAAAAGTTTCCTCATAATCAATGCCCTCCTTTTGTGCATAACCTTTGGCAACAAGTCTTGCCTTGTACCTTTCAACAGTACCATCGGACTTGTACTTGATCTTATAAACCCATTTACAGCCAATTGCTTTCTTTCCATGTGAAAGATCACCAAGAACCCATGTTTGGTTCTTTATGAGTGAGTCATACTCCTCTTTCATTGCGTCCTCCCAGCATTTTACTCCTATGGCCTGCTCATAAAAAACAGGTTCTATTGCACTATCCTCAATAGATGTAAGAGCAAAATCAGAAAAATCAGCAAATTCTACTGATTTAGATGAGGCACGAGTCTTCCCTTCATAGAAGCGGTTCACTTTGTTGTCCTGCAAAGTCTGCAACAGCCATTTAGGGACTGGTTTAGGCTGTCCAACAGCCTTACTTTGATCAACGCTTTGCTGTCCAAAGTGATATGAATCGTCAACACTTTGTTGTCCAAACTGCTCTGAAATTGGACTATGTTGTCCAAAGTTTTCAACAGGCCATTCCTCTTCATAAATCTGCTCCTCTTGATGAATTATGGGTTGTTCATTTGAAGAACTAGTGAGCTGTCCATTAGAGGATGATGGCAGTCCCTCCTCTTCAACATTAGATGGTGATACCAAATCTGGAAACACTTCAACATAGTCATCTTGGGGGATGTCCCCTTTCATGACATGAATGGGCGCAAGATCATAGGAGTTCTTCTCATCAAAATGAACATCACAACTCACTATGATTTTGTTAGTATCCACATTAAACAATCTATAGCCTTTACTTTCACTACTATAGCCCATAAAAATGCATTTTCGCCTTTATCATCTAGTTTGGATCTTAGCTTATCAGGAATAAACACATAAGTCGTGCAACCAAAAGTGCGAAAGTGAGAAACCGATGGCTTCTTACCATACCAAACTTCATAAGGAGTCAAAATCTTCAAGGCTTTAGTCGGACACCAATTACTAATGTAAGTCGCCATAATAACCGCTTCAGCCCAAAACTTGTGGGAAACGCCCTTTGCCTTAAGCATGCAACGAGTCATCTCCATGATTATGCGATTTTTCCTCTCGGCAACACTATTTTGTTGCGGTGTGCAAGGTGTAGTTATTTGATGTAGAATGCCTTTGCTATGAAGAAACGTGCCGAACGTACTTTTAATGTATTCCCCTCCTCGGTTGGTACGTAGTATCTTTGTATGCCCAAATTGATTTTCTATCATAGTTAGAAATTTTTTGAAGCGTTGAAAAACTTCAGATTTTGCCTTCATAGAAATTTTCAAAAAAATTTAGGCTCCGCTCGGGATCCATGTAAACCTTGAAAAATCATCAATAAAAGTAACGATGTACTTGCATTTACCAATGGATTCGGTCCTCATTGGACCACATACATGACTATGAATTAAGGCAAACTTATTACCAACTTTGATAGTCCCATCAATAGGAAAAGGCTTCCGTTGAGACTTACCAACTTTATGTGGTGCCCAAACTTTTTACAATAATGACACTTACCCTTCTTTTTGGATCCTCATTAGAGAACATTTGGCTTTGGAAATCGCTGTTTTTTTGCTGAGTTGCATATTATACTACAAATAAAATGGCTTATTTACGGGTTGCCCCCGACACAAAATTACAGTTCTTTTAAAAAGAAAAGAAAATCAATTTGAAGGAGCTACATTACGTAGATTTCAAATTTGAGTGTTTTGATTGGACCATGTGGAAGAAACTTTTGAGAAAAAAAATAAAATATATCTTTTTGAAAGGCCCCTTTTGTGCTCAAATTTTCTCTAATGTGATCTTGGCCTTCCTTGGATTTTTTATCCTTGGAAGAAAAAGGCTTACCTTTCCACTTGCCCTTGCCTTTGTCTTTGGTGAAGAAGACTTGATCTTCTTGTTCACCAAAATTAATCCTTGTTTGCTCTTCTTGGAGAAGTAAGCCAACAAGCTCTTCAAAGGAGATTTGTTGTCCCCTAAGAGAAATGCTTAAAGTAGACACAAATGGAAGATAGGAATGAGGAAGTGAATTAAGAGTAATTGAAACAAATTGAGAGTTCTCGACAATTTTGTCAATGCTAAGAAGCTCTTCACGAAGATCCTTGATCTTCATTAAGTGATTTGAAAGCATTAACACCCTCTTGCATCTTCAATGTTGAGAGTTGATTATGTAGAAAAAGCACTTTTGCCGTATTCTTCACTTGGAACATCTTGGCAAGTACTTCCCAAGCACTCTTGGAAGTCTTGCATGATCGAACGTGAGATAGGATTGATCTCTTCACGGATAGCGCTATGACCGAATGTGCTTGTGTGTCACGTCGATCCCACTTCTTTTGTTCTTCGGAAGACACCTTCACATATGTTGAAGAAGTAGCTCTTGACGGTGTAGTAGGTGCCAAACTAGGTGGCCTCTCTTCATCACCACTTACAACTTCAAACAAACCTTTAGCAATAAGGAGGTTTTTGATCATATAGCACCACAAGGAGAAATTAGTTCCATCCAACCTATCTTCATTGAACAAAGAACCTATAGATTCAGATTCTTTAGCCATTTCTAAAAATTCAGCTAATAGTAGATGAGAAAAACATATTCCAGGCCAAAATCTACTAAAATATCAACAAGATCAAAGCTGAATTAATGAGCACTATAGATTGCAATACACCACATGCAATAGCTCATTCACAAGAAGATATAGGTGGTTGTATTATGCTGAAATAACAGAATACTAACTAATATGCAGGCTTCCAATGAAGCCAAAACCACAACCAAAACTTTTGTGGTAAAATGGTGTGCACTCAATGTGCTAATGGAGCAGATGGTAGGACCTTCTTCCAGGCTCAAAAACAGAAAAATTTCAACCACTAAAAATGTGTCAAAAACACATTTGTCTTCAAGGTAGATGGGCACCCTCCTCCAAAAAGAAAATATGAAATTTGAAGCATGTAATCTGATTTCAATCACATGAAAACTAGCTGAGCATGGGCGCTCTATTGCTGGCTCCCAAATGAGTGGAGGTTTTAAGCTTTTCCCTGCAATTTCCTACACAAAAAACAAGAAGGAGCCGAACAGTTCTCTCTCCACAAAAATCAGAAAATTTTTGATTTTTATGAACCAAAAGAGGAGAAATGTGGTTGACTATTGGGTGCCCTCCAGCAAGCAATCAATTCTGAAAAATGGCTCTGATACCATGTAGGAATCCAGAATCAAGACTACTCATTAACACAAAGTATTCTCAAAGAGAAGAGAGAGATGGTTAGATGACCCTCTTGTAAAAACTTGTGGACAACCAATATGAACAGTAGATTGCTTAACAAAAGTGTGTCTCATACAAACGAATGGCTACATATTGGTAGTCCAAGATGGCTATCTACCTTCATGATTGTTGGCTGTCTAATAACTTGACTAATGGCTATCTAGCTACCATAAGTTACATAAAATAATTAAGTACCCCAAATAACAAGTTAGGTACTTAATTCACATGTATAGGCCCCTAGTGGACCCACGAGTCCCTACAAGTTAGTCATACTAACTTGGGCCTAAAATATAAATGACCATGGTTACACAGATCTCGATCTTTTGGGTCATAGTAACCTATGGCTTCTACATCATTTACATTTATTATTCTAACAGGCTGAAAGTCTCGAAGTAGTTGATGTTGGAAATTTGAGAAAATCTCTTTGCCACAAGTCGAGCTTCCCTTTTGTCGATGTTGTCGTCTGCTTTGTATTTGATAATAAAGATCCATTTGCAGTTGATAATCTTTCTGTTTGTTGGCAGGTCGGTGACAGCCCAAGTGTTGTTCCTCAATAGTGAGTTGTACTCTTTGTTCATCGTTTCTTTCCAAAGATCTGAGTCGGCCTGTGACAAAGCTTCCTCAACTGTGGTTGGCTCCTGAATAGAATAGTGAGCAAATATATCGGACAGGCTGAGATCAGATTCTTGTTGATTTTCTGGTTGAAACTTCTATTTGTGAAGCTCGACTTTTTGTTCGTTGTGTCGGCTATGTCAAGCACATCGGACACATTGACTGCTCTTGAGTTGCAGTCTCTTCATCTTCTTCTAGATCTGACTGTATTAGGGTGAGGGTGACTACATAAAAGAATGGAAATTGCCTTATGAGAAGAGTCAGTTGTTGGGAAAGAAATTGTGGATTGCATTTGGCCCTTGCCCTTCAAATCAATAAACTGATCTTCGATAAAAGTCACATCCTTGTTAGTGAAAATTTTACAGGTGTCTATGTTATGCAGTCTGTACATTCCATCAGAATTGCAATAGCCAACAAAAACTGCTTTAAAAGAATGCTCATCGAGTTTCTTTATGTTGCCCTTCGGGACAAAAGCATAAGTTGTGCATCCAAATACTTTCAAATGTTTAATTGAGGGTTTGAATTATGTCCAAACCTCATAAGGAGTTTTGATGTTGGAAACACCCTTAGTTATACATCGATTCTGCAAATAAACTGTTGTTGAAACAACATGTTGCCAAAATGATTTGGGCAAAAAAACATGTGTGATCATGCATTTAGCAGACTCGACTAAGGTCATCCTTTCAGCCAGTCCATTTGACTATGGAGAATAGGAAGCAGCAAATTGTTGCTCAATGCCATTAGCTGAGCAGTATTCTCCGCCATTGTCGCTCCTGAGAGCTTTGATTCTTTTGTCTGTCTACAACTCAACATTCTCCTTAAATTTCTTGAAGTACTAGAAGGCTTCAGATTTGTGCTTTAGGAAATAAACAGCAATCATCTTGGAATAGTCATCTATGAAAGTAATAAAGAAGTTTGCATCAAGCAATGATAGTGTCAGCATTGGGCCACATATATCAGTATTGTTACGTATCCATAAGGGCACACAACATGAAACTTGAGGTGACGGTCTCAGTTATGGGACGGAACATTGATCTGGAGGTATAGGTCTTTTGGGTGCCACGTGTCAAAGTCTTATTGGCGTGCAGTGACTCATTGTTATGGAACCTTGTCAGCGTGCACAACTGTCGCGTGTCGTTGGTCATGCGTGACTGCTTTAGCAATGACCGACACGACAATGGGGATTATAACATTTGATATCAGAGCCACCGATCATTGTGAATAATGTGCAATCGCTCTAACTTACGTTTTTGGTTGGTTTAAAATTTTGGCTAATGTTTTCTGAAGGCTTAGTTGAATCATTGGATCGAACTGAACAACTTTGCTTTTTTGTTCGTCTCAATCCGAGGTCGTCTTGATAAAAAGCGAGCCACCTTTGCTAGCTATGGTGGAAGTTTGTCAGTTTTTCGACTTTTTATGGTTTTTAAAATTTCAAAAACCGATTCTAATTTTTGACCTTGGTTTTAAGACTCAGAAGCTGAAAATTTTTTGCAATTCTCTAAAATGAAAAAAAATTAAGGGCACCCGCGCCTGCAACGTCTGTACAGCTCTCACATAATCCAAACTTTTATTTTGGTTTGTGGGAGAGGGGATAATAGTCCTATTAAATACATGTACTTGTACTTTTGAAAAGTACTTTTTGTAATGTGATTGACTTGTAACAAAGATTTAAAGAAAAATAAACTTTGATAAGCGCATTGTTCTCAAAGTTCTTTTGTAAACTTTAAAAAGTTGAATATCTTTGTGTATGTGTACTTGTACTTTTAAGAATACATTTGAACCTTTTAACCGTTGGTTGTCTATAAAAACAAATTTGTTTTCAAGCTTTAAGATTTGGTATATTAACAAAACACTAAAAGTTGTTTGTACTTTGAAAATACATCATAAACTTTGCAATTTTGTCTCAAAGGTTTTAAAGCTTAACTTTTAAATCATAAGTTACATAAGTTTACAAACTTTTCAAACTTTTAATACAAAGTTTGGATGCTAAGTTTTACCTAAGTTATAAAACCTTGTTTCAAAGTTTTGCCAAGCTTTTAAACCATAGCTTTGGCCTTCAAAAAATTTTAGAGACGGAGAATTTAAGAAGGGAAGTACACAAGCTTGTACTTGTTGGCTGTACCTGCTACAAGTACAAACCTGTGTGGGTCTTTTTTTCCTCTCTTTTGTTTCTCTTATGGCCTTAAACCTCCTCCTTTAAAAGCTCCACCTACACACACACACACACACACACACACACACACACACACACACACATTTGCAAATTCACCATCTTCTACATTTTTTTGGAAAAAATTTGAAGTTTTTTCCTCCACCTCCTCCTCTTGAACGTACAATTGTACCAGCATCTTCTCCTAAGCCTAAGGACAAACCTTAGAGGAGATTTAGGTGTGTCTTTGGGCCTTAAGGCCAAGAGGTTAAGGCGGTGACCCAAAAGGTGGGTGGAGACGTGACCCAAGTGACCCTTGGGTGAGGTGGGGTAGGGAGGGTGGTGACCATGTGTTATGGGGGTAGGTGGAACCCATAAGGGGACGCCACTTGTTTTTGGAGCCCAAGTGCTTGCTAGGTGCCATCTATAAGGCCCGCCACCCAGCAAGGCCATTTAGAAAGGCATAAACCACTTTGTTGTGAAGCCCTTGTTGTTTTTCTTTTGTCTTCTTTCTTAGAGCGCCACATGGATTCCGTTATGCCCTCGGGTGAAAGACCATCCACCACCTCCTCCTCCTTATGTAGATACTAATCAGCTTGTTCAAGTTTGAACTTGCTGCAAAACCAAATCCTGGACATGCAAGCCAAATATGTCGCGACCGAGCAAGTGGCGTTCTTCGACGCACTTGCAGTCCGCTGGTTTTTATTCAATGTTCAATCCGGAATTCTTTTCGGTCGAAAAGAAGAACCAGCTTTCCGATGTGGTATTGTCATGGCTCAATCGGTGGAAGTCATTTTTCCATGCACGATGCGCCTGATAGTACAAAGATCGCTTCTGCTCTCATGTTTTTATGCGGTAAGGCGTTTACATGGTGGCAGGATCTGAAGGAGAGGGCGGGTGCCCCTTCTACATGGGATGCCTTTTAAGAAGCCTTTAAAACGGCTTTTCTTCCAGTGTTTAATGATTTTGAGCATTGGCGGCGTTTCGCCACCGTGCAGATGGGTACTAAGCCGTTAGATGCCTATATCCAAGAATTCTAGAAAATTTTGTCCCGATTCACTTTGCGAATCGATCCTATCCTACCAAAGCTACATTTTATTTTGGAGCTTCCAAAAGAATTTCAGCTAGAAGTGCGGTGTAACCAACCGCAGATTGCCCAAGGCTGTGTATAAGAAAAGAAATTTTTCAAGAAGCAGGGCAAAGACAAAACGGACACCGGTTCCCAAGGCGGGAAAAAGTGCATCAAGTTGGATCGCACGTACTACGACAAGGCGAGAACCGGTGGCTTGTGCTTCTCCTGCATGGAAAAGGAGCATCTTTCAAAAAATTGTCCAAAGAAAAAGCAAAAGAAACATGGCGGGCAACCTAAACCCTTTAAAGCGCCAAGTAACTCTAATATTTCTTTTGTTGATTTATCCTTTAAGGATGGCACTAGTTGCAAGAATTGTTATTTTAATACAGCTGTTTTTGGCCCCCACAATCTCATTCGTATGAATGGAATCGTAGGACGCAAGCTGTGACTGTTCTTTTTTATGACGGTTCTACACATAACTTCATACATGTTAAATTGGTGCAGAAACTCAAGGCGGCTACCATGCCAAGAATCACTTGTATGTGGTGAAAATGGCGTCGGGGGAACATAATCTTAAAAAAAAAATGGTTTTGTTCTAAAAACGAGTCTTTAAGAAAGGATTATGTTACTCATAGCATTTCCTTTTTGCATAAGGGCTCGTTGGTTGAGCTAAAAGGCGATGTAAATAGGCCTTTTGATCCTTTGGTTTCTACTTTAGAAGTTGTTGAAAATTTAAAAGATTTTGCTAATAAAGTTATCTTTGTTTTTTTAAAGATGAAATTTATGTGAATGACCATGCAGTCCAGAGTCTAAATATTGATTTATCGCATTTGCCTTTGAATGTGCCTGTAAATAGTCCCTTAAGTGTTAATTCACCTGAAGGAATAATATTTAACAAACTTAGGCAAGAGTGTAGCGATGTTTTTCCTAATAAACTCCCTGATGGCCTACCTTTCCAAAGGAGTGTTAACCATCAAATTGAGTTGCTTCATGGAAGCCAACCTGTATCTCTTTTTCCATATAAGATTAGCATCAAGGAAGAGGATGAAATTTCTAAGCAACTACATCAAGAACAGATATCCCTTACCTAGGATGGATGATCTTATGGATCGTCTGAATGGAGCTAAGTATTTCTCCAAGATTGATCTTAGATAGATTACCATCAGATAAGGATTAGGAACGAAGATGTTCCTAAGACATTCTTCGTCCATATCTGGGAAAGTTTGTGGTGGTGCATTTGGACGACATATTAATTTATAGTCGGACCCTTGAGGAGCATGAAGAGCACCTTCATATTTTGTCTTGGATCTTCTAAGGCAAGAAATCTTCTCTTCAAACCTTGCTAATTTCCTGCACATACAAGCATCAAATTACTTCTAACACAAGATGGAGTTGGCTGCCTTGTCTCCTCCCAGCCGTTGCTGCATAGATTATGATGAGGAATGTCTCTATCTAGGCTCACTTATCCAAAATCCTCAAGCACCCCTTAATCCTGACCCTTCCTAAATCTCCACACATGGCCAACTCCATGCACAGTCGACACTTGCCACTTGGCAATACCTGACACATAGGCAAGTGAGTAGGCTGACATGTGTCACTCACCCATTGGACCAAATGTCCCAATGGGCATGTGACAAGTGTTGTGTTTGACCAGTCAACCCTGACATGTGTCACTCATTCACTGGACCAAGTGTCCCAGTGAGCATATGACATGTGTCATGTTGACTAGTCAACTCCTACTTTTTAGGAGGTCAGTCCAACCACTCCGAATTAATGACCCAGTACCCTATACCCAAGCAACATGCGACTCTGAGGCTCAAAAACATCATTAACAACTTTATTTACTTTCTGTTACAAAGGTCACCACAGGCCGGTGACTTTGCCATTTCTGTATTTAATACATCTATAAGTAAACACAGTAAATAACCGGGACAGAGAGTAAAAGTTGTAACTTCCCTTCCCCCCTCAGGTAACATCGTCCGCGATGGCAAAGCTAGGGTACTGTGCACACAGACTATGCGTGGTCTCCCAGGTAGCATCAGAAAGAGGCATGCCATGCCAAGCGACCAAGTACTCACGGATCAGACGGTTGCGTAAACGCCTCTCCTGCCTATCCAATACCCTCACTGGCCCATGGGTTACTTCTCCCTACTCCTGGAATGCAAACAAACCATCAGACAACAAGTTATCACCGTTATGTAAAACTCATTTCAATCTAGAAACATGAAATACAGGATGCACTTTACAAGTTTTAGGAAAATCTAACTTATAAGAAACATCACTGATTCTTTTAACAATTTTCCAGGGTCCACAATAACGCGGAGACAACTTGTAACATTTGCCCATCTTAAGGGTCTTAGAGTCCTTGGGTACTTGGAAAAACACCATGTCTCCTACCACAAACTCTCTAGGCGTGCGATGCTGATCAGCATATGACTTTGCTCGATCCATCGCTTGCCTAATATTAACCTTCGCTAACTCAAGCCTTTCATTCATTTGAGTTAGAAAATTAGCCGCACTAGGCACTCTCTGAGGAATTCCTACCGTAACAGGACTAGCTGACCTAAATCCATAGTTAAGCTCGAAAGGACTCATCTTAATACTCACATTTTTCTTGTCATTGTATGCCAACTCCAACAGTGGCAAGTACATCTCCCACTGAGTTTTCTTATCCCCAACAAATGCCCTAAGCATATCCTCTAAGGTCTGGTTGACTCTCTCAGTTTGGCCATCCGTTTCAGGATGCTCCGTGCTGCTCATTCTCAATTGGACTTCAAGTTTGGCCATAACTGCAGTCCAAAAGTTTCCAGTGAATCGAGTATCCCTGTCAGACACTATGGATAACGGTAATCCATGAAGTCTGAACACATGCTCGATAAATAAATTAGCTACTCCAACCGAATCAATCTTTTTACGCATTGGAATAAAATGAACCATTTTCGTGAGTGTCAACTATGACCAAGATAGAATCATGCTGCAACTGCGTGCGAGGCAAGTTGGTGACAAAATCCATGGAGATACTCTCCCATCTTCTTTCTGGCACAAGTAGTGGGTGTAAAACTCCACGAGGTTTAATTCTTTCAGCTTTAGTGACTTGGCACTTCAAATAGTGCGTCACGTAATGGTAAACATCTTTTTTAAGCTTAGGCCACCAGAAGTTACCTAAGATCAACTCATAGGTCTTATCCACACCAGGATGACCTGCACTAGGGCTATCATGACATAAATGGACAATCTTCCTACGCAGCTCCTCACAAGCTGGAATGAGAAGTTTGCCATTTCTCATGATCATACCATCTTCTATGGTATATTTAAGGTAAGTGTGAGTCAAGAGACCAGAACTCTCATCCTAAGATTCTACTTGCGCAAGATTTGTCTCCCTCACAATACCTTGACAATGAGGATCCTCTTGCTCAGCCTGTCTAATCTTAGCAATCAGGTCATTTTCCATGACCACAAAAGACATCTGATACAATATTCGAGATAATGCATCAGCCACATGATTTCCGGCACCTTTCTTGTACCAAATTTCCACGTGAAATTCTTGCATCAACTCAACCCACCTGGCTTGCCGCCCTCTTAGGTCCGGCTCGTTGCAGAAATATCTCAAAGTGTTATGGTCGGTGTACACATAGAATTCCGCACCATACAAATAATGCCTCCATGCCTTCAAAGCGTGGATAATGGCAAACAACTCTTTCTCATGAGTTGGATAATTCTTTTGTGCAGGGTTGAGCTTCTTGCTTTCAAAGGCCACAAGCCTACCCTCTTGCATCAGAACTGCCCCAACGGCGATGTCACTTGCATCCGTTTCTACGACAAATGGTTTTTGAGGGTCAACAATTTTTAAAGTGACAAAGTCAACCACAGCTTGTTTCAAAGCATCGAAACTTCACTGTTGAACTTATGTCACTCTTTCCATTTATTTTTCTGTAACATATCGGTCAATGGTGCAGTTACATTTGAATAATTCTTCACACCTTTACGATAAAACACAGCCAACCCTAGAAAGCTTCTTAGTGCCGTTAAGTCTGTAGGAACAGGCCAGGCAAGAAGAACAACAACTTTCTACGGATCCAGTTTTATTCCATCTGTTGACACTATAAAACCCAAATATGTTATTTCTTTTTTAAACAATTCACTTTTTTTATCATTAGCGAACAATGTATTTTCCCTCAAAGTTGATAACACAATTCTTAGGTGATTAACATGCATAGCATCACCACAACTGTAAACAAGTATGTCATCAACAAAATTAACCACAAACTTGCCCATAAATGGTCTAAGCACATCGTTCATTAACATCATAAATGTTGCAGGGGCATTAGTCAATCCAAAGGGCATAATTAGAAATTCACAGTGTCAAAAACGAGTCTGGAAGGCAGTTTTATGCACATCCTCTTCTCGAACTCTCACCTGGTAATAACCACTCTTTAGGTCAATTTTGCTAAACACTATAGCACCATGGAGGGCATCCAAAAGATCATCTATACGTGGCATAGGATATCGATGCTTAACTAATAATCTTGTTCAAGCCTCGATAGTCCACACACATTCTCCAAGACCCATCCTTCTTTTTTACCAGAACGATCGAAGAGGCAAAGGGGGAGAAGCTAGATCTTACTTGCCCCTTGGCAAGATAGTCCTCAATCATGCTTTTGACCTCTTCCTCCTCTTTCAGACTCATTCTATAAGGTGGTCTATTAACAGGAGATGATCCAGGAATTAACTCGATTCTATGCTCCACATTTCTCTTAGGGGGTAAAATAGATGGAAGTTCATTCGTGAACACATCTAGAAACTCCTCCCTAATTTGGCGACTTAGGTTCTTAGTAAGATTAGTTTGTTCTTGACATACATTAGTGTTGTAAAGCTACCTTTACAAGCTTTACTTTCGGCGCCATCGGCACCAGCTATGTCCCTGGCGCCAACAGCGCCCCTGCTGCTCCCGGCGTCGGTGCCACTGTGACCAGAATCCAGCCGGCGCCAAGTTCCTATGGCTGAAAATCTTTGATCGGTTCTAGCGGAGTCCAGAGAGCTCAGATCGATGTGCAATCACCTCACACGATCTAGGCATGATAAAAGGAAACTTGGGAATCAGTAAAATCTAGAGAGATAAAATGACTTTCTAGAAAGAGAAAATCCTAGAGAGAGAAAAATGTGCTTTACCAGCTTGGGTAGAGTGCTTGGTATGAGGGGGGGTGCCGAATCACACCAATACTATAGGGGAGTGCGGGTTGCGACTCAGGGCGAGCTCCAACCAAGTCTCAGCCTCCCTTGCTGGAATGTTGTCATGGCTCTCGCCTTGGCATGCTAGCGCCCCGGAGACTAGGGTCGGTCACACACTTGAAATGTAACCTTCTCAGATTTATCAATAAAGTGGGATTTTTCTCAAACTGACTCTGATTACCTTCTGGGTTTCAGTGTTCGGTAAAAGCGCCAGTTGTAAGGCCGCTTTCAAAAAAATTTTAACTTGTCACATAGCTAAGGGTCGTATCCCAGGACGCCAGCGGTATGCCGTCGGGACCATTCGGTCCGTGGCGCCAGCGGTATGCTGTCGGGACCATTTGATCCAGGAACTGGTTGCCTCTATATATGTCGCGGCTTGTGGTTCTGAGTGTTCCTTGCATGAACGTGAATGGGTTAAGCTCTTGGGGAACGGGCTCTAACCTGTCGGTTGAGTTGGATGGCTTGCTTGGGTGGAAGTTACCTGTTTATGGCTGTCCAGTCTGGCGTGGCGCCAGGTTGGCTTCCAATGCTCGTGACGAAGCTTTCAGTTGGTTAAGTCTAATGTAAGTCAGACCGCTTGCTTGGAATGGATGTTACTCGTTTGTAATGAAGCTTCGAGTTGGTTAAGTTTGATGTATGTCAGGCGGCTTGCTTGGAGGGAAGTCACCCACATCGGGACCCCCGATCTGGCATGGCACCAGGTTGGATCTCAATGTTGGTTTTCGGAACTTCAAGTGGGTTAAGTCTGATCGTTGTTGGCGAGTTGGCTGCTTGTATGTCAAGTGGGTTCGGATGGCAAGAGTTGAAGGCTGGGAAGCTAAGTCGTGGTTCTCGGCTCCCTTTGGGATGCCTGCGCTACAATTAGACTCATTAGCAGAAACAGACATATCATACAAGAAACAAACATGCATGCACTTACACTGAACCTTACGCAACTGCGTTGTCGTGATCAAAGGTCCTGGAGGCATATCGGGCTCTCCACACAGGGAGTGAATCCTACCATCATGCTGGAACTCATACACATGAGTATCCCAAGCAATGTAGGGTTTCTTAGCCACATGCCAACAAATTCCAAGCACCACATCAAAGCGAGACAAACGAGTAATCTCAAAATCTAACTCCTCAGTATAGCTCTGAATGGTTAGAGGTGTACCCACAACCCTGGCATCCCACACTTTCGCACCCTTTCCATCAGCCGACTGTGTACTGGTATAGGGATGGTTGTGTGCTCACTCTCAACCGTTTAATCAAAGCGGAGTTAATGACGTTATGTGAGGACCCAGTGTCAAATAGAATCAAAAAATCTCTATCAAAGAAGTGCAAGGAAACTGATACCCATGTTGTGCCGCTCTTGACAACTGTGGCAAAGGAACCGAGTCCACCTTCCGAATCACCGACACGTTCATTAACCGTGGAACATCAGGAGGTTATTCTTGTCTCAATTCCTCAATTTTCATAGGATCTGCCTCCTCAACTTGCAAACTGTAGGTGGTCCATGAGGGATTGCGAGAACACTCCTTCCACCTATGTCGCCCTAGACAGCCAAAGCAAAGGTTCTCTTTCTTTGCCCGCTCCAAGTCCTGCGGCGATAGCGTAGAAAAGCATTGGCCCCCTTGGGCATTGGACGTCCCATACCGCCCTTTGCCTTTTGAGGCGCCTGCACCTTTACTCTTTTTCGCACTCTGAATTTGCTCTTGTGAGGATTGACCCTTCCATTTTTTTAACTTTCTTTTCCCCCAAGGCTGAAACCCTCCTGAAGTAGGTGTCTCAGACTCCTTGGCCTTTTTTCCATCCTCATAGTATAGGGCCATCTGTACCGCCCTATGGAGGCTTGGAGCCTGCTCCTTTCTCACGAAAGGCCTAAGGCTCTCACGCAAGCCCTCCACAAACTGGAATACTTGCAAAAACATTGGCACTTCTTCTGGTATCTGCATCAGTGCTTCTCTGCACTTGTCCGCATATTCTTGTACGGACGCATTGCCTTGTTTGAGGCTTGACCATGCTTGCATCGCCTGGTTTTTCTCATCTAGGTTTGTGTGTCGGATGGGGAGGACTTGCGGGCCCAAATCCTATAGCAGTGTCATGACAACCCTTGTACTGGTCACCCAAGCATACAGAAAAGAGGACACTTGATCTTGTTAGGCAGAATTTCTTCTGGCCTAAGATAAAAGGTCATGTTGAGGCATACGTTCAAGGTTATGAACAATGCCAACAAAACAAAGTAGAAAGACTCAAAATTGTGGGTCTTCTACATCCCTTGGAACCAGCAAGAAATGGGAAAGTCTTTCAATGGATTTTGTGGTTGGACTCCCTAAAACCCGAAGTGATCACAATGCCATTTGGGTGGTAGTTGACAGGCTAACCAAGATGGCGCAATTCATACCAACTAAAATAACTGTCAAGGCATCTGAACTAGCCCAACTTTTAGTTGAAAAGTTGTTTAGATTGCATGGTTTGCCGAATGATATTGTTAGTGATCGAGACTCCAAGTTCACTGGTAAGTTTTGACAAGCAATTTTTGAAAAACTTAAAACAACCCTTAGTCTTGGTTCTTCGGATCACCCAGAATCTGATGGGCAGACAAAACGTGTCAACCAGACGCTGGAAAATATGCTGAGAGCATATGTATCTCACCGACAGTCTGATTGAGAAAAGTATCTCCCAATGGTTGAGTTCGCGCACAATAGTGCTAAGCATTCTGCCACCGGATTCAGTCCTTCTATGTTGATGTAAGGCTTTCAGTCGCGTTCTCCAGTTTCGGTCAAACTCAAAGCTCTCAAAGTGCAGACTGTAGTAGATTTCCTGCAAGATATGCAAGCTTGTGGCCAAGAAAGCATGAAAACCGCTCAAGATAGAGCTCAGTTTTATGCTAACCGCGGTCGCTCACCTCGGGATATTGAAGTCGGAACCTGGGTGTATCTTAAAATCCCTAAAAATTCAAAGGTACTTCGAACGGGAAAATGCCATAAGCTATCTCCTCGATACAGCGGACCTTATAAGGTTGTAAAGAAGATCAACCCGGTCGCTTATCAACTAGATCTTCCGATTGGGGTTGGGGTTCATCATGTTTTCCATGTAAGTCGTTTAAAGGAACGACTTAGTAGGAAGGATTCTCTAATTCCAGAAGGTGAAATGGTTGAGTTAGAGGATCTGGCTACCTTTGTTCCTAATGTACCTGAAAAAGTTGATGACGTTCCCGTTTGATTTCTGAATTTCTCGTACATTGGAAAGGCAAGTCAGATGATGAGGACACTTGGGAGAGAGAGGACTATTTAAGACTGAACTTCCCTGATTTGCTTTCTTTAGGAGGAGACTCTTAAAGGAAGAAGGAATGTGGTACACAACAGGAAACTTGAGGTGACGGTCTCAGTTATGGGACGAAACTTTGATCTAGAGCTATTGATCTTTTGGGTGCCACGTGTCAATGTCTTATTGGTGCGTGGTGACTCGTTATTATGGACCCGCGTCAATGTGCACAACTGTCGCGTGTCCCTGGTCATGCGTGACTCCTATGGACGGAGATGACCCACCTGGACTATGTATATAGAGGTGGATCTCCATAAGCTTGTCATTCATTCTCTCCTAGAGAATGAAGAGCTCTTCCACTGGTGGTCAGGTCAGGACAAGTATCTAGGCCTCGGGATGTAGGTAGGTGAGGGTCGAGGATAAGGCATGGTGGTAATTGTTTCAGGAAGGTCGCGACTCTATTTAGCATTCAGACTGTATTCTCTTCACGACTGAATCATTCCTATTCCAACAATCTAAGTGGTGAATGTTGTCTTGAATGCTCATTTTCATTCATGTTCAGAGTGCTTCGTACTAGCAGATTAATTGTTTTGTAGATTAAATCATTTTATATGATTGATAACACTGTTAACTGTATTAGATACAACGCTTCCACAAAGCTAAATTCTATAATCAAGATAATTTGTGCATGGCTAGGGAATCGATTTAGTCAATCCAACAACTTTGAAGTTGTGATCAATCAAGTAGGACAGACTTTGAGACTTTGAAGTCAGTCTGGTTACTAAATCGATAGACTTAGTTTCATGCAGGAGGATTCCCTGCTGCTGCAACAAGAATTGTTGGGCGATTTGGACCGTCGTCCATTTTCCATTCGAATTCCAACATGGTATCAGAGCTCCTTCTCTGATTCCTAAAGGCAGATCCAGAGCATATAGTGTAGACAGTTGCTATTATTATTTTTGTACTATCTGCATATACTTATCTTAAAATTCCAAATGGATTCACAATCACAGTCTGCTCTAATGGTAGAGAAACTGGATGGTTCGAATTACTATTTATGGAACTTCAAAATCAGAGTAGTACTAATGGCCAAAGAATTGTGGGAATTAGTCACTGGAATTGAACTACTTTCTAGTGTCGATGAGCAAGCCATTTCCAAATGGAAGCTCAGGGATGGCAAGGCTTTTGCCTTGATCACCCTTAACATCTTCGACACACAAATTGGTCATATCAGAAAAGCCCAATCATCGAAAGAAGTTTGGGATATATTGAGTACATTATATGAAGTGAGAGATGTCACTTCAAAGCTGTATATGAGGAGAAATTTTTTCTCTCTTAGCATGTCAGATGGTGATTCTGTTCAGAATCACATAAATGAATTTAAGACTCTAATGGACCATATGCGGCAATAGGTTCAACAATTGAAGACTCTGATGCTGTAATGACCTTATTGTCAAGCTTACCATCTTCCTATGAAAACTGGGTGATGATGGTTTCCACACACTCAGACATCACATTATCCAGAGTCATAACTATGCTGCTGCAATAGGAAACAAGAAGAGGTGGAGCATCTTCATCCTCCATCAACGACTCACAAGTATTATTCTCAAAGAAGGGCTCAATGAAGCAACAGAAGAAGAAATTTGTGAAACAAAATGACAACAATCAAAAGCAGTCACAGAAGTCCCAAAATCAGCCACCTGCTCAGAACAACAAGAAAAGACTCTTCTGTAGGTACTGCAAGAGGCCAAATCATGAGATCCAGGACTACTGAGTCTTGAAGTTCAACAACGACAAGAAGAAGAAACAGCCAGATCAACAAGCTCATGCAGCCGACACCTAGCAGAAGATCGAAGATGATGATGAGCAGGAAGTCTTCATGGTGAACCATGGCCATGTCGAATAGTCAGAGGAATGGTTCCTTGATTCTTGAGCAACACAACACATTAGAAGCCATTAAGAATGGTTTATCGACTATTCGGCCTACAACACCAAGAAATTCGTTCATTTTGGAGACAACGGCTCCCACATAATTGAAGGTGAAGGCACTGTAGGATGAATTTTCAAAATGAAATGTCGAAGCTTGTACCAAATGTATTGTATGTCCCGAATCTGACAACAAATCTACTGTCAGTCAGTCGAATCAAAAATTTAGGACATAGGGTAAAGTTTCATACTGATTCATGCAAAATTCTTGATAAGAGGAGGAGAGTTCTTGCACTCAGAAAGAGACAGAGATATCTCTATAGGTTTAGTCATTGTAATACTGTAACTAATCATGCTTTAAGCAGTTCGACATCTATAAATAAAGAAGTGATTTGGCATTATAGACTTGGTCACCTCAACTATACATCAATAGGTAACATGTCTAAACATTCGTCAGTTCTTGATTTAGACTATAAAGTTGTCAATTCTCCTCTCTGCTCAAGTTGTATCAGAGGAAAACAAGCAAGGAGGCCATTCAATTCAAATCAAGAACACATTTCTAGATATCTGCTAGACATTGTGCATACTTGTTAGAACCCCCATCATCGTGCCGGTCATTGCTACAACACAAACAAGTGAGGACGCTACGTTACCGCCCAACCATAGAGGTATTACCACCTCACCCCTATGCACTGGAGCTATAGACCATCATCAAGCAAGTTCGGATCTCTTGTAAGTCATGGTATATATACACATGGCTAACCAATTAAAAGAATGATTAATGTGTGATTTACTACGTGTTGTTGGCAGTCGCACTCGGACGTTTGGAAAACTTCGATGTTGATGACGTGGAAGTCGAAGACTTTGTAGCTTGCCTTGATTAGACGTCGAAATCGGAGACTTCAATGTCGAAGAAGTCGATGACGTGAAAGTCGAGGACTTCGAAGCTTCCCTTTAATCAAACGTCGAAGTCGGAGACTTTGATGTCGATGAAATCGAAGAGTTCGAAGTCGAGGCAGGGCTCAAAACCATTTATCAGGAAATGTCGACGTCGGGCATGTCGATTTACTGTCATCGACTTTCCTTGTATTTCTGCAGACTGTCAGAATATTTACAACAGCAAAGTGAATGGATCTAGATTAGCAGAGATAGAGATAGGAATGGAGAGAATAGAAATCCAACAAGAGAGGTTTTCTAAATTCTTGGTAGTTGTTCCTTTAAGCTAATGCTGATATTGGTTCTTGTAGAAAGAATATTTCAAGGGCAAGGAAAGATAGAGGAGTTTTTGCAGATTTTGGAGGAATCTAGTCCAGGTATTGGTTGCGGTACAAGCCTATCGCAAAGTTTTTTTTTTTTAAATAATAGTTTTGTTAGCCTCTCTCATTGTGTTAGGCTTTAGTGATGTGTGTACTCCTGTAAAAGGCAAATTTTTGTCTTTGTATCATTGGCAGCTAGTTTCTAGTTATGACTGACAGAAAACTAAGCGTACAAAAATTGACAAAAACGACCCAGCTGTGTCATGTTCCTCACCTCAGGGATTATTAGATTTGTGCTTTCTCCAAAGCCTGTGCGTAGAGAGAAGATTCCTTCTTTGAGAGAAATGGATCCAAATCTTTGTCTGAGAATGGCTTCAAACATAGATTTTAGATTCTACGAGCCAAGATATTTCACATTATCCAGGGTTTTCCTTTGCTCTATGGCCACGCCAAACGGGCCAAACCAAGTATGAGAGCCTACAATCATTTAGAGATGAAGTCATCTTATATGACGGATTGCTCAGTAGTACATCCACCATTTCAAAGGCAGATGTGATCTCCTTTGTGTTGAGATTTTTGGACCATTTCATGAAAAGTATCGCGCTTAATGCATCAGACTTCACTTCGAAATTGGTTGGTCCTTATGCAGAAAAGCCTTTCCAAAGAACCAACAGTAAAAGCATTAATTACCTCACCTTGCTGAATTTCACGCGCTATTTGAAGGAAGGTCACCCGGATCACCCAGATTTAGAAAGTTGTAACAACCTTCTAGAAAGTGTTGAGCAGCACCTGTTACATACATTGCAATCATGTGGAGTCAGAGTGACACACAACAACTTCAAAGAGCAGGTAGGGAAGGACATTTTCCATTATAGACAGTCGGAATGCGGCTGCTCACCCATTTATTGTCTTGCTCTTTTCCGAATACAAGAAGTCCCTTCAAGAGCAAGAAGCACTTGACATTCTTTTCTCCAAGCCAAGCAACCTGTTCAAAGAAGATCTTTTGGTCAAGTTGGTCATTGTCGTTTCAGATTTGGAGAAAAAATTTGATAGGGGAGAATATGTAGGCCAGTTTGAAACTATGCTTCCTACTGGTTTCTCTTTTATAAAGCTTTTCGTCAAGAGAAATGTGGGTACTCTTCTTAGCAAGATTTTCCACATTGTAGGTTTTTTTACAAAATCATGAAAATCGAAAAAAATGAGTCGTTTTCTTTAATTTTCTTATGTCCCCTTGATTGTTTTACAACATGCAAACAAAAGAGAAGTTAGATTGAACTCGTATCGAGCAAGCATTCCTAAAAGGGGAAGCCCAATTCAACGTTTGTTGGCATTGACAGGGGGTAGTCGTGAGTGTGAGCAAGCATTCCTAGAAGGGGAAGTCCAATTCAGCGTCCGCTGGCATTGACAGGGGGTAGTCGTGAGCGTGTATTATTCTTTCCAGCCATTTGAGAGCCAAATGCCTTTTCGTCCCCGAAGAAAGCTTTTCCGTCAAGCACACGACTATTCAGGGTTACTAATTATAGCGTCGGTCAAAAGTATTTTGGCTATGCACACTAAGTTGTTTTTTGTTTTCCAATACATTGCTTGTTAAGCTAGCGTTGCAGGATCGCAAGAACTAGATAACAGATAAGGAAAATCTGAAAAGACCTCATGCAAACAAGAGATCAAACAATACCAAAAACATCATATGATTTGCATCAAGGTTGCCTTTTTGTCCCCAAAGAAAGCTTTAGATTAGTTGGAGGAATGAAAATTTATGTAGACGAGTTGGGAAATTTAGTGGCTTCTGAACTTTGGTTGCATTTGAAATCACTATTTAGAAAACATTTGAATGACATGTACACATGAGGTTAGAAATGTGTTTTACGAAAATCAATTCTTGGATATATTGGTTCTCATGGTTTTCATACTGGAAAAGAAAGTAATGGATCTAAAAAGAAAATTTTCTTCAATGACTTTGATGGTCAAGAGGAAGGTCAAGAGGTTGGTCTCAAAGGGCTTCAACAACACAAAAGGAAAGGTGGCAATTTGGAGGTAGTCAAGAGCATCAAAGGAGAGGTAATTGGCAAAGATGTTATAGATCTATCATCACTTATTTTCTATTTCTTCCATGAACGCTTTTACCATCATCAATTAAACCTTTAGCTTAGACATTGAGATATGTAAAGAATAAAGCAAAACCAAAAAGGTCTTATGGAAACGTCTAAAGTATGCTCTCCAACGTGTCATAGGGACTGCACATATGAAATATTCTTTCATCATGAATGTACGTACTAACATATGGCGAACTAAAGCAATCATGGACACTAGTGTTAAATCTATTACCATGAAAACAAATGTTTTTTTCAATCATGTCTAAAAATGTACACACATCGGTCACGGACTCCAGATGACAAAAGTAACTTCTGAGCACTTGCTAGATCATCATCATGGTGGATGATAGTTCTAAATGAATTGATAACAAAATTCCACTAAAATAAGAGTCATTTTGATGGCAATATTTAGTAGCTTTCTCCCAAATCTAGCAGAACACAACACAGCTTTTATATTAAGTGTCCATAATTGGAGTTCTGCAGCACCAGAGATCTACCACTTTGATTTTTCACTCATCCCTTTCTAGAAGCTTGTTGTGACGTTTAAAGTTCTCAACCTTCAATGTTTGCATCATTGTTTCAACAGAACCAATTACTGCTCTTTGTCTGCATGAGTGTGATCCAGCAATGCCAGCTTAGCAAGCAATGTATTGGAAAACAAAAAACAACTTAGTGTGCACAGCCAAAATACTTTTGACCGACGTTGTAATTAGTAACCCTGAGTAGACGTGTGCCCGGCGGAAAAGTTTTTTTCGGGGACAAAAAGGCATTTGGCTCTCAAATGGCTGGAAAGAATAAAACACGCTCACGACTACCCCCTGTCAATGCCAACGGAAGCTGAATTGGGCTTCCTCTTTCAGGAATGCTTGCTTGATACGAGTTCCATGTAACTTCTCTTTCGTTTGCATGTTGTAAAGGGGACATGAGAAAATCGACCTATCTAAAGAAAGCAACTCCTTTTTTTCAATTTTCGTGATTTTGTAAAAAAAAACAAACTATGTGGCAAATCCTGCTAAGAAGAGTACCCACATTTCTCTTGATTAAAAGCTTTATAAATTGGAAACCAGTCGAAAGCATGGTTTCAAATTGGCCTGCATATTCTCCTCTTTCAAATTTATTCTCCAAATCTGAAAGGACAACGACCAACTTGGCCAAAAGATCTTCGCCATCAACTCGCTATAATTGAAGGACTGGAATCGCTCTAAATCCAAGAATTAAATCATTGTTCTAGGTAGCCATCAACTGGCTATAAGTGCAGGGCTCAAATTGCTATACTACTGCCACGTGGATTGCTGGGAAATAAGACAACCGGAAACAAGAGGGTTGGAAGGGTTTACATTGCCATGAATTACGAAAAGTTATCAAGGGTGACGTTTTGCCAGGGGGGGGAAAGGACTTCTTAGAGATTGTCAACAGTAAAGAACGAGGCTTCTTTTCGGAACTAACCACCAAACCGCAGTACTTCACTCTAAGAGACGGTTGCCAAGACATTGTAATACGAGTTCGAACCGTTCCCCAAGGTTTATGCTTAAACACATGAACAAGAGAAGGCGTCTTTCCTCCATAGGTATGGACACAAGCAAATCTTGCTTCCATGTTGCCACAATTCCCCCCCGCCGCGAAAGATACGCTTGCACAGGAGGCTTCCACATTGCGTCCACTTTTTGGTACCACCACATCCTGCAGAGGGCCCCCTCCATACATATTGTAGACATGATGCGTCCAAGGCCCGAGCCACCAATGCACTCACGAGGGTGGTTGTGACATATTCGAACTCTGTGAAAGACAATGAAATGCATTTCTGCTTTCGATTGTTCCATAAGATGGGTCTTCGTGCTAGAAAGCATAGATAGTCAGAACTGGACTTTTGAGTGTCCATGTTTCCAGGCCAGTCAGAGTCGGAATAAGCCTTTAGAATTAGTGCATCATTTGTGTTTCCATCAGAGCACAAAGGATACTATTTCGTGGCTTGAATGTACCTTAGTGCTCTTAGCAAAGCTTTCCAGTGAGGTAGGCCGAGATTCGACATATACTGCGACAGTGTTGACTACGTATCCTAAGTCAGGTCGTGTGTAGATCATGACATACATGATCGATCCAACTATCAACTAATAGGGGTATTTGCACATTTCTTTCCGCTCTGCTTCAGTCTTTGGGCACATGTCCTTTGACAGCTTGAATTTTGGATCCACGGGTGAGTCTATTGACTTATAGTCTTCCATGTCGTACCTGCCATACCTATGGAGTACACTGGTTAAATACTTTTCTTGGCTTATCGTGATCCTTCTGTTTGCTCTGTCTTAAATTATCTCCATGTCAAGAAGATAGTGCACTGAGCCTAAATCAATCATTTCGAATTCCTTCAACAATAGAGACTTTGTCCCTTGTAGTAGTTGATTTGTATTACTGATGATTGGGGGATCATCAATGTATAATGCTATTATGACATAGCTTGAGCCTCTGTGCTTGAGATCGACGTTAGAGTCAGAAGAGCTTGAAGTAAAATTGTGCTGCAACAAGAATCGGTTCATTCTATCAATCCAGGCCCTCGGAGCTTGCTTCAGCCCATAGCGAGCTTTCTACAATTTGCATACCTTGTGTTCTTGGCCTTGAAAGATGTAATCTTCGATGTCTTATTTGATGTATCCATTCAAAAAGGCTGTCTAAACATCCATCTGGTGAATTTTTATATCTTTGGCAGCTACGATAGGAGTAATGTTTGAATCGACTGATGCTTTACCACTAGACTAAAGGTCTCAGTGTAGTCAATCTTGTAAACTTGTTCGTAACCTTTGACAACTAGTCGAGCTTTCCATCTGGCTATCAAACCATCTAGGTTAAGCTTCAACTTGAAAATCCACTTTGTGTGGATGATCTTCGCATTCAGAGGAGGTTTGACAAGACATCAGGTCTTGTTCTTTATCAAGGAATTGTACTCATAAGTAGCATTTAAGCTTAAATCCTTAAGCATGCTATTGTGATGCATGCACAAGATTGCTCTTATGTTTAAATCTCCTAGTCTTTGATGCCATAAATGGGCATTAGAAGTACTCACATTGGTAGAAAGTGCATAATCATGACTCATGATACACAAATTACCTTCTCTATTTGCAGAGAGGATTTCATTACAATCTTGATCCAAAATAGTACATTGTTGTGAAATGAACAAAGCTCTATAACCTTAATATGTGATCTTGCTAATAGATAATAAATTCTTTGTCAATTTGGGTACACAATATACATCATTAAGCAATGTCGAATTACCACCTGGAGGCTTAAGACATATAAATCATTGGCCTTCAATCTTATGTGCACTTGAGTCGTCGAAGTAGATGTACTTTGAATTTGCTGGGGTGAGTTCTTTGAATGGGAATTTGCATGGAGTCATGTGCTGAGAAGCACCAGAATCAAGATACCATAGCAGGGCATCTCTACTTTGTTGATCTTGTACCATCATCAGTGTCATGTCTTCATGAGACGTTCTGGTAGAATTAGAACCCCCCTCCTGTTGCTATATCTTCTTTGTTTCATTGTGCTTGAGAACTCGACAATCCTTGATGTCGTGATTGGTTCTCTCGCAATACTTGCAGAAGAGCTTGGTCTTTGGTTTTTGTTGTTGTTGATCATGTTGTTGTTGTTTTGGTTTAAATTAATCTACTCAACTTTTCTCTTTTTGTCCTTCGAAGTTATCTTCTTTTGGGACTGTTGCTTATTCGAATAGAGGGCGACTGTCTTCATATTCAACAAAGATAAACTTAAGAGGGAGGAAGACTGGACAGAAGAGACATATTAGTAGTGTCTTCATCCGACACTAGCGAACCTACTGCAACTAGCTAGTTAAGCGGTTGTTTGAATTCGTTCAGATGATCAATGACTGAGGTCCCTTCACTCATCTTGAGCGATAGGAACTTCTTTCTCAGAAAGAGACGAGTTGATACATCTGTCATTTCATACAAACCAGTTAATATGTCTCACACTTCACATGAGCTATTTGTGATGAGTATCATCCTCATCTTGAACTTCCACATGTGGAAGTCTTCACCGTTGAAATTATTGATCAACCAGATCTCTGAGGATGTACTTTTCTGTTGGAGATGGTGAACTCAACCAACCTTTTTCAACACATTCCCTGAGCAGCCGATAGTTCGACACACCATCAACACCCACATCTGAAGGTCCGATAGTTCCGACAGTTTCCGAACTATCGAATGTCTACAAGTGTTGAAACGAACCATGAACTAACAAACTATTGAGCGATTCGAATTAGCGAATTCGAAGTTCAGCAATCGTGAGAAACAAAACTATCACGCTCATCCGTAGGCAACGTTACAAGAGGAGATACGTAGTTAGCTTATAGTTAATTAGTGTAAACCTCTCCTGCAATGACTAGGTAGGTTATTTTTTAATTCCCATTAGTGGAATTTAAATGTAGAACGGAAATAAAAAAAAAGATAGAGAAGAAGAGAAAATTTTGTAAGAGGAGCGTTAAGCCGCTATTTTGCGCCGCTCTGTCGACTCACTCTAAGAGAAGAAAATACAAAAGATATTACGTTTTTGCGTTGTATCTATTTTGCTTGATTGATTGTTGCATTGCCTGTTATTCGTATTAGCATATCTAGTTCTTGCAATTGCGCACATAACATAGCAGCGCTTCGGCAAAACAAAGACATTCAAAACAATTCGCAACATTTCCATGGCTAATGAACATCTAAAAAATGGTAATTAGTCATGAATTCTATTAACAATTCAAATCGGGCACTGATACCACTGTTGGGTGGCATTGGATTAACAGCTCCGATATCACTCTGCTAGATATGTGCTCGCGGATACCCTGAGGGATGTTCAAGTTCTATCCATTAAGATTAGAAAAGGAGGATCAAAATGAATTGTAGAATTTAGACTATTGCTTAGATTGTTCTTTCGACCGGAAGAATATCTGTGTAGGTGTCTTAGACAACCATGAACGACACTATTAGGCATCAACGACTGCCATGCACTCTTCATGTCAAATATTCTAAGCGAGTCATCAGAGCGAGTATTAGTAACAAAGACAAAAATGATCAGAAGGCATTCGACAACACAAGTGTACATAAAGAAAATAGATAATCTGTA
Source organism: Diphasiastrum complanatum (assembly GCA_029204225.1). Lineage (NCBI taxonomy): Eukaryota > Viridiplantae > Streptophyta > Lycopodiopsida > Lycopodiales > Lycopodiaceae > Diphasiastrum > Diphasiastrum complanatum. The sequence continues at coordinate 44,763,415 of CM055102.1, forward strand.
TATTAGTTGTTGTAAAATCACAAATCTTGTGCCTGAGAATGGTTCACATTAGTATTGCGCTATGCGTTGTGATCCTAACATGCTCAAATTAAAGCATATCTCTACCTCTTGAATTGCTCTCACTCTCTCTTGTAATCTACGACTCTGAGTCAAATAACCTGATATAATGGAGTTTTCATAGAAACTCTGATTCATGCCCTTTTGATTATTATGCATCATCTCCTTATTATATACATCAATTATAGAGATCGTGGCTAACTAATGTGCTAGGCATGATGTGGAGATTACAAGGTTGGATAATCTGTTTAATATAAACTGTATAGATAACAGTCGTGAAGAGAAAGCAGTTACTACATGGTAGTAAGCTCGAATAATGACGTAGTCTATATTCGATTCAGCAAATGATCATTCGACTGTCGAGTCGAGTTGACGGACGTTGAGTTGGGTCGATGTTAATGGTGAGTCATGACCACAAAAATCCTTTCCACTAGGAAAGTTCCGGATTATGCTAATCTACTCTCCTCACGATGCCAATAAAGAACTGTAGTTTCCAAATTCTTTACTCTCGACATATTCCAAAGTCAAGGTTCCATCATGAATACATCTAGATTTTAATAACTCAAGATCTGATCTAGAATATCTTAAGATTTATCGAACTTCATTATAGGAAGTTCTAGCTTTTGGTTACTCCAATTATCCAACTCCATTTGAGTTTACAGGATAATTTTATTTTCAAACATAAAATAATTAGAACCAAAAGTTCATGTGTATCCAATGTAAATCACCCACTACCTGAGTCAGAAAATAACTCATAATGGCTGTGACTTACAATCCATATTCATATATGCTACAATATCAATAGATAATGATACCTTGTAGACACATCCAACTAACAAAGTAACGCTCATGACTCAGTTAGCTGCACCAGATTTGGAAATTTTTGAATGTTTGGGTATACGCCTTTACACATGTAACACCACATTCAATTTGATTCTGAATCCCTCCTAAGTTGATAAGTAATTCAAATCCAAATACCATATTAAAGGCACATGCCCAATTCATGGGTGTTGTGAAGTTGACATTGTTACCTTGTGCTTCTTTGCTTGGCCTACTCACGATGTACATACCTACACATTGATGTTTGTGCACAACATAGTTGCATTGAACCACGGTTGGAATCATCGAACCATTAGGGGCCGATTCGAAACGGTTCCCCGTTCGAACCGGCTGATCAAAAAAGGAGAAAGAAAAAAGAAAAAGTTCGAACCCTTTTCTGATTTGAACCCGGCTAGCTGGTTCGAATCGGTTAAAATCGAAGAGCTTTAAGGAAATTATTTTCCCAATCATGGAACAAGTCAAGTTATTGGATTGGTAGTCACATTGCTTTGCCAAAGAGTGGCCAATGTTGTTGCCATTGGAGGAGAAAAATTATAAATGTAATCTTATTCTAGGTAGTTGTCCTCCTTGCTATCCACTTTATCAGCCCAATAAGACAAAGTAGGTAAAAGGGCTCCTAAGTAGAAATATGATTAGATCCAATGCTATGGAGTTTCCAATATATGAAAAAGATGTGTTTTTTTTTAGTGTATCAATTATCATGCATTGAGTGGCTATCATTGAGTATCAGCCATACTTGAAGATGAATGTATAACATCATTTGGAACTACTTTCACTCTATATAGGTAATTTGTGGTTCCTTTTGGCTTGACTAACGCACTTATTGTTTCATATGAATGGAAGGATATATTTGAAGGTTTTTTCTTTGATGAGATCTTGATTTCCAATAGAAATAAAGTAATACATAACAAAAGTCTTCTTCTTTAGTTTATGAATCTTGGCTAAAAATGTGTTTTACCTAGTGACAGAAAACCCGATTTCTTCTTAGCCCTTTCTTGGACATAAAAGCTCTACTAAATGGATACACGTGGATCTAGAAAATATTCAAGCTATTGTAGAATGGCCTCAACTGAAAGAGATCCATAACATGCATTCAATTTTTGGACTGTACTCATACCATAGAAAGTCTAATTGAGATTTAGAAAAAATGGGTGATTACAGAAAGAATATTTGAAGTGAAAAGAGACTCTATCTTTGGTTATGTGCTAACTGTTCTAGACTTTGAAAAACCCTTGTTAGTAGCAATAGATGCAAGTGGAACTTGCATTAGTGCATCTCTGCTACAAGAAGGTCATATAGTTGCATTGAAGTTTAAATATGATGAAATAATGTATGGCCTTTCCGAAAGGAATTTTAACAATAGCACAAACTTTGAAAGTTTAGAAGCATTGTTTGCTCTTAATTAAAGATTGGTCATAAAAGTTTACGATATTTTTTGAAGCAACTGCTAGTTAGGGAACAACATATGCAATGGTTAACTTTTCTTTAATTGTTCTCTTTCACTGCAAGGAAGAATAATGTTGTTACAATCCATCAGCCATTGTTGTAATCATGATGTAAGTCATCTATTGATGTCCGTATGCTAAAAATCTATAGAATCATGCAGCGTATTGGCATCAACCTCCAAGTTACATGTAGATTGTGGACACATCTACACGTAGTCAAGTTAGCAGATAACTCATACATAATTCACCATCCATGCAACATATTCTCATTGCAAAAATGTAATTGTCGCCAAGCATGATACATTTTTGTTGCGTTATTCTTAGTGAAGTAGAGAGCTTCGTTACCAAGTGAGTCCATTCCTTATTTGAGGCCTGCATGAATAGGAATATTATCTACAAGAATCATAAACCCATTCCCAGCAAGTCCATTCCTAACTTGAAGGCTTGCATGATTAGGAATATTAACTACAAGAATCCTAAACCCATCTTATCCTCAATTCCTAATACTTGCATAATTTTAAAAAACTATTGCCATGAGTCTTTAGTTGCATTCAAAGGTGGCATCCACATGCATGTGGGCTCTAACATCAACATACACCTATCTACATCACAAGATCAACATGCACTGCTAACTAGATTTCAAAGAAAGATAGGGGTCAACCCTAAATCTACATAATTACATAAAGAATAATTGAAGAAGTGGAAATAGACTTTATCTTTGGTTATGTGCTAATTGTTCTAGACTTTGTTAGTAGCACTAGATGCAAGTGGAACTTCCATTAATGCATCTCTTCTACAAGGTCATATAGTTGCATTTCATAGATGAAGTTTAAATATGATGAAATAATGTATGGCCTTTCCGAAAGGAATTTAACAATAGCACATACTTTGAAAGTGTAGAAGCATTGTTCGCTCTTGGTTAAAGATTGGTCAGAAAGGTTTACAATATTTTATGAAGCAACTGCTAATTAGGGAACAACATATGCAATGGTTAAGTTTCCTTTAATTGTGTTCTTTTCATATCCAAGACATTGCAAGGAAGGATAATGTTGTTACAATCCATCACCCATTGTTATAAACATGATGTAAGTCATATGAAGTACCCTATTGATGTATCTCCTGGATTGCTCGGGGGCCAAAACGGCATTGGGTCTAGGTTTGGTTGGGACGGTTTCGTCTACTACAATTTCCCTTTGTGTTCTGGAAGCTCTGTCTCGATTTGGACTTTCTATTGGTATCAGAGCCGCCAATTGAGACGTTGGATCTGCTTTTCCAATTTTGGCATGAAATGGAAAATCTGTTACTCTAGTTGCTGGATTTTTTATTTATGGATTAAATTGGTGATTGCATGAGACTTCGGAATCCTCTTTCCGATGTGGAATGTCGGATTGAAGCTTGCTGCAAACTGATTATTTGCTTGTGCTTGATGTGTAAATCGAAAATGAGTTTTTCAAGATATGCACAACATGTACAAGTTGGAATCTTTACTTTCTTAACGATTTCAATAAAGCTGAAGGCATGTTGGTCGCTTATTGCTGAAAGTAGGAAATTGAAAACAGAAACTCGGCAATGGTAGCATGCCAAGTTCTTTCCACGCATGCTGCTTACTAAAGTTATTGTTCTCAGTTCTTCCTCTATGCATGTAAAGCTTTGGGAAGGAAGCCTGCAAGAGAAGTGAATACATGCTTGAATCTTCATCTCTGCATGAAAAGCTTTGTGAATGAAGCTAAACGAAATTGAGAATACAAACCCTAGATAAAAGTGTACATGCCAATTTTTCGAAACACATATATTCAAACTTCTACAATTTTAACTTTTAAGTACTTTCTCATCCTTCAAAAAAAATAGCCCAATTTTAGAAGATTTCTTGTTTTGCCAGTTCCGTGTTTAATAAATGCCAGCTTTCAAAAGATTGGCACGAGTCCCAATGGCCATTGCTATTAGTGAAAGCAATGGCCACATGGCAACTTTGGTTAGGTTGAAAGCCATATTTGACGTGCCCCTTTCCTTTGCAACGTTTCAGATTGTTACCCTCATGAGGAGGTTGGCTACTCGGGGTATCATGAGGAGGCTAGCTACCGGGGGAATCATGTTGAGCCGTCAGATGAAGGATACCAGATGTAGCAGTTGCAGGATGGCTGAGATGCAACCTTTTTTGTGAGCCCCGCTATGGCTTGAAGTCAGGCTCCTCTTGAGGTTGGCTACCCGGGGTATCATGAGGAGGCTAGCTACCGGGGGGTATCATGTTGTAGCAGTTGGGGGGTATCATGTTGTAGCAGTTGCAGGATGGCTGAGATGCAACCTTTTTTGTGAGCCCTGTTATGGCTTGAAGTCAGGCTCCTCTTGACCAACCACAACATGCCGCATGTCTATTTTTCCCCTTCACAACTGCTAGAGAAACTAACTCTTCCCAATAGAGCTTCTTTTCTTTTTTGAAAAATGAGCACGTCATTGGAATCACGTTGCTCTAAAAATTTTATGCACAAATATACACTTGTAACATGAGTAAGCCGAGTTGCAAGCCTAAAATGGAGCACAAGGCTCCAAGATCTCAAGGGTTTGAGCCTGCCGCAGAGTGGCAAGAATTTCCCTCTTTCGTGCCGCTGGACTTGAAAGAGGATTAAACCAAAAGGAACTTGTGGTTTGCAAAAATAAACCATATCAATGCAAATAGCTCATGTCAGTTCAAACAATGGTTTTTTAAAACTCAAGATCCCCAAGGTGGTTACAATGTCATGATTAATGCCATTACATTCGTGATCCAGGAATGATGCAAGATTTTTGCAATCTAGAAGACGCCAGCAAAGGCAAGCCAATTGTATGTTTAAGAGCTGAAAATAAGTCTACTTAAGACATGTTTGCGACTCAAATCCAGTGCGTTTTTTGAATTCTTTATTACAATATCGTCCAAACTAGCTATGTGAGAACATGGAGGAAACCACACTAGCGCCAAAATTTCTTTACAAAATATTGAATTTACTTACAAAATATAGAGAGCTGTCAACAGACGCTTAGAAACATCATCAAGGTTTATGCAGAAAAAGATAAAACCTTTTAGTAATTGCCCACACAAATTTAGTAGCCTCGAGAATTTTACCCTAAATCTTAGAGTTGAGATGCAGAAGCTCGCTGCGTCGACGTCGTTGGCTTAGGCTTGGATTCACAGGACATCCCAGAGGAACAAGCCGACCTGAAGGCGTCTATATGTTGCCTACATTTTTGCATATCTCCCTGCTGCTCTTTCAGGCATTTCTCCAGCGCTTCCGTGTCGCAGGATTTCTTGGATGCAATTGGAATTGGAATTGGAAAAGCGAGAGACGAATCCGCCATACTCTTGTCAAACCTCTTCCCCCCGGCAGCAAGCAACCGCGCGATCGATCCAGAGAAATGTTTGGAGGAAAAAGAAAAAAGAGAGGTGATCTCAAAGATCAAGAGCAAGAGCAAACTTTGCCAAGAACATGAAATATGAAAATATATATATATATATATATATATATATATAGTAATTGTGAGTGCATGTCGTTGACGGGCAATGGAGGCCGATCGAGGTGGTGGCCGATGATTTGGATGATGCCCAATCTCGCACATCTCGCATCTCGAATATCTAACATTCGAGTCTTTAAAAAAATTTGAGTCTTTGGAAAAATTCGAGCCTTTAAAAAAATTCTAGTTTTCAGAAAAATTCTAGTCTTCAGAAAAATTTGAGTCTTTTGAAAAAACATCGAGTCTTTCGAAAAAATCGAGTCTCTGGAAAAATTCGAGTCTTTTGAAAAATTCGACTTGACAGTACAAAGAGTCCTTCGATCCTTCGAAAAAATTCGAGTCTTTCGAATAATTCAAGTATTTGAAAAAATTCGATCCTTTGGAAAAAAAAAATCAGTCATCGAAAAAATTCGAGTCTTTCCAAAAATTCGAGTCTCTGAAAAATTTTGAGTCTTAAAAAAAATTTGATACTTTGAAAAAATTCGAGTCTTAAGAAAAATTCGAATCATTGGAAAAATTCAAGTCATCGAAAAAATTCGATATTCTGAAAAAATTCGATCTATTGGAAAATTCGAGTCACTAAAAAAATTTGAGTCATTCAAGAATTTGACTCACAGAAAAAATTCGAGTCATTCAAAAATTTCGAATCGTTCAAAAAATTTGAGTCGTTCCAAAAATTCTTAGGTGCCCAGACCTCGAATCGAATAGCAGGACATCCACAAGGAGCTCGATAAATCAACACCGTTGATATGTCGTTGGGTGGAGCCATCCTTTTGAGTTCTGCTTCAAGCTCCTTCTGATCCCGAGTGAGCTCCACTCCCCTATTCCATGGAAGCAACTCGGATGGATTCTGTAGTTTTATGCATTCTTCAGTCTCCAATTGAATATCAAATTTCACATCTTTACGCAATCCCTTGCAATGGGGATTTTGACACTTCCTTGAAGTGTGTTGATAGATCTCCCACGCTCCAATCAATGACACAAAGGTAAGAAGCATGCTGGAATCATAAGCCATTGGTGCTTCATATACAATCTCTCCAATATATACAAACATTACTTGCAAAAGCTCTGAAGCCCTCTTACATTAAGTAGGGCATCAATAGTACCCCCGCTGCTAGGATCTCTATCTGTCTCCTCTATCATCCACCTTGCCTTTCCACCCAAGCTTGCCCAGTAGAACGTGATCAACACCAGCCATCGCGATCAGCAGCAGCGAGAAGGCGCCAGCCATCGAGGGAGAGAGAGGGAGAGAGAGAGAGACCCGATCGAGAGAGATAGAGCGTTGGGGGGCAAAAAAAAAATTGAAATCTACATGTGTGTGTGTGTGTGAAGGCCAAGAAAAAAACACATCATGATCACTCAGATATCATGGAATTTCAGAACATTATAAAAAGAATGAGGATTTAGACTGGTTCATATCTGTGCCTTTTGCAATATATTAACAATTCATACTTTGTTTTTGAAGAGAAGCCATCAAAACTTATTCAAATTTTTTAGGTGGTGAAAGGAGGCTGCTTATAGAAGTTGAGAAAGGAGTAATAAGCCCCTCCTCCTTTGGCATAGAGCTCTATGTGGGTGCCTTGTTCTACTATGCCACCATCTTGAAGCACTACTATCATGTCTGCATTTTGAACTGTAGAGAGTTTGTGGGCACTATCATAATCCGATTGAGAGTATCCTGGACAATACGCTCTGATTGGGAATCCTGTGCACTTGTCGCTTCATCGAGCAATAGAATTGTTGGGGTTTTCAGAATTGCCCGAGCTATACAAATTCTCTACTTCTGGCCAGCATAAAAGTGAAGTACCCACTTCCTAACTTGTGTTGAGTAACCATTTGGCAATGAGCTGCACATGAAGCCCAATCATGAATGGCATTGGTTGAAATCAGTGGCAAAAAGGTTCATCAGTGTAGGATCAAGAATCTGGTTTTTGATTTTCATGACCTGGTTTTAATAGTAGCATCGAAGGGAGATAAAACAAAGTAATGGAAAACAAAAGTCTAAATTTGGCATGTATACTGAGTGTATTATTGCACTCAAATCATTATTTCAACAACGAATGTTAGGCCATCATGCATCCAATTTGGATAGGTGAGCATTAGACACCATCATGTTGAAGTTTTGCTTGTTGAAGTCGGCCAAAAATGAATTTTTTGCATGATCTGAGCTTATGATTGCTTGCTGGACCTGTTAGAAGCTTCTATGCCTCTCTAATGAACCTTAGTAGAGTGCTTGTAACCTCTGATCCAAGGCTTTTTGGGTTGGGTTGGGCTGGGCTGGGCTGTGATCCAAGGCCCTCCTACCTATTTTTCATGCATTTATTGCTCGCACGTGTGAAGCCAGGGGTGCAGGGTGATGTGGCAAGCCTTGTAGACCCACTCTCCCTCCATACTATGCTTTACAACGACCAATTTGGTGTCCTGTAGAGAAAGTTATGGTTGTTGGAAGTTTGGCAATTTTTGAACTAAATTTTTTAAAATTTTTGAAATGTTCTGATGCATGCAGACTTGTAAATCAGTGTAGTGCTTGTCTGTTGATGAAAATGTATGGATAGACTTGTATGCATGCATGGATGCATGTTGCATGCATAATCAGTAGTTTGATCAGAAGATTTCTTGCATGAAGCTATTTTTGACAATTCTAGTTCAAGCAGATTTCCTAGTGGCTAGGCTAATTATGAGAATTTATGGTGGTATGGGACATCAGTGATTCTAAAGGGGATTTCTTGGGTAGAATGATTTGTAGACCGATGGTTAGGGATTACTGTAATGGTAATACTAACAAAGTCCATTGGTTTTTGTTAAGGGTATTTTGGGAATTATGAGATATAGATCGATCCCTTAATGGTATCTCATTAATTACAAAATATGGAAGCTCTTAAATCTATTTCTCTATTTTATTAGACCTCTACTCTTTAGAACTTTCTTAATACGTGACAATTGGATTGAGATTCATATAATTCATTCCAGTGTAGAACTCTATTCTGAAGGACTGTTATAATTATATGAAATTGTACTTCCATATAAGATTTTTGAATATGGCTCGGAACTTAGGTTTCCCAAACCCTAACATTAGTCTCTATTTGATAGTTGATTATTGAGAGATAATATTTCTATCATTCGAAATAAGATATTCTGTGATTATGAGGAAAAAGTCTTGTTTGTAATAGTATTGGATACTTATTACTGACTTTTTTGAATCTTTGATATCTTATACGTTGTCTCCTGGTTTCTTTTGAATCGAAATTATGAAAAAAAAAATTAAAGGGGGGAAGAAAAGATAGGAATAAGTCTTCCGTGGAATCAGCCAGTTGCATTGATTTTGGAAAAAAAAAAATCTTCTATGTGTGCAATGGTAGAACTATCCAGTTTGAAATAGACAAACTCTCTAAGTGATTATTTTGTGTAATCTGGAACTAGAGGAGTTTTGGGGTTATTGAGCTGTGAGATGTTCATTAAATTGGAAAGTAGTGATAAAGATTAAATTAAGATTCATTGATTGCTAGCAAATACCATTTTGTTATGGATTGGATTAGTGCAATAAAGCTTTAATCTTGACTCTATGTCCAAAGATGTTTGTATGAGTTAGCCTAATATTGGTTTGTGCGCTAAGATATATTGTAGGCTGATTGATAGAAGAAATTTTGTTAATAAGAGTTAGATGGTTGGAAAACTTATGATGTGGAGTTATTCACTTCAAAGATTTCCCATATATTTACTCATAGAAATAGAGTTCTTTGGTAGCTGAGTTGCAAGATTCTCAAGGAATTATGTGAGTAACATATGCAGGTTGTGGATAGATGTCAGTTTATAGCCTATGTTTATGTATAGGAACATAGTTGGAAGTTGTTTATGTACATCTTAATCTTGTGGATCTACTATGTGTTTCCTATGTATTGTGTTTATATTGTATACTTAAACTAGTCAGAGTACATAGACATATGAACAAGTAATGTGTGGAACAGTTACTTGCAGGTTAATGTCTCTTTCTGTGCATAGGATAATTCATTAGCTTATTTATGGTTTGGAATAAGATCTAAATGTGGTGTTATACATGTATAATTGAGATCTGCACCTAGACATTTAAGATTTCTGAATCATTCACAATTGACTTGAGTAATTGGATTCCTCCTGATTAGAAGTTAATTGGATAAATAAGCAGTGTGAAGAGAATTTACCGAGAACTGTTTATTTTGATCTATATTGCTCATAAGTCACATGATTATCGAGTCATTTGGATTCATTTATGAGAACTGTGCATAGAATATAGAAGATTCTTGATATAGAATATTTCTTGAAGTAGAAATATCCTAAGTTATTGACTATATCCCAGTGAGATCATATACATTTATTGGATGATAGAGTCTAACTAATGTCAAGGATAACCACTGAATTTAGTTGGAATTCAACAGAACTTATTCGTTATCAGCAAATGTTGGCCATGCTATAGTTATTGGTGGGAATATGTTAGTAGCCCTTTCAACTTGGTTAACGACAAGTCCAAAATACACAGGGTTAGTTAGTGCTAATTGAAGTTCCTAACTAAAACCAGTCATCTAACACAATCTACTACACTTAAGTCACTTACATTATCTCTAATGGATGTAACGGAGAGAGTTATGTGTATTGGAGAGATATAATATTAAGTGGGGGTGCATGTTTTGTGAGAAAGTGTGAGGAAAGCCCTAAAAGAAGTATGACATTAAATTCGTTGAGGTAAAGGCCAGTGCTGGATCTGTTGCACAACTGTTCATGCTCCTATAGAAAAGCATGTTCCAGAGCCATGGTAAGGACTCAGGAGCATCTTTAAAGCCTTTGGTAGCCTCGATTGCAACTGGTGTAATAATATGGTTTGTTCCTGTGCCTGCAGGAATGACAAGGAACGCTTTGCAGCTATTGGTCGTTTTCTTAGCCACCATAGTAGGCATCATCACACAGCCGCTTCCTTTAGGTGTTGTAGCTTTGATGAGTTTAAAGCTTCTGTGCTCACCAAAACCCTACCATTTTTCGGTGCTTTCAATGCTTTTGGAAATCCGATTCCCTAGATAAGCTTATCGCCCTTGCTTTTTTGGTGAGAAAGACATAAGAAATTTTCACCTTAAGTATTTGCGTCATCAAATTGGATTAGAAAGCCATGAGCCTACCCTATTTGCAAGAAGCATACGGGAAAACATTGCTTATGGCAAGGATAATTCCACAGTTGAAGAGATTATTGGAGCGGCCCAAGCTGCCAATGCACGTGATTTTATAAGGTGAAAATACTGGTCATATTTTTTTTGGTAGTTATCACATTGAAATCGATTGAAAAGATTGGTACTATGGCATATCTAGGATATATTTTTCTCTTTTGTTAGTTTCATAGGTTTGAATGATATCTTACTTATCCTGAAATCTCCAAACTTGCAACTTTTGTGGGGTCAAATATGGCTTTCATATTTGAAATGAAGAATTTATCGGTATGTAAGAGTTGATGTCTTAACCCTTATATGATCACATTCATATCATATATTTGCTAACTCTATTTTTTGATTGTACAATACGTTTGGTATTCACAAAATAGAAAATTTTATTTTGAGATCTGTCTTTTTCTCACTACCTTAGATAAATAGACACAATCCATCATATCTTTAAGCTTTTTACAAGAATCAACAGGTTCAAACCCCCAATTGAGAGGTATTCATGCTCAAAAATCATAAAAAAATACACTAATTTTTGGTGTTTTGAGCCCCCTTATGGTGTCTAATCCCTTCCAAACTTCATGACAACTCAGGGACAACTTCGTTACATCTCTGAAAACGTTCATACCAAGTCTTGGCTGAGAATTTTGAGATCTACCCCAAAATTAGTCCAAAAAACATCAAAGACCAAAATTTGTGGGAAAAATCCACAACTTCGTGCAATCAGATCCAAATCCCTATAAATCCATTACATGCAAGCACCAAAAGTTCTGATTCTAGTCAAACATGGTTTCTATAGCCCATTTATGGTCCAAAATCACTATCTAATCCACCTTTTGACTATTCCAACATCATGCAATCTAGATCCAATCAATAATGACTATAAAACAGCAAGTACAATCTGGAAAACATACTACACCAATACCTATGATCAATTTCAAGCAAAAAACTTCAATTCCAGGTGAAAAATTCACTAAAACCATAAAAAAACCTTTGATTTCCACAAAAAACCCCATAATTATGATCTTTAGACTGAAAGTACACCAAATTCAGAGAAGTCACCTACTTGGAGTTCAATTCCACCACCTGGAAGTAACATGCAAGGAGAAATCCACAAAAACTGAGAAAATACAAGAAGTAGCTCCACCATCTGATTGATGCAAATCCATAGCTCTAATACCAATGTAAGGATCACCAAATGAAGATCTGACTAGATCCTGTTGCAAAACAACCAAAAGGACACCTGTGGAGCAAAACCACCCATCCAAACCTAGATCCCTCCTGGACCTAGCCCCCAAGCCATAGTGAAGAACCTAAGAGAGAGGAGGAGAAACTGGCTCAAGAAACTGAATTTCCGATAGGAGGATGGGCGAGTTTCCTATGGACATATTCTCCTCATGAGAGAGAGAATATTCTCCCTAGGATCCCCATGGAACCTATATTGAGCTATTAACCTCCTATTCTTGTATTGAAGCAGTCATTCACTATGCCTATGTCCAATTATAGGTCTGGGCCTTCATATGATTATTAATTACTTACAGGCCAAGCTCGGAATGACGACGCATAACTAATAACCATATACACCTGGAGTGACCGGCTATTCATGTCAAGAATTATTCCGATTCCCTTGTACAGGACATGGACGTAACACCCCCCCCCCCCTCGCGCTTTCCTGGAAGGGGGGGTGTGTGCCATGGCGCCCCCGGGCGGCTACGCCCCCAATCGGCCTAGCGGCCCAGGGGGGTGGGAGAGCGAGCTGTGAAGGGGGAGGGAGCGGGTACAGGGGAGGGAGGGAGAAAAGGATGGGGGAGCGGGGGGTACAAGGAGAGAGCGGAGGCATTGTACCCCATGCTCCCTCCCACCTTTTTTAATTTTTTTTTTTTCAATTTGTTAGGCCCCCATTCTCTCTCTCTCTCTCTCTCTCTCTCTCTCTCTCTCTCTCTCTCTCTCTCTCTCTCTCTCTCTCTCTCTCTCTCTCTCTCTCTCTCTCTCTCTCTCTCTCTCTCTCTCTCTCTCTCTCTCTCTCTCTCTCTCTCTCGCGCGCGCGCGCATGAATGGTACCCAATTTCTTTCTATTTCTCTTAGTTTCCAATACTCTAAAAAGTTATATGGCCTATTATGACTTTTTGAGGAAAAATTTTAAACCACCAAATGTATTGAATACCACCTCAACGGTCAAGATCATTGAAGTAATATCCTACAGACACAATCATTTGCTCCTTCTACACGCTTTTAGATCGGCTGTACCCATATAAAAGAGAGTACGATGTTCATAAATTCTCCATGCCCTCTTTCCTCTCTTTTCTTCTTCTTCTCCTTGTCTAGCATACCAAGGGTTGCAGTGTTGCTGCTTACGTTACGATAACTGGAAAGCTACCTCCGAAATACACTAGTAAGTCGCCTTCACGCTTGTATACTTCTACTATGAACACTCTGATAGCAGAAGAAATGATAGCTTCAATAGCAATTTATTACTTTGTTGATATAGCTTTATGAGTTATGAATGCATGCATGAGGATTATGCGCCCATTTTTGCATCTCTACTTGCGTTAAATACTCGCTTCATGCATGCCGGTTTGTAGAAACCAGGCTGGCTAGTTTAGTAGGAGTAAGTGTGTGGCTCACTCACATCAATGCATGCATATACTAGGGCTCAACACAACGTCAAATCGTTGTATGAATCTTCATTCATGTAGCATGAGCTCCAACGTGATTTGGGAGATAAATGGCAATGATGCCAGCGCTGAAAAATATGGGTAGAATGTGCTGACAGGCACTTCTAATCAAGAAAAGTATAGTGACTCGCTACCATATCAGCGAGATAGCTACATATTCTCCTGAGTTAAATATGTAATACTGCTATGGATGCACCATTGATGCATTGCATCGATGGAATGCAAATGGTTATTGATGAAAATGATCCTAATCATATGCCATATGATGTTTTATGTCTACGATTATCAAAAGAGCTCTGTACGGAAGCTAATATGTTGATTTTGCTCGTTATTATCTCTGTTTCATACAATGTTACAACATAAATAACACAAAGGGCTTAAACATACTGCTCAAATCATAGTAGACAGCAAGGTTAAGGTACGTATGGCACTTTCAACTGCTATGCTGCATAATACGCTTTGTTAAGTAATGATAACTCCATTTGGATAACTAACGGGATGTCTCTTATACTAACTAATGGGATGTCTCTTATACATACGATTATGCAATGACTATACGTAGAAATGGATACGGAAGGTCAAGTATCTCAACTGCAAACAAATGCAAATGTGATTGCCTCACAAGAATGAATATCTTCTACCATTCAGGTTAGTAACACACAAATGCTTAGATTCTCTTTGATAAAGTGTAAAATGTAGGGTGACGAAGTAAGCAACCATTACTTTTGACAATAGTGTTACAAAAAGGCAGAATGATTCGTAATGATAATGTTAAAAATATTTCGGTTCCGGCAAATAATGCCATATCACTGTTTACCATAGGTATCATGATAACCCTATTTCTTATATCGGTTTTTTCACGATTCGTTTATCAAGAATTTGCGTACTTATTGTAAGTTCTTTTAAGTACATGGACTTGTGCTAAGAACAGATACATTCATTAAATCAAAATGGCATAGACTTGTCCCAAGCTTATTATGAATGTACAGTCGCAAACTCTTATTTTTTAATTTGCACTTACAGGTAGCAGTTTTCTGGTTAGTGTCTAAATCACGATTATGGTTTAAAACTTTAAGAACGATAAGTTAGTTTGCAGACTCTTGGATAGCATGGATTTGCTCAAGAAGTCACGAGTACCGGACAATTTTTGTTTACAGATATGAATGTTGGTATGGCATGGATTTGCCCCTAATTTCATGTACCAATCCAAACTACTTGTAAGCTCACATCTTACTATACATTTTATATAGCTGATTTTCAAGATTGGACTACAAAAAACTTTATTTTACACTACAAGCTGATTAGTTGAGATTAATGTATTTTGTACATGGATAACGACTAACATTCAGCGTTGACACCTGTCTTCCTCACCCTCGCGCTTTCCTGGAAAGGGGGGTGTGTGCCATGGCGCCCCCAATCATGCTAGCGGCCCGGGGGGTGGGAGAGCGGGCTGAGAAGGGGGAGGGAGCGGGTACGGGGGAGGGAGGGAGAAAAGGACAGGGGAAGAGAGGGGGGGGGGGTACAAGGAGAGAGGGGGGGCATTGTACCCCATGCCCCCTCCCACCTTTTTAATTTTTTTTTTCATTTTGTTGGGCCCCCATTCTCTCTCTCTCTCTCTCTCTCTCTCTCTCTCTCTCTCTCTCTCTCTCTCTCTCTCTCTCTCTCTCTCTCTCTCTCTCTCTCTCTCTCTCTCTCTCTCTCTCTCTCTCTCTGTGCGCCGCACGTCCCCACGTGCATACACAAACCATTGAGCTTTAATCATTCTATATTTTAATGATCCTCTTAGAGATTCTAGTTAAATGAATTATCATATCTTAGAATTGGATTCTAAGGATATTTGTACTTGGAAGCTTTTTTTGAATTGCCTGCCAAAGTTTGTGGATAATTTCAGACTGTAATTATTACCATTTTTCTTTAACTTTAATCTCCTAAGTTAGGAAATATTTTACTCAGTGGTTCATGTAAGTGTTTTACATGAAGGTGATGTTCCTAGCTTGTAGTGAGTGTACCCCAGTTGAGAAATTGATCGCTTAGTGTACTTTTCAAATTTGAGCTGTACTCCAGAACAAAGATGAACAACTAGAAATAGGTTTATCTCTGAGTACTTGTTTGATATGAAAGTCAGACTAAGGATAATGATTTTCTCGGTTAATATTGAAAGTTAAAGGAAATGTTTCTGTAATTCTTTCATGTCTTGAGGAGCTTCACGGATAGAAGCAGTTTAAGGAGGGAAGAATGTTATGGCCATATTCGGTTAAGGACCTGGAATAGTCCTAATATGGTAGACCGGCCCTCCGGTATTCGAGATTGTTGGTCGGGTCCTGATTTAATTCCATGTCAAGGCCAGTTTATGACTAATACAGTCCAATCGAGACATATGGAGTATTGCATGTTTGTGTAACAGATATAGGCATGAAGACTGCATGAAGAGATGTGATCTATTTATAGTTGACCTGCATGGGGGTTGCATGATTTCATGCACAAGACTCTACTCTCTATATAATGAGGCAGGGATTCTCCCGTCGACATATTGGGTTTAGGTTACCAGTTTCTCTCTTCTCCTCTTGTTTCACATGGCATGGCTTGGGGGCTAGATCCAGGTTTGATCTAGGATTGGTTGGGTGGTTTGGCTCCATAGTCTCTCCTATTGTGTTCTCCTATCCCCATCTTAGGGGTTGTCCTTGATGGTCTTTACACTACACCTCATGGATCATGTTTGTTTTAATACCTTGCTTGTGTCATATAATGCATTTGATTGTTAGAAAAAACAATGAAATATTCTAACACAATGTCCTTGGTAGTTGGTAGTAAAAATCATGATACCCCACCCAAGATGGTGTGAAATGTTATTATACTCCCAATTAATTTTTCTTGACATGACAATGTGGTGCTTGGCATCATCCAAGGGTGGTGGAGTGTGTAGCTCTCAAGACCTCCATCACCCTTGACATGACAATGTGGTGCTTGGCATCATCCAAGGGTGGTGGAATGTGTAGCTCTCAAAACCTTCATCACCCTTGACATGACAATGTGGTGCTTGGTAGCATCCAAGGGTGGTGGAGTGTGTAGCTCACAAGGCCTCCATCACCCTTGGATGAGGCTGGGCGAGGTTGGCATATATGTAGGCACTCCCAAAGCCTCTATCAATGCTTGAATGAATCTCTCGGCCCATGCTTGGATGTGTGTAGCGCTCTCAAGACTTCCATCACCCTTGGATGAGGGAGAGGTTGTTCTATATGTAGGCACTCCCAAAACCTCTGTCAATGCTTGGATGGATCTCTCAACCCATGCTATCATATGAACTCTCTCACAGCCTCCATTTGACTTGGATGCAATAGGAGATGGGATGTCCCATTCGCAAGCATGGGTGAGAATAGGCTTAAAGATATACACTCTTTCACGGCCTCCGTATGACTTGGAATGCATTGGGATGCAATGGGAGATGGGATGTCACATTCGCAAGCATGGGTGAGAATAGGCTTAAAGATATACACTCTTTCATAGCCTCCTTATGACTTGGAATGCATTGGGAGATGGGATGGCAAGTAGGCAAGCATGGGTGAGAATAGGCATAACAAGACACATGGTGGGATAAGCTTATCCAACAAGGTATATAAAACTCATTCAGCTCCCTATGAGAGGGAATATACATAAGATTTCAAATTTTATTGATTTTTGTTGGGAGTTGCTCTTGATTTTCCCTGATTGTATGATGCCTGTATGGACCATAGCTAATAATATTAAGTGACGATGTGACGCTCTTTACAACGTGAAGACGACGACGACGACGTACGCTGCCTATCTGCTTTTGAAGACGATGGCGATGCTCGCATATGCCATTTCGACAGCAGCATGATGACAGCATTCAATGGCAGATCAATCCCTCTCATTACCGATTGCGTTCTTGCACTCTCGTCCTCGCGGTTTCCAAAAAGTAGCACATTATGGCACCTGTGAAAATATCCCACATGATACATGTAATCGGAAAATACTGAGTAAAGTAAGGCTTGTGAGTCAAACTTTTGTTGTATTTCGGTCCAATGCTTGATAGGAAAATGAAAATGAAATGGATTCCTGAACTCAAGCTTTCAGTCTATTTTTTTCCTTCATAGCTTTAAATCTTAGCTGATGAGGCTGAAGCCTGGTAAAAGTGCACATCTGGTATTCTGGTGCATCGATCAGCGGTGGAGCTCGTTGCCTCCTCTGCAGTCAAAGTTGTTGATGGTCTGGTTTTCTGCATCGAGATTCGTCTGATACGATAGGTTCTTGTGTAGTTTGCTGGAAGAATGGAACAGGAATATCTGAATGGAAATCGAAGTCGATGTATTCTCTGAAGCGTATGGTTTTGATCCTGTATTGCTGCTAAGAAAGTGCACTGATATAATATTGCGATGAAAGCTCTGGTTTGGTGTATTTGTGCTGATCCCTAGGAGAAAATTTTCCGATCAGTCTCTTCGTGAATTGCTTGCGAAAGCATAATGCTTATCTGCACAGAGAATAAGTGGAAATGAAAGTTTCGTCCATAAGTTATCGGCAGATTATAAGAAGATTGTTATCTGAGTATCTTTTGCACCATGCATGCAAATGAAGCATGCTTCTCAGTTTTGAAATGCAAAAGCTGTATGGTTTGTTTCTGTTGGATCTATAGCCAAGATTGTTTAGATTGTTGTTGTTTAACACTAAATGATGAGATTCTCATAGATCAATCACGGTTTCGTTTAGAATGTGCACATTAGTTTTTGTTTTTTCTCGAAGGTTACGTTTCGAAGTTTTAAGACCTTTCGAGCTGCGCTTCTCTCTCTCTCAGCGTTCTCGAGCTCTATACATAGGTCTCTTTTCGAAAAAAATGAAAAATTATGTGCTAGCTCTCCTTCGGAGCAAGTTATTCTTGACGTTTAGTGAACAGAGGATCTCTTTCGCAAATACACGTCTACTGAGGCGCGCTCGCTCACAGACACAAGCATGCTCAAAGTCCATATTTCGCTTATGCTTCCACTAAAAGCTGAATATGTGGCTCTGAGAGTAGAAATAAACAACAAATGGAATCTGCGGGCATGCTGGTTTTGAGGATCGTAGCCTTGAACGAGTTTAGCAGTTCAAGCCATGAGTTTAACAAGACCTTATCTGAAGTTCTTCGCACAAGCTGCTAAGGACTTGCCGATCAGATCACTTTCCTTCTTTAGGTTGGCTCTGTAGATCAATGCGTAAAAAATGTAAAACCTGTTTGCTTCTTTTCCTCGTCTTACTTTCATTTAATCTCGGCCTTGGTTGTCAGTCCTTTCTGATCATGTACCTCCCTTGCATGTCCTTTTTTCTGATTGGAATCAAACTCCTAAAACTAAAAGGAGCTGAAAGGAAGCCTTCAGTCTTTACCAACATGGCACTTACTGGATAGTGTAGCAATCAAACGATTGAAGCTTTGTCGGAGAGTGTAGCAATCCAATGATTGAAACTGCGATAGAGAGTGTAGCAATCGAATGTTTGAAACTTCTAGATGTGAAACATTGCAAACACTTGTAAAAAGGACCAAATGTTTGAAACATTTTTAGATTTGAGGGTTTCCCAAAAATGAAAGTTTGTAAAAAAATAATGTCCATTAGCTGCTATGCATTCCAAAAACATCAACTTAGAGAAAGCATGGGACAATGCACTGTCTTACAATAGCCGGTGTAAAAGATGTAGTGATGCTTAAAATCACAAATAAACTAAAGTTTTCACTTTAAATCATACTCGTACTACATTTGTATGAATGGAGATCGCAAATTCAGCCTACAATGTTTCATAAAATGCCACATCCTCCACTAACCACAAGGCAATGAAGGGCTGCCCTCACATCCAATACATTTCCCAACGTGATGTAGATGTAACCTGGCTTAATAGGGTTTCATGAGCTCGTGACTGCTCAACTTACAAAACAAGGCCAACAACTGACAATCGTACATTCTATCTGAAGAATATAAATTACTCAATCCGAACCACCAATGTCTTCAAACAATAGGTGAAGACAATGACAACTGCATCTTGTGAAAACTCTTCTTCCAAGGTACGACTTCCACCAAACAATAGGCATTATCTGTGATCGCATGTACAGAAAATTGAGCCTTAAACTCTAGCAGCCAAAAACTTAAATCAGTGGTTG
This sequence comes from Diphasiastrum complanatum, assembly GCA_029204225.1. Lineage (NCBI taxonomy): Eukaryota > Viridiplantae > Streptophyta > Lycopodiopsida > Lycopodiales > Lycopodiaceae > Diphasiastrum > Diphasiastrum complanatum. The sequence continues at coordinate 44,783,231 of CM055102.1, forward strand.
GTGACATGTTTTAGACCAACCTTCACAAACAATGATGCAACCTTACGTAACCCATTTATCATGAAACACCCATAACTCTTTGCACACCAAGATTGTTTCCTCTCTCAAGCCTGCAACTCCCAGTGTCCAATATATCACTCACTTGGAAGTTGGAACTAGGTACTTCCTCGCCTGTCACAGCTATCATCCCTGCAAAATGCTTGCTTCCTATGACATTTTAGGGGATTGCCTTAGGACGAGAGGAACGTCCTGCAAGCAACTTTGAAACTGGCCCTCTTTACAATCCCAAGAGATTGATGAATGCCCTGATGCTTACACGTCCCTCTTGCTCGAGCTTCCTCGTCGTGATTGTGTCTCAGCCATTTTTCCTTCCATTTCCCCTTTCTCGAAACTATCCTCATTGCAACCCCCCCCCCCCCCCCCCCCCCCCCCCCCCACACACACACACACACACCTTTTGAAAGACATGATCGCAATGCTTGCATTGAACCTTTTCATTCTCTAGCCTCTTGAAGGCCTACAGATGCCATTATCAACCTTAATCAGCAGCTGATTTCATGATAAATTTCATACAATTTGCTGTTTTTATACCTCTCTTGATGCCAATAATTGTGATTGAGTTCTTAACAAGCCCTAGCTTCAAACTTGAATTGTTACTCCCATAGCCTAAGAGGAGGTATGTAGGGTATGCCATGACTGCAAGTTGTTTGAATGTAGCTTGTCTCGTCATTCGTACCAATATTGATGTAGTGTCTGGGTCTCTGCATGGACGTTGTATGCTGAAGACTGTATAACGTCTGAAATTTTAAATTTCTCCATCTATTGAGCAGTTATCTTTGAGAATTATGGCTCTATTTTTGAAGACATAACGACAACATTCTACATGAATTGTATTACATGGAATAGATGGAAGGATTGGGCATGAAGTACTATTTCTCAGAAAGAAACTTGTCATAAGGGTTTCAGAATGACTTGCTCAATCACGTATGTTATCTGCAATGTACCTTCTTTAAAGCTCTATTATGTAATGAGCTTAGTTGGTATCATGAAAGCTCTTTGCTGATGTTTTGTTTTGCCATTTGTCACCACACAGTCTTTGATTGCTATTAGATTGTGGTAGGAACTTGCTATTGTTGGTGTTTGGTTATTAGAACCTTTGAGCCTGTGTCATGCCTCATGATTGTCCACTTAAGCCCTAGGTTCAAGCATGAAGTGATTGCTCTCAGTATTTTTCTTCCCTCAAGCTCTCATAAGTTTTGGCAGATGAGCATATGATATAGTTGGCTCTTAGCATATTTGTGCATGTTTTGTTTCTGTTTTCCCGTAGTCAGCTTTATACTCCTTTTCACCTTTCACCATCAAGTGATTGTCTCATTTGTAGCTGTAGGTTGTCTTCTGGGATCTGTGCAGTATCTGGAGTATCAACCTATTAAAATGAAGCTTATATGCTAAAATGCTTTGCTTTTTATTATCAATCATGTTGCTGTTTATGCGGTTGAGGATAGGAAAGGTTCTTCTAACCTGTTTTGGGCTAGCCGTATGTCCTCTATGTTGAAGTTCTAATTTGGCCATAGCAGAATATTCAATCACTATTTTGTTAAACTCCTTCGAAAGGATTTTTTTTCTTATATGCTCTTTTTGATATGTTTTACAGAGCCTCATATTCAGTGAATCAGAGTAGTGACTGTATCTGATGAGCCTCCTAAAACAATGAGGTCTGTGAAAGTCTTGCTTGTTTTCTTCTTTAGCTGGTTCATAATAAAAAAAACTGGAACGGAATTAGAATCTGGATGTTGATTGCTCTTGAAATTTTTTTTGTGAGGTCAATTTAGTACATACTAATTGGGTGCTTTGGTTGTATTCCTCAGTCACGAAAAGAACACCATAAGATATCCACGAGTAGAATCGGAAATGGATTTTTCTCGAGATCCCCTGGAAGTTTTGGAGGCAGAACTGGTTATGGAGCCACCAAAATCTGAATTGACAAAGATGCTGCTGTATCCAACTTGTCTCATTTGAAATTTCATATATATTTTACTGTGAGCATAGCATGCGTGTAACTTCAAGCTAGATTCTTGATGTTGCATGCTGTGTTATGTCTATAGCTTACTCTTTTCCGTGTAAGTTTCATGTTTAATTAAAGAATTTAATTGCACTATATTGACCCTTAAACTGTCAATGTATGCTTGATTGTTGATTTGTTTTACTAGATGGTTTGCAAGTGCCAAATTAGCAGTCCAAATATTATGGGTGGCTTCTATTGTGCTTGAAAATTGTTTTGTTCTATACTTAATTTTGCTTATCTTGGCACATTATTCCATGTTTTTTTTATTCTTGATGTTTGAACAGTGCATTATTAACCTTCCCCTTAGAATGTAGGTTGAATAGGCTATGATGTATGAGTTCTTAGCTCCAATTAACTTTTCCCGTCTCTAAAAATCAAAAGATTTTTTATGCATATGTGCACTTGAATAATGTGATTGGCAAATTATCTTATGCTAAGATTTTTCAATTTCAAAGGAAGTCTCCTTATTTTCACATTTTGATGATTATTGCAGTTTTATTGCTCACTACATGTCTAGTCTTTAGTAGTTGACAACACATGGCTTGTGGAGAGCTGAAAGTACTGTATCACGTTCTTTGTTAGGGCAAGCGAAGTGCAACTTTGTTCCCTGTGCTATTATCAAAACTGTTAATTTAGTTCAAGTCAGGACTCAGAATCAATATGTTAAGTTTAAACATGTTTTCATGTAAAGTATTTGATTCATGAGGTTGAATAATTGAGGACTTCCATAAAATTAGAAGTAAACTAATTAATCAAAGCATGTTTCCATACTAATTTATGATTAATATGCTTAGTCTGAGACGGCTTATTTGTTTTCCTTAGTTTCTCATACTTGTAACTGCAAATTGGAAGGATACTTTTTCTTTACTATGTATCTAGATTTGCTAGAATGTGCATACATAAAAATGTAAGAGAGAGAGAGAGAGAGAGAGAGAGAGAGAGAGAGAGAGAGAGAGAGAGAGAGAGAGAGAGAGAGAGAGAGAGAGTACATCTTTGACAAGGCATAGCTCCAACCTACTGGATATATCTCCAATATTGAATGAGGCTGCGAGCGCTATTATTGATGTGAGTGAACTCTTCGCAATTGATTCCTTTCCACATGTACATGTATGGACATTGATTCAGCCCAGAAAATAGTATAAAATAGCATATGAAGTGGTTTTTTGATGCCCAAATATGAGGCTAGAAACTTCTTTTGCACCCTCTCAATTTCAAACCACTTGGCATGTGATATGCTACCACTCCAAATTTCACAATTATATAGTAGGACTAGTGTCCCCAATGATTTAAATAACAATTTCTTTTTTTGCCATCTCTAAAGATCTATTTGTTTTGCATGAAATTTTCATACCAAAGAATGGTTTTCAACCACCAATGAGTTGTTTATCCACCCAAAAATTTCAATGAAGGTTATGAGAGATCACAACTTGCAAATATTTGTTTACTTGTGCCACACTAATTTCAGCCCCATCATATATTAGAAGAGGACCGCTTGCTCTATTTGAAACTATGAGCTTGGTTTTGCTGAAATTTACCAAATGTCTCACAAAAAGTTCTAAGAGCATCAAGATGTGGTTGTAGACTCCATAAAGAGTTTGCAAAAAGAACCACATTGTTCGCTTATAATAAAGGTTTAATAACAAATATGTTGCTGAAAATTTCAACGACAAAACCCTTTGAAGAATGCACCTTTGATTTCACTTTCTTGCGATGTTACCCCCCTGCATATCTTATGGCCATAGGAACACCAACCTCCTCCATTATTTCCCATAGTTTATGCCTTGGAATGGTGTCAAAGGCCTTAAAGCTTGAGGTGGTAAGGTGACTGGTTGTCCAAAGGGAACAATTAAACGATTTACAAGTAATTTCTGAAGAAAAGAAGAGTTCGAGCATTGTTTTATTTTTTTATCATGATGGCATGATTTGCTTTGGCTTGAGCTATGGAAAAAGCATGTGGTATTTATCTGTAATGCTTTATTATGGGTCTATCATTTCACTTTCCCTAATCTGAGCATAGTAATTTTTTCGTTTGATCAAAAAATTCTCTGGGAATAAGTTGACTAACCTTGTGAATCAGGTCTCATGCAATAGTATTATGAGATGGGATTTGTTCCTTCATATTATCATAATATTTACTCCAGTGATTGTGTTGAGAACGTATGTGTCTCACAAGCATTCTCATTAAGTAAATTATTTTACTTTTGGAGAGTTTGCTTACTTTAGTGGATGGTACTCTACTATAGGTTGTAGTCTTAAGTGCTTGTGTACGGCTTTTAGCCTAGATCTCCGATTGTTTGGGAGAGGAACAAATATATTGAGATTAGAGGATTGCTATTTTCTTGCATGAGATGCTAGAAATAGGGGCATTTAACTCGAGAGAGTATCTGGGGTACTCATATTTGAGTTAAAATCATTTGGATCTCAAACTAAGGATAATGATTATTCGGGTAAGAAAGAAAGAAGAAAGCTTTATTAATGTCTTTTCCGTGCCAAAAGGCATATAAGACGAAAAAATACTAAGTGTGTGGTAACCATGGGAGCATAACTTTGAAATGGTAAGAAAAATGCATCTGCATCTAACTATATTCTAGCTGCAGTGGGCTACAAAAAATATAATACTAATATATTCGGCTACAAATATGATGATGTGAATGATGTCATCATCTCCCAATGCTATGGAAGAAGGATGTAATGGGTGTTGCTGCTGGTTGTATGTTAGGGACCCAACTCCCTTGGGTCCCAAACCCAAACTTGAGACTGGACGATGTTGACTTGGGCCTGTAGACTTGACCGGTGACTTGTGAACCTGCATGGTTGCCACATGTCATGATCTAGGTGTGCACATGGCTTGGAGTCTCTCTCCTTGGAGGTATACAAGGGGAGTAGGACTGTTAGAATCTCCATCGTCGTGCCGGTCATTGCTAAAGCACAAACAGGTGACGAACGCTACTTTACCACCCAATCATAGAGGTATTGCCACCTCACCCCCGTGCACTGGAGCTACAGACCACCATCAAGCAAGCTCAGATCTCATGTAAGCCATGGTGTCCCATACCGCCATGCCTTACCCTCGACCCTCGCCTACCTACATCCTGAGGCCTAGATACTCGTCCTGACCTGACCACCAGTGGAAGAGCTCTTCATTCTCCAAGAGAGAATGAATGCCAAGCTCATGGAGATCCACCTCTATATACATAGTCCAGGTGGGTCATCTCCGTCCATAGGAGTCACGCATGACCAACGACACGCGGCAGTTGTGCAAACTGACGCGGGTCCATAACAGCGAGTCACCATGCGCCAATAAGACATTGACACGTGGCACCCAAAAGACCTATAGGTCCGTCCCATTACTGAGACCGTCACCTCAAGTTTCCTGTTGCGTGCCCTTATGGGTATGTAACATTCCCTCCCTCTTTAAGAGTCTCCTCCTAATGGGAGCAAGCCAGGGAAGTTCAGTCTTAAATAGTCCTCTCTCTCCCAAGTGTCCTCATCATCTGTCTTGCCTTTCCAACGTACGAGAAACTCAGAAACCAAACGGTTTCTCAATTGGTGACGACGAACGTCAACAACTTTTTCAGGTACATTAGGAACAAAGGTAGATAGATCCTCTAACTCAACCAGTTCACCTTCCGGAATTAGGGAATCCTTCCTACTAAGTCGTTCTTTTAGACGACTTACATGGAAAACAAGATGAACCTTAACCCCAATCGGAAGATCTAGCTAATAAGCGACTTGGTAGATTTTCTTTACAACCTTATAAGGTCCGCTAAATCGAGGAGAAAGCTTACGACATTTTCCCGTCCGAAGTACCTTTGAATCCTTAGGGATTTCAAGATACACCCAGGTTCCGACCTCAATATCCCGAGGTGAACGACCGCGGTTAGCATAAAACTGAGCTCTATCCTGAGCGGTTTTCATGCTTTCCTTGGCCGCTAGTAGCATTTCTTGCATATCTTGCAGGAAATCCACTGCAGCTTGCACCTTGAGACCTTTGAGTCCGACCGAAACTGGAGAATGCGGCTGAAAGCCATACATCAGCATAAAAGGACTGAATCCGGTGGAAGAATGCTTGGCACTATTGTGCGCGAACTCAACCAAAGGAAGATACTTCTCTCAGTCAGACTGTCGGCGACAAACATATGCTCTAAGCATATCTTCCAACGTCTGGTTGACACGTTTTGTCTGCCCATCAGATTCTAGGTGATCCGAAGAACTAAGACTAAGGGTTGTTTCAAGTTTTTCAAAAACTGCTTGCCAGAACTTGCCAGTGAACTTGGAGTCACGATCACTAACAATATCATTCGGCAAACCATACAATCTGAATAACTATTCAACGAAAAGCTGGGCTAGTTCAGATGCCTTGACGGTTAATTTAGTCGGTATAATTTGCGCCATCTTGGTTAGCCTATCAACCACCACCCAAATGGCATCGTGATCACTCCGGGTTTTAGGGAGTCCAACCACAAAATCCATTGAAATACTTTCCCATTTCTTACTGGGAATTTCCAAGGGATGTAGAAGACCTGCAACTTTGTGTCTTTCTGCTTTGTTTTGTTGGCATTGTTCACAACGTTGAACGTATGCCTCCACATGACCTTTCATCTTAGGCCAGAAGAAATTCTGCCTAACAAGGTCAAGTGTCTTCTGTATGCCTGGGTGACCAGCACAAGGGTTGTCATGACACTGCTGCAGGATTTGGGCCCACAAGTCCTCCCGATCCGGCACACAAACCTTTCCCTTTCGGAAAAGCTGGCCATTCCTTATGAAATAGTCTTCAAGTATCTTATCATTTCGGGATTGTTTGGGATCCTGCATCCCAAGGTCATCACTAGATCTAGAATTTCCCGTTAGGACATCTAGCCAGATGCGACCAAAAAACCTATCGGTTCGACAAAGATTCCGTAGTGAAAGATACAAATCAGATTGGATCTCAGCAAAGCATAACCGATTAATCTCTCCAATCCGACTCAAGCATTGACAACACAGTTCGACGTACCTTTATGATACTAAATGTGGAATACAAACTCCTGAATGAGTTCCGACCATCTAGCCTTACGGCCACGAAGGTCCTTAGCATCACAAATATACTTAAGGGATTGGTGATCAGTCATTACCGTAAATCTGGCACCAGATTTTTAACGCGTGAATGACTGCAAAAAGCTCCTTCTCATAAGTAGAATACCTAGTCTGAGCAGGATCCAGCGTCTTGCTTTCAAAAGCCACTGGTCTACCGTCCTGATAAAGGACCGCTCCTACAGCAAAGTCGCTAGCATCCGTATCAACCACAAAGGGTCGGTTAGGATCGACAATGTGTAAAATTGAGCCGTAGAAACACAGTGCTTGAGAGTCTCAAAACTCTCATTCATTTCAGCAGTCCATGTTATCAATGGACTTTTTCTGCCGCTACATTTTTTCTTCACCCCCTTAAGAACGTTCGTCAAGGGCAATGCTATTAAGGCATAGTCCATAATGAACCTGTGAAAGAATCTTGTGAAGCCCAAAAAGGATTTCACATCTCGAATTGTCAGAGGTCTCGGCCATTCTCGTACCTTACGGACTTTGTCATAATCGATTTCAAGACCTTTATCCGATATGACATGGCCCAGGTATTTGAGTTTAGTCTGGAAGAACTCACATTTCGACTCCTTAGCATAGAGCTTTTCTTGCCTTAGAAGATCTAAGACAATACGAAGATGCTCTTCATGCTCCTCAAGGGTCCGACGTCCAAATACATCACCACAAACTTTCCCAGATATGGACGAAGAATATTGTTCATCACCTAATGGAAAGTAGCAGGCGCATTCGTGAGTCCAAAAGGTAACACTAAAAACTCATAATGGCCGTATCTGGATCAAAATCCAGTCTTAGGAACATCTTCGTTCCTAATCCTTATTTGATGGTAACCTGATCTAAGATCAATCTTGGAAAAATACCTAGCTCCATTTAGACGATCCATAAGATCATCCATCCTAGGTAAGGGATATCTGTTCTTGATGGTTAATTCATTTAACTTTTTAAAGTCACCACACAAACGTGTGCCGCCATCCTTTTTACTAACTAAAAGGATTGGTAATCCCTAAGGGGACTTACTAGGCCGAATATGGCCCATCCTAAGGAGTTCTTGTAACTGCTTAGAAATTTCATCCTCTTCCTTAATGCTAACCCTGTATGGAAAAAAAGATACAGGTTGGCTTCCAGGAGGCAACTCTATCTGATGGTCAACACTCCTTTGGGGAGGTAGGTGTGAAAGATTCAACTAGTTTCATCACATTTTGCAATATTTCCATATTTGGCACCCAGACATCCACACCCGCGCCTGCATGTAGGCCAGCGAGAAGCTCCAAAAAAGCAAGGAACGTGACAGAGAAATAACAAAACTTCAAATTGTCTCCGCCCACACCGATTTGCGACAGCGTGAAGGCTTGAAAAACTTCAAAATACAATGTTTTTAAAAAGTAAGAACTAATACGTGTCGACGTCGTGGACTGTGGTCACTAGTTAGTAATTAGAACTTAGAAGTTAGTACTAAGTAGTCAGTGGTCACTAATAACTATAATCTATTATCAGGATTCAGCTCTAGCCTCTGAGCTTAAATTTAAGTTATACTCCAGGCTCCTAATTTCTAAACCCTGAGTTCCAACTGGCAACTTCCAAGTGGCAAGTTCCAACTCGTTACAACTTACTCCACACTTGTCACTCACAGTCCTGAGTCTCCTTAGCAAGCAGTTGCCAGTGAGCACTTAGTATATCCTTGTACCTAGGTAGTAGGGGGCTGGGCCGAGGCCAGGATATGGTTACAAGTTAGTAGTTACAACTTACAACTTTGAACTTTCAAGTTTCAACTTATTGCAATTCTCTTAAACTTGGGTCATAATGTCATTCTAATTTCTGTTTTGATATGATAGGTCACAAGAGATCTGATTATCGTGAATTCTGATATCTGTAAATTTAGAGGAATATTAAAATTGTTTAGCTATTAAAATTTAAGTATTTGCAGTATTAGTGAATATTTGACTTTTTTTTTGAAGAATTGGAAAAAAAAAGGTTCGAACTGTTTTCCAATTCGATCCTGGCCTGGCGGTTCGAACCTCAAAGAATTGGTTCGAACTGGCCGGTTCGAATCGACCTGTTCGAATCGGGATGCAACCTTGTTTAGACTCATCATGATGTGTTCTAGCTATGGTCAAACAGGCGAACCTAGACAACAAGAATTGAGGGAGATATTGAAGTTTTTCTCTCCTATAGTGCCTTTTGCTGCTGTACTGGGCTATATAGTGAAGGATATTGCGAATGTTCTGATGATTGGCACATGGAATTTCCTTCACTGGCACTGATTTCAAGGATTCTTGATGAAGATTCACTTCTCTTTGTCTAGATTTGTTGATTCACTTTGGTGCACAATACTGCATGTGGTAATATCAGCCTCCTTACCTGTAACATTTAATAACTTCATGAACCATTTGGACTGCTTTTCTGTCTCTAGAGAAATTCTACTCTCTGCACATAATTCTACTCACTGTACATTGTATAAACTGTTCATAAATAATTGGAAAAATAATAAAAAAAAAGAAGTAAATAAATCAGATAAAGATGAAAGTTTATACAGTGGGGGATAAATGGTAATAGCGCCTCAGCCGACGACCATTTACCAAGGTTGGTAATTGATCACCCTCCAAAGTGGCTAATTGGACTGCACCATTTTCATATATCTTTGTCACATGATAGGGTCCTAGGCCAGAAAATTTCAATTTGCCCTTTGTGACCTTGCTTTGATACATCAATGCTAGATCACCCTTGTGTAACTCCTTTTGATTCAAGACATGGTCATGCCAAGCTTTGCGACGTTTCTTTTCAGTGTGTAATGCATGCAAGGCAATGGTTCAAGTTTTACATAAATTCATGAGTAGGCCCAATCAATAATGTGTAGACTTACTTGTGTCCAGTCATTCCGTTATGGCTACTCGTAGGCTAGGGACAATGAATTCAGCTAGCACTACTGCCTCGAGAGGCCATAGGCTAGTTGGAACGGGGTGGCAAGCTTATAGGTTGTCTAAAACGCCCACAAAGTTGCTTGAAGTTTGTGTTTCCAGTCAGATCTACTGGCTTCCACAATTTTCATAATAATATTGCACAGAATCTTGTTGGAAGATTCGGCTTGTCCATTACAACGGGGATAAGAATAAAGATTCCAAAATGGTTTAGGAAGATTTGCATCTAACCTCATGGCTTTGGCTCCTTCACATAAGGTTCTATTCTTCCTCTTGGCCACTCCATTTTGTTGTGGTGTCCCTTGCAATCTTGAACTTGACAAAGACATCAAACACTTCATCTTTGCTCTTTAGTAGATATACCCAACAAAATCTACTAAAATCATCAATGAAAGTCACATACATCTTAGCACCTCCAATGCTAATTGTAGTAACACCATGAATATCCGAATGCAAAAGTTGGAAAGGCTTACTTGATTTTGATATAGACCTCCTGTAAGGTAACCTATGTGACTTTGATAAAGCACATTGCTCACAAACATGATTCAAGCTTGTTAGAGATTTAGAAAGACCTAACACAACTTGCCTCTTTGCCATCATCTCCAATGACTTGTAGTTGAGATGCCCCAATCTCTTGTGCCACACCTCTTGCGTTGACATTTGCTCTTTTTCAATACATCCAACTTGGTTAGCAACAACACAATCATCAAGTCTGAACAATTTACCTTGCCTTTTTCCTTTTGCAATCAATTCATCTTCTTTCTTGATCAAACAAGCATCACCACCAAATTCCACCTTGAATCACTTATCAAGCAATTGAATCACACTAAGAAGATTCTTAGTAATGGAAGGAATGAACAAAACATCTCTCAAATTCACATTCCTATTAGTAGATAGGGAAATAGGAATTGTGCCAATCCCTTTGATTGCACACTCACCGTCATTGGCCGTGTAGCTCAAAAAACATCGTCCGCGATGACCAAACCAGGGTACTGTGCACTGCACGGTCATCTTTAGCAAGAGGTCTTCCTGGTCTTGTGCATTAGTCAGCACATTCTGGATATTTGAAACATATCTCTCTAAGGCATTCGCGTGTTGCTTTGTCTCTAAACACGCCAGACACATTATCTTAATATCTAATTTCTTAACCTAACTCTAAATGGTTTGTGGCATACCCACAACCCTGAAATCTCCCCCAATAGTACCCTTTTTATCAGCCCTCACGATGGTGTACTAGTACATGGATGGTTGTGTGCTCCCAGTCAACCTTTCAATCAGAGTCAAGTATGTTATGAGAGGACCTAGTGCCAAGTAGAGCACACATTCATACCACACAACTGTCCAGTCAAAACAATCAAGAAGTACTTGGAAATTGATACATGTGATACGTCGTTTTCAACAATTGTGGCAAAAGGAATAACATCAACCTTACCTGATCATCGACACTTTCACAAGGTGAAGAGTACTTCCCTGGAGTTCATCCTACTCCAACTCTTCAATAGCCATAGGTGCTTGTGCCTGCTTCACTAGCAAATTGCATGAAGTCCGCATTGGATTCCGTGGATATTCCTTCCACATGCATCCTACCAAGTAACCAAAGCGAAACTTTCTCGTTTGGGACACTCTTGGTCATGCATCAATAGCAACAAACATCGCTGGCCCCTTGTAAACATCGGATTGCCCATACAATCATTGTCCCTAGAAGCTACATCTACTTGTTGCACTGAAGGACGATGACCTCTTTGGACATTAGACCACCCATACAATCCTAGCCTCTGGTTACCCCAAGACCCAAGAAACCGCCTGAACCTTATTACCTTGTTTCAAACACAGAGCTATCTGAACTGCTCCTCGGAGGCTATGAGTCTCCTTCTTTACAACGAAAGGTTTTGAGACTTCCATGTAAGCCCCCCACAAAATAAACACTTGAACAATCATACCGCTTCTGGTTCCTGTGAAGATCTTAATGTCTTCAACTGTTCAAGGATTTGTTGAAATATGACCTCCATAGCATTCACCTTAGCTGCCACTTCTTCAACCTTGGTTAATCTGGTGCTAGTACCCTCCTGTGGATCCATAATTATGGCTTTCCAAACCTGCCAACCCAAGTTGAGGTCTAAAATGAGAGTAATCAGGTTTTTTTCGCTCACAAAACCCTCTTTTGAAGCATGCACCAGGTCTGTCCTGGCTGGAACAGCCTTCAATAGCCCTTATTCACAGAAATCAAGCATCCCTACACCATGCCACAACAGTACACAGCCAATCATAGGTTACTAGGGTGATTTCGGCGATTTGAGGTCAAGATCGAAGCCTTTTTGCTCCCAGCTGTCAATGTTGGTTCTGCAGCCTTCAAACCAGTTTTGGGGCTCAAATCATCATATTTTCCAACTTGATTAATGCCCAAATCCCTTCTACAGTGCAATGTTGGCGTACAACCTAGTTCTGGCTCCAATTTGTGATAAATTTCGAGTCTTTTGTGTCCTACAATCAGCGCTGGTCATGTGGACTTCAATCTGCAAATTCTTTGGTAGCCCTCTTCTCAGCAACCTTTGCTTTGATACCAAATGTCAGACGCCACATCCGAAACTTCACTTAAAACCTAGCTTATCCCATGCGATCCCTGTTGATTTTCCTGCATGTACAAACATCAGAGCACACGAAACATGGTGGAGCTGGCTGCCTTGTCTCCTCCCAACCTTTGTTGCATAGATTATGATGAGGAATGCCTCTCTCTAGGCTCACTTATGCACAATCCACAAATGATAAGCCACTTCAATATGCTTGCTCCTTGTATGATCCTAACGTCGACACATGGCCAATTCCATGCACAGTCAACACTTTCCTCTTGGCAGTACTCTGACACATAGGCAAGTGAGTAGGCTGACATGTGTCACTCGTACACTGGACCAAGTGTCCCAGTGAGCATGTGACATGTCATGTTTGATTAGTCAACCCTGACATGTGTCACTCATTCATTGGACCAAGTGTCCCGGTGTGAGCATATGACACGTGTCCCGTTAACTAGTCAACCCTCTTACTTTTTAGGAGGTTAGTCCAGCCACTCCTAATAAATGTCCTAGTACCCCATGCCACCTGAAGCACAACTCTTTGAGGTCCAATGCCAACTAATTATAGTTTATTTACAATTCATTCACAAAGGTCACTACAAGCCGGTGACTTAGCCATTTCAGTAATTACAATAATTACAAAACCTACACGTGTCTTGAAAACTGTAAATATCCGGGACATGGAGTAAAGGCTCTAACAACATCCTGAATAAATCATCGAAAATAAAACGTCTCTAGTTGGACAAGGGAAGCATGGCCCTTCCCAAGTCTAGTGGAAGCTGCATGTCTCTTACCAAATATAGGACTAGTAAAGAGCACCCTTAGATAAGTGTAGGATGATACAATCTCCAATGGCTGTCCGTCAAATTGTCTGTTATATCCGTTTTGTTATGGTGTCAATGCACCACCCTTCCTCTGGTGGCTGGCAGCATCAGAACTGAATCATATGCCATGCTTCCTCCCTTTACTATAGAAAGGATGCTGTCTATTTTCAAATATAGCAAGATAAGGTGGTGGTCAAACTCCTGGAAAAGTGGTTTTACGCTCATACCCATGATTGCATCAAACAATGATGAAGAAACGAACAAATAATCCATCTCGCTATTTTCTTGTTGGGATAACATGTGAAGTTCTTAACTTGTGCACCCATTGAAACCCATTGAAACCCTGGGAACCACTTCTTCCTCTTTCTTTGGAAATTCATTGCACTTCCAGATGACTAGATTTAGGTTTGTCATCCTTTTGGTCCCACAGGCCGTGTTCCCTTCTGTTAGCGCCACTTTTTCTCTCTTGCATCTTCATTGCAAACCTTTTTCTATTCTTTGTGGACTTCTATTTGTTGGCATGGGGTAAGATCCTGTTGCACAGAAAATTTGATGCCTTCAAGTTTTCCTCTATGCTTGAGAGTAATTCTCTTTCTTGCTGGTCTCTAAACTACCACAGAAATGCTTATCCTTGAGGTGTCCAGTTGCCCAATCGAGAAGATACTTTGATCCTTCCCTTTTCGATACCCAATTTCTGAAGAAGTCTTTAATTTACCTTCTAACTTTGAAACTTCGTGAATTCTTGGCCTGCTTCTCTATCTCTTTTTCCCCTTCTGCCTAATAAAGAGAGCACTTAAATTCTGCAGGCCAAGTTGCACCTCCCCATGATTGTTTCTAAACATCTTCGATGATATGCTCCAATTGCTCCTGTCTTCCTCATTACAAGTTGAGGTTGGGCTGCAGCTACTAGAATCTTATCTGCATGTCTTTAGTTTCCTCACATGGGCACAAATTTTTATAACATTAAATTAAGGTGACACTTAGGTCTTTCTTCTTGATTGATATCCTCTCCATTTTAGCCTTTTTTTTTTCCCTTTGTTCTTCTGCTGTATGTTGTCTGCATTGCTGATTTTTACCAGCATGGTCATTTCACTGGTGCTAGTCCTTGTTTTATATCTCCTACAAACAATATGGCTTCCAAGTTGGTACATGCATAATCTAGCAACTTCTATGTTATCTTTTTGCACCTTGTAGTACTGATTTTTCCTTGGAGCAAGGAAAAGATGGGTGTGAACAGTGGCAGCAAGCTGTTGTAGGCTTCTCGGTCAGAAATTTCAAATTTGTGACACATATCATGAGAAAAGCTTAGTACTTAATAATGGAATTTGCATTTCATGGTCGACTGTAAAGACTCTAAAATATCACTCAATTATCCTGGAATTTGTATTTCATGGTCGATCGTAAAGACTCTAAGATATCACTCGATTGTCCTCCACAACATCCTTTCCTCTCCTTAAGGGTTGATTTTGATGTCACGAAGCCGTGCAGAGAATATAGAAGAGAAACAAAAAATCGTATTCCTGATTTGACATGTTCATTACTGGAGCTTTATTGTGTTTGTGAAGAATATTTCTCAAAGCCTACCCTTTTTGATCATTCCACTTGTGTTTGGATGTAAGGCATTTAATATTCACAGTCCATGAAATTGCTTTTGCTGGAAAAAAAATGCCTTTTTCTTCTTAAGATTGTCGTTTGAATTGCAACAGGATTCTTTTACAAGATGTTTCAAATCAAACCCACCTGAAAGATGGAATTGGAATATTTATCTATTCCCCCTTTGGTGTCTTGGTGTTGTGATTCGTTATGGAATCCTCTTCCCAGTGAGGTAACATCATCGGTGATTTTGATTTGTACATATAATTTTGTAACTGTAAGCTAGAATTGTGTGTGGCTTATCATATTCTTTTGATTGTGAGCATTGCATTTTTTCCTTGTTTAGCTTCTACCATTGACTATGTTTAGATATCCCATGGAAAATTTCAGGGAGTTTACCCCAGTTGTAAGTGATGGGAACTTGTACAGCTTGCATAAGCATTTCCATGTTTTACTGTTCATAATTTTATAGATTGATTGCAATTAGTGCAAAGTGTTTTGTAGTGACATGAATAGGTGGGTAGTTATGAATCAATAGGGACCTCAAACACATTATCTTCTCATCCTTCTTAAGTCAAATTTGTTTGTTTTCCTAGACAGTCATTTAGAAAGTCAGTCGATATGTCATGTATTGTTGTATGGGCCTGAAATAAAGATCCGAGAGAACTGGGCCAACATGAGGCATTCTTCTTCTCAGCTTTTCAAGAAGGAAGGGAAAGATCAAGAATCCAGAGTTTGACCATGCTCACCAGGAAGAAGTTCTGTTCTCAGATGATATCAATATGGTTCTTTTTCTAGCCATGAAGGTACCTACAGACCAGGATTTTCAAGGCATATATGTTGTGGCAAAGGCATCCAACACTGCTTCAAATGTCAGGCACAAGCACGATAATTCGAAAAACAATGGATCAAGAACCAGTAAAAAAAAAGAAAATACTTTTGAGCCTTCAAGATGCCTTTTTAGGAAGTTATCCTATCGATGGTTGGTTTAGCTAAGGCTTTCTTGGTTGGTATATTGTGCTTCCGATCTGAGTTATGCAACTTAAAAATGCCAATTTTGCTGGATAGGTAGTCCATTTTGACCAGGCACATATTTTCTTTTGCATATTAGAGACAAGCTTCGAGCTCAATAAGAGTTAAATGACAGAAAATGATCTTTGAGCTACACCATCTTTCCATTTCTGATCTTAGCTCATGTGAGATTATTTGTAAACATAAACTGGCCTGCTTTTTATTCACAGGGATGTTTGCCTCTGTAGAACCTTTTGACGAAGTAAAGCATCCTTGAAACGCAGAAACACTGTGGTGGATTGGAGCTTACCCACCCAAGCAGCAGATACGACATCCTCTTTGAGACCAAAGGTGGAATGAATAAAAGCATTTGCCTCAGCCACGAGGTCCTTACCCTCAGGAGAAGCTCCCCTAACCTAGACATTGAGGGCCTTGAGATCTCGTTTTTGATGTTCTTGAATAGATTCAGAAATAACCTACTTGGATCCCTTGAGCACGTCTGCCCAAGAACTCTTCGATTGCTGCAATTGCTGCTCCAAGGAGTGAACCCGCTCTTGAAGCTTCTTTGCCGTGTCTTTTGAATCTGCATTGCCGCTTCCTTCTTCTGCCCCTTCATCTGATTCCAACTCCTTCTGGAGGTGAGTAACATCAACCTCAAGAATGCCAACTTTACCATGGAGGACCAAAACCGTATTCTCCAGATTGGAGATTTGGAATGCTTGTTGCTTGATTAGCGCAAGCAGGGATACATTGGTCTCTTGAAGAGACTCAATAATGTGGGGGAAACCAACAAAAATTCAGCTAAAAGAGACGGAGACAAGGAGGATGAAGATGAAGGGGTGAAAGAGGGAGAGGAGGAAGAAAGAGTAGAGGGGATAGTGGCAGTAGGAGAAGATGTAGATGTTGCAGGAGTGGAGGGTAAGGGCGAGGGAGAGGAAGCAGGAGAGGGAGGGGGCAACGTAAAGGGGTTTGGAGCCGTAGTAGGGATGGCTGAGAAAACAAAGGGAGAAGGGGGAGGGGTTTTCTTGTTTCCCTTCCGATTCACTGATTGCCAATCAGCCCTAATGGCAAGAAGAGAGAGAGGGACAGCCATTGGAGGGACAACGATGAGGAGGCAAAGTGACAGGCAAAGGGATAGGTAGCGAGGGCAGGATCGCGACAACAGGAGGCAGGACAAGTAGCGAGGGCCAGGAGCGGGACATGACAGGAGATGGAGCGGGATAGGAGAGGAGATGGAGCGGGGCAGGGCAGAACCATGAGGACAAGGGACATGAGAGGGGATGGAGCGGGACAGGAAATGGGGATTGCAGGTGAACATCTTGAAGACCAAAATCACGGTCTTTAATACTTCTAGGGCCTTCATGCACAACAGACAAGAGTTTAACTTTGACGGTCAGCCTCTAGAGTGGTTTCATCCTATACCTATCTAGGGGTGCTTTTCAATGGCCCTTTTTTCAGTATGAGACATGCAGCTTTGGCCCGCAACTATGGGCCATGCCTCCTTGGTCCAATTGAGGGATTCTACTTTAGGAGATACATTCGTGATGCTCCCAGTAGGTGTCACCTTTTTGACATTATGGTCACTTCTATGATGGTCTATTCGACTGAGGCTTGGTGTACCGTTCGATGTCAGATCATCATGACCAAGTTTGTAGTTCCTCCATTATTGGTTGATGCCCTTTTTTTGACTCATTTTGTATATCCAAAGAGCCTTGTCATTATCTCTTGATAGATACACATACATAGCAATCACCTCTTTGATGCAAGTCCATAGTCAGGTTTTTCATTCTTTTTGGTACTCACAAGTAGCCCGCCTTTTGGGCCTCCCAGCAGGCACTCGTGGGTATATTAGATGATTTATATATCGTGCTTATCTTCAACATACTTGGCAAGGACAGTTGGGTGTCAAACTTATCTTCTATCAGACTCCTTAAAGCTAGATGCATCGGGTTTCCTAGTTCATAGCCTCGGTACCTAGATTATTGTTTATCACATTGCTTTCCAAGGTACCCCATAAGACATGCCCGGACATGTTATTGGGGGAGATTGAGACTAAGGAGCATTTCATTTTCAAATGTCCTGCTTACTACGAGATGCATGATCAATATTACTGCCTATTTAGAGATTCACCCACTACTTTACATTCTCTCATGGCCTACGAGGATCCTCGATGTGTGGCCCTTATGGTACATGAGATGTCCTTGATGTGGAGAGTTTTGTGCCATGATCAATGAGATACTTGAGATACACAACCTCATATTACGACTTTTTTCTTTAGTAGGAGAATTTGGTGGACTCCTATTCCTATGAGAGATTGACATCATGCTCATTGATAATGTATAGCACATCACTTGCCTGCTGCCCCAGGGGTACCATGAGGGCTCCTATTTGAAGACCCCACACCAGTCGACAATAGAGTATGAGACATCGTCGTCATCAACACGTTTCTATCGCACCAGCTTCTTTGATCCCGATGAATACCTATATCACAACCTTTTTCAGCCATCTCAGCTGAGAGCAATGTTTCACTGAAATGTGTTTCATTCAATGAAATTCCATTTGGAAAAGTCCGTTGTAAACGGACTGTTTGAAACGGATTCTAAAATTAGAGCAAAAAAAAAAAAAAACCCTCCTAATGTGTGTGTGTGAAAGTTTGGCATATAAAACTTTAGTTAGAAGTTCCATAGCTGACGGTAAGGCCTCTTCATGACTTGGCCTTCCACTCCCTGAGCGAAAACACACTTATTAGGACCATCTGTGATCGTAACAGACATGCTAGAGGTTAGTTTTGAATTTTTATCCTTGACAGAACCCAACATGGATTAATGCACCTGAACTGGACCATCCTGCACCCGAAATAGTCGGCAAATTACACAGTAATTATGCTCTTAATTAGAGCTTTCATCTGATACCCATATTGCCCAAAAACAAAACCCAAAAAAAAAATAAAAAAAAAATGTTTCTTTAATTTTTTCAAAAAATTCCGAAACTCGTTTCAGAAACGCGTTTCTGAACGCGATTCTGAAATGCGTTTCAGAAACGCAGTGCAACTATGGTTAGAACCCAGTAGGGTATAGTGGAATTATGAATACCATGTGCATGTGCACTGTGTGATGTATCTTAATGTCTCATTGAGTCCTTAGTCATCTACGTGTCGATTACCAATTGTTATATTGTCATTATATAGAGCGATAATCACTGTTTAGTCACTTAAACAACACTTGGTTTTTCTTTAACAAAAGGCTAGGAATAAACCAAGTCAAAAAAAACCTAAGAATGTTTCAATGTTTCTTTCCCGTTTCAAACACATTGCGAAAGGGCTTTTCGAAAAGGTCCACAAAACATTGGCTGAGAGTGCATGTATACCATTGCTGCACATAGTCCTGGCACCATATTTATCATTGAGTTCATATTTCATTTCTGTGTCAGCTTTCAGTTCTAGTATTTCTATTTTTTTGCAATTTAAGACGTTCTTACGCTCCCTTAGTGTAGTGGTGCAACGTGTGATGTGTCTCTGATTTGCAATAGTTTGTTTTGTCAACCATAGTGACACTTCTTTTGCATCCAGTGCTTTCAAACACTAATAAAACGGAGAACCAAAGACTTGAGTGTTCACATGGCTTTAACTTTTTTGAAAGTCCATTTCTAGTGTGTGAATTTTGTTAGATATGATTTCTGAATTGTTAAACTTTGTAGATTTTTCTTCGAAGCAAATAATCCCTCTAAAAAAGCATTTACTTGGCTAACACAAACATGTAAATCACTCTTCTTATTGTAATAATTTACTTGCCTTTTTGGAGTTCACAAGCACAAATAGGAGGCACATATAGAAAAGAAGGAAAGCTCTCCCAAGCTGTGTTGCATTATGAAAAATTCACTTAATAACAATGGGCAGAACTAGAATACTGAGGCGTGAATAGAGCTTTTTGTTTCTCAATCGCTGTTGTTGGCATCTCTTGTGCAAAGGTCTATTTTGAAAATTCCTGTGTCAAAAGATTATGTTTAGAAGTGTGGACTATTAGCAAAATGATATTTTCAATTATGTGCAGGTTGTTGCTACTTACAGGAGGATGGCTGATTTTTCTTGCATGCTTTTATCCTGTTCACAACCTATTGAAAGACCATGATAAGTTGCGTCGAAAGTTGGAGGTTAGTTGTATAGCTTATCATATGTCTTCCTCTTTCTTGATATGTGTCATTGGGTCATTGGCCAGAGGGGTCAATGCAGCTTCTCATCCTTGTTGAAAATTAACTGACCATTATACAGTAAAAGCTTCATAATAGCCTTCTACAAGTACTACTGTTGAACTTAAACTATAAATACCTTCAGCTATAATTGTTAATATCATTGCATCAATATATCCATTTATCCAAGAAATTTATTGAAATACTTTGCAGAGAGGTCTGGTGGAGTTTCTTTGTGGAGCTTTTGTGGCTTCTTGGACTGGTGTTATTAAATATCATGGACCACGTCCTACCAGCCGCCCAAAACAGGTTAATACTCAAAATAGTTCCCTATGAACTTATTCCACTGTGGGATTATTGTTCAATGTTCATGACTCTCATTAGTTCTTTGGTATGTATTCACATTGTAGGTTTTTGTTGCCAATCACACTTCCATGATTGACTTCATAATATTGGAGCAAACAACAGCCTTTGCTTGCATCATGCAGAAACACCCGGGTTGGGTTGGTAAGTCATCTTCAGTTGCACATCTCTAAGTCAAAAAGTATACACATTGATCATATAACAAAGGTGAAAGAGGGGGTCTAACATGCAATGAAGCTGATGATGTATACAAATAATGACAGCTTTTTCTATCTTGTAACCCCCTCTTGGATCCATTGGATTGAGTCCTTTGCTTTTCATATTACCAGTCATGCGTTGTTACTTTATTTGCAAGCTTTTTGGCAGATTTTAGTCATCTTGATGTGCTTCTAGAGAGTCTTTTGAAACACCACCTTTGCAAATCATGTAGAGTGCTTTGTTTTCTAAGATCTTGGAAAGTATCCTGAAAAATGCAATAAGGATAAAGATTCTACACGAACCTTTGTGATGTATACGGAGAAAATAGTAGATACATTTATGTACTCTCTTGTGCAAGGTGGAAGGATCATGACCCATGCCCATGCCCTATCAATGCTGTGGGCTGGAGTACAAGAGTGGATGTGAAATGCGATACAGTGCTACATGAGGTGGATGTGTTGACCTAGTCTCCCATTTTTAGAGCTTCATGGATGTAGCACATCAGTTAAGTTGTAGCCATCTCTTGAGCTTGACATCCTGATTGTGTGGCCTCTTGGTAGGAACGACATAAACTTAGAAAGGCAAAGCTAGTATGTACCACCCAGCCAACGCATGCCCCTCCTAGCCCAGTGTGCTGCATGTATGGGTTACTGATGCATAAGGAGTCGCAGTCAGCTGCTGTAGGACTGCATGACTCTTGACTGACATGCATGTGACTGATTAGGCAATCCCAACCCACATACCCAGTACATGTATGCATGCATGCCCCTACGATGGTTAGCTGCACCTAGAAGTTATGTTAGGTTCGGTATGGTCATCGTCTCGTAACACTTCCTCCCCCTTAGTCCTCTAAGACAAAATCTGGATATAGTTGACGAAGTATGGTGCCTCTTTCCCAAGTGGCATTCTCAACCGGCTGATCCTTTCACTTGACTAAATATTCTTGATATAGAGTATGACATGTCTGCATCTCCCTAGAGTCAAGAATGCTTTCTAGCTCATGTAGAAGTTGCTGAGAGTCCACAGGCGTAACTAGAACAGTGTCCCTGACTAGATTATCTTATCTACTTAAAGCCCTTCGTGACTGGAGACTACAATACTTTAGTTTTGGTATAGAGATGATGGAATATTGCTCTCCAAAAACCCCCATCAAACTTATTGTCCTGGTCCCTGACTATTTCGAAAGGAAGGCCGTATAATTTAGATAGCCCGTCTATAAACAACCCTGTTAACTTTGGACCTATGACAGTTGTTTTGGTCAGAATAAAATGAGCCATTTTAGTCAAACGGTCAACTATGACCCATATAGCATCATGACCCTTACGGGTCCTAGGCAAGTCTACTATAAAATCCATGGAAATACTTTTCCATTTATCAGCTGGTATTTCTAACGTCTGTAACAACCCTCCTGCCTTTAGATGCTCTGCTTTATTAATTTGAACTTCTGGCAACTGGTTGCATACTCCTGGGAGTCCTTTGTCATATTGGGCCAGAAGAATTGCCTCCGAAGAAGCTAAGTTTTCTAAATTCCTGGGTGTCCGCTCTAGGGTTGTCATGACATTCGTATAGTACTTGGCGCCTCAAATCCTCTAATTTGGGAACACATATTTTGTTTTTGTAAAGTGGGTACTCATCCTTAATGGAATACTGTTTCCGTTTGAATCCTTGAGAACTAGATCTCTCAACCTTAATGGTATGCTTGGATTCTACAGACTCAGAATCCTCAACGCAATTTGGCATATGCTTGGACTCGTCATCCTCAACGAAAGCTATCGTATACTTGGATGAATCTTCCCCAGCCCTAGGAACGGGTTCAAAAGTCTATACATCTATGTCTTGAATTGTTTTCCAGACTATGGAGAAATATGCTTGACCTTTGCATTTCCCCCTTAAGGACTTGAGTAACTGATTACAGATTTGGGTAAAACTTAAGTCGTTTACCATTGGCATTTTGGTAAGAGCATCTGCCACTTTTTTGAATTTTCCCTGTCTATATCTAATCATAGATGCCCAGCGTTTCTAAAACACATTTCAGAATCGCGTTCAAAAACGCGGTTCAGAAATGTGTTTTTGAAATTTTAAAAAAAAATTCTAGAAACGTTTTTTTTTTTTTGGTTTTTTTGGTTTTTGGGCAATATGGGTATCAGATGAAAGCTCTAATTAAGAGCATAATTACTGTGTAATTTGCCGACTATTTCGGGTGCAGGATGGTCCAGTTCAGGTGCATTAATCCATGTTGGGTTTTTGTCAAGGATAAAAATTCAAAACTAACCTCTAGCCTGTTCGTTACGATCACAGATGGTCCCAGTAAGTGTGTTTTCACTCAGGAAGTTGGAAGGCCAAATCATGCAGAGGCCTTACCCCAAACCCCTCACCGGGGGGCTACCGCCCCCTGGACCCCCTGTTTCTCGGGGGGCTACCGCCCCCCGAACCCCTTGAGCATTTATTGAAAACCAGAGCACATAACAACCAAATAGCTATTGAAAATAAGATCTATTTGTGCCCCATCTATTGCACTTCTAAGAGGCAAAACGCTGGTTTGACCATTGATCCCCTAAAAAAATTTCAGCCATAAGCTATTTTTCCAATTTTTTTTTTTTTAAACGATTCTGGGTATAGAATCGCGTTTCTCAGAAACGCGGTTTTAGAAACGCGTCCTCCCCAAAACGCATTTCTGGGCATCTATGTATCTAATAGACAGGAAAAATTCCTGCATTAATTCAGCCCATCGAGCTTTCCGATCCCTAAGCTCAGGCTGATCACATAAATTTCTAAGGCTTTCATGATCCATCAGGATCTCAAAACTAACACTGTACAAATAGTGTCGGCAAGTTTTAAGGGCATGAATGATTGAAAAAAGTTCTTTTTCATAAGCGTCATAGTTGTGTCGAACCGCGGTTTGAACCGAAAAAAAAAAACTTAAATTTTTTTTCAAAGAAAAAACGGTTCGAACCCGTTTTTAAAAAAAAAAAACGGTTCGAATTGTTTTGTTTTGGCATTTTCCAGAGAGAGAGAGAGAGAAAGAGAGAGAGAGAGCCTTCGGGGTTTTTTTCTAGTGTCCTAGGTATCCAGAACACATTCTGCTGGAAGTTGCAAATATGGAGCAAATGCATAACTTCATAATTTCTCATTCTTATGAAGCCCTTCATTCCAGGAAAAGATTCATAAGTTGATAAAGTTGATAAATCAGCACTATCGAATGCTCATTATGCTAACAACATCATGTGGTTTTTGTACAGGTTGGCTTCAGACTCTTCCACTAGATAGCTTGGGATGCATCATGTTCAACCGCAACGAGGCCCAAGACAGGCTTTTAGTTGCTAAAAAGTAAGGCTAAGAGAGACGTAAAGGAATTTTCTTTTGTTAGAATGTTTATCCAATCATGGGGTTGAGAAAAGAGAATCATTAGACACCATAGTTGTCTCACATCGTTACCTTTGGTTTTTAACAGATTAAGAGAACACGTGGAGAATCCAGAAAGCAATCCACTGCTTATATTTCCGGAGGGTACTTGTGTGAATAACGAGTATGTTGTAATGTTCAAAAAGGTGATTATTGTTGACCTTAGTTATCATTTTTAAGAGTAACAAGTATGCCACAAGTGGGCAACAAGGTGACTCCTGCTCTCCTGGTATTGTGTTGAACAGATTTCAGTTGCTGTTTCATCAAAGCCTGCATTTCTATTTTCTTGAAAAATTGTGCCTACGCTGATTATGACTTGCCAAAGAAGGAAAATCTGTGAATTTTTTAGCCTGTAACATCTTGTCGAAGCTTTAGAGCCAAGTCATTTGTTTGAACAAGAAGATATCTTTGAGTCTTGACTAGGAACTCCATATTAGTTTTATATCTTGATTCATTCGATGTTTATGGTCTGTTTGATGAGGCAAGTTGAACTTTGAATGGCAATATAAGAAAATTTTATTTTTCCGTATCTCTGTTTTTTATATTGATTGTTATAGAAGATAGCTAAGGTGCATTGGTTGCAAAATTTCTGAACATCACGATAATAGGGTTACTGAATGTCTTATTGAGCTCATTTCAGAACGTTTACTTACAGTTTCAATGAGGGAAGTATTGTTAGCAACTGGTAAGTGGATGTAAGCTTAAGTCATCGAGCTTATTCTCTCTTCACATGCCACATCCCTTGCATGGATTATCAAACTGACAGTGGAGATATTAGATCTCCATCTATGAAATGCACAGCTTGCAATTTAATTTGATCCGAGTGATATTATGAATCTTAACTATATGAGCTTGGCTGCGGGCTTGGATCATGTAGTTCAGCAATGTTTTTTTTTTCACTCTGCTGTATACAAGTGGACTTCTTTCTAAGTCTGGGTGTAAACTCAATTGGGTAATTATAGTCAGATCCTCTTGGATTTGTAACTTGTGACAGCTTTTGACTTGAGATTGCTTTACATGCAACTCCTCGCGAACAAGGTTGTTAAAGAAAAATTGGTATGCATCAAAGCTTTCAAGTTTAGAAACGGCATACATTCTTTCAACCTATAATGCATGACTCTTTTTTGTTGTAGGGTGCTTTTGAACTAGGGTGCACTGTGTACCCAATTGCCATGAAGTACAATAAGATCTTTGTAGATGCCTTCTGGAACAGCAGAAAGTAAGTAATTCCTGGCCATTTTAATTCCAATCTTCAATAAATAGCATTCAAAACTACTATATGGTAAGACTACTGTGTCTTTAAACGACAACCTTCTCCAGGATAGTTCTTGATTTTTCGTTGTGAAATTTTATTTATTATCAGGATGAACAATTATTTCTAGCTTTTAACTTCAATATGATCAAAAAATATATATGCAGACTACACAGCCATGGATAACACCTATTTTATAGTTTACAGCAGAATTGTTCCATTTTCTTGCAGAAAGTTTCTGTTTTGATTTTCAAATCTATATACATAGAGGGCTGGTTAAGTGAGAAGGCTGGATTCTAGGTTCCTTCCAGTTGCCAAAATGGTAATAAGAGGTTCTGGACCGTTCTGGTTATAGAAGTTTTATTGAAAATCCAAAATCAGAGCAACCATTCCAGCACATGGTCCTTCACTCATTGCAGGACCATTTATCTCATTCCTAGAGCTGGAAGTTGGTTTCAGAGCATTGACGGATCTTTTCGATTGGGCCAATATGTTTTATTTGAAATATCTATTTTCCTGTGTCGAAAAGCTTAGTGCTTCTGATTCGGTGCAGTAAGCACTTGCACAGTTCAAGCTGTCCAATGACAATAGATTAGGTCCTGCAGAGCAGTTCAAGAGATAAGAGATGTTCAGAGAGTATAGGATACAGATTGATAATTTGTACTGAATTGCAAAATGTCATATTAAGGGTTATAAAAGTCTCTCTAAGGCTGATTACGTTGAAAGAAAGTAGTAGAGACTTTATGCTTTATGGTTAGAATATATATTTGGGTGCCATCCTTTGTCTTCATGAGAAACTGAAGTAGTGGATGCAGTGGCATTATTTGGCACTATGGGCAAAATTTCAAGGAATGGCCGATTTATAAGGAGCCTTTTATGGGTATACAGAAAGATGAGGCTGCTCTCCTGTTGCAATTTTTTCCAGTTATTGTATTCAAACAAAAATAAGATTCTGAAAATAAGTTAAATTTGTACTTCAAAACTTGTAAGATTGAGTATAACATGGTATCTATACGAATTCAGCGTATCACGTTGTGTTGCATATCTTGAGCATCCTAGTTTTGCAGGCAATCGTTCACACAGCATTTATTGCGGTTGATGACGTCATGGGCTGTTGTATGTGATGTTTGGTACATGGAACCCCAGACTATACTGCCTGACGAAACCCCCATCGAGTTTGCTGAAAGGTAAATTTAGCACTGAGTGCTTTTCTGACAGCTGGATGTTCTTAAAACTAGTTATCAGCTAAGCAACGCTTCGCCCTGGGAATGGTTAGTTTGATATTTTGAATTACTGTCAAAGCTTGCTGATAATTCCTTTTCTCTATTTAGCCTTCCAAGTAGTTTTTTAAGTTGCTCAACTTGATGAAAATGGTCTGCAGGGTGCGCAATTTGATAGGAGAAAGGGCTGGAATAAAAATGGTCCCCTGGGATGGCTATTTGAAGTATCAACGTCCTAGCCCAAAGCTAAAACAAAAAAAGTAAGAAATTGAACAAGGATTTTCATTGGTTATGCAAGATTGCATCATGATCTACTTTATGGTCTTTCCCATATTTACTCCAAAAGATCATGTTGCTAAAACTGCAGCATAGTGGCTTTGCTTCACTACCAAGTATTAGAACTGCCCCAAAAATCAATGAAATAAGCAAATGAACTTGTGCAATTAATACATATAGATTGTGGGATGACCTATTGTTTATCTGCACTGTGCAGCGGTCCTTTTAATGTATATAATACTTCTTAGAGCTCAAAAGACCATGATCCAATAGCACAAGAACACATACAAAGCAAGAAATAGCATAGGCAATCAAGATTCAATAGGCACAAAAAGATGTCCTCTTCATTTCCATGTTCAGACATTTATACATTCACGTGTAGCTGTCTCAAGATCCTGTATATCACACCATAATGATGACACGCCAAGTGTCAGACTCCCACTCTGATCTTCTCTTCAAACCTTGCTAATTTCCTGCATACACAAGCATCAAATTACTTTTAACACAAGATGGAGCTGGCTGCCTTGTCTCCTCCCAGACTTTGCTGCATAGATTATGATCTGGAATGCCTTTCTCTAGGCTCACTTATCCAAAATCCTCAAGCACCCCTTAACCCTGACCCTTCCCAAATCTCGACACATGGCCAACTCCATGCACAATCGACACTTGCCACTTGGCAATACCCTGACACATAGGCAAGTGAGTAGGCTGACATGTGTCACTCATCCATTGGACCAAATGTCCCAGTGGGCATGTGACACGTGTCATGTTTGACCGGTCAACCCATACATGTGTCACTCATTCACTAGACCAAGTGTCCCCATGAGCATATGACATGTGTCACGTTGACTAGTCAACTCTCCTACTTTTTAGGAGGTCAGTCCAGCCACTCCGAATTAATGACCCAGTACCCTATACCCAAGCAACATGCAACTCTGAGGCTCAGAAACATCATTAACAATATTATTTACATTTTTGTTACAAAGGTCACCACAGGCCGGTGACTTAGCCATTTCTGTATTTACAAGAAGTACATCTATAAGTAAAAACAGTAAACAACCGAGACAGGGAGTAAAAGCTGTAACATCCCTTCCCCCCTCAGGTAACATCGTCCGCGATGGCAAAGCTAGGGTACTGTGCACACAGACTGTGCGCGGTCTCCCAGGTACCATCAGAAAGAGGCCTGCCATGCCAAGCGACCAAGTACTCACGGATCAGACGGTTGCGTAAATGCCTCTCCCGCCTATCCAATACCCTCGCTGGCCCATGGGTTACTTCTCCTTGCTCCTGGAATGCAAACAAACCGTCAGACAACAAGTTATCACCGTTATGTAAAACCCGTTTCAATCTAGAAACATGAAATACAAGATGCACTTTACAAGTTTTAGGAAAATCTAACTTATAAGAAACATCACTGATTCTTTTAACAATTTTCCAGGGTCCACAATAACGCGGGGACAACTTGTAACATTTGCCTGTCTTAAGGGTCTTAGAGTCCTTGGGTACTTGGAGAAACACCATGTCTCCTACCACAAACTCTCTAGGCGTGCGATGCTGATCAGCATATGACTTTGCTTGATCCATCGCTTGCCTACTATTAACCTTCGCTAACTCAAGCATTTCATTCATTTGAGTTAGAAAATTAGCCGCAATAGGCACTCTCTGAGGAATTCCTTCCGTAACAGGGCTAGCTGGCCTAAATCCATAGTTAAGCTCGAAAGGACTCATCTTAGTACTCACATTTTTCTTGTCATTGTAAGCAAACTCCAACAGTGGCAAGTACTTCTCCCACTGAGTTTGCTTATCACCAACAAATGCTCTAAGCATATCCTCTAAGGTCTGGTTGACTCTCTCAGTTTGGCCATCCGTTTCAGGATGCTCCGTACTGCTCATTCTCAATTGAACTTCAAGTTTGGCCATAACTGCAGTCCAAAAGTTTCCAGTGAATCGAGTATCCCTGGCAGACACTACGGATAACGGTAATCCATGAAGTCTGAACACATGCTCGATAAACAAATTAGCTACTCCAGCCGCATCAATCTTTTTACGCGTTGGAATAAAATGAGCCATTTTCGTGAGTCTGTCAACTACGACCAAGATAGAATCATGCTGCAACTGTGTGCGAGGCAAGTTGGTGACAAAATCCATGGAGATACTCTCCCATCTTCCTTCTGGCACAGGTTGTGGGTATAAAACTCCACGAGGTTAAATCCTTTCAGCTTTAGTGACTTGGCACTTCAAACAATGCCTCACGTAATGGTAAACATCTTTTTTAAGCTTAGGCCACCAGAAGTTACATAAGATCAACTCATAGGTCTTATCCACACCAGGATGACTTGCACTAGGGCTATCATGACATAAATGCCTACGCAGCTCCTCACAAGCTGGAATGAGAAGTTTGCCATTTCTCCTGATCATACCATCTTCTATGGTATATTCAAGGTAAGTGTGAGTCAAGAGACCAGAACTCTCATCCTGAGATTCTACTTGCGCAAGATTTGCCTCCCTCACAATTCCTTGACAATGAGGATCCTCTTGCTGAGCCTGTCTGATCTCAGCAATCAGGTCATTTTCTATGACCACAAAAGACATCTGATACAATATCCGAGATAATGCATCAGCCACACGATTTTCGGCACCTTTCTTGTACCGAATTTCCATGTGAAATTCCTGCATCAACTCAGCCCACCTGGCTTGCCGCCCTCTTAGGTCCGGTTATGGTCGGTGTACACATAGAATTCTGCACCATACAAATAATGCCTCCATGCCTAACACCAAGGGTCGTGAAACACCGACTTTGCCCCTAGGATGTGCCTTTTTACCGCCTTAGTTTTAACTGTCCAACAAAATGTTCTTTACTATCTCATTAACTAGCTAATATCATGATTAGCAGACTTTACACCTTTCCTCATTTTATATAAGGATGGGTGGAAATAGCAATATTGAATACACTCAAAATTTGAAATACAAACAATTTGACACTTGTAATTGATCTGAATCCCTTCAGCTGCAAACCATCTTCAACTCTTTGGTCTGAGTCCAGGGATTTGAAAGGAATTTGGAAATTATTTAAAAAAATGCATTTTTTGTTTTTTGTATATGTGGAAAAACAGCTGAAACTTTTACTTTACCAGCATAAAGGAACAATTGCAGACGCACTAAGATTGAAAGTGGGCAAATTTTCTCAGGAAAAAATAAACTAGATTATTTGGTTGTCTGAAGGATGTATATTGCTCATATAAAGTTCAAATAAGCTTATGTTCTATGCATAAGCCTTGTCTACAATTTGTTGAAGTATCCTGCACAGTGCAAACATAATATCCCATTATCAATGTTTAGGACTGTCTATGTTGCGCTATGAACGCTCGAAATGCTAGGGTTCTGAATGCTCAAAATGTATAAATTAATATGATGGAATATGTTAAAAATATATGTTCTGGTCTAAGAGAGGGTGTTTTCTAACATTCTGAAAGACTGAATGAAATGACCTTTGGACCAGGTTTGTTTCAAAAGTTGGGGAACTATGCTTGGCAGCAATTGCTTTGTAAACATGCTAAACACTAAGCTAGTTATGGTTTCTTCATACTTATGAAGTGTCATCCTTTTCTCAATGAAGATCTATGGACAATTTCATGAACACAATATGAAGAACATGGTCTAATAGTTTGACCCAGCATGTGTAAGTGCAAAAGTCAAGGTAGTTAGAATCAAGAAAATTGTTAAGCTCTTTTCTAGCAAATGAAGCTAGAAATTCAACAAAACTTCCAAAGTCTATTTAACAGGTTTGCTATATATTCTTGAAATAATCTCCAAATAGAATGTACCATGCATTGATACCTCTTCCATACATTCTGGTAGCATATGATTTACTTATGGAACATGCAATGATTTTTTTTCTCTGGAGTTTTTTAATGTAAAAATTACATTTCAAATGAAATTTTTGATTTTGTGTTCATACATACAAAATGATGTGTATGAAATGGCATTCTGTAGGGTCCATTCTCTATGCGACGATGCCATGGTACTATGATCTCAATTCTATTAAATGATTTGTTCTTCTTGATCATGAGATAAGGGCTCATAAGTCATGAGAGCCAGTGCAAGAGAGAAGACACATTCTGTTGGGGATGATGAGGATGAGGATGAGGGGGACGAAGCTGACGAGTAGATGGATATTGAGTGTGAGGCAGAGATACAGGTTGATCTAGTGTCCATCCCCACCAGTTTGCAAACCAAGAGACAAGCTTAGGGGGTCCAGTAGATTTAAACTCTTGGGTTGGACCCGGAGCAAAAGCCAAGACAGCTTCACAAGCATGCCTTGCATAAAGCGGCTGAGGTGGGTCAACAGACTGTTAGAAATGTCGAGGATAGGTAGAGGACGACCGCATGACATGTCTTTTTCTGAGCGTAAGCCAAGGGTTCTATTTTTTATTCTTCTTTTGATGATAGTGGCTCTCTTCAGAGGCTTAGAATGAGTAACTACGTTAATTACTTCTTTCATAATCTATTAAAGGCTGCCATCATTAGAGCCAGTTTTATATTCACCACAGGCCATGAGACCTGAACTGTATAGCTCATGTATAACTGCAATTGCAATTGGAATCCTAAATCTGAATTCTGACAGTGATATGTGATGATGTACTTATCTTTGTTGTGAATGCATGGTGTTACTCCTTTTAAGTTAAAGTGTGCTGTGGATGGCTGCTAATGTGATGATCAGTTGCAAGACCACAAAGTTCATTTCTGAACTATGCAAGTTTCATTGTTCAAATTTGAAGATTCGACTCGAGGTTCAACATCCGATGTGAACTAAACTACCGTCTTTGTGCTGCATTCCAGACCTTCGCGATTTAAACCATTTTTCAAGCACCGTATAAATTCGAAACAAAATCCCATCCATTATTCTCAAAATTTTGAAATGTTGCTTTCTGGAATATTGTGCGACTAACATTTGAACAGAAAACAAGCACGATCATGTCAAATGAGAAGCAGTCAATTATTTTCTCTTTTAAGCTTAAGATTTTTTGGATAGTGATGTGCTTTGTTAAGTAGTAGAAAAGTAATCAATCTTCATGCTCTTGTTGTATTGTTGGTTTGCCATATTTTTGCAAGCTTACAATGGCTTGTTAAAAAAAATTTCAGGCAGCAGGAACTTGCTCAAGTTATCATAAGACACCTAGAAGAAAAGTTTGCATAGTTGTTGGTCTATATTCATTCTTCATCAAGCAAAGCCACGGTAAGATGTTCCAAGAGTTTTTCAAAAGTATTGCTGTATTATTACTCATTAGTGTATTCAGAATTCTTGTTGTTACCATTGCTTTGTTGATTCAAAGGTTGATGGCATATGTCGGTAGCTTTCTTAACATGTATTATGATCAAGAATTACATTGTTTGGTCCTATTGACAACCTATTGTATTATTTAGAATAGTTGCACACTTTTACCTAATGATCACTTTGTCAAAACTTGCTAGCTTTGCATTCTTTGAGAGATGCCTTGCGCTATAGGTCTTGCTTTGATTAAATTGAGCTATGCTTTTGCCCAAGAACCCTTCTGGCTCACTTGTCTAGTATTTTGGAAGCTTGAACGTTGTGCAACACTTGTGCCATTGCATTCCCGAACAACCTTGCTTCAAAGTTCAAACATTTTGGGCCCTTGTATAAGAGCGCTAAGTTATTTGAATCTGCTTTTCCAGATCTAATCCATTTTGGTTTAAAACATAAGAGAGCATATTCAAACAAATAGAATCTACAGAACCATTATATGCAACTGTATTATGTTATCAAATCAAAATGACAAACAATTGGCTCATGAAATTATGTAATTTCTAACAGCACACTGGTTGTATTGTTTAAGAAGCTTTTACGCAAGCCCAAAATGATTATATGACTAGTTTAAAATGAGTACTAAAAACATATTTGGTAAGACATGCAACACCACCTGAACCACGGGAGGTCTTCCCTCTCAGAAAAGGCCGATGTGCTGAGTGCCAAGTGTAATACTGTATAAATGGAAGTGGTTGGTACAATGATTCATGAGTCTCTGCTAACAAAAGGATATCACATCTCATCATAAAAGAATGGAAATTGCATGCCGAAGAAGATGATAGTATGCCATTACAATTCCAAAAACCGATACATAAAGGCTTAGGTAAGTCGTAAAGTCGCGCTCTGCGGTAGTCCATAGAACGAAATTTGATAAACAAGACATTAGAGTCAGCAAAACCACCAGTGCTGTGTGAAATCTTAGATAAAAGCAAATCTTTTGCCTCCTCGATGGGTTTATCCCCATTGGGAACCCCTCTAACTCAGATATTGAGGGGTTTTTTAGCCCTCCTTTCTTGCTCGGAAAAGACATTTTCGAATGTAGAATTCACAAAAGCATGCTGAACCGAGCTTGAAGATAGCGAAAAGAACTTCCAGGTTAGTCATATTTTGATCAATATCAAGTAGATTGACAATGGAATGAGGCTTTTAAGATGTCACACAATCCCAAGGTCCTAGGTGTAGGAATGCTAACATGAATGATGTGTCCAGAACATGACAATTGTGAACTCGTGAAACACCCAAGCCATGGAAACAAGTGTCCTCACGTTCCCAATTGTTACAATCTCTACACCTACCAAAGAAACCAAAAAATAAGGATGAAGAGATGTTACATGAATTATATTTGTAGAACAATGAATCCTACACAACAAAATAGTCATCCTCCATTTTGTTTGCATAATGCATGGCTTTAGAAATTTTATCAAGCTTTAAATTTTTGTGTGTATTTATACATTTGAGTATATCAGTATGATGATGCGGTATTCCCATTCGATTCTCATTCTCATAGGGACATCTCTATTCTCATTCTCCATTCTTGTTGGGGATTGTGTTCCCATTCCTTGGTCACCATACTATCTAGAAATATTGACACATTTTTCTTAAGAATTCCTTAAGATTATCCATTTGCATGGTTTATTTGGTTTCAGTTCTTTGGTCATTGTTTGGGGCTTTCTTAGGACCTCTTTCTAGTGGTTTGTTATTTTGCACCACAGACATCATCCTTTGCGGATTTTGGTGGTGATCCTTTCCAAGCTCTCTCAGATGATATAGTCAGCTTTGCACAGCGAGGCCTTATTCTTTTAGCAGGGGATTTTAATGCATGCACAAGCATCAAGCAAGCAAAGTTTCATGCAGAGAGTGACTTCTTACAAGTTCGCACATTAGATATGGGATTGGACAAGACCTCACAGGATACTCACTTTGGAGAGCAGTTGATTGGATTAGCAGAGGCCCATTCTTTAGCCATATTGAATGGCCTTCCTTGCTGGCCTTCATCGTCAAACTTTATCTGTCACCCACACGGGGGAGGACATACTACATAGTGTTGTAGACTACTTCATTGGTTCACCGGCTTGGATCCCATTCAATAATACCTTCCACATTATGACTCGTTGTCGAAGTTGTGAGCATGACAGGTTGTACCCTCTCCTGCCCTCCTACGTGATGCCTGTGCTCGGTTGATATGTCTTAAACACAAGGATGACAAACATATCTCATACTTATTACAAGTGAGAGCTTCCAGGTTTCAACTTAGAAAATAAGACATATTCCCTAATACACATGCCTTTCAAGTATCAACTTTGAATGTTGAACGTTCAACAATAGACAGATGGATAATGCTATATAGGTACTAGATAGATTCTCGTATCATAGATCATAAAATCACATGGATGTATGATGGTAGGCCACAGATGCATCATGCCAGTAGCCACAGCTCACACATTACAATGTTGAATGCATAATGCTACATGGTCCAAATTCCCACGTGTCCTCTGCATAGCTTCCTCACGGAGGAAGGCATACACATACTCCGCCTTTTGTGATGTTGGTGGCAAGTCTTGAACCTTTGCCACATCAATGTCATCCGAATTGGTGTTTGCACAATGTACATGCCAAATTGAAATTAAAGTGGAATCTAGGGGTCTGAATATCATAAGATATATATTATAATCTTGGAAGTTAGTTCGAACTTCAAACTTGAAGTTAAAACTTAAAAGTTCAAAACTTCAATGTATAGATAATAGTTCAAACTTCAAACTTCAAATTTCAAACACATTGTACACATTAGAATTTACGATTTACCTGGATAGGCTTTGGGCTGCTCGTGAGTGGAGTCAAAAGTCTCAAGTGGGTGTGTGCATATACCAACCTCTCCAACTACATAGAGAAGAGTCCATTCCTTTTCTTCATGTGAATCAAAGAATGAACACTCCAATTCTTATTACAAGCAACTACAATGTAGTGTTGTGAGAGGATCCTAATGGCAAGGGAAGGCAACATGAAACCATCAACTCCAAAACGTCATCCACCATGACAGAGGACACCACTGGCCTGGTCAAAGCTTAAAAAGGACCACAAAACAAAGCTAAGAATTGGGATTTATCATGATTCATCAAAAAGTGGCTATAAAATCTTAATAATAGAACTTAACAATGCCGATGATATGGATTGTAGAATATCACCCTCCCTCAACCGTGCGGGCCCAATGGAGAACTTCATGGTCTCCTGCCTAAATCTATGGAGCTCATCCTGTTGTATATCTGAAGATAAACTCGAGTGTGGGCCATTGTTATGTCCATGTCCTGCATATAGGATTCGGCATAATCCTAGACTTGGATACATGGTACTCTAGTACGTGAGATTATTGGTTACGCCTCATTATTCCGAACTAGGCTAGAAATGTAATTGATAACCTTGTGAGGGCCCAGTCACATAAGTGGAGCTAGTGCTTGGGTTAGGACGACTATATCCATATGTAGAGTATAAATAGTAATGAAAAGCGCTTTTGGGAATATTCTTGGCTTGCATGGGCACATGCACAGGAGGGGCTGAGGCTATATATGCAGGTAGGAACTTGCCCTACTACCATTCCATTGTGTAGTTTTCATTACGAGTTCCTCTCTCTACACTAGCATCCAGCCTTATAGGTTTTCTCAGAAAGAGGAGATAGAGATTTCAAATCAAATAGAAAACTATCCGAGGATGGGACATATCCAACCCAATAAATCTTGTTCTTCTTAAAGCAAAGAAGGATGGAGGTTTCCAGATGTGCGTGGATTACAAGGGGTTAAATAAAGTGACTATTAAGAATAAATATTCATTACCCAAGATGGATGACCCTGTAGATCGCTTGGGTGGGGCTAAATACTTCACTAAGATTGATCTCAGAACAGGGTACCATCAAATAAGAATTAAGATTGACAAGAATAAAATCAAGATGGTTGTTGATTGGCTGATTTGGCAAACTGTCAAGCAAGTTAAATCATTTTTAGGATTTACGGTTTTCTTTCGGAGATTTATTGAGGATTACGCCACCACTCAATAATCTAACAAAAGGGATTGTTAACAAAAAGAAAAGAGGAATCAACCTAGTCCGACTGTTGTATGGAATGAGGAACTAAATCAGAGTTTTGAGAAATTTAAGATCATGATTGTTTCGGCTTCCGTTTTACAGATTGTAGATCCAGATCAACCTCAATTGGAGTAGTTCTATTACAGAATGATAGGCCACTAGCGTTTGAAAGCAAAAAATTCACTGGTCCTCAGTTGTGTTATACTACACAGGAAAAGGAATTATTTGCAGTTGTCCATGCACTTAAAACTAGGAGACACTACCTGTATGGTAGTAAAGTTTATAATGTACACAGATCACTAGTCTCTTAAGTACTTTTGTAATTAGCATGATCTTTGGGGTAGGAAAACCCGATGGGTCGAATTGATGCAAGAATTCAATCATGAAAGATGCCAGCTCTCAAGTTGCGGATGTTCTTAGTCGGATTGGTGAACTGAATGAATTGTCTTTCACTCAGATTTTTATGGATCTATATCTTTCATTCAGAGGAAAATATGAAAGTGATTCTAAATTTGGTTGTATTTGAAACATTGTTTAGACCGGAAGAAATGAGGACAGTGTTGAGACAAGTTCACAAGGGTCTCAACTAACAAAGAAAGATAAGAAGATTGTGGAACAATTTGCCATTTGAGATGGATTGCTATTTTGTAATGGGAAAGTTTGTGTACTAGAGGACAATGAGCTCAAACGTAAGATTTTGTTTGAATGTCATGACATACCCTGTGCAAGACATCTCGGTATACACAAGACTCTTCACTTGGTCAAAAGGGAGTTTTATTGGGAGTCATACGTGATTAAATGCAAGCCCTGTCGACTAGCTAAGGCTGAACGCCTTAAGGCTGGTGGTTTATTGCATCCATTGGATATCCCTGATAAGAGATGGGAGAGTATATCGATAGATTTTGTAGTTGGACTCCCAAAGACCCAACGGCAAAATGATTCTATTTGGGTTGTAGTGGACATGTTAACTAAGTTAGTTGCGTCCATACCAGTTGAGTCAACTATTAAGGCTTCTGAATTAGCCTAGATCTTTGTTGAAAGATTATTTCGGTTGTATGGACTGTTGAGTGACATTGTTAGTGATAGAGATCCTAAGTTCACTAGTCACTTCTTGTCAACAATATTCTATAAACTGGAAGCTTCCCTTAGTTTTAGTTCTATTGATCATCTTGAATCAGATGGCTAGACAAAAAGGACTAATTAAACTATGGAAGATATGTTGATGACATTTTTTCTCACAGGCAATCTCATTGGGAAGATTACATTCCTTTGATTGAGTTTGCATAAAATAGTAGAAAGCATTTTGCTACGGGTCACAGTCCTTTTATGCTTATGTGTAGTTTTCAACCTAGATCTCCGGTTAACATGGAGACGAAATCTATTAAGATCCAGAAGGTTGCGGATTTCCTGCATGATATGCATGAAATGCTGCAAGTGGCAAAGGATAGTATCCGTAGTGCTCAGGACATAGCTAAGCCCTATTCTTAAGAGACCTCCTAGAAATTTTAAAGTTGATGACTGGGTATATCTGAGAATTCCAAAAGATTTTAGGACATTACGTACAACAAGCATTATAGACTGTCTACCCGATATTATGGACTGTTCAGGATTGTACGAAAAATTGGTTCTTTAGCTTATGAACTAGATCTTCAAGGAAAATCTACTCCACACCCAGTGTTTCATGTAAGCTGGTTAAAATTAAGTTTACATGAAGGTAATACAATTGGATCTGATGAGGATTTATCCCATTTAGAAGATTTACGGCTTAGTGTACCTTTGGAACCTGAGAAAGTACTTAGAACCAGAGATAAACAATTGAGAAATCGTTCTATCTTTGAGTGCTTGATTAGGTGGAAGGGTCGGACTGAGGATGGTAATTCGTGGGTGAGGGTTAAAAGCATAAAAAAGAACTTTCCTAAGTTCCACTTCGGAGGACAGTAGTTCAAGGAGGAAGAATGTTACGTCCATGTCCTGCATATAGGATTCGGCATAATCCTAGACTTGAATACACAGTACTCCAGTACACGAGATTATTGGTTATGCCTCGTTATTCCGAACTAGGCTAGAAATGTAATTAATAACCTTGTGAGGGCCCAAAAACATAAGTGGAGCTAGTGCATGGATTAGGACGACTATGGACATGTGTAGAGTATCAATAGTAATAAAAAGCGCTTTTGGGAATATTCTTGGCTTGCATGGGCACATGCACAGAAGAGGCTGAGGCTACATATCCAGGTAGGAACTCGCCCTATTGCCATTCCATTGTGTAGTTTTCATTACTAGTTTCCTATCTCTACACCTGCATCCTATCCCATGGCTCAGGGGGGATGCTACTAGAGATTGATTGGTGGCTTCTCATTGGTTGGGTGGTTTTGCTCCACGTTCATTCCTTTGTGTTTGTCTTGTAAGCATGATCTTGAGTAGCTTACCCTTACAACCATGGCATGCAAGGGGTGATGAAACCATTCCCATTTGCTTTGCCAAAGGCGTTGGATCTCCTCAAGCCTGTAACATTTGAATGATGTGCCATGGTTAATTGAAAACTCAGCCAAAGATTCATCAATTCAAATTTCAAAATGCAAAGTTTAAACTTCATATTGAAATTCCAGAATAGTATAGCACTATAATACCTCTCTAGGCTTATGATCGTTGTGGTTGCTCGCCCAACTTGCCCATGAACTCATATAGAAAGCCCAATGTGCAACCCTCTCGATTTGTAAGGTGCAAGCAGTGTAGACAGGTTACATGACAATGGATCGTGCCTCATCCTAGAATGAAGATGAGAGCACAATCACCTTGAACCTCCTACCCTTGGGCTCTTGTGATGGCCCCCATTGCTACCATTCGTTCGAAAAGACCATCTGCCTCAAGTCTGCGTGAACTTTCAATAGTCGTTCTAAGACTAAGAACATAAATGCGAACTCACATTCCAAGAGGATTTGCATTAGTACAATCATCAAAGCAAGAACATAACTACGAATCGTGATAGATGACACTAGATAGAATCTACATTATAATGCATAGAAGTTTAGAAAATTAGAAAAGTCAAGTTTTCAACATTTGAACGTACTCAATGGCAAATGGCAAATGCAATGAATCTTCAATCAATTATCACAAATTTTCACAATAGTATTTATTCAGTTACAAACTTGGTGGAGGCAGGTTTCAGGATCTCTAGGGCAGAGTTTCTCCTATACATGCTTGGTCTCTTGGTGATGAACCTTACCAAGGACTATCCTGTGTCAAGCACCTCCTTGACCACGATATCTTGGTTACATCCTTGACCATGAGGTCCAGGCAATATGCTGTCCAAAATAGGTGGCAGTAGATGTCAGACTCGAATCTGAGACTTTACTTTAAACCTAGCACATCAAGTACACATAGATCTGAAACTTCGATTCTTGTTGATTTCCATGCATGTACGGAACATCAGAAAGCATGCTGCATAGAATGTGATGAGGAATGCATCTCTCTAGGCTCACTTATGCACCATCCTCAAGCACCCTTAACCTTGACCCTTCCTAATGTTGACACATGGCCAATTCCATGCACAGTTGACACTTGCCACTTGGTAGTACCTTGACACATAGGCAAGTGAGTAGGCTGTCATACAGTGGACCTAGTGTCCCAGTGAGCATGTGACGTGTCATGTTTGACCGGTCAACCTTACATGTGTCACTCATTCATTGGACCAAGTGTCCTAGTGAGCATATGACACGTGTCCTGTTGACTAGTCAACTCCTACTTTTTAGGAGGTCAGTCCAGCCACTCCTAATAAATGACCCAGTACCCCATGCCAAAGGGAAGCACGACTCTCTGAGGTCCAATGCCAACTGATTATAGTGTATTTACAAATCACTTACAAAGGTCACCACAGGTCGATGATTTAGCCATTTCAGTAATTACAATAATCACAAAATGTACATCTGTCACTTTCGGACAGTCTTTGAAACTTTGTGTTCTAACACAGTCGGGATTTGTGGCATGGTATTTTGTTTTGACTAGACAATCTGTAAATAATCAGGACATGGAGTATGGGCTCTAACAGTAGGTCTCATTAACGACCCATGGCAACGTGATGTGCCACATTATCCATGACAACCTATATAGTGCACGGAATTCAAAATGAACATTGTGTAACAAGCAAAAAATCCTGGCTCAGACCTACTCTAAATTCGAAGTGGGAATGATCTGACTAGTAGCGCCCTCCTCCAACCAACCTTCGGTTGAAAACCGAGATTGGGTGAAGACATCAATTTGACTTGATTCAACAGAACCTCCATTTGCTGATCTCTCATCTGATTACGATTATTCATATCATTGAGCGCCGTACTCAACTGCTGACAAATCACCATATAAGATGGCGCACTTGGATTTGCAGCTTGATTTGAAGTCTCTTCAGCCATCTCGATATATCTATCCTGGAAATTACTAGATTTAGTTAATATCAGATTAACTCATAGTGAAGTACAGTTGACCAAAAAACTGACTGAAATTGACTCCAGCATGGTCAAATCACTATTTCTAGTCAATTTCATAGATATTCCAAGAAACTGGAAAAAACTAAAAATTTTGAGTTTTTTCGCCTTTGATTCTGTCCCACGCTCCCTGCTTATTCAGAGACTTGGGGGCCTTGGCTTCTCCACTGACATTATCCTAGTAGTGATGACTCTTTATGAGAGGGTCTTGGGATGTTTCCGACATGGCAGTGGTATTTCTGAGCACATCTGGAGCACTATTGGGGTGACGTAGGGTTGCTCTCTTTCACTGGTTCTTTTTGGATTATACATTGATGAGCTAGAGAGAGTCATCTCACAATGTGGCGGCTTTGGTTGAAGACTTGGCAATATTTTGATTGCCATTCTTCTTTATGCCGATTATGTTGTACTCGTAAATCCGACCATAGAGGGATTACAGAGGCAGCTAGATTGCTTACAGGGCTTTTGTACCAGATGGGGATGGGGGGTGAACACTGCGAAGACCAAGGTTATGGTCTTCAACACTTCTCGAGCTTTCATGCCGCGCCAGGAGCTCACTCTTGGTGGATAGATCCTAGAGGTAGTTTCTTCTTACACATATTTGGGAATACTTTTCTCTGGTCCTACCTTCAGCATGCGACAGGCAGCTACCACTTGGGAAGGGGCATGCCTCCCTTGTTCAGCTATAGCAGTTTTGCTTCAGGAAGTGCATATTGGCCCTATTCCACACTTTCTCGTCGTTGGACCTGAAGATTCCAGGAGACCCCCCCCCCCCCCCCCGCCCCTTTGCCCACTACTTCTTGGTTCTGGAGCGACTATTGTGTACGAGACCATTTATGGAGGATGGCTACTAGTGATGGCTTCTAGGACTTCAGAGGTATCAGTGCAAATGCGGTGCGTTTCTCGACCACTATGTTTGGCAAGGAGTTTTGGACAGTGGCAGTGGAGCTTGTGGGAGTCTAGCAACTCATGTTCTATGTGCTGCATTTGGTAGACCATGAGGGTGCGGTCTCATTTACAAGTTCATGTACCACATCGGCGACGAGCAAATGACTGGACGTGAACAAGTATTACTCTCCAATATCTTATACTTTATCTGACTCAAGTTTGTTGCATTTCTGCATTTCTTTTGTGCTACGACACACTGACGAATAATGATTTTAACATGTCTGTCACAAAAAGGAGGAGATCATGTAGATCTGGGAGGCCAAATGGGATTACTTCCATCAACCCATCTATGTTGTAGCCCACACATTGCACCCCTTGTGGCATGATAGCAGGCATGATACCAGACATCGATGTGGGGCTCCACTTAGGATGTGTTATGGACATACATATCCATATCATGGCTATTACAGGAAGCATCACTCATGCATTATTAGAGTGTTGTCATTTACTTTTATATTACATTTAGTATTAGCATGTTATCTGATATTGTTATTAGTGCACACGCATTTTGACATGCCCAAGACCTATATTTCACACAATTCCTAATTGGGGCCCTAACATTTGAATTTCCATATTTCCCTCCAATTGATTAATATAACTAGCCACTAAGTGTTATGATCATAATCACAAGTATTGGTATCAAGTGAAGTATAGGACAACAAAAATTTATTCACAAAGCATTCTCCAACTAACAAAACCGCATGAATATCAATGGCCATCGATAGCTCAAGCAAATCTCCAACAAAGATCTTCAGTACAAAGATGGAAGTCCCCTACAAAGAGCTCAAGACTCCAAAAAGTAAACTGAATAATGATAGAATGATGGCCTCTATCTATAGTGGTTAGGTGATCATTCTAGGGCATCGAATCAGGGCATTTTGTCCATTGGCCCATTATTAGACATTTGGCCCAGTAAGTATCAAATGTGTTTTAAAGGGGGTTTAAACATGATAAAAGAATTGTGGGACCCACCAAATAATTGCTGGTCAAATAGGTGTATAGTAGAGAAGTTCCCCACTTTTAAAACGTTGCCCTCAATGTGGGCTGTACCTTTAATTGCTAGAGCTAATTTGAACCGTTGATTGTCATTTTCTATTATGGGTTACAATTTCATTCTAATGGTGCCAGTCCAAGAACCAATTCACCTACAACTGCGGAAACCCACTTTCAGTACTTTAAAGCTAATGCAACTGTCTAGTAGAAATAAAATCAGATTAGTAAGTAATCAGTGCAACTAAGAGAGCATTATCAACAGTAAGTGGACTATCAATAGCAGGAGCATCGGGACAATCAATGTTAGGTACATCAGCATCAGGAGAAGCAACAACAATAGCAAGAAGTACATAAGCCGCATGAAGATCAGCAATAAGAGTATCCTGTTCCAAAGCATGAAGAGAGCGAGCCTATACCTATAATAAAGGTGTGTGCAAAAACATCAACAATCTCACAAGTAGACTCATCAGTAGGTTGAGGATCCCACTGGACGAGGTGACAACAACGGAGCAGGACCCAAACTTGCAATATAGCAGCAGGCAAGAAAGCAAAGAGCTCAATGTTGGAAGGCAAAGAAGGATCATAAGGTTCACCAGAAAAAATAAATAAGAAGCTCGATAGGATAGGCACCAGGAACAAGATCATTACGATGGTTGATAAAACGTAAAGGTGGTAAAGAAGAGGGTTCATCAAAAACTGAATGATGTGTCGTGAGTAAGGTAGAAATAGTTTTAGGAATAGGAATGGGAGTAGGGGATTAGTAGCAACGTGGACACATAAAAGAGCGACACATAAAATGAGCCTTAGGGAGGCTATACCTAAATTGCTTGGCAATCATAAGGTTATAATGAACAGTCAGATCGATTCCCAGGAAAATAAAGGGAGAATTATAAATAAGGAACAAGATACGCTGTTCAGCCAGGTTGATAGTAATGTCTCCTAAAGAGACAAACCAATCAACACCAAGGATAATATCGTATCGCTCAATAGGAATAATATAAAAGTCAGCATGTGAAGAGAAAGTACCTATCTGGTATGGTAGACTATGAAACATATGAGTGCTTTGAAGGAGTGAGAACTACCTACTTCAACACATAGTGGGTGGGAAACATGGACAGTAGGAGCATGATTGCGAGTAGCAACTGTCTGACTAATATAAAAATGAGTACTACTAGTATCGACCAATGCAACGAACTCACAACCTGTAATACAGACACGCATACGAACGTGACAGAGTGCTAGACCAGGTAGCTAAACACTCAGCAGGATCATCAGGAGGTGGAGGGTCAACAAGACAGATGGAAGAATTCTTCAACAAGATAGATGGAAGGATTGTCGGGATCAAGAACCTCATGGGCCTGTAAAGTAGCAAGCAGATGTGCATGGGGACAATAACGATTGAGATGATCAAGCATACGACAATCAAAACAAAGGTTCTTAGAACGAATTTGATTCATCTCTTGGGAGGAATAGTGTTCAAAAACAACAATACGAGGAACAAAAGGAGGGCTCATAGAAGGAATTGGAGGAGACAGAGGAGAGGACTGATAAATTACTTGATATGGACTCATCTGTTCAGTAATGGCAACTCTAAGCGAGAGTGTCCTCAATGAGTCGAAAGGGGATGACACGATAGGAGTAACGGAACAAGAATAAGGTGGCTGAGTAAAAGAACGAGATGGGGATGATGGTTGCTGTTCTAGATATTTATGTTGTAAAGTACAAGCAAGCGATATAGCACTATTTAAATAAGTGGGCTGAAAAGACTAAGCATAATAACGTAAGGCACCACATAAACTAGCTATATAACGACCAATGACCTTAGCAAGGGGAAGATGAATGAGCATATATGAAAACTCAACAAATTTTCAATATATTCTAAGAGGGACTTGTTTGTTTGAGTTGACGATAGTGGCCAAGTTGTGATTGGAGTCAAGTAGGATACATCATCGCGACATGTATGGCCACCTTGAACTCAGCCCAAGTAGTAGTAGGATCAAGAAATGACTGATGTGTATGCTACCATGCTAATCCTCATC
Source organism: Diphasiastrum complanatum (assembly GCA_029204225.1). Taxonomy (NCBI): domain Eukaryota; kingdom Viridiplantae; phylum Streptophyta; class Lycopodiopsida; order Lycopodiales; family Lycopodiaceae; genus Diphasiastrum; species Diphasiastrum complanatum. The sequence continues at coordinate 44,828,031 of CM055102.1, forward strand.
CAAAAGTGTAGCAAGCTGAACCTGCTGCTCAGGCGTGTGAGGTGTGAGCTGAAAATAGGTGTCGAGCTCAAAAAACCACTTCTGAAGTTGTGTACCATTGGAAGAGTTGCTATAGACCGAGAGAGTAATTTATCTCGAAAATCATGAGCAAGAAGATTAGGCGAGACAAGTGGAGTAGGAAAAGGAGCGAGAGGAGTAGGAAAGGAAGTAGGAGGAGCAGCAGCAGCAAGAGTAGTACGAGGGGTAGGAAGGCAGACGGGTTTTCTGCTAACAAGGTGTAGCAGTGGGAGGTACATATACGTCCACCTTTCAAGTGCAAGCATTAGCTTTACCATTGGAATCAAGGAGCCGACAAGTGTGCGAAAGCTTATGGTTGTCTAACCTAGAACATTGAGGCACTGCTGTATTTAAGAACATACAATAAACTAAGGTGGCACTGGCACTCTTGTCATTGGCCATAAAGGGTGTTATTTGATAAGCCACAATTTTGCCGAATGATTACACTGTAGTCAGTATAGTAATTGACTTTTTATGACCCACATTTCAGCAAGGAATACAGCCAATGAAATGTTTGAGGGCTTGAATCACAAGTTGTATGAAGGCCTCTACCCCACCAATCTATACAATTTGTTTTTTGAATAAAATAAATTGCCAGTTTCCTTGTGAGAGGCATTCTTTTTTTGCTGTTTTCGGTGGAGAAGACATATTTCTGTATTGGAAAAAGCTTCCGTTTTGCAAGTGGTATTACTAGTTATTTGTTTTGAAAAAAAATAAAACCATAACTATGCTTAGCATTTTAAGGTACTGATAATGGAAACATTTAGAAATTCAGTTGCAAACAAAGTTGCAGCCCACCATCCGGAACACGTTCCGGATCACGTTCCAGATCACATTCCTGGATTTCCAATTAGGGTTTCCCGGAACGCTGTTTTTTTTTTTTTGAAATTTTTTTAGTGCCAATATGGGTATCAAATGGAAGGGGTTTTCGAGAGCAGTTCATAAATCAAGTTTGCCATCATTTTCAAGACCATTGTCATCCATTTTCGAACCATTGAGTGATTTTCTACCATTAAGTTATTTTCCACCATTGAATCATTTTCTACAGTATTGTGTGAAATGAAATTATGTGCAGAGCAAAGCATTGAAACCATATTGAATCGCCACCACCTCGTCGCTGCCACCATCTTGATCATGCACGGATCTATGCTCCACGCTGCCCACAATCCACCATCACCCCCTCACCTTCACTCTCTCTCCAACTCAGAAGGCAAATTTTTTTATGTGGGCCGCAGGCTGCCTGCTCGCGGCCTACATAAAAAAATTTGCAATTTTTTGACACGTTCTGGGACAGCGTTTCTGGTCCCAGAACATCCACGATCCGGGACGCCCGATCCAGAACGGCATCCTTCCGGATCACAATCCGCTGCAGCTCAGGTTGCAAATGTGGTCCGGAACGGCATCCTTCCGGATCACGATCCGCTGCAACTCAGGTTGCAAATGTATTTTCCATTTCTGCCGACAGTTAACTCATGTAGCATTATGCTCTTTAAGTACTTTCTGGCAATGGATATGCGTTAAGTGTTCTAATATTATTTAGCATTCGGTTCACTTTTTCTCCACAGTATTAATTTTCACAAAAAGGACCAACTTAAAACATATTTTTTGCAATAAACACGTTTATGGATTTTTATGATGCTTCAAGTGCAGAAAGAGTCATACATCATAAAATTACTAAATGCTGCCATAGTTTTTCAAGACCACATGAACGTAACTTCTAAAATTCAGCTATTTCTAATTACTGATATTAACTTCCTCGAATTTTGCAGGTCCTGCAGTGATACAGATTTCTTCTTTATCTTTGATTGGTTGAAGGTGACTGAGAATGGGTAAAGTCATGTTCCTATTAGGCGTCGACGGTCGGACTATACCTTTGTGTATTATTGGACACACAGAATGTATCGTATAGCTTGTAGCAAGTTTGCTACTGAGAGATAACTTGGCAATAAAAATTGCTAGGGATGATAAGTTTTCATTATACCCTGGGAGGATGTTTTTTGCCATATGGGACAGATTTTGCTAGGAAAGGGTTTGATATGGTCATGCGTGACCAAATTTGTTGCACTTCAAAGCCTTGAAGTAGAGGTTTGACATGCCATGACATAAGTTCATACTCTGATTCACATCTGCAGATATATCAACCATGATGTATGGTAGCTCATGTCGGTGGTATATGTAATGGATATCTTCATACATCTGTTACTTATAATCAATAACAAGCTGTTTTGACACTGCCAGTGGCATAGACTAAAAGTTGCTGCTTTTCTTCAAAATCTTTGCTCTTTTCTAGGTTCAAGTTCTCACCAAGGATAAAAATAACCTGTGGTCATGGAATATGAATGAGGACTAGTTCAATGGGATAATAGTTTACTAATTTCAATTTTCCAGTATGGCAATTGTTCATTTCGAGTTAAACTCCTGCTTTACTACTCTGCAACTTGATGCAATCGGCCCAACTCAATACTACAACCTCCATCCTACCACTCCAAAGCCATACAAACTGTGGATGAATCACCTCATAATCTGAACGATTTTATTTTATTTTTGCTAATAGCATTGCTTCAACAGACCATAACAAAAAGTGTCATAGCTTAGCAGGACTCTTAGCTGAGGAAGCTTGGGTGATCCGTTTAAAATTCAAGCACAATATGTAAACAGAGACAAAAAATCACTTGAAAAGAGTCTTTGTAGCTCCTATATTAGGCAATAATGAACCCATAGTGACATAAAAAAAACATTATGTGTACAGGACAGGTAAGCAATGTAACTTTCGATTCTTCTTTTTTTGTGAAAGCTAAAATGAATATTGTATTATGGAAAAAATTATATACATCAAACTAAAGGAGACTGCTTTGACTGTTGCATAGGTTGTCAGATGAACCCTAGTTAATAAGCTCTAGATAATTCTTAATAAAAAAGTTTACAGCACTTCTCACAAAAAGGCTACAAGGATAGCTTATGTACTTTACTCTTGTGACTTCAATAGTTGTGGTCCAAAGCCTCTCGCACAATTGGGGATTAGCCGACACTTCTCACAAAAATGCTACAAGGATAGCTTAAGTACTTTAGTCTTGTGAATTCAATAGTTGTGTTCCAAAAAGGGATTAGCTAGCAAAATCAACAAGAAATTTTAGATCTTGATACAACATAGCGTAGATAGCCACATATATAGTGATAGGTGAGTGTGAATGAAAAAGGCCTCTTTATTGTGTGCAACCCAAATAGCCATAGCAAAGAAAGTTTGCACACAGTCCAATAACAAGCTTGGACCATATGTGGGCAATAAAACTATAGAATAGATGGGTAATTGACTCTTCTTCTACGGTGTGGAGATGGCAAGATCTATCTTGCAAGAGATGTTACTTAGTTCTAATTGCGAGTGAGCAAGAGATAATTTTGTGGGTCGAGGACTTGAGCTTTCCCATGGGAATCTTAGAGATAACTTTGAAGTGTTTCTTCAAAGAAGAGTTGTCCTCTCTATCCCAATCTTTATTGTAGTAATTGGTGGTATAATCCTATTTCAGGCTAGTAAGTTGTTCTTGTAGTGTAAGGAGTTGGGTTCAGTAGTGGGAGATTATAAATCTATAGGGTCCTTAATGGCAGCTAGAGTGGTGTATTTGGTCATAATGCTAGCAATCTTGTTTCTAAGGTCTTTCTCAACAACAACGAGCTTAGGCTCAATGACAATGCCAATGTTATTCTTAGTTGTATATCTCTAGATCTATTGAGCCATGCTTTATGGATCAAGGTGGTGGTGACCCTAGGTCTTAAATTTTATAAGCCATCTGACTATGGGGTAGTAATGACCTATACCCAAAGGTTGTTTTTATTAGCAAGGACAATGAAAGACATGTTCCAGTTGAAGGTTTCTTTGAATTAAATAAAGATATTGGCTATTTTTTAAGCAAGAAAGACAAATGCATGGTTAGGCATAGTCAAATAGACATCCACATCTCGAGTCCTATGAGGTGTTGACACGTCCTAGATTGTAGGGATGCAAATTCGCAAGTAGTACACCATAGGTCAAATCCTCATCACATTCACTTTTGAGGTCCACTCAAATGATGAGGTGCAAATCATGGTTCCAATCATGTTAGAGGTTACCACATGCTTTATTGAGTAGGAACTCGAGCTACCACTATATGGATGTGAGCTCTCATTGTAGTTTTAACACTTTTGAGAGAGAGAATGATTTTGCCTCAAAATTCTCTTGTATATTCTCTCTCTACCCGAGGGTTCATTGATTTTCTCTCTCCTTGAGAGTAGGATGTTTTCCTCACTCTAAAATCTTGACTAACACTTAGGGTTTTCATGGATGTGCATGGAAATGGCTTGTCTTTGATGGATGATTACTTTTGGTGTTCAAGAGCTCTTACCTAGATCCAAACCTTGTTTGATAGCTTGCTAAAATCTGAGTTGATCAAGAGTGGTTTGGTAGTGTGCAAACTCTCATGCATGTAGGTTGTGGTAGATCTATTCAAAATCCTTATTGCAACATAGTATCAGAGCTAGATCCACACATGCTTGAACGTAGATAATTCCAATCAAAGTTTTGGTAATGTGCAAACTCTCATGCATGTAGGTCGTGGTAGATCTATTCAAATTGCAACATAGTATCAAAGCTAGATCCACACATGCTTGAACGTAGATCATTCCAATCAAAGTTTTGAGTGAAAAAATCAAGATTTGAGAGTGCTTTAGTGTCGTAGTTGGTTCGTAGCTTCTAATTTCTCAATGAAAGCTATGTTTGCATGATTTTTTGGATCGATAGGCACATTTTGTGGAGTGCTCAGGCCATGTGTGAGATGCATCTACTTTGATTTAGTGTACCAATCTTGTCTTTGATCCATAGAGTCCAATTGACCACTTGTTGGAAAGAGCTAAAAGTGACTTTGAGATGGATAAGGCTCCAAAGGTTGTTGATGCACCTTTTTGGAGTTTGGATTTGATCTTTGAGAGTAGGCAGAGGTGTCTATATTGTGGATTTTAGATCAGTAGCATCCATTCACTTGGATCTAAAGAGATTTGATCAAAATTGTATGTTCCTCTCAAGTTAGTCAAGTTTGGTGAAAATCTAGGACATAATTTGCTGTCAAACCAATTCAAATTCAATCTAACTCTAAAGGTTAGAGTCTTCGGTTCAAGAGTGAGTCCGAAAGGGGTGATTGGGTCTAATTTCCATGTGTTAGAAGCAAATCTTTCATGTCAAGTTTGGGTAATCTTTGTATGATCCATTTTTCACATTGACTAGATTTTGGTGTGGTATGATTCTAGAGTTTGTGATTAAGATCTTGGTAGATCTTGCTAGTGTTTTGAATTTTGTTCAAATCTAGTTGTTTGGAGGTCACAAAGTCATTATGAGAGTCACTTCACACATGTAGATCAGATCCTACAAGACTCCACTTCACTTAATTTGATCAAGAATGAAGATACAAATCATAGATAATCACAAAGAATCAATCAATGCTTTGAATTGATCAAAATCTATGATGCTAGTGAATCAAATTGCAAGAATTTAGCTCATTTCATAAAATAGATCTGATACCATGTTGAAATTGTAGCAAAAAGTCTCCAATAAATGCTTGAAATGATGGAGAAAGCACCTTGAATGGATCCAATTGAGATCCTATAGCAAAAACACCAACCAATATAGTGTTTCCTAGCTTCACCTTGGTTCGAACTCCACTTCTAGGCTCAAATTCTTGCAATATCCTTCACACGTGTGAAAGTACAGATTGCCACAGGCAGAGTACAGTACCTTAACTTGCTAATCAATCCCACAATTGCAAAGCACTCAACACAAATAGCAAATATCAAGCATATGGATCACCAACAACATTGGTAGATGGAAAACCAAATTTTTACTCATTAATTTGATGGAGAAACCATCACATATTTGTACATTAGTAGCTCGGATCTGAGCATTTTAGGGCTTCTTTGAACTCATCATAACCTAACCCTAACATCTAGCCTAATTGATCATTGATCCACCCCTAATTGGGGTGGATCAATGATCAATTAGGCTAGATGTTAGGGTTAGGTTATGATGAGTTCAAAGAAGCCCTAAAATGCTCAGATCCGAGCTAGATCTAGGCTAGGGTTTTAGGCTTAGGGCAAGGAGAGTGAGTTAACTTCCTTATTACATGCTAGAAATCCACCTAACTTCAAGAAGGAAGTCGAATTTGCTATGTATTCCAAACTCCCATGAAGGGTAGACATGCACAAACAACCTAGATTAGGATTTACAAGAATCTAAACAACCTGTTATTTTTCTAGGATTGGTAGTTATTTATCTCTTGATAGGATGTAGTTTAGGCTTTGGTAGAAGTAGCTCATGAAGAACACAACTCCCGGTTTTCCTATGTTTCAACTTTTTATCACCTTCTTGCCTATATGATTATCCCTTGCTACATGCTATACTTACCATTGGATAAATCTTTTATTGTACTTGCCAATGAGACTAACAAAACTCAAGCATATCTCATAGGTTATAAAAAAATGTAACAGTTGAATTATATATCAAGATAGACTACCACAACTTCTAAAACTATTGCTTCTACCAATATTAATGCAAGTGCGAAAATGATGATGGATGAGTTCGAGAAGCTTGGCCAAAAACAACAGACGCAAATAGAGAAAATGCAAGCTCAGCTTGAAGAGAAGCTGAAAGCATTAGAAGATCAGCATGCCCAAGTTAGTAAAGCTAGTAACAAAGCGTTGCATCACGTATATTCTAATAGAAAAAATGTTTGTTGCACCATCTGTGGTGGAAACGATACAATGCATGACTCACACATAGCGTCATTTGTGCAATTCTACTGGTCATGAGAAAACATTTTGTTCATTCAATCCAAGGATTATTTAACAACGCTATCACAAGTATGGATATCATGGGGAATGGACGAGATGTGGGAATGCACATTCAATGCAAAGAATACATTATTTGGAAGAGGAATTAAGGAAAATATCAAAGGAGTGTGAAGAAAAATCTACAAAATTGAAAACTTGTTTGGAAGAAAATGAGATGTTCAAAAAGGAGATTCAAACGTTGAAATCTTCTTTGCATCATTTTACAACTAGTAATGATGAGATAAAAATTGCATTTCAATCCATGTGTATCTCATATTTGTCTCTTGTCAAATAAATGGATTTGCTCAACAAAAAGGTAAAAAGCAACAAGAGGAAAGACTGTTAACCAAGGATATATGTGATCTATCATGTTATCAAAAAAGAAAAATCCGTGCATTCAAGTAAGTTATAGCTTATTTGGTTTAATATTATCATAATCACTAGTATTATCATAATCAATAGCTTATTTATTAATTTCCACTCATAGTTTATTTGTTTATTATGTTGCTGTGATTACGATGAGTGTCCTAATCTCTAATGACTTTTGTATGAACATTATATTTGCAATGCAGCTCAACATTGGTTGTTGAAGACCATTTGGCCGATGAGATTTCCATTGGAAACTCACTAGGTTCTATTTTAGCTTCTAAATTTGTGAAATCAATGTTAAACAATAACAAAATGAGAAAGATTAGGCTTTAGTTACTGATAGCATTATGAATGAAGTTGGAAAAATATTGGATACTACATTGGTTTAGGGGGCATGTGATTTTTCTAGCATCAGTAGAGAAGTATATGCAACAATATTTAAGATGATAAAAGAAGCATTTGCACATGTAAGTATAAATTTTTTTTCAATCCCACGACCATTTCATCTATAAAAAAAAAAAAACATGTTAAACTAAGGTATGCAAAAAATAGTTGGTAATTCATCTCATATCAATGGAGTGTATTGCTCGAAGGGAGAATGTCTAGCTTATAACAATTCCAACAATCTATTTATTGACATCAATCAGTTACTAGCATTCATCATAGATCTTTACGGTATCACAAATGAGAATGTCAATAACAAGTTGATAGTTGTTCTTAAGTTAGATGAGTCTGAAATTATAAAAGGACAAAAAATGGAGAGAGCCAGTCTTATGATCATGAATGGAGCACTTTCAAATTCAGAAGACTCATAAGGCCTCAACTTTAGTGCCCAATCAGAAAATGATATTTGGTGGTTGACAGCTTTTCAGGTATAGTAGTTCCTTTATAGATTCTATAAGGATAATCTTATATGAATTCTATTTGGATAATCTTCTCTATGTTAATATTATTCTAAATCAATTTTTTGTTTCTCTGATGAAAGAAGACCATGACATTTTTTCATGGATATTTAATAGAACGTCATATCTTGCTACCATCAAAAATCACATGGAGGGAGTTCCACTCAATGTTCCTGGATTTGGCACTTTCAACATAGAATGGCATTGAGCTAAACATCTGAAGACATTCAAATGTATGTTCAATGTATCCCATGGTGCTAACTCTAAACACCCTTGTTTGTATTGCATGAAGACAACAAAAAACATGACAAGGAGTGTAGGAATATCAAGAGATCGAGACAATCCTAATTGGAAACCCGTACTACCGATTCCTATTCAGAATGTTTATATTTGTACATTGCATGCAGAGATACGTATGATAGAAAAAATAAAATATCTTCACATCTTGTTTGCATGGAATTCCGAGCTGGAGTCATCTTCGAAGGAAGCTATATCCAGATTAGATGATGTATTGTCTAAAGCAAGCTTACATAAAGGCCATGTTAAAAAAAAAAAAATTTAAAAGAAAAAAAAAGAAAGAAAAGACAACAAGCTGTAAGGTAAAACATGAAATATTCCATGCAAACCGAACATTGAAGGATCCAAAGCTCGTAGATTTTTATCAAATTATTCTGGCAAAGAAACCAAGATTCAATATTCGGTTAGGAAAGAGATAATAGTTGTAACTAAAGATTTTGAAGAACTAGGTTCTACTCGTCTACACAAAGTAGAAGTTTGGAGAAAATTAAACAACATGGTTTAGAGAAAGATTGCTTGAAAATGGTTGTTGAGGAAATGTGCCAAAATGGTTGTTGAGAAAATGCGTCAAAAAGAAGATGATCTTTCTTTTGAAGAGGAGTTTCTCAAATTTCAATCTTAGCTTGGTTTTCCAAAGTAACTGTCTATTCACCAACCTTATTGACATCGAGAGATGGACATAATATTGATGGTGAGACAATAATCGAGGAAGACAAAGCTGAATGCTTAAGTTTTGTATCTTGTCTTGTTTTGATTTGTAATGTCAGATTTTATACTGGAGCTTACTTTGCATTTTTTTATTTTCAGAAAACAATTACCTTGATGATTTTGCAATTCGTCGAGGAGGGCAGAGATTTTCTGCTGGAGAATTTTCAAGAGATCATGCACTCGAGCATTATCTAAAGTTCTTCAAGAATAATGAGATAAGTATTGCCCAATCAAGGTTTCATCAACATGGTGAAACAATGATTATGGCAATCAAGGCACTTTTTGATTTTGGAGGACATAATTTTAATAGGATGCATAAAATAGTTTTTGTTAAGAAAACTATTGCACTTAAAATATGAGAAAATGGACAAGTGAATTCCATGTTCAGATAATCTCATTTTGCATTGTATGTTGCGTATGTTGATCCGAGTAAGCATGAAAACTATGAGATCTTGGATCCGTACGAAAGAAGGAAACTGTTGCATGATTCTAAATTGCAACTTTCATTAAAGAAAGTGTCAGAAGCAAAGTAGATATTGGAGAACCAGACTTTGAAAAAAATATACAAAATTTCTCTGTATGTCTATTGCCTATTGGCTTTTATAAATTTGCATGCTTTTTGAAAAATTTTATAATCCGTCAATTTTGTATTATGACGAATTTGGATTCTTCCTTTAAAACCATTAGAAAAGTTGCAATATATAGTTGTTCTTTGTGCTAGTCCCTCCATGTTGTGTACTTTTATGAAATGTTGCTCTTCTTTGCCAATGAGATTTTTCCATTCCTTGCGATGACCATATGCTAAGACTTCCACTATTTCTTACAATGAATGTCGAATGATACCGTAATATGTGCTACATGTCATAAAAACAATATCTAAATCAGTACCAAAAGTATCTAAATTAATTGCACATATTTGTCTATAATAGTGTAACATCGAAATATTACCATATAATGTGTTACATGATTTGCACCCCATGCACTTCGAATTGCATCCACAAATTCACTGATTGTTTTCTGTATCATTTGTACATCAGTATTTGAAAATTTCTTTTTTCAACTCATCATTATTTACATCGTCAACACCAAGGAGAAGATCATCAGCATCATAATCAATTATATCAAAAAATTCATGAAGCTCTATGAAATAAAAAAGATCCGATATATCCGATAATGTCAAAAAAGAATTATTATCTATATTGTAAGTAGGCAAGGTGATTAGAGATTTATCGGAAGGACAAAGGGTAGTGGTAGTTCTAGGGCCTATAAACGAAGATTTATTTCGAGCATGATCAAAATATGTACAATCATCTAAACTAACGCTTGTATAAATAAAAAAAGATTCTATATCTATAGGCTTGGACTTGTCAAATTTTGTACCACTGGAAGAAACAACTTCAGAAGTAAAAAGAGCAGCTTCCAAATCATGAGAAATATTTAACAAAAGAAAAAAACAAAGGCAGACTGAAACTCTACAAATCAACAATTTTTATTGTGTATTTGACAATCATCTACAGACTTAAAATCATCATGCAACTTGGTAAACATTCTGTCAAGCTTAGCTTTATAACTATACATGTCGAAGTTCACCAAGTCTTGATAATGAATCATGTCCTTATTCTAAGATCTGAATACGGGAGTACTGAGTAAATCTAACATAAATATTAGAAAATGCTTCCACATCAGGACCCTTTGTAATAGTAAGAACAAAAAGAAAAGGAGAAAAAAGTGACTTAAAATACTCTATATTGTCACTAATACCAAATTCAAAAAAAAAAAAAATAACAGACTGGAATCAAAATTAGACATTTTTAAAAAATATATACAGAAACAAAGATTTTGACAAACTTATAAATTCAAGGATTGGATATCGGTTTCAAGCGCGAAATGGAAGGTTAAATCACTCTGGAAAGTACTATGCGCTTGGGATCGATATCAAGGAACCGAGTATTGATTTTGAACGTGCATACAATGGTCAATGGAAATCTGAAAGAGAACGCGCGCTTGAAATCGATATCCGAGATAGCAATATTGGTTTCAGGCGCGGATGCACGAACGGAGAATAAAACATAAAAACAGTGCGCTTGAAATCGATATCAAACGTAGAAATCACAAAATTCTCGTGAAAATCCGCGCCAGAAATGATGTATTTATAAAAACAAAATTCACACGTGTGGAAATGAATCGAAAGGACACGTGTCGTTGTTTAATTGGCTAAGAATATTCTTTGTACAAATAATGATTGATGCCATAGTTGTCACGTGCGAAATGACACATGTTGTTGTCTGATTCGTCCACGTGTCTGCCCTCACGTGTCCCTCATCAATACGTCATAATTATCTATACATGGACACGTAGACCAATGAAATGCTGCTGCATGGTTCGTCTTGTACAATACAAAGCTCTTTTTTGAGTGGTACAATCTACAAGACGATGTCAATATTGACAAGGTAATATTTTGTTCATTTGTTGTTCTTTTCATTCTAATTCTTATTTCTTTAGTGTCATTGTTAGTAATTTGCTCATTCACCTAGTTTGTAATGACAGTTCACTCTTGTTGACTTGTACAATCCCGACGAAGTGTATAGATTGCGGCAAGAGTTGATCAAAACTTTTGTACAAAATGGTGTAAGTTTGTGCCAGAGCTTGAGGCTGTAGAAAAGAATGATGCTCCTGTCTTAACACCTTTTCGGGTTGCTCAGGATGCAGATCTTACTATATACGATCAAAGAGACATACCCGAAGCAACTCAACACATGACTCACCATCGCGACTGGTTCAAGGACTACAAGTCATTCACCCATACAAGAGTTGTGGAACTTGGAGACAACTCATCACATTCGATCGAATGTGAAGGAACAGTCAGAGTCAAATTCCAGAAAGGTGAAGTCAAGTTGTTGTCCAACGTTCTCCATGTTCCAAATCTGACCAAGAATCTGCTCTCAGTTAGCAAAATCACCGATTCAGGTCGGAAGGTCGAATTCGATATAGACGGCTGCACAATTTTTAACAAATTTCGGAAGGTTCTAGCCTTCGAAAAAAGAAGTGGCTATCTTTACAACTCAGCCAATGTTACTCTTCTAACAGTCAAGCTCTTCACACAACCACTTTTGAATCAACTGATATGTTGTGGCATTTCAGACTTGGCCACCTCAATTTCAATAGTATCTAGCAAATGTCTGCTCAGAGACTAGTACAAGATCTGCCTTCTGTCAGCGAGCCGACTTCTCCATGCGAAAGTCGTATTATCAACAAGCATGCAAGAAGCCCTTTTATTTCAGACTCAGTACATACTTCCAAAGGCTTGTTTGACCTTGTACATAGCGACATTTGTGGCCCGATGCAGACTGCTTCCACAGGGGAAGCTCTCTATTTTCTGACCTTCATCGATGACTTCTCTCAAAGGACTGCTACTTACTTCATGAAAAACAAATCAGAAGCATTCAAGTTCTTCAAGTAATTCAAGGCATCTGCAGAAAACTAGACCGAGAAGAAGATCAAGGCTCTACGCACAGATGGAAGGGGAGAGTATATCTCCACAGAATTCAAGGAATTCTGCAAGGCCAACATGATATATCAACAATTTACAACCAACTACTCACGTCAATCCCCTCACCTCAGTCCAATAGTGTAGCTGAACGGAAGAATCAGATACTCATTGAAAGTGCCAAGAGCATGTTGGCCCATGCCTCTCTTCCAAAGAGATTCTGGGCAGAAGCTGTTACTACAGCAGCCTATCTTCAGAATCGATCCATCACCAAGGCCCTGAATGGCAAGACACCTTATGAGGTGTGGACAGGATCAAAACCATTACTCAAATATATTCGAGTGTTTGGATGCATCGCTTTCACTCAGATCCTTGAAGATCTAAGAAGAAAGCTAGATGACAAGAGCAGAAAAATGATTTTCATCGACTATTCCCCAGACCACAAGGCATACAAGCTCTCCAATCTGGATACCCACAAGGCATTCACTAGTAGAGACATCATTTTTGTGGAAGACCAGTTCATCCTACAAGGGAAAAGCTGCAGAAAATCCGACCCAAGGATTGAACAACCAAATTTCGATCCAGGGATTCAACTGCAGAAGAGCGACACCGACTTCGACACTGAGTCAGAACCTCAACGAGTCAACCCACATCAGAGGACCGAAGTTCAACCCAGAAGGTCGAACAGGTCCAGACAACCTCCATCTAGATTTATGGATGATCTGGCCTGCTACTTCATAAACCAATAACTGTTTTTGAGGCTATGCCTACTCCTGATGCTGACCAGTGGAAAGCAGCAATGGACACCGAATTCGATTCTCTAATAGAAAATCAGACATGGACAGTCATTGAGCTGCCAAAAGACCGAAATCTGATTCCATGCAAATGGATATTCAAGGCGAAGTATGATGCTGAAGGAAAGCTAAATCTACAAGGCCAGACTAGTAGCCAAAGGCTACTCCCAGATTCCATATATGGACTATTCTGAAACCTTCAGCCCAGTAGTCACACATGCTTCGATCCACCTACTCTTCTCCTTTGCAGCCACAATAGACCTTGAAGTCCACCAGATGGATGTCCAGACAGCTTTCCTCAACGGAACCATCGAAGAGAAAATCTATATGTCGCAGCCAGAGGGATAAGAACTCAAGGACAATCAACAGCACCTTGTATGCAAAATCCACAAGGCTCTCTATGGGCTGAAACAGTCACCCAGAGCCTGGTTCCAAAAGATCAACGCATTTCTAATCAAGAATGGTTCTATTCCAAACTCAGCAGACTCGAATGTCTACTTCAAATCTATATCAGATTACTTCATCATCATCAATCTCTATGTAGATGATACACTACTATTCAGTAACGATCTAAATCTGATGAAGAAAACAAAATGCATGTTGGCTCAGAAGTACAAGATGACTGATATGGGTCCAGCCCACTATTGTCTCGGAATCCAGATCCAACGAGATCGACCCAGCAGATTGATTTTCGTCAGTCAGCAACGATATCTCAACAACGTAATGGAAAAGTATGGAATCGCCAACTGCAAACCAAGTCACTTTTCACTCGACCCTGGACTAAAACTATCAAAGGAACATTCTCCTCAACTGAGGTAGAAAAGGAGGAAATAACGCTACCCATTTCAATCCATCATCGGCTCACTGATGTACGCAACGATCTGCACGCGTCTAGACCTTTCCATTCTATCACCTCCACGAATTTTGACCATGTTCAGATTCTCTGAAAACACCCTGATATACCGTCAAAATGTAGTACACTTAGCCAGTTCCTATCAAATCTAGGCTTAACTCAAGGTCATGAAGTACATCCAAGCAACGAAAACTCTCAGCATCTGCTATGGAAGCAGCCAAACTGCCAACATCCTTGAAGCCTACACAGATGCAGATTGGGCAGGAGATGTCGATACCAGAAAATCAACTTTTAGATTTGTATATTTATACAACCAAGGCCCAATCTCATGGAACAGTCGAAAGCATACCTCAGTTGCATTATCATCAACGGAATCCGAATACATAGCTGCCACAAATGCAACCAAAGAGACGATCTGACTAAGGCAATTGCTTGCAGACATCAACCTTGCACAAACACTTCCTACAACAATCTATTGTGACAATCAAAGCACAATAGCGCTATCTCTCAATCCGATATTTCACTCTCGAAGCAAACATATCGAAATCATGTATCATTACCTTAGAGAGAAAATACATAACAAGGAAGTAGCATTGGTTTTCTACAGAACAAACTACATGACATCAGATTACTTCACAAAGGCTCTATCAAAAGAGCAACATCTCAGATTTAACGATATGTTAAATCTGAAGATTAAAGTTTTTCAGGATCCACATTAAGGGGGAGTGTTATCTTATGCTCAGCCTTAACAAATCGTTCAAGTAATGGACCAAAAGCTAAACAACGCTTATGCTTTCAAGAACACAATGTGCATAGTGTTCGCAATAGATCGAAACAAGAAATGAGAAAGTATGTAGCTCGTTGGCCAACGACCAGTTCAACACTTACAAAATTGCTAAAAAGTGTTCCAAAAATTGATTTGAGGGCTTGCAATCCAGCGCTCCACAGTATGTTTCAATCCTACTTGCTTTCCATATTGAATCCTTTTCAAGAGAGCATACGCATTTGCAGAAATTGAGGAGAGGAGGAAGTGTAGAGGGGAAGGAAAAAGAATGAGGGTGGGAGTCCATCGTTGGTCCACCCTCATTATATAATTTTTTTTCCTCTTCATAGAAGCACAAGTAAGTATAGATGTCCACCGTTAGATTAAGAGCCCTGAAAACTGATGAATCTCAACCGTGGAATTAGGAAACTTGAGGTACAAGTTAATATCTTTCTCCAAGCACCGCAAACAATATGATTTTGAATTTAGTCCATACCTTTTACACGAAAGTGAATTATTTCGATGCACTTGACGAAGTCGAAAGGAGAGTTTTTAACAGGGATTTTGCGTAGTCAAATGGAGTCCATGAGAGAGAGAGAGAGAGAGACGCACACACACACACACACACACACACACACACACACACACACACACACACACACACACACACACACACAATGGTTGCCACATAGCAAAAGTATGTTCTTCATCCCCTACTAGTAGTAGATGGTTGTTGTCATGCCCACAATTGGACTGACTTCGAATCTATCTCATAAGGAGGTTAGAAGTAGTCCTAATGAAATGCATGCTTGCTACTAAATGTTTGTATGGTATTTGGCATTATAGCTCAGGTTTTGAAAAAAGTGTATGATAATTTGAAAGATTATCTTGATCTAGTATGTTGGAAAATCCATATCTTTTATGGGGACTAACATTTTATTTGAGAAACTCCTAGTTCCTTAATTTAACTGGGTGACACAATGAACATGATTGCTAAAAATTTGTGATTACAAGTTATAGAAGTGAGTAGAAACAAGAATCTTCATAGTCCTCACACGTTATTAGAATCTTTACAGGTCATATTGTCATAGGTGATCTAATTCTATAAGTTTAAACCCTAGTTTTTAACTATTAATTTGAGAACTTGAATGTCAATATTCTGTATCTATAGTTAGTATTATCGATAACACAATTTGGCATTTCAATC
Organism: Diphasiastrum complanatum; assembly: GCA_029204225.1. Classification (NCBI taxonomy): domain Eukaryota; kingdom Viridiplantae; phylum Streptophyta; class Lycopodiopsida; order Lycopodiales; family Lycopodiaceae; genus Diphasiastrum; species Diphasiastrum complanatum. The sequence continues at coordinate 44,844,317 of CM055102.1, forward strand.
CCCTAGAACAATATAACCATTATTATGTTAAGAGTAAAATGGGCCATTTGTGACGGTTCAATTTGAATCTTTCAAAATTGGTTTGAATCTTGTTTCAAATCGACCAGTGACTATGGTGACTATTTTGAACTTAGATCATACTAGAAAAGATGAGGGTATCACAAGAATGGTACTAATGGACCTCTTCTATTATTACCAACCCAAATAAATTTTTTGAAAACGATCGCCAAGGACTTGATGCAAGGATAATTGTCTACTAGGTAATGCTAAAGTTATCTGTTGTATTAGGAAGCATGCCCTTGAATGGTGACCTTCTCAGACATGAGTCTACATGAAGATGGGGGATGCTCTATAGACAACATCTTGCAAACCTGTAATGGTTGGAAAAGTTTATTGATTCATCTTGCTTAAAATAGTTCAAGACCATTTCATTGCCCATTCATTTTAAACTTTTTGTAACTAAACACATACCAATAAAACTAAAATGTATATTGAGTGCCATCATTGAGAACATGATGTTAACAATTTTGTTGATTGTTTATTAGATAGTTTGACCTAGCCATGCTTGTCATTAAATTTAGGGAGCCTACGTCCAATAAGAGTGTACAATATGTATCATAAAGTCATCTATGCATAGTCTATTTAAATGAGGAAAAACAGTTTGACTTAATGAGCATACTCAAGGTTAAAATGATAATCAAGATAGCAAATCGAATGGATGCATTGAAAAATGCAAGCATACATGCATCAACTTAACTTTGGTGTGCTCATGTCAATGTGACTCATTCATAGTATACTTTGTTGCTCCTCTATTGCCATGAATAAATATGTTGAGTTGTGCTACCATGTGATACTTTTGTTATGTACATAACTACATGATAAAGGTTCAACAATAATCTACAAATATAGCATAGATTTTTCATAGCGCACTCATAAAATTTTTTTCCAAAGTATTTTCAAGATCTCGTACTTATTTATTATGTAGTTTTAGAATGGATGTTATTGCTAATCAAGCTAGATAGGCTTCTCATTGCCACAAGGGCTTTAAATAATTTCATTCTAGATAGGATCACGATTTAATGCCATTCCAATTCAAGTCATTAATGGTACAAGAAGTAACTACTACTTATTTACCAGGTGATTTTAGAAAGGATGTTATTGCTAATCAAGTTGGATAGGCTTCTTAGTGCCACAAGGGCTTTGAATAATTTCATTCTAGATAGAATCGCGATTTAATGCCATTCTAATTCAAGTCTTTAATGGTACAAGAAGCAACTACTAGAGATTTCTATGATGAGAATATACGCAAATCTATCATATATGCTTGAATGGTTTCTATCGAAGTATTTATTAACTCTAACCATAAGGTAGTTTTGAGTTTCTCGACTTGGAAATGCACGCCATCTACTAACTTCAAAGTAATGTATAGATATCTTCATAAAATTTCCACGTCCAATCATCCATGTCATGTGCTCCTCCCCTCTCTCCGTTTCTCAAATTTCTTACCCAATGGCTATTGTGCTATCGTACTCTTTCATAGTATCACAAATATCTTGAGAGATGTGGAAGTTTTGTATAGATGATTTTTGGGTCAAAATCTCTCTTATTCCACTACATGTTGGTGACTACAACTGGGGGTAGCCACTAGTAATACAATTTGCTACAAGGTGGACAACACCTACGCATATGTAGCTTTTTACTTTATTGGTGATTCTTAGTTCGTTCCTACTTGATGTTTTGTACAATTTTGAGATTATGCGTCCAATTGTGCCAATGTACCATAAAGGGTAGGCTCAACAATTCCTAAACAATCGCCAATGGCAGCTTTCAAGCCTTACCAAGATCATTACCAAGGTCATAAACTAGGATATCGGTTCCTAAGACACATGGGAAACAAAAGATGGATCAAAACAATCCAGCCAAACCTAGATCGATCGAATCTAGCCCCCAATCTATGGACCATTAGTAAGAACTCACCATATAGGAGAGATGGAAATCTAGCAGCATGTAGTTACTACTCCCATATCAAGCCCTGCTCTTGGAGAGGCCTATGGGTATATACTTAAAGTTTCCAAGGCTCTAACCCAACTAGGACTGAACTAGGACACCTCGTGGGTCACATCAACAACCTAACTAGGCTACATTTGCCACTGACTGATGAGTCACTACTAATTCCATATAAACTCACCATCATGGGTTTTAGGCCTCAACCATTAATCATGACTTAATACCATCAGGGCCCCAATCCCGCATAATTATAATTGATTCACAGGTCGCTTTCAACGTCATATCAAATTCATGGTTGTACAAATTAACACCAGAAACATAAACTTCATCCAACAGAAAGTTCTGCCTTTCATAACTCTTTCTGGAATCTTCCAATGTTTATAATCAATTCAATGTAATAACTCTTGATGGAATCTTGCATTGATTAGAATCTATTTTAAAAGGTTCGAATTACGATCTGGTGTGACCATGCTGGACAACTATCCGTGGCATGCAATTCTACTAATGAATATGTTGAAACGTGATATAATTACCACATGTAACCCTCTTCCCTTTCAATTGGTGATTTCATATCCAATAAAGATTCTCAACTTCTCTTATTGCGACTAAATCTTGCAAGAAGATTCCTCTCATTTGTAGACGAATGATCAAATTGACAACAGCCTATGTAGTTGATGGTCAGACAAGATGTCTGTGAACAGAATTGCGAGGCATAATCTACAAAATTACTTTTCAGGCAACAAATGCTAACATCATCATCTACATAAATGATTGCTCAATTCATGCAGGCTTCCAGTATAACAGACTCAATGAGCCAGATAATATAGTAGGTTGACCCAAAAATACTCAAATTTGCTTGGTGATTTTTTTTTCCTAGCAAGCTCATCACACACGTCCTTAAAATTTGCTGACCAAAGTCTTTAGGTTTTCATAACAACTCTTCAGATAGATAGGATGCTAAACACTAGCATCATGGGGCTGAATGGTTAATAAAAAATTTAAAAGGTTATGTTATGATTAGCACCAGAAAGGAAAGACTTTTAGATTTTCCATGCAACTGACTAACTTTTGGCCAGCCTAAAATAAGCAGGGCATTAGAAGTATTTCAGCATGGTGTCACATAATTTCAAAAACTTGATAAAATGCATTTGACGTTGCTTAGGTGCTTCAATATTGGGCGCTGTGCGTCAGCCAAAATACAAAAAATGGAGTATACTATGTGATAAAGTTTCAAGAAATTAAATCGCAACAAACGGACCATTCCGTTACTGCGAAGAGCAAAAGAGTCATCTCTGCATTGTGTGCAAAATTTTGCAAATGTCACGCATACACGAAGCCAATGTTTTGACAGAACAGGGAAGAGAACATAAACAATAACTTTACGATAAACTGATTTGCATGGACACTTATCTTCTTCCACAATATCATAGAGAACAAGCTTTTGATGAACAACCTTAAGGTTGCACAGCAACCAAAAGTTTTTCGTAAACTTCTCTCACAGTCAGATCTTCCACCTGAAATTCCCCTCATAAGAAGAGAAAATAAACATTTAAACGCCCACAAATAGAAACAACCTCTCTCTCTCTCTCTCTCTCTCTCTCTCTCTCTCTCTCTCTCTCTCTCTCTCTCTCTCTCTCCCCCATTTGGTTATTGTGCCATGTCCCTTGTCTGGTCATTCTTTCATGACCTTTGATCTGGGTTTCATAAGGAATTTCATACCTGAATCCGTTCATCAAATTGTTCCTCCTAGGTTTAGTTTTAGTTTTTTGTACCCTAAGTATCAACAGTCGCTCTCGTCCCTTCTTGATAATTCTCTTCATTCTCAGTTTTCTTATCTTAAAAGTTTCTGTTTTCCTAGGAACACTTGATATGATTTTGAATATCATGATCTTCATCTTCATGTTGCTTATCACGAACTGGATGGAAAGCACGTGCAAATCCAGCATGTGTCTCTAGGCCAAGAGATGTGTGATAAAAAGAGCCCAAAGTGATGGATCATGGTCAGTAGTATGGGATGTTGATTATCATTAGAGGCTCAATCAGGCATGATGGTGTCGGTAACTCCAACGCATGGGGGTAAGTCACCAGTGACTCTATGGATGGATGGTAATTGTGCGTTCGTCAAGTATATTGGGTGAATTATGTGGACCGATGAATTAAATCAGAACAGGCTTTGAAGTATTTAGTGTCTACAGCATACTACTCATAGTGGACCCTAACAAGCCATTTTTGTTGAAACGGATGCTAATGACTATGTTGTAGGAGCAATCTAATATCAGGACGGTTTGAAAGCAAGAAATTGGACCCAACTCATAGTATCTTCTACTTATGAGAAGGAATTTTTTGTTATTATTCCCGCTTTGAAACTTTGGAGACATTACTTGTATGATTCCAGATTTTTGGTGATGGCAGATCATCAATCCCTAAAGTATATCTGTGATGTCATGGACCTAAGGGGTCGCAATGCCCGATGGTTAGAACTGATTCAAAAGTTTGGGTCTAACATTAGGTACAGTCATGGTGCGTCAAACTGTGTCGTGATGCCTTGAGCCGGTTTGGAGAGGTTAATCAATTATGCTTTGCTGAGACCCAATCCGAATTATATCCTTCTCTTCAAGATCTTTGTCAGACCAGCATGTTTTTCGGTCGTACTCGGCAAAAATGTCCTGGTAGGAATTTCTAGATCTAGAGAAGACCTTGGATCATAAGACTCAAAGAAATCCCGTAATGAGAAGCTACTTTCCGAATATTCCATTCCTACCTTGGATCATAAGACTCAAAGAAACCCCGTAACGAGAAGCAACTTTTCGAATAGTCCGTTAGGAATGGATTACTTTTCCGTAGAGGAAAGGTATGTGTCAAACATTGAGGGTATTAGGGCCCAAGGGCCAAATCCTACATGAATGTCATGACAATCCCAATGCGGGCCACGCAACACTTGACCTACTTAAGAGAGAAATTTATTGGCCAAAAATGGAGAGTCACATGGATTCATATGTTCTAAGGTGTGAACAATGCCAAGTCAATAAAGCAGAAAGACTCAAGGCAGCTGGTTTATTGCATCCATTGGAAATTCCCAACAAGAAGTGGGAAAGTAATTTCATGGATGTTGTGACAGGCAGTCTTTGAAAGACTAGAAACGACTATTAGTATCTCGTCACCAGATCACTGAGAATCCAAGACTCCAAGAAACAAGGGGAAAATATCTAGCACCTAATTTTATGAATTCAAGGCTACTTCGTTCACATCACTTTTACTCTGTGTCATGTCCCTCCCACAATGACTAGTGTTACTTTGGCATTTTAAAAATATATTAGGGAGCCTATAACAATAGAAAACAGCACAACGTTACTAAAAAGCTCTAATTACCTCATGGTTGACAGTGAACAGCTACCTTTAATGAGCCCATATTTTCCTTGAGGAGGTCTCAGACTTCAAAGCACAACTCCCTTTTTGATGTATTAAGACTTTTTCTAAGTGATGGACCCTAAGTATTGACAAGCCAAACAGTGTCTCCAACAGGTACTTTAGCCTGCAGATCTTGTTATCTTGGGATTGGATGGCGAATCATAAGCTTTTCGATGGCTTCTGATACAATTTGAAGAGAATAAAGTGAAACTACATTCTGCGGCATAACATTCAAAAATTATTAGCTCTTCACCTCACTTAAAGCTAGTGCATGAATATGAAAAGTTCGCTCTTCATTTTTTTCATATACCAAGCATGAACAAACTAGCCCTTTGCTTGATTTCCGGCATTTAGGAGATTAGGTATTGCGTTCTTTTAAAATTCATTCAGGTAGATGAGCACTGACACTCTGGTCTCACATAAATGCAATTACAATGAAAATGCACTGCATAAAATTTGATGAATGTCCATTATGGGAGATATTTAATGGTTGCGACGATATTATAAAGACTAACCACAAGCAGCTTTGACTTGTTGTTCCAGCCACGCTGTAGCGTCATTTGAGTCAACCTTAAACCTAGCACCTGTTAAGAGTCATGTGTCTCAAAAGATGAGATGTGTACAATAAATTCTAGCGTGGATTTCAAAGTCGAAAGCCAATATCAAGAAGATTAACCTTTCCCATGTATTCAAGAAGCTCATTGTTAGCTTCACCACGGGCAGCCGGTGCAGTTACAGTAACTCGCACATCATCTGCATTGACCCCTGAGGACATATTGTCAAACGGGCTTTAAATCAGCAAGAAGCTATCAACAAATTGATATTCTTTTGTAATGAAACATCAAAAGTAAATAGCAAATGCCAAAGAGTGACACTGATATTATTTGATTCACTTCTGAATGGATAACAAACATAATAAATGAGGGCATATGTTTCCTTCTTATCTTTTCAAATATTATTCAAATTATGTAACTAGCAAAAAGTATTATACAATTGTCCAGTAGGTTAAGAATCAGACAAGTCCATGCTGTCAAAAATTTCTCAAACTACAGACTTTGTGGCTTAAGATCTGTACCAAAATCACACATTTTCTAGCTTATGATCCAAGGAAAGTACGCAAGGATCTCATTGACGACAGTAAACATGTGCTTTTAAGAGAAGGTTGATCTGGAAACAAAAAAAATCTTTGGCATACATATTCATAGAAAGATCGTGGATTTTAATAAATATTGTGTGTGAAACCTACCACCTTTCACCTAGAACAAACACACTTCATCCTTGGCATACTTGTGATGGCGGATCTTTGAGCACGGTCTTCAACTTCAATTGCAACTTGAACAAGACCACCTTCTATCTGAGAGATACAAGGCGGCACTGGAGCATCCTGCATACCAAAATAACAGGTGAAAAAATTGCAAACTGGCACTTCCATACCGTCCTTGACATCAAAATAACAAACAGAAAGGCTTTTGCTAGTAACTGCATGATCTGAATGCAGAGGCAGGATAATAGTCACTTAAATCATGGTCATGGCAAGTATTTACAACACAAATGAAGATGGGAGTTGAGCCATTATAAAATTGTATACGACTATAGAACTATCAAACTAGAAGATTTTAAACATTCATATGGATGGGAGAACTTTGTACACACAACTAACAAATTTTCCCAAGTGTGAAAGTGCACACAACTCCAACAGACACCTTTCCTTGAAATTGGAAGAAATCATTTTACTTGGACATACAATGTTTTCGTTTTTTAACCAGAGGTAGCATGACAGAAAGTTATTTCTGTTCGCCACTTTTTTCAATTGTAATAGTATAAAAGTTTAGCTGCTCGTTGACAAGAACATTCATACATCCATAAAGGTGAAAGCTACAGCTATTCTACTAGGCAGAAGTACTTTCACACTGAAGTCGGTACTTGTTAGAATTGACAAAATTGAAATATCCATTCAAATTTTGCTTAAAGTCAAGGACCTAGATTACTACGCTCATAGCAAAGTTGCACAGAAATGCGTTTCTGGGCAATAACATTCCCAGAAACACGTTTCTGAGAATCGCGTTTCGGGCACCACAGAATCGCTAAGAAAAAGAAAACAAATTATATATTTATTTTGCCCTGAAATTGCATGAAACTAAACCTAAAATTGCCCTAAACTGGACCCAATTGTAACCATAACACCTGCCAACCTATAAAAATGCAATGCCCTTGATCAGAGGTTTATTTGATACCCATATTGCCTGAATTCTTTTTTTTAAAAAACGTTTCTGAGAAACGCTGTCCAAAACCAGAAACGCGATTCAGAAACGCGTTTCTGGAACCTTAGTGCAACTATGGCTCATGCTATCATCACCCCTCACAAAGATACTTGGCATTTCCTCTCCACCATCATATGCCACAGCTCCTCTCATCTAGTTTTTGTGCCTCTATTCTCTGTTTAGCATTTGCATTTATCTCAAAGGGCATTTGATGAGTAATATTTTATCTTTTTATCTTCAACACCTCTCCAACTCACTAGTTCACTTGCCGTGCACATTCAAATTTTGAAGCAACCCTGTGATTAGAAGAACTTCGGCCATACTGTTACATCAAGTTCTTTAGATTCTGGAATGAGTCTTTGGTAAGCAGAAAGAGAATTACACACTGTATTTAAAACTGCTATGTTCGTAAGACATCAAAGAAACCTTGTTTGATATTGTAGGATTTGTAGCAGAATCAGATCAAATCTGTCACTACTAAAAGCATGATATGTTAACAACAGACATAATAGTACTAGCATGCCGTCTTCTATGGCTATGTTTTGGCATGAAGTTAAAATCTCCTGTGTCAATTTCTGATCCTATCCTTAAAAGTAAAGCAACAAAACATTTGGTATTTGATATTCACAACTTGTTGGCAGATTGTAAAGACCATCTGAAGAGGGCTTAGAGCCGCCAATAAGAACATGCCAATAAGAAAAGAAGAGCTCTAATTCTCCAAGAAAGATAATTTATTCGAGTCACTTTTCTGACTCATATGTAGACGAGTGCCCTGAAAACTGTAGTAGGATGGAAGAACCTGAAGTTGACTTCACATTTCAATGGTCACTACAAGGTTGTTGAGCAGATTTATGATGCACACTATAGTTGCAATTACCTGGTAGTAATGGTATTCATCTTGTTTTTCATATTAGTCAATTGAAGAAATGTCTCAGACTACTATATGTAGCCTACCAAAACTATACATGTAGGTATTGACCTCAACAATTTTCAAACTGATGCTATCCTATGTAAAAGAGTGAGAAAGTCTGGAAAGTGAATGTTTTTTAATATCTAATTCAGTGAAAGAACTAACCTACCAATGAAGCTACATGGGAATAAAAAAGAATATCTTTATAGATTATCTCATCTTTACCCCAACCTAGGGGACAAGGACATTTGACGGACGAGGGTGTTACACCTTGGATTATTTCCATATTTTATTTCTCATTTTGGCAATCAATAAAGCTTTGATTGTTGCAACAATTATTCTTTGAGTTATTAGACATATCTTAAATGTGAAGTGATCCATGCAACAATGTACTTTGCAAGTACCTGGTCAGCTCATCATTTGGGTGGATGCGTTATTAATCAAAGGTATTGCTTTATGATCTTTTATATCTATGCCTCAAAATTGAAAGTTTCTAAAATGAGTGAAGCAATGTAAGATGTGTGCTAAGGCATACTTACACAATAGCTAATGCTAGTCACATGCAAAATACGTGCTTCAGAATAATGGGTGACGATCAAGTTTTACCGACACAAGATATTATCGTTGAGACTGCCAAGTGGCTTCAATGGTGAGCAAAGCTAGCTTTAATTTTTCTTAATTGGCTTAAACGATAAAAAGATACTAGGATTCAACAGCCATTATTAAATAATACCTAAATTATCAAAGATATATCATAAAACCAAATAAAAATTCTTGTACACATCAAAATTACTTCAATTGAGTTCACTTCTTAGAAACAAGGAGTAGTTGTACAAACTTGAGGATTTGTTTCTGCAGCCACTGAACTAAGTGCACCATCTACTACGTACAAATATGGTGCAACTTCTAGTTCTTCCTCCGCTCGATAGCACACAAACAACCCACATCCACTGCAATTCATGCGAAATTGCTTCTCCACCTTTCCTTCTCCTCTGTCCAATCGACCAATAGACTATTTACTTTGATGTAGCTTGAACAAAGCAAGGGCTAACCTTACCAATAACTTCTACAACCATCATAAGGTTTTAGCTACAACAACAGACTTAGCTTCATATTCCATATCAACAATACAGAAACAAAAAGTCAGCAATGGATCATGAAGGATTCCAGTCCTTTTGTTACATTGCTCAGCCAAGAAGAAGTGTCAATTGACTCTTTATTTATTCAACTCAATTGCTACATTCATGAGAAATTCAAGCTAGAGGCGTTTTGACATGTGCCTTGGAAATGTCATATTAGTAAGACTTATCGAATTGGCCCACACAAACTAAAATTTCATCCTTTGCAACAATAACTACTCATAAAAGAATACACAATATATAAGGTATTTAATATCCACATAAGCGAAGCAACAAGATGAGTGATGCTAATTTAAGAACAAAAAGGCTAGAAAAGGTTTCTCAAAAGATAGAAGATGTGGAATTTGTCATAATGGTGCAGCCAATCGCTAATAAATCTGAGTCGTCTCAATTTAGCATTGCCAATTGTAGAGCCATCTCCAATCAATGAATGTAGAAAAGTGGAAATTACCCAATACAAAAGATCTTAAGCAACAAAAAATTCAGGAACTGGTACTTAGTAAATGTAAAGTTGAGAGGTTTAGAGAACTTTTAGGAGTAGTAGATAACAAAGTAAACATTAAGGGGGAGTGTTACTAGGCCATGCCTGCTAGCTATTTTAGGGGCCTAGCCTATTTCACAAAGTTTTTAGACTAGTCAAACTTCTATACATGTAGTAGAGCGCTGAAGAGCTATTATTGGGCTCAGATTTTAGACTTAGATGTTGGTTAGGACTTTAAACCTTATATAGACCTTTATTTTAGGCCTTTGCTTTTTGCTTTAGCATAGCTTTTACTTGAGATAGATCTAGGAAAATATTATTTAAGGAGGACCAGCACCCACTTCCATGGATTTTGTAGCAAGTTTCAGCTCTTCTTATCAATCTAATGCTTAATAATCTCTCAATCTGGTCTTCATTGGTGTGTGTGAGCACTAATATGACTAGTACATTGAGCACTCCTAACTAGGAATTAAGCATTAAATTCCATCCCTTTTGGTCTTGGATGACCGGAAGCTAGGAAGCTTTGTTTGGGCTAGTTGTTATCATACGTGTTGTGGTTCCCACAACTCTTGTGCTCCCCATAAGACCACTTTCCCCCACTGCACATCTAGAGAGAACTACTCCCACCTTCGTAACCAATTCTTCACCCCATCAACCGTAGTTAGTTAGTAAAAATATCAGCAACTTGCTCTCCAGTCACAGACAATGGCTAAGCTCAACTTCCAAGACTTTGAAGCTTCTCTTTGATGAAATGATGTCGTACTTCGATATGCTTCTTTCTACTATGAAAAAATGGATTCTTTGCCAACTTGATGCAACTCTGGTTCACGCTGAAGTACTATAGGTGTCCTGTACCATACAAAAATCATGTAGAATCCTTCGTAAACAAATTGCCTCACATCGTAAACAAACTCATAGTAGCTCGGTACTCTGCCTTTGCAGATGATAATGCAATGATAGGCTGCTTCTTCGAACTCCAAAAAATTGAACCTAGTCCAACAATAGATCTTCGATCTTCCTCTCCAACTCAATGTACAGCTACATATCCCTGTAATTGCAAAACATCTTGTCTCCAATTTCTTACAACATTTGAGTGATGCAAAGGTATTGATGCTCTTTATTTATTGTAGATAAACCGTTGGATGTATCCACATTTATCGATTCCCACAAGTGACGTTGCTATAGCATACTCCTATCTATTTGCAAGTATGGATTGCAAGGAAGGAGCCCTTCGCTTCAGTAGATATCACACAATACATCCCATTGAGACTCCAACGAGTTGAAGTGCAGGACCAAGGTGCTAGCATCTTTCTTGGTATGCCAGGCTGAGTTCAAACCTTTGTCATGATGATGGAGAGTAGCTTCCAAAAAAAATTTGGCTTCTACAAGGGCATCCTGAGAATCCGGGATGCCTCTGACACGAACATTGAGGGCCTTTTGCTCTTGCAATCGGCTCTCAGTAAGTGTAGCAGAAATGAAAGAAACTGGAGCATACGATTTACCTGGACCTTTGAAGAGCGACATTGGACTCCATACTAGGTGAGATAGAACTGGGAGAGAGAGGAAGTGCATGAGGTAAATCAACTGCAGTAGGTTCACCCAAAATAGGGCTCGATGGGGAGATAGGAACTGCCATAGAGAATGAAGGAGAAGATGGAGCAGGTTCTAAGGAAGATGAAGCAATGCTGGAAATAGCAGGTAGAGCACCCTTCTTAGCCATGACTTTGCAAGCAACAGCCCCAATGAGTAATGGAGGTCAGCCGCTGTTCTGCAGGGTAGATCCTCGTTGCAGGTGTAGCTGGAGATAGAGCGCTCGCGCAGCGAGGAACTAGGACGCCATCGTGGAGTAGCCAGCCAGCAACGAGCACCAGGGTGCTATCGCGATCAGCAACAGCAGCGAGCGAGCAAGGCGCCATCGTGATCAACAGCAGCGGGACAGGGCGCCATCGGGGGGGGAGAGAGAGAGAGAGAGAGAGAGAGAGAGAGAGAGAGAGAGAGAGAGAGAGAGAGAGAGAGAGAGAGAGAGAGAGAGAAGAAGAAGAAGATTTAATTAACGTCTTTTCCATGCCCTAAGGCATATATGACAAAAGGAAGTACATGTCAAATGAATTTCACCAGGACGCAAGTCCATCATTCTAATACTAAAACTAAAACTACTAATTGAAAGCCAATGAGGAGATAAAATAGATCAGGAAAATTATGGTAGTACGACCGTTTACAGATCAACTGAATCCTCCTCATTTCTCTAACTCTATTTCTACCTCTACGCTCTCTATTCCCTTTTTGATTTCCACGAAGTGCATTGTCCCGTCTTTGTAGATGAGACGTTTGCCCATGTCTTTTGCTCGTTGACGAGCTTTCTTCCGTTCTTTCACCTGTACGTAGGTTAGGTCTTCATCCAGGAAAATCTGAGTACCCTTTAATGTGGCACATTGACGGAGTGCCTCTCGCCTATGTATTTTGATGAGAAGCGGATTACTAGGGTTTCCGTATCCTTTTTGGTACGCCAGGCCTTGTCCAAGCCGGTATCATGATGGTGGAGCGTGTCCGTAAAAAATTTCTTAGCTTCTTTGATATCGTCTTGCGTGTCCGATGCAATGGTGGCAGTTTGGATGTCGATTTCCTTTCGAATACCTGCCAAAAACTTGTCTATGCTATGGATATGGGGTATCTCGGTGGAGTCACGGTATTGAATAATGTTGGTGATCTACTGCTCCTGTGAAACGATTTTAGCTTGTAGTTTCGCAATGTGTTCCTCCAGTCGAGCCACTGTTCTTAGAAGAAGTTGTATTTCTTGGAAAAAGGTCAAGCCGTTTTCTCATCCTAGAGTCTCCGGAACAGGTGTCTGGGTTGTTAGAGATGCGTAAGCATTAGGTTGGAGAGTGAGGGAAAAGGGATCTGTAGACGTAGGACTGACAAGATCCAGTGCAGGTACGGTAGCAAGTGGTGTACCAAAAGGGGAAACAGTAGGTGCAAGAACAGCAGGTGTAGCAGAAACAGTATGGTCAGCGATGGAGGCAGCAGCAGGGCGTGGATCAGGATCAACAATGGAGGCAACAATAGGGTGCGGATCTAGGATGACAGCATGACATTGCTCAGTTTTATTCTCAAGCGCCCATATCATCGTGGTGGTCGATTCCGAGGTTGCAGCCTACTTAGTGTTGATCACTTGCTCCAATGAAGCGACTTTGGACTGCAACAAGTTCTTTTCCTTTAGTAAGGAAACCAAGACTTCTTTCATCTGTGAGAGTTCTTGCTTCAGGAATCGGAGATCTGCTCGCATTTGGTCAACTTCCCAAGAGGAAAAGAGTTCCGTTGATTTGGAGGGAGTGTAGAGAATGGGGGTTGGAAATGGACGGGCTGTGTGTGTGTGTGAAGATGATGTGGAGGAAGAAGAGGATGAGAGAGAAGGAGGGGGGGCAATAGTGAAGGAAGAAGAAGAAGAAAAGGAAGAATCGAAAGATGAGGTGGAAGGGGGTGCCACAGCTGCAGTAGAGGATGGGGGGAGTTACTTCCCCCCGCTTGCGTGGAGCCAGCACGCTACCCGGTGATCCGCTCAGGTCCAGTGAAGCAGCGCGATGGGATCAGGTGGGAACAGCGCGATGGGATCAGGTGGGAGCAGCAGGCGGATCAAGCGGGATCAACAGAGAAGAAGAGAGAGAGAGAGAGAAGAAGAAGAAGAAGAAAGAAAGAAAAGCTTCATTAACATCTTTTAATGCCAAGTAAGTACAACTCAAGTATTATAAATACTGCAAGGAGCATATATACGTCTCCATAAACAAACAACAACTACTAGATAAAATAATTAGCCTATCAAGACTAGACAAAATATCTACTTTGCCATCAAGACATGAAAGTCTGAGATATGGTACAATGGGGAGTCATATAGCTGAAATTGTACAATAACCGTTTGAACTGTATGATAGAAGAAGAAGATGATAAAGATGCAGGAACTCAAGAAGTGGGCCTACGTACATGAGCATTAGATCTGCGAAGTCTCCGTGTAGCCAAAATTTGTGGTCTGGAAGCAATACGCTGTCGGCAATCACAGTGAACATCCCGAGAAAGGATATCTGACTCATCCTCTGACAAAATACTAGCATCAGAGTCTGCTCTAGATAATCTCCTAGAGAAAAAGGAGGTGATCTGGGTCTGCTGGGAGTCATGGTATCCGTACTAATCTCTCTGAAAATACGGAGCAAGAACATCTCGCGCAGCATCAGTGCCACACACCGCGGTTCAACATATGAAATGAGTGGACGTAGTGTGACTGGACAATCACGAAAAAGACAATGATAGCGTCCTCAAATCTCATAATAGACAGGGCATCTGAATAGAAAATGCTCCTCTGACTCCAACTCCCCTGATGTGCACATCTGACAAAGTCTGCTCATATGAGGAATGCCCTGGAAACGCCCCGTCTCCACATAGCTGGTGTGAGGAAACTCAGAACTGTCCTAAAGTAAATCAAAGGCAATTTGAAAGTCCACTGGCACTGCCCAACTCTAGGAAATTGGAGCAATAGAAGTCCGGTTTGACCCCCAAGGGCCCCTGCCATGTCACTCGAGAATATGCACGATAAATAACCCTCTTGATATATTGATGAGATCTCTCTGGTAGATCAGAGATATCAATGCCTTCTACGTGTAAGAGACGAGAACCCTGAGAGTACCATGATAAATGATGACCCTGTGATGAAGATGCTAGGAAGAGAGAAAGGCTATGCGTGGATAACGTGAAACCGGAAGACTCATCACTCTCTAAATGTATGTGATCAACTTGAAAATAGCCTCAACCCAAAGTGGAATGACAACAAACTCAGTAAGTATAATCTGGCGAGGAACGGATGGCTTGGCCCGGATCATACGTGCAAGCATACTAATCTGTGGATGAGAAATGCTAGTCCACTCTGACTCGGGAATCCCAATACACCAAGCCTCTGCTGCATACATAGTTGTGGGTGTAACAAGTGTGTCAAATAGGTTACACTTACTCAGGGCATCCCGAATGTACTTCCTGAAGCAGAAACACTCGAGACTAACCAACGAAGCATGACCCTTACATAGTCTAGCTGTGGGCTGACAATCCCCTGCCTCTGAATCTTCTTACAATTTTTGAGCTATTCCACGAATCTCCACAGACTCGGTTTTGTGCTTCTAGCCGGCATGTCTCATATTGAACGCAGGACCAGTGAAGGACGTTCCCAAATAAGTGTAAGATGAAACCACCTCAAGTGGTTGTCCCTCTAGAGTGAACACCTGCCGCTGCATAAAGGTCCTGGAGGTATTAAAGATCATGATCTGGGTTTTCCTGGTATGCACAGTCAAACCAAATAAGGTCTAAATGCCGCTGCAACCCCTCACCAAAAGAAGAAAGCAATGCGACATCATCAGCATAAAGTAAAATGGAAATGAGTATATCACCAAGCCTGCAGCCAATACCACCATCCCGATTGATGGCACTCTCAAGCTCATCAATGTCCTGACCCAAAGCATGTAGTCATTGTGTCTCTGCCTCACAAGTAATCACTGTCTGAAAGATAGTGCCATGAAGTTTAACCACAATGTGCCCAATCATAATGGATGATATTGGTACACCATGGAAGGGGACATCTAGAAATGACGGGCCTGTGATTAAGGAGTGAGGCTAAAACGGGCGAAAGTATATCAATAGAATGAATTAGGAGTTCGGCCTCTAGCCCGTTTATTGTCTAGCCAATAAAGACTACTTTATATTGTCTTTAGCAAGACCCATTTTGTCAAATAAGAAATCCAACATAGATCTACCTTTTTTGACAACCACTTTGAAGATCAAATATGAGGCTCTCTTTGATATTTCTTGCTCTCTTTTTACTAAAGTGTAGACTTTATTGGAAAGTGTAAATTCTCACTCCTATGATTTCTTTGCTTCAAGATCAACCTTTCTCTCGCAAGACTCACTAGCATAGTGACCAATTTTTCCACAATAACGGAACTTAACAACCTTCTTACCGCCATTAAAATCCCCTTCACCACTTCTAACATTCTTCTTTGAATGCAAAGATCTCCAATTAACAAAGAAAGCAACATAATTGGAACTAGGTACATCATGAAGTCTTCATTCTACGTTCCTCTTCAAGTAATGCAATAATCATTCCTTCAAGAGTTAAATTACAAGAATTGCCAATTGTGAAAATGACATTATATTCAGCACGTATACTATTGAGAAGGATGGCAATTGCGTCATCTTGATTCTTCGGGAACGTTAGCATAACTTCCAGCGAGTTGATTCATTAGACTTTATGTGGTTTACGTGACCACTATGCCAATTTGAAGCTCACTAGAAAAAACCGATTCTTAAGTATATTGTTGGAGTACCAAATATTGTCTACAAGGACTCCCAGCTTTCTCATGAAGTCTTGGAAACATCAGAAATTTCTTGGTGAGAACAAGCCAAACTTTCACTTGCCAAGTAAGAAAGTTCTTTCCATCAAATTTTTCGACTAGGACTCTTGATCTATTATAATGCAATCGCCAAAAACAAGAGATGTGATTTTAGACGTAGTTACCCCCCATCATAATATATCGCAATAGGTATTGCATCGATCAATTATAGGGGTAGGAATTAGATGATGATGTCATAAATGGCTTTACAATATCAATTTCAAAATATAATAACTTGTTGGTAGTTGGAAATTTGTAGTGGAGCTCCTCATCACAGTATTCATGTCAGAAAACCACCTCCTATATTAGGATGAATACCACTAGTCCTTAAAAACTGAATTAAGGCTTCACATCAAAGACTGAAAACATTACATGAGGGCACGACCAAGTTTTTTCTTGAAGAGTTCAAGTTTGTTCTAGAGTGTTAGAACTTCCCAGAAGCAAATAACAGAAAAACTAAATTCTGAAATGGTGTTACCTTCCTTTGACTCTCAAAAACAGCTTCAGTTGAAGTTTCCTCTCTCTTTTCATCTTAGAACCATCATTGACTAGCAACGAGGCTGCTTTCACTCATGATTTTCTTGTCCTATTGTGCAATATTGCCTCATCACATTTGGGTCCCAAAATAAAAATTAATTGCTTGGAACCTAACTTAGCCAGTTAGTCACTATGCAAGGACCCAACCATTTAAAGCATGATTTTCAAATGGAATTGGAGGCTCCATGAACATGTTAGCCCAATGGCTTCTTCATTTGAAGCTTTTTTATTTAGTTTCTTTGGTTTGGTGTTCATGATCAGATTTTATGATAGTTTGTTGTTCTTCCTTTTGCATGATTATCTTGAGGATGTATAGATAGTTTGTTGTTCTTCCTTTTTCCATCATTATCTTGAGGACATATTCATAACTGATACTTTTCAAAACAAATTTACTTGATCTACAGGATAAAGGCATAACAAAATCAAGATATGGGATAGAAAGACAACGATGCAAGAAAATACAAACCTTTTCAGCAATTGTTTGCCAGCTTCCGTGATGTTCAATCTCGCGAGATGCTTCATCTTGTCAAGTACATAAGACTTATCTGTCTTTCTTTTGGGCATCTTCTGCAGCTGTGTATCTTATTAAGCAGGTTCCCAAAATGCAAAATACAAAGGCACAATAATAAGATATCTTTCAAAAATCGTGGAAAGAAGATCATAGTATTGGGTCCAACAAATATGAAAAGCTAGTGTCAATCAAAGCCTCACGAACCCTCGCATCAACATACACTATAAGAAATCTGAAAAAGGTTTATTAAGATGTATTACACGGAAAATATATGTTTCCTAAGATGAGAAATTGCATAATACTAAGTCAATTGAATCAATTCTTGAAAGGCACTAAAACACTTGATTTGATGTAGGATTTAGTGCATGTAATCATAAGAGTCATGCAAGGGAGTGAAGTAATGTTGACAGAAATGTTGATTGGACATTATGACATTACCAAATTAGGATCATGTGACTGAAATCTAATACATATGGTTATCAATACTTAGCTCTTGATACATAGAGTAAACAGTACTTAGCTTCTAATACATAATGTATGGCACACATGGGTTGATTCAGTTTACTCATTCTTATACTTAGCTGTACCTGACCATGTTTTCATAATATTGCGTGACAAATAGGCTCATATGCCTCACATAACGTATTTAATGAAGGGGAGACACTATTGGACTTCATCTCTCTACTTTGATATATCTCTCTCACTATGCAAGGGTAAGAGTTTATGCTTTCTCTCCTCCTAAGCACATCGTCACACCGTATCACAATTTGAAGCCTTCCAAATCGATGCAAATAAAGTTTTGTAGGAGTCTTTTTTTATTTTTTGGGTGGAGAACTTTTGGTCCCCGAGCCTTCCATACGTATTCATATCAAGTTTTTTGAAAAATATTTTTTAAGAAGGAAAAAACTTCTAGTTTTCATATGTCATTAGATGGCATAATGAATAACATTGCTGATAATTTGTGTATCAATTACACGAATGATCTGAATTTTCTGATAAGTGACTAGAAATTTAACTCTAGTTTTTCCATTTAAATCAAGTTATTGATAGGTTCTTTCTTTGTAAAAACTTCTAGTTGTCAAATGCCACTAGGTCACACAACGAATAGGATTGCTAAAACTTTGAATAATTACAAGTTACAAAAACAATTCGAATTTTTTGCAAGTAATTAGAATCTCCATAGGTCACACGTGTGACATGACTAATATTTAAACCATAGTTTTAACTATTTATTTCAAAATTTTAATGTTCAGAGATGTCACCCAAGCTGTTTAGATTGTGATAGGTTACCAAGATCCCATATAGCAAAATATGAATCATTCGCATTGTGGGTAACAATCCTAGGCTCCATGTGTACACTGGCAACCAAGGTTATCAGCCGATTCGAATTGGGCAGTTCGAATTGGGCGATTCGAACCGATTCGAGCCGGCTAGCTCAGTTCAAATTGGGAAAAGGTTCGAACCTTTTTTCTTTTGTTATTTTTCCTATTGGGGGGGTGGGGACTTGTAACTTAGTAAGTTGAAAGTTCTAACATTAAACAGGTTACATTGGAAGTCATTGAGATGAGCGATATTGTTTGACAGATAGTTGCAATAAAAAATTAGTGTAACATTCCCTCGATGAAATGTTAGGGAGAAAAGAACCAACTAAATATCATTAGTAGTTGCATTCAGTAACAATGTTGGTCTAACGATTTACAACATTATCAACTCAAATGTGAACCTCGATTCCAACATATCTCTCCCCCTGTTATTTCCACTTTTCTTGTGAGATTTAATACAAGGTTCTAGCCTTTTGTTTAACGATTCAAGGGTTGATTCAAATAGCCTGGGGAAGATGAAAGATTCTTTGGTCTAACCTCAAATCTTCACCACCTTTCGCAACAAATTTGTGATCCTTCGCATCTAACCCTCTCATTGTCAATATTTTGGGTCGTTATTCTAGTCCCTAGACCAGTTTGGGCCAGAATGCCATCAGGCCGATTTGAACCGGTTTCTGGTTCAAACCGGCCCCGAACGGTACGAACCACTGTTCAATGCAACTATGCCGACAACTCTTACAATCTTCCAAGTTATTAGCATATAATAGATACTTGATACTATTTAGCTTTTCTAATTAGTATTGTTGAAGTCCGATTTCTGATGCTAAATGGTAATTTTTTTGACAAGGAGAATGATAGTAACTTTCATCAACCCATAGTTGCCCGTTCCGGAACAGAACGCATTCCATAACGAGTTCCGTTCTAGAACTTGACCAAAAAAAATTTGGTCCAAATCTCGTGAATGATTCTCTATAGAAAGAAACAGGAGAAGCTTTTCTGTGGGTTGATGATCTGATGCTTGTTGAGGAGTGATTTCATCTCGATTACTCTGCACCGTTTGTCGGTTTGAGCTTTCTGCTACTGATATCTATTCAAATAGCCAACTGATTTGCAAATTGTAGCTGCCTTGATGCTATCTCAACTGAAGAAATGGACTCACTGGATGAACGAACCGCCCACTGTTGAGCAAATATTTCATTCTTAGCTTCCGGGTTTAGTGAGATCTCTGTAGTTTCAGCGGAATAGTTTTTGAGCTAGGCATTCGATTTGTTGATTTAACAAGGCAAAAAACAGCAATAGATAATGCGCGCTTAAAACATGTTAGGAATTAATGTTTATTTGATATCCCTTAATGATAGTTTGGCCATGCCTGCGGGCTATTTTAGGGGCCTTACTATTTATAGTAAATTCATTTTTTATTGCTTATGCATGTAGGTGGGCGCACTACTACTAGATTAGGATCTGTTTTACTACTTAGAAACTCATCTTGGGTCTTTACCCAATATAGGTAGTAACTTTAGCGATTAGCTTTTGTTCTTTTGCTATTTGGTTTAGGCTTTTAGCTTTTCACATAGATTAGAGAAACTGTATATTTAGGCTGGCACCCCACCACAATTCATTCCAGTGTTTTAGAGCTTTGCTCATTCTCCTATAATCTGAATTCTCTTTAATCTCTATGCTTGGTTTGTGTGAGTGCTAGTAGGACTAGTAACTCCATCTAGAATTTGTATGACAAATTCTGACATGGTATCAGAGCAGGCTTTTTGGTGTGTGTGTGTGAGAGAGAGAGAGTTGCTTTTGCAGGGTTGCAAGAAAAAACATTGGAGACAGATCACTGGCTGGCTGCCTGTTGGATCGCTGCCTAACCAGATTTCTTAGCTGGAATCAGATCAGACCTGAAACTTGTTTGCTGCTAAAGGTTAGAAACAGATCGCTGGACTGTTTCGCTAGCTGGAATTGGTTCGCTGGCTGCAGGGACTGCTAGTTTCTGCCTGAGTCAGATTGCTGAAAACAGAATTTTGTTGGTTGATCGCTGCTGGATCAGACCTACTGCTGGTGCTGGATTAATGTTGGCTGAAGTATAGTGACCTGCAGAATTTGTTCGCTGGGAACTGTCTACTGTTTGTTCAGAACCTGAATCACTGTTCACATATTGATCATAGTTGTTGGAGGCTGATCGCTGTAAGATCCCTGTTGTTTGCTGGAGGTTGATCTGAGATTGTTCGCTGACCTGAAACGGTTCGCTGGAATTGTAGAACAGTTCATTGGATGAAGCGATGTATTCATTACTAAAAAAAATCATTTTGAGAATTCTTACGGATCAGAACGATGGCAGGATTGACCGATGTTGTATTGCCGGAATCTAGCAAGCTAGATGGAACGAACTACAGTATATGGAAGTTCAAGATGCAAAATATTCTCCAGGATCGAAAATATTGGGAGATCGTCACAAGTGTCGAGATACCTCCTAATACCAGGAGTATCAGAGACATAGAAGAAAAGCTCATCTTGTCAGTTAGAGATATAATCATACCTCATATCAAAGATGATGCAGCAGAATCCAAGGAGGCTTGGGATATACTGAAGAACTTGTATGAGACGGTGAATCAGTCACGAATCTTGTTCTTGACTAATAAGCTACACACATTGACGGGTGAGTCAGTAATGGACTATTTTACCTACCTTTGGCTTATCAGAACTTTGTAATGATGCTATCGCTACGGGAAACGAGGCCTTCTTTCGATGAGCTGAATGCCATATTACTACAGGAAGAAATGAGACGACAAAATATTCTCAATAGGGACGATTTCAAGGAACAAGCATTCCTAGCAAAGAAGCAAGAGCAAAGTTCCAAGAAGGGTGGCAAAGGGAAGACGAAGAAGAAGAAGAAGAAGAAGAAGCTAGATACGGAGGAGAATCAATCAAATCGATCAGAAGATGGAAAGAAAGTAGTTCGAAAGGGAAACTGCTTTGTTTGTGGAAAATCAGGGCATTATGCAAAGGAGTGTTGGCACAACAAGTTCAAGAAGAAGGAATTTTGCCGAAGAAGAAGAAGCATCGGATCTTGAAGACTATGAGTTGTTTTCGACATCAACATCTTTTGGTGGTGGCTTCTCGAAGGAAGAAGACCATTGGTTTATTGGTTTATTGAAGATCAAGATCGATAGGAAGATCATCACAAAAATGGGGATGTAAATTTTGCATATATGGCCACAGTATTGGAAACCAAGGATTTTTCTACTTTCAGAGAGGCTGAAAAAGAGGATATTTGGAGGAAAGCTATGGATGAGGCGTAAGACTCAATCATGAAGAACAAGACATGGAGACGGTTAGCTATAGGGAAAAAGGCCATTGGATGCAAGTGGTGTTAGAAGTCACTATTTGTCCTAGTTGTCCTTTAATGGAGATTCCTCTGTTGATGCTCTGACTGCGAAGTCGAGGTACCAGAAGGTACACCCAAGACGGCTGTCAGGGGTCATCAAAGTTTATTTCCTCCTTGGGTGGAATCTTCTCCGTAGATAGTACGGCGAGTACAAAGTTTTCTCCGGGCTTGGATTGCGTGACTTCATGGGGTTAATGCCATATTCAATGAATGTATGTTTTTTGAGGACCCAAGGAGCATTTTTTAACTTTTGGTCCATGTACTCAAGTTTGGAGGGGCCCAACTCATAATGGGGGGTCCATGGGGCAAGTGACCTTCTCCAATTAGCACTTGGCTGTCCAATGCCAAAGCTTTTCATTTGCTTTTGTAACTCCTATGTAACACATGGCTCTTGGCTGTTGGCTTTTGGATATTTCACATTGGTATCAGAGCGGGTTCATAGGCTGCAGGATTAACATTCATAGCCTCTACATCCTGAAGATTATTATGCATATTGAAAGGTAGGCAGATGGTCGAATTTGTTCCAGCAAATGGAGTCTCTAAAGGGTGCATTTTTAAGCAGATTGGACCCACTTTACAATGTCTCTGAGAGCAGGTTTGATGCAGATTTATTGGCACATTGAGCAAGGAGGCACATATTTCTAGGCAGATTGGGTGCAAATTTCTCCTTCACTATAGGCGCATTTTTCAAATATTCTGGACGTTTTCACAGTGTTAGTCGCTGGTTTTCTGCTGGCAAGTCACTGTTTTTCAAACTTTTTTGATTGCTGTTTTTTCTCAGATCTGTGGTTCATTTTCTTTCAGCCAACTGATAGAGAAAATTTGTGGCACAATAGGTGTATTTAGCTGCTGTGAGCAGGTTTCCATTTTTTCAGCGCAATGAGTGGGGTGTTGGATTTGTTGGAATATCAATCCACACTCTAGAGAGAACTATCAAACAGGGCGGATACCTCAGTGGTAGAGCATCCCATCCGGTATGAGGGAGGTCCTGGGTTCGAATCCTAGTTTGTCCATCCATATTATGATTTATGGATTTCTAACATGGTATCAGAGCCAAGTTAGTCCTGATCTGAAGGGTACTATGATGTGTCGCGGGCTATGCTTGCCTATGGGGTTCAAACATTTTCACACAAGATTCATCAACAATTGCTATGGAATCCATACTTTCTTGAATACCCCATTGCAAGGCAATAATGCAACAGTCCAGAAATTTTCACTATAACTAATGCTGAAAATGAACAATTCTCAGAAACCATTCAGCCTAGGAAGAAATTGACTAAATCCATGCATGTACATGCTAAGAAAGCCAAGAAAAACACAGTTAAACAACCTGTGATAAGAACGTGAGTGCCACAATGCTTGCAATAGTAGACAAACAGATCGGACTCCGGCCCATCGGGTGCAGCATCTTCGCTAGAATACGTATGCGTCGTTCTCTTCGGCATCTCCTCTCCTCCTCTTTTCAGCTTCTCAAATATTTGAAGCTACCAAATACAAAAGTCCTCCCTCTCCTCCCTCTCCACCCTCTTTTATTATATATTTCAATTCACTTTAAAATAAAGTCTTAAAAAATGTTGGATGGGTATACTATATTTTAGCTTTGCCTCGATAGGTAGCCAGCCTATGGGTGTTTTCACACACAAAGGGGCCGTCAATAGTGATGTTGAGTCACACTTACGTCCCTCTCTTAGCCACCCACTCCAAAGTTCTCCAACGTCCTTAATTACACACAAACCTTTTAGTAACACTTACCTCCCTCCGTCTGCCCACTCCATCCTTCTCCATCGTCCCTCATTTCGCACATTTTTTCCTCGAAGGTTTTGTGGTTGTTCGTTGCTATTTTTCTACTGTTTTTCTTACCTCTACCATCACTGCATTCCATCCTTCTCCATTGTCCCCCATTTCACACAGCAACTTGTTTGGGAGACATTTGTTTTCTCTCCTCTATCCTATATGAACCACAAGGATGTTCTCTCGCTTAAGGACTTTAAATTTGAATGGCTTCTAAAAATAGAGGCCCTAGGGAATATGGAAATGCCAAGGAGTAGTCTCTGGCATCTCCACTTACCCCATGTTAGCAATTTTTAAGCTAAGTTATCTTCCACATTGAGGACCTCAATTTTCTATGTGAAATAGGGTTTGGACCTTCCTATTTTTTTTTTTACAATGAGCATTGAGTTTGTGAGTTCCTCTAATTCTAGAACCTTAGATAACTTGACTTTGACGCCTTAACATTATTTTATTATAACCAATGCATCAAGTCTCTTTATTCCTAGTCTACAATTCTAATAGTCACGCTCATTGGATTAGCTTTATACTCACAAGATGCAGTTGTCCTCACATTTATTAACCTAACAATAGTATCCTTTGGCTGAACTTGCGATGGATCCACAACACATGTTGTCCTGTTATTGCTTGAAAAAAAAAAAATCTCAAAAAAAGTGTGGACGAAATGTTACTTGTTTAAAACCTGAAGGTCTATTCAACTCTTTTCTGGTCGCGCCAGCACTTGTCCATGTAGGTCAGGCATGCTATGCTTTCTTGTTGGAAGAAAGAAAGAGGAATCGATAGTGATAAAGTCAATATCGAAAGGTGCACTATTGGTCTCTGCGGAAAAACCTTCTTCTAATGTATGACTACGCCTATCAAAATTCAATCTAAGTTGTAGCGACAAGTGTCACGTTTGAATCTTTTAGTAGCTAACTTCAAAATAATTAGTACTAAAAGTGATTTCGTCAACAAACAATTACAGAGTGTAAACAATGTATGGAATATCGCAATATCAAAACTTTCAACAATCTAGACTATATAATAAGAGATTTATCATATACAAATAACTTCATAGAAGCATGCATACATTTCGACATAATACTAACCGCAATAAGAAGGTATGATTGGTCCAATAAGTAGCATGTACAAATCAGATGATGCAAGTACAAAACAATAGCGGATGCAGCCGTGTACTCTTAACTATCTCTTAGTAATGGATAACTCTGTCTAATGCACTTCTGCTAATAAGCAATAAGCGCTACTAGCAATATTCAATGTAGAA
The DNA here is from genome assembly GCA_029204225.1 of Diphasiastrum complanatum. Taxonomy (NCBI): domain Eukaryota; kingdom Viridiplantae; phylum Streptophyta; class Lycopodiopsida; order Lycopodiales; family Lycopodiaceae; genus Diphasiastrum; species Diphasiastrum complanatum. The sequence continues at coordinate 44,869,749 of CM055102.1, forward strand.
ACATCACTTCCTCTATGTATGAAAAGTCATAACATCACCAAATAATCAGCTATTTATACTAATGAAGAATGCCATTTAGACTTATCCAAACAACTAATTAGGTCGTAGGTCGCAATTGACACTTAACCACAATGCACTGTCAGTTATACAATTAGGAAGAATAATTATCTTCATAACTAACTGCAACCCGATCCAGTTAGTCTTCGACAATCCTTTGATAGTCTAGTGTGTCAAAGCCTCTTGTTGTTTGATGAGAAAAACTGTAAAGTTGGATAAATGAATGGATGTAGATTAACTATAGGATTATAGAAGAATAATCCAGCACTCCCCCTTTATCGGAATCCATGAATGCCTTGACCTTCAAACTTAGTTCTACAAAAAACTTCATGTGTGCATCCAAGCCTAGTGTCTTCGTAAAAATATCAATTGTCATGATTGGTGTTCAACAGTACTGCAAGTTTACTTCTTTGTCGAGAACTTTGCTTTTGACATAGTGATACTTAGTTTCAATGTGCTTACTTCTGGAAGAAAACCTAGGGTTGGCCAATAAAGCAATAGCACTTTGATTATCACAAAATAAAATTGTTAGAGCATATTGTTTCAGACAAATGTTCGAAAGTAAATTTCTCAACCACACCGGTAGATGATAGAGCTATAGAACCTTGCTTGCAACTGTTCCATGAAATAGGACATTGTTGAGGAAGAATGTAAATCCAAATGTGAATTTATGACTGCCTACATCTCTTGCACATAATAGCTTGAATATAGCTCATAACTCTAACGAGAGCCTTCCAATGTATAATTCCCGGATTAGACATAAACTGACTAAGGAACTAATAGCAAAAGTTATGTCTGGTCAGGTACAGATCATTGCATATATAAGAGAATCTATTATCGAATGATAAGAGTATGCATGCATCTACTCCTTGGCCTTCTAGAGCTCAATCATAACGTATTCGTGCCAGTTATATGGAGTGATTGTATTGTCCGTGACCTCATGATGGCATAGACCATCCTAGCAGAGATGTGTCGAATCTGCTCCCTGATTATCCGCTATTAATACTAATGAGGAATGTCATTTAGACTTTGGGACACAGGTCACAATTGGCACTTAGCCATAATGAGTTGTCACTTATCCAATTAGGACTTCCCAAAAATTTACTTGCTAAAGTTAGGGCAAGTCGTTAGCTTCAAAACAAGTGATAACAAGAACTCTTAGCCTTTGACAATCTTTTAATAGGTTGTTGTTGAAGCCACATGTTGTGTGATCCTCGAGTATTTTTGCAGACTGTGTAAAAACATGAGTAAAACCGCAGAACTAGATAAATGAATGGATGTAGATTAAAGGTCGATTATTCGGATGAATCACTCTCTACTAGTACAATAATCCAATACTCTCCCTTAATCTGAATCCATGAATGCTTAGACTTCAAACTTAGTTCTACACATAATCTCTTGTGTGCATCCGAGCTTAGTGCCTTCGTAAAAATGTCTGCTATTATATCTTGCATTCCGACAATACTACAAGCTTACCTCTTTGTCGAGAAATTTGATTCTGACATTGTAATACTTGATTTCAATGTGCTTACTCCTAGAATGAAACTTGGGGTTGGATGATAAAAATAGCACTTTGATTATTACAAAATAGAATTGGCAGAGGGTATTGTTTCAGATAAATGTCCAAAAGTAAGTTTCTCAACCACATTGCTTCATTCGTAGCTTGAGAGGCTACGACATACTCTGATTACATTGGCAATAGATGTATCGAAGTCTGCCTATGACTGTTCCACCATTGAGCAGGAATGTAAATCCATAAGTGGATTTATGAGTGTCTACATCTCTTGTCAACTTGCATCTGAATAACCACCGAGCAAACTGAGTTTGTCATTGTCAACTGTTCCATAACAGATGCGATGGTCCATAGTAGCTTTAATATATCTCATAACTCTAATAAGAGCTTTCCAATGTCTAATGCCAAGATTAGCCATAAACTGACTTAAGGAATTGACTGCAAAAGTTATGTCTAGTCTGGTACAAATCATTGCATACATGAGAGAACCTATTATCAAATGATAAGGGTCATATGCTCCTTATATGCTATCATCTGAGGATAGTAGTCCTTCAACAATTTGAGTCATGGGTCCATTGGTGAGTGAGCTACCTTGCAATTCATCATATTATATTTGATTAGCATATTGCAAATATACCTCTGTTGCGTAATGTAAATCAGCTTCTTCTGCTTTGTTTCTTTGGATCTAAATACCTAGACAGTAGCTTCGCCTAGATCTATCATGTCAAATTCTAGATACAATGTTTGTTTTGTATCTCTTATTAATTCAGCACTATCGCTGAAATGCAATGTGTCATCCACGTGCAAAATAATAATAAAAATATGCTAGACTATATTGAAGTAAACATTTGAATTTGAAGTGCTTGGGTGGGTTATAGTCGTGATTAATAAAAAAAAAGTGTTGATCCTCTGAAACCAAGCTCTTGCAGATTGCTTCAATATATCTTCTTCGATAACTCCACTCACATATGTTGTCTATACATCCACCTGAGATATCTCTAGATCGGCAGCTATAGCATATGATAGTAGAAGTTTGATTGATAAGTGCATGACTATGTCTTGGCTTCTTCGATTGTCTTCCTGCAACAACATAACGATAACTCTGGATAGAGATAATCTTAGTGTGTTGACATAATCATCGCCCAATTTTCGTATGTAGGTGGCAAGCTTAATAGCAATGTCACTCAAAGGTGCTTCCGACTCAACTTGTAACCATAATAGGCTTCAAAGAGAGTCTTTGAGTCAACAACTTTGGTGCTCAAATAGTTTTGCAGATAGTACGTGGTAGAAATAGCTTCATCCCAAAATTTCTTGGGTAGTTGAGTGTTAGATAGCATTGTTCGTGCTGCATTGAGTAACGTTCAATTTTTTCTTTCGGCTATTCCATTCTGTTGTGGAGCGTAGCTGGTGGTGAACTGATGATGCATGTTGCACAAGGATAGATAGTCCAAAATTTCAATTTAAGAAAGAACAAAGAAATAACATTAGAAATATTGTGGTTTAGATACGGTACTTTCATCATCAACATCAAGAGGGAATTGGCAAGGTGGAGAAGCAAGACATCAAGGAAGAATCTAAAGGAAGATAAATCGATTCAAGACAAGAGTAACCTATTTTTTCAACCTTATAAATACATTAAGTAAAGGAAAAAGATCTGCAAGAAGTTTATTAATATCTTACTTTACTCATCTTACTTCATGTTTGATGCCAAAGAGTTGACATTGTCCCTTTGTAAAAACATTATGCTCGTTGTTTTGTTGGGAGAGGAAGAGAGAAAGCGGTACAACTCCTCCGATGTGGGCTACTACTGACTATCGGCAAGAATGATCTCAACAGTGTCGGAGAAATGAGAGGATTAGTCCCTTCAATTCTCTCGGTGCATGCACTACTGGTGACTTACTAGGCGAACACAAGAAGATGATAATTTTTTAACCTTTAATGCGCGATGGTAGCAGAAGCGATGAGCAGACAACCAGACAAATCAATCAGATGACTAGACAGAACGTAGAAAAGCATTGCAATATTGACACAAATCTGAACACAGAACCATATAAATTTGTATTCAAATTAAGTATAACGAAATATACAAGTCAATAATGCAGGTGAGCACAAAACAATAGTGGACATAACCGCATGCTTCACAAAGCTAATCACAATATGTAAAGGTTATGAACCTATTACTGACAACCTGTTTGAACAAAATAATCAATGTGTGAAAGCATCTACAATGTCTGTCTCACTGTTACAAATATTTTGCTTGTTCACTTCATTGTTTGAATACTAAGATGGTATTCACTATATACATAAATTTTACAGGTGTGCAGATGAAAAAGGTACAAAAGTGGTTGTGCTATCTGTGGGAGATCATGGGTGGCTGTTGTTGTTGTCAAATCTGATTGCAGAGTGCATAGGGTGAGCATGAAGAGTCTGCAACGTCAAGTTTCCACTTAGATTTCATGTGTTTGAAAATGAGAAAAATGCGAGACTCTTTGGTATAATTGAGGCAAAACCTTATAGTCCCATCCTTCTTGGCAACCAGAACCACTAGTGATGCCCAAGAAGACTTACTAGGTTGTACCCACCCCTTCTTCAGATAGCATTAGAGCAGTTACAAACATCAAGAGGGTCGTCTAAGAAATGCCACGTAGGACCAAAAAAAATGCCGGATTTTGGAAATCCGACGGACTTTCAAGTCCAGTTTAGCTTAACCTTACTAGTAATGTGTAGTTAACATGACACGATTATGATGCATGCAACTGCAACTTCAAGAACCTATGACGCTCATTAACTAACTTTTTCAAATTTGAAAATGAGATTGTGTCCCTCGTTTTAACTAGCGAGAGAATAAATATAGAATCTCAAGTATGCCATGGATGAAGAAGAGTGTCTATTGTCAACTGATGGTTGCGGAGATGTCTTAGTTTCATCCACACATTGTTCTCCCTGCCGAGAATGCTTCGATAGCTAAAAGATGAGTAGTGAAAGGATCCACAGTTTCTCCACTTGATATGATCGCTCATAGAATCAACCAAAGAAAGAACTACGATTTGTGGATTGATGGAAGTTTGTATCCATTGGATTCGAGCTCAATGCAAGCTCCACAATTCCATTCTATCACACAATTAATAAAGTTTTTGTGTGAAGGACAAAACGGTTTACTGGGTTATCGTGAAAGATTGAGGACTTATAGTGTTGCAAACTCGATTTAGAAAATACAGAGTTTAGAATGTATGTTAAATGGTTTGCTTGCTAACTATAGAGAAAAAGAGACCGCATTACTACAAACAAAAGAAGATAATGCACATTTACATAATATTATGTTAAATTTGAATGCAAGTAACGATCAACTCCGACAAGTTGTTCAGACATTACGTATATCAAATAACCAGTTGAAAGAAGAAACTCACATACTAGATAAGAAATTAAAAAAAAACAAGCAAAAAAGAATTTTGAAGGACATTGATGAGCTTTCGCTAAATGGAGGCCAACAAAGAAAAAGACTTTCACATCAATGAGATTTACAATTCAAAGTCTGGCAATTTGTCATATGATTCTACCAACAACTTATTTGTGGATTTGAATCATTTATTGAGATTTATCGTGAAATTCTATAATATTACAAGTGTTAGTATGAGCAAACTTATTCCGGTGGTCAAGCTAGATGAATCGGAAGTTATTAAAGGACAAAAGTTGGATACAGTAAGTATTACTCTCATGAATAGAGCATTGAACAATGCAACAAACTCAAGGGATCTCAACTTCAGTGTGCAATCAGAAAACAACATATGGTGGCTAACATGTTTTCAGGTAAAAAAGGTTGTTATTCATGTGCAATTTCTTTTGGTAGTTGTTTTGAATATATAAAAACTTGTGATTCCATATGTTGGATAGGTTATCAAAGAAGATCACGATGTTTTTTCCTGGATTTTTAGCAGAACAAGTTATCCAGATATCATAAAGGATCATATGAATGGCAAAGTACTTAGTGTTCCTGACAGAGGTGAATTTTTTGTGGAATGACTTTTAGCTGGAGACTTCAAGTCATTGAAATGTATGTTCAATGTATCTCATGGAGCAAATTTGAAACATCCATGTCTATATTGTATGAAATCATCAAATGACATTTCAAGGAGCACAAGAGTTTCAAGAGATATTGAAACCTATAGTACCAATTCCTTTGCAGAATGTTCATATTTGCACACTTTATGGAAAGGTGAGGATCATAGAGAAATTAAAATACCTTCATATTTTTTTTTATGGAATACTAAGCCAGAGTCAACATCAAAACAAGCAATAGCTCGATTAGAGGAAGTGTTGTCAAAAGCGGACCTTCATAAAGGACATGTTAAAATACAAAAAGATGAAAAGCTTTCGGGAAAAACAAGAAACGTACCCAATAAACCTAGCATAGGAGGAGTCAAAGCTCGTCAATTTTTATCAAATTATTCTAAAGAGTCATCTAAGATCCAATAGTCGGTTTGGAAAGATGTTATTTCTGCAACACAAGACTTTAAAGATAAAGGAACAACAAGGGCAAAGAAGGTTGAAGTTTGGAAAAAGCTCGATAATATGGTTGAAGTGTTCAGAAAAGACACAATTTCATATGCAGATGCACTCCTATTGGAGAAAACATCAATAGAGTTTGTAGATGCAATTCGGGTGGCTTGGGGCTCAGATCACATCACCCACTACATGGTAGGATACATTTGAACAATGTCTTACAATTTTATAATTTTAGTATAACTTGCTTGATAGATTCTAAATGCACATTTTTCTAACCAATGCATAAATCTTTAATATTGCAGCACATACTAAGACATCATGCATCATTTTTTGCAAAAACGTATGGCAATTTGAGTATATGGTCCTCACAAGGAATGGAGAAATCACATTGGTAGGCAATAGCAGCATTTCATCGAAATACACAACATGGTGGAACATCCTCAAAAAATAGGTACATCATTTAGCTATTCCAATGGTTTTATAGACGGGCTCAAGTTCGATACACAACAAGATCAACTGAATATCAAAGATTCAAAAAAACATGTAAATTTATAAGCCAAAACTAGATTGATGGCATTCAATAAAGATCAAATGCGTGTGATAAAAATTCCAAATTTTCACATACATTATATGGAAAAGAGTACAATCATTTTTTTACATTGTCTCTAAGGACAATTTTTGCTGTGTGGTCATGAAAGAACTTTTTCCTATCATATGGATCCAAAATTCAAGTGGATCTCCTTTTGCTCAGACCTATATAACCTGATTGATTTGCTAGAGAAGATGATCTCATAGGAACATTTTCTGGCACGTAATTGAACACTTTCAGAGCAACATCTCTTTTGACAAAAATGATTTTATATATATTTTTTGGATATATAAGCCCCTGGGCAAAAAAAGATAGGGGCTTAATGGCCATGATTAAGGTTCTCGCATTCACAAAAAATCTTTCATGAAGAATGCAAATTTTGTTATTTACAAAATATTTCAAGTAATGAGCCAATGAGGCATCCTTTTGTCTCTCGCCTTGTCTCTCTCTCTCTCAATCCTCCATGCTTGCTAGCAAAGGCATCAACTTCAAACAATTTTCTACAACACATAATCAAGTGTTAGTCAAACTAGGAGATCAATCATCAGTTACACATTAAATGGTAAATGATTTCTATGAGACAATGTACTTACCAAATCCTCCTTGTCAGCTTGGATCACACCAGCAGACCAGCAATAATGGTCAATTGCTGCTCAGCTGGAATAGTATATATGGGAGCTGGCGGATACTTTTTCTGAAAAGCCAACAACTCCTCCTCACTCGGCATAGTAGCCTCATATGCCCTGCTCTTACATAGCATCTTTTGAAGGGCATATGTGCCACTTGCCCATTCTTCTTGGTCCTCATAGTCAATGCCATCTATGAGGTCGTCATCATCTAAGTCAATAAAATCATTAAATTTAGAAATCATTCTTGATATAAGAGATAATATCTCATCTTCTCTGAGATCTATTACGTCTCCGATATCGCTAACAAACAAGAATGGAATATCGTCCATATGGTACACAAGGATGTCCATCGGGGTTCTATTCTGGTCAATATCGCTTATGGTAGATAAGGGGGAGAGAGACAGAAAACGGGCCTTGGCAGAATCATACTGTTGTGCTTGTCTGGCCTCCTCTACATATCCTAAAACCTCATCAAGTAGTTCAATATAAAGATGAAATATTCGAGGACATCTTATTGTAAAAGTGTCAGTTGTTTTAATGTAGAATAAGGTCCAATCCTATTCAACCTCAATAGTAGTAAGTAAATCCCCATTTGCCATGATATCAATGCATATACGATCAGTGTGTCCAACGTTGTCTAGATCTTGATCTAATGGGACCCAAGTACCATTGTGTTTTTTCCATCTCTGATAATGAAACACCATACTAAGCATTTGCTTTTCTATACTGTATCTAAATGATATGGATGAATGTTTGATTCTACATTCTATATCTGCAGTGGATTTTATATCCCAACCTTTGTCCATGAATTTGAATAAAAAATCATCTTCCATTTCAGAATGGGACTCCAAAAAGAAATAAAACAAAAGCATATATTTTTCACAAAGAAAATAAAAAACAACTACTTTGTAGACCTTGGTGTGAAGTCCAAATGTCAATTTTCTCTTGACATTGTACACATTTATAACTTGAAAATTGTACACATATGTATGAACATAAATCAAACTACAAATGTGGTTTTATTAGGCATCTACTTTCCAAATGCCACACTTGAAGATACTGCTTTGTGATTTTAGACAAACACATTTTTTTTCAATTTTTTTCTCAAGCACCTCGACGCTAATGCCCGGGAGCTCGAGAAAAAAATTTGCCCCAAAAAAAATTCAAATTTTTTGCTCAAAAAAAAATTCGAAATTTTTTTTTTGAAATTTTTTTCTCGGGCACCCGGGCATTAGTGCCGGTGCTAATGCTTGGGTGCCCGAGAAAAAAATTTCGAATTTTTTTTTTTCGAGATTTTTTTTCCCAATTTTTTTTTTGAAATTTTTTTTTCTCAAAATTTTTATTTTCGAATTTTTTTTTCCCCAAAATATCTAGGTGCCCGAGAAAAAATTTCAAAATTTTTTTTTTTGAAACTTTTCTTTTTTCCGAATTTTTTTTTCTCGGGCACATTTTGTTTTAAAAAAAAAATTGATTTTTTTTTCTTGGGCACATTTTTCTCGGCGTTAATGCTCGGGTGCCTGAGAAAAAAAATTTGAATTTTTTTTTTTCCAGGGAAAATTTTTGACAAATTGACTCATAAGTGGCCTTTAATGAGTCTCATGACTCCTTGGCCGAAATACAAGAGGCTACCTCTCTTAGAAGCTCATTGATTACATTCATATTAATGCAACGTAGAGTAAGATTTGTCTTCTTCTTGTACCTTTGCAACTCTTGTCTACCTTGGGGCTCCTCCACCTTATCGAGGACAAGGCAAACAGGTCTTGGAGTATTAGCAATGACTCCATTCGAAGCTATTAGAGTTAATGTTTAGATTAGTATCCATAATGTTGTAATTTATGATCAATTATGATTATTGGGCCATGCTTGCATGCATTTTATAGGGGCCTAAAAAGCCTAAAAAGCTGTCTCCACACATGTGGAAGCTGTTTCCCCGTGGAAGAATAGGCCTAGGTAATGGTCTCAAGCAATGTGGTAATGGTCTCAAGCCCTTGATCATACACAAAATCTTGAACGATGGATTATGTGCTTGCCAACTTGTCAACATTCAAATGAAAATCTATAACATCCAAACATAGTAGAATTGCTACCTTTGTAGTCTTGATTATGTCATCAAAGCATAAAATGACACTTGAATAGGTATAAAGTGAAAAGATTGGGATGAAGGGTGAGCAAATGGCTGGGATGAAGGGCTAGCGGGTGCTCAAGATGCTCGTCTTTGTCATGGAACTGCTCGTTGAGAAATGCTCGCCAAAAATCATCCCCCCACCTAAGCCATCTAGGAGTCACCAGCCTAATATGAGCCACAGAAAGGTTTTCAATTCAAGAGGAAGGATAAGGAAGTTGTTAATGAAACACATCCCAATTTCAACAATCCTAAGAAAACCAAGAAAAACTTTAAAAACCATCAGGGTGGCAAAGATATAGTTGAAGCTCGTAAGAAGAACCTGTGCTTCAAGTGCAATGGCGAGGGTCACCTTCACGAGATTGTGTCAAAAAACCAGCTTCTACCTCAGGTAATCTATCACGAAGTAATGAGATGGATGTATATTTCCTTAGTTCTTTAGTTTTTTTGACTAATGACCTTATTTGCATTAAAGGTAAAGTTAAAGATCAAGTTGTTAATGTCCTTTTTGACACAGGATCCCCACTCATAGCTCTATCAATGTAAATTTGGTGCAAACGCTAAACCTTCCTACCTGAAAAAGTGGGAAAAAATATTGTGTGACAATGGCATCGGGAAGCAATTTAGAGTTTATGGATTATGTTGTTCCTGATGTAGAGTTACAAATACAAGATTACTATGAAAAACTAGAATTCCATGCCGTTGCATTAGCTACGAACTTATGCGTGACAACTAACTCCGTCTCTTTGATGCTAGATTGACTAGATCTTGGATTCAAGTTAGGCAAGGAAAGAAACCCACTACAACCATCGTCTTCCCTCTCATTATAAAAAATTGCAGAGCATATCAAGGATCTCGGTCTCCTTCTCATCGCCATAGCTTGAAGAGTCTCATGTTTGAACTTGTCAATATGAGAGTCCATAGCATAATAGGCGCCAAACCTATTTGTGACTCCCAATATAACTTTAACTTGAGGTTAACCCAAGCAGTTTAGTCAACCAGTGGCCACGCACGCCAACCAATAGTATGCTCCAATCTACCGGACCGGAATTCAAATTTGCCCAAACACGAATTGTGGTTTCTGGGTCAAGCGAGTTATGTTACATAGAAGCCACTATGTCAAGAACTGATTGGGCTACATGGACATAAAAAGCGAGGGAAAAAAAACTCGTAACAAATGGCCCTTCTAAGTTTGAGAACTCCTCTAATGTCATGTAAATGTCTACTTACCTCAGCCTCTTGTGATGCACTCATTCGATAAAGACATTTTGCAATCGGAATTGAACCAGGTATAAGGTCGATTTTATGATCAACTGTCCTTTTAGGTGGTAAACCTACAGGAAGGTCTAAAAAAACATCATTGGATTCCTGCCTAAGTCATTATAGACTTCAAACTTTGTAGTGTTCTCATTGGGTATATTCATGGCATTTATGTTAAGTTTTTATCACTGCAACAAATGAAATCATTATGAAAACATAAATAAACTTTAAAATCAGAATTCTTCGTTATTGAATTAAGTTCTTGTTTAGAATAAGGATTAACATTTTTAATGTTAACACTTAAACTAGCCTTGATCTTGAATTCTCATGCATAAAAGATAAAGATTTTTTAACAAAATCAATTCTCAATGACTTATTATTATTTAGTTCAGATTTCATTAAGAATGAAGGATTCACATCTAACACTACGATCCATTAACACTATGATCCATTAACTCTACGATCCACAATAAAGATAGCTTACTCTCTCTCTCTCTCTCTCTCTCTCTCTCTCTCTCTCTCTCTCTCTCTCTCTCTCTCTCTCTCTCTCTCTCTCTCTCTCTCTCTCTCTCTCTCTCTCTCTCTCTCTCTCATAAAAGTATAATAATATGCAATCGCAATAACAATCGAATCCAACAATTAGCAATATCCAAAAAAGCATGAGAGATGGAGAAGGAAAGAAGAAGAGCAAGGACATTCATCAATCCATTTATGAAGAGAACTAGTCTGCTTTATTGAAATGAGGAAATGAACATCAGGAGCAACTCGAGTTGGTCCCTTCTTATAGTAGAGAGGAGGACCCTGGCCTCTGAATCCTATTGGTCCATTCTTGCCTCTCTTTTTATTCAAATTTAAAAAAGTGTGAGAACCATCAAAATTGGAGGAAAACCCAACTTATTCACTAACTTGACATTTAGGCCCTGCGACATTAAAAGTCCCGCAAAAAGGCCTAAAGTCCTTTTATTGACTTGTAACTAATCAAATAACTATGTGATCATCGGGTTGGACTTACACGCAGGGTGCCAAATCCCTCTCACTTATTAACTAGGGTTAGGATTGCTTTGGGATCTGCAAACCCTCCAACAATATCCCCCAACAAAACTGGTGGCGGTTCCACGACACCTGCAATATGCAGTTATTGGGGACTTTTATTGGCTTCACGCCGAATCTTGATTAAATGGTACTGCACCTTCTCCATAAAATCGAGACGTGCAGTATTAAAATCCAAATTGTGTTGTAGAAAACAATGGTGGGCTCCGACAATCCACTTGGAGGTTGTCCATGATGTGAAGCGTGATTCCCAGGAGTCCCTCATCATTGCCGCACGAAAGTATAAACGAGCAACCGACAGCTGATCTTTGATTTGCTCTGAGGCCATCGGCTTATTTGGATCGAATGCCAGAGGAGGGAGGCAATCGTCCCATCTGGTTGCCATTGACCAACAGAGTTAGATCTTTAGCAAACATTGCTGATTGTCGCACCGTTGAATCTGAAGAGTGGACATATTCTCTCTGATAGGCTTGTAAAGCGCGGTGGAAATCCACTGAGATTATCCAGTTGTAGGGTTGATGGATGATTGGCCAATTGGGCGTATGGATAGTGATCTTGTCTATAGCCAATCCCAAATCTTTCCATTTATTTCTTCGCGACATTGGCACATAATAGGGATCTACCCGCAATTGGCGAGGGCTGACAACGTAACTTCTAATTGATTCCGGAGTTTTCTCTAAAACCGTGATTCTCCATGTCGGCCGCTTTCCCAATGCAAGTATTTTGTCCAACTCTTTGTCGGCCTCTATCTCGGAGGTCTTAAACTTCAGAACCCATCCACCACGCAAGGACTCATGCGGATGTTGCTTTAAGAAGGTCTGGATCTGGTCCTCAAGGTTGATGGGCCTTCTGAATAGAGGTGCAGTCCTTGATGAGGATGGACCTGTTTGTACTGCCGGTAAAATTGGCGGTTGTTCTGCTATCCCTAGAGCTTCCCCCTGGTCCATGCTCGAATCTACCTCTATATCCATTAGTATAGCTTCTTGGCGCGGAGGGGAGAATTGCGGCATGACCGGTACGGGGATTTGTGGTCCGGCTTCCAACACTTGAGCGGCTGCTTTTTCATAGGCGGTGATGGTCTCTTTCGCCTTTGCCAACTCGATTGAAGCTGCTCCTTTGAACCTATCAAAGCGGCCTTGGAATCCCTGAAGGGCCACTTTGTATGTTTCCACTTTCTTGAACAAATACGCAATCTCCGTCGGTGTGACCGGATGATCTGGTATTTGTGTTTGAAGATACGCATCACGCTCAAGGGTGGTCGCATCCAATTCATCTTGAAGCCGCGTGCGATCTTGTTCGGCCATCTGTAATTGACCCTTCAACAGCTGCATTTGTTGCTTTGCATCCTGGTAGATTGAAAGTGCAACAGTTACCAGCAATAATCAAGATGAAATAAACAATAGTAATGATCAATAGAACAAATTAATAGTGTGGACAAAAATGTACTCTTGAATAAAAATCACAAAGTGAGTACATGGGCGTGAAGCTGAGCACAATTCAGTGAGACGCATATATTTTGGAACTTCCGTCCATATTTCTTTAATCAACTATCTTTTATAGATAACTAACAAAAATATATTATTTACAAGTCTTTCAGGTCGGTACTTTCTACCTACTTAACTAATTACAGTTGCCTTGTGGTTGGTAACCGCCTTGGTAGTCGTCTTTTAAGTAGTAAAGATTATGTACAAGTAGGTGAGCTACCATATAGTCTTCTGACAGTACTTGGATCGACTTTTCCCTGATGAGGGAGTCGATGAAGTCGGCCAAGTCGGTTAATTAGTCTTTAATTTCGATGTCGGGCACTTTGATGTTGTCAGCTGAGTGAGTTGAAGAAGTCAAATGGAGTAAGTTGGTGAAGTCGATGTCGAGTATATACATGAGAGAAGTCGAAGTCGATGAAGTCGATGACTTTGAAGTCGATGGAGTCAGACTGAAAATCCGACTCCATCGACTTTAGATTAGCATGAAAAACTTCGATCTTTAGAGTTAGCATGTCCTTGAACTTTGACTTCATGTGGATCTTGAAAAACTTTGATCTTTAGATTTAGCATGTCGTTGAATCTGAGATGGTGCTCCTTTGATAGAGCTTTTGTGAAGTAATTTGCTACCATAAAATCTGTCCTTTAGTAAACCAATGATACTTCTTTGCTTTGCACTTTTTCTCTAAGGTACTGATACCTGATTTCGATATGCTTGAGTGAAATCTCAGATTTAGAAATAGTGCTATTGTACTTTGATTATCACAATATATTGTAGTTGGATGTTGCTGAGCAAGGTCAATATCTGCAAGTAGATTCCTCAACCAAATTGCCTCCTTGGTAGCATGTTATGGCCATATTTGGTTAAGGACCCTCCGGTATTCGAGATTGTTGGTCACGCCATGATTTAATTCCGTGTCAATGCCAGTTTGTGACTAATAACCTTGAGAGGACCCAAACACTCTAATTGAGACATATGGAGTATTGCATGTATGTGTGACTGATATAGGCAAGAGGACTGCATGAAGAGGTGTTACCTATTTATGGTTGACCTATATGTTGCATTGGTTTCATGCACATGACTTACTCTCTATATAATGAGGTAGGAATTCTCCCGTCGACATATTGGGTTTAGGTTACCAGTTTCTCTCTTCTCCTCTTGCTTCACATGGCATGGCTTGGGGGCTAGATCCAGGTTTGATCTAGGATTGTTGGTTGGGAGATTTGGCTCCATAGTCTCTCTTATTGTGTTCTCCTATCCTCATCTTAGGGCATTCCTTTTAGGGTCTTTACATTGGTATCAGAGCCTGGCTGAGATGCGGTCAAGGATGGGATTGGGAGTGCTATATTCTCAAGGGAATTATGGATTTGGATTCACTAATTTTGGTTGAAGGCATGCTTTTCAAGATTTGGTGGTAGAGTGCTCTTCTACTTGTATAATTTTGATAAAGATGTGGTGAATTAGTAGAAAATTCATTTCTGAATTTCTTGTGCTTTATGGAAGGTTTCTTCTGATGTAGAATGATATGCATGGATAGATTTCCTTGCTAGTTTTATTGTTAAATTCTACTGGATTAAGGATTATGGTTTTTATATAACTCCATCAGGTTTTGAATCCTTGTCTACATGTTTCATTAAAAGATTGATTGTAAATCAATTTTTCTTGGCTAATATGAACAGTATGCTAAGTAGAATAATGATTCTAGAAAGCATGATGAGGAATAGAAGTTTTGCTTTATTCAAATCCTCCAGTGAATCGGCATGTTTGAGAACACTGATTGGAAGAGTCCTATGCTACTTCTTTAACTTGAGCAGAGTTTAATGCTAAGACAGTTTAGATCATTCTTTTTATTCCTATTAGAAGTTGTATGATATTGTATATCCTGCTGATTGAAGGATCATAATCATATGTTTGGAATAAGTACATGAAACTCTTCTCTTAAACTTTTGATTGTGAACTGATGGCTTGAAGAGAGATGTAAACTTGTTTCCCTTCTTTCCGTGATACAATAGTATAGTGATGAGACGATTTATGACTTGTCAGAGATCCGGAAATCTCTACTACTGATGCTGATTTCTTGCTACTGTTCTTTTGCTGAGGGCCGGAGGAAAACAATTGTGGGGTTAGTCGGATGTAGCACAACAGTTGGCTAGCGGGGTCTGAATCACGGATTTTTTGACCTACAGACGGCTAAACTCGTTAAGCAATCTTCCACTAACATGCTGTTTTTTGCCCTTCAGAGAGCAACTAGAACGCTTGACGCAGCTAAGAAAGGTGTAGATACTATTGTGGGATCGTGGAGTAGAAGCCAAGCTTGATATTGGCTGTTGGAAGGCGCCAGCTGACCTGGATTTTGCATGAATTGGCCTTGGAGCTTATTGTGGCAAATCGGATTGATGATGCGTGCTTGTTTGCTAGCTGATGGAGCGCAGTAGAGGGCCGAGGAGGAGCTGTATTCCAGGAGCTGTATTCTATGACAAAACTGTTCTATCTCTCTCTCATAGTTAGGTCGCGGCTGGAAGCCCTTTTTGAAGTGGCGGCCATTTGGCTTCGGGTTTCCCTTAAACATTTAGGGTATGGAAACCTAGGTTTTATGCATAACCTTGAAGGTATGATGCCGTAAGGCATGTAAGTTTTGCATGTGAAGGGAAGTGACCGGGGTTTCGACCCTCATGCAAGGGCTTCAAAATTTAGCAATTCTAAAAATTGCGAATCAGTTGTAAGGATTCTAGATACATGCCAGATGACCATTGGGGTTTAAAATTTTTGACAGGTAACTTTGATGATGGTTCGAAATGAGATTTTCGAACTCAAGTTACTAGCATCCAATCAGTGGAATTTTGGGTTCCTGGTGTTTAGTTTTCAAAATTCAGATCTTTGTTTGAATATTGCTTTCCGAATAGGAAAATCCCTAGGAACAATATGCATCTATTAAGATCTTATTTGCTGGTTAGTTGTCTTACATTAAAATCTACCGACCCAGATTTTGTGTGGAACTTTGGTACTATTGGATCTTTGGTCAAGCTGTAATAATCGGTTTTTGGAATAAGTTTTTTTAAGCCGATTTTGACGAAAAGAGGAGAATGGTATAGTTCTCAAACATATACCTGGTATAGAAATTCGATTCCTTGGTATTATGCATTTTAAACCATTTAACTCTGGAGTATTGATACTCCCAGTAAATGGATTTAAATCGTGTTTTTCGGTTTTCTCTTTTTCAAATCGGTGGAACACCGATCAGTTGGTTATTGTGGTTTTGATGATTTTGGTCATTAAAATTGAACAAAATAAAGCTTTTGAGATACTTGTTAATAATCAATGGAGAAAAATTCATGGTATTTGGAGGTAATTCTCTATTTGACAAAATTATTTGGAGTGAATACAATGTAGAAAGTACCCAAATCCAAGTGTTATTTCTCATTAATTACAGATAACTTTAACGAAGTAATTCTTAAGCTAGTAAGTGAAAAGGGATAACAGTCCAATTTTATTGAAAAAATGATAATGATAGGAATTAATAAGCAACTAATTTCATTTCCAGTTAAATCCAATGGTGAATTATATTCAAAAGATCAGACTAGTAGTGTTTTTATACTAGTAGATGATTTTTGGTATATCAATTATTCAACCCAGGTATAGGATAGAAATGAAATTGTTTTAGACTTTTTTCCTACAATAATTGATTTTAAACATTTACTAATGTCGTTACGTCTTCTTAGTACCTTGGCTGAAATAAATTTTTAGGGAACTGAAAATTCTAAGGAGGGAAGAAGAGTAGACATTAGTGGTAGTAAGTGTGATCGGGAAATGTATTTCGTAGTTAGGATTTTGGTAATCCCATTAAAATTCAGTAGTTGAATTCATAATTGATATCTTTGTAACTATTGAGTTATCTACAGTTTTGGATGTCAATTGTGATGTTAGAAGTAGAATCTGATACATGGATTACATTGGATGTGTTAATTGTAGAAGCTTGTCCCTAGAGTTAATGCTCTTGGATCCAGGGGGATTCGAAGCTTATCATTAACAAAAAAAGATCAGAATGTAATATTAAACCATGCTAATTCTTCTATTTTGATCACAAGATCAAGTGTGGATTGTGGTATCCATTTGATAGACATGCAAGTCATCCAAATAAATGGATTCTCCAGTGTTGGGAGCAAGAGATAATATCCTATATGGATTATAGGAAAACTATATGATCAATGGATCTCTAGAATATCAGATAAGACGGTTAAGAGTTTTCTAGAAGGAAAAGCTGATGGTATGGGACATCAATAATTTTGGAAACGGAATTCTAGGACTATAAAATGGTGTATTTCAGTACCTAGTCGCGATATGGGAAAAAGAAAACCGTTTGATCAAATGTGGGGTATTCTGGAAAATTTTGAGGTTTAAATCTAGATCCCAATGTGGTATCTTATTATTTACAAAATCAGAGGCCCTCAAATCTATTTCTCGAATATAAGACATCAGACTGGTTGATATGAATTCTTTTCAGCATGAAGTTATTCTTCTAAAAGACTGTTATGTCATATAAATTACTACTTGTGTGAATAGACTTGGAATTGGGATAAAATTTAAAGGTTAAAGTGTTTTAATTTCTTAAACCTTGAATATCTCTTTATGCATAAATGGATTTCGATGGAATGGTAATCTCTATCATTCGGGTTGAAAATATTTAGATCCAAGAAAAGTCACTAATAAGTGCTCTCTAAGATCTTGCTTACAAGATAAACATAATGGAAAACACACTATGGAGAACCACCTAACAAGGTAGAAGCATCTAATCAAACTCTAGAAGCTTCACCCCCAAGCCAAGGAATGGGAGGCATGAATATAGAGTGAGATCCTGACAATGACTATTCACACAATGAATGAATAGGGTGAGTTTGGCCGGGGTTGTCCTATAATCCCTATAGGATATTATCTCTTGTTTCCAAACACTGGAGAATCCATTTATTTGGATGACTATCAATGCCAATCAGATGGATACCACAAATCCACATTTGATTCTGTGATTTAAATAGAAGAATTAACATGGTTCACTATTACATTATGATATTTTCTAGTTAATGAATAAGCTTCGAATCCCCTACTAATGTATCAAGTCTAGGAACAAGCTTCTGTCAACTAACAGATCCAATGTAATCCACATATCAGATTCCTCTTTTAACATCACATTTGACATCCAAAAGTGCAGATGACTCAATGGTTACAACTATTCAATTAAATGAATTTAATCTAGGAAATTAATATCCGGTATTAAGCAATTTTTACTGGGATTACCAAAATACTAACTGCAAAATACATTTCCTAATCACACTTACTACCCCTGATGCCTACTCTTCTTCCTCAGAATTTTCAGTTCCTTGAAAATCTATTTCAGCTAAGGTACAAAGAAGACATATCGACAATAATAAATGTTTAAAATTAATTACTGTAGGAAAAAATCTGAAACATTTCATTTCTATCCTATACCTGGGCTAAATGACCGATATACCAGAAAATCATCTACTAGTACGAAAAACACTACTAGTCTGATTTTTTGAATATAATTCACCATAGGATTTAACTGAAATGAAATTAGTTTTTTTTATTAATTCCTATTATTACGATTTTTTCAATAGAATTGGATTGTTCTCCCTTTTCACTTATTGGCTTAAGAACTACTCTGTTAAAGTTATCTGTAATTAAGGAAAAATACATAAAATTTGGATTTGAGTACCTCTTTTCCTGTATTTCACACAAAATTTTTGTCGAAGAATAAAGAACTACCTCCCAAATATTTTCGGTTTTATTCCAATTAATTACTTCAACAAGTATTTCAAAAGCTTTTGTTTGCCCTATCCCAATGATCAAAATCATCGAGAACACTAACAAACTCATCGGTGTTCCACCGATTTGAAAAGGAGAAAATTTAAAAACTTCATTTAATTCCATTTTCAGGGAGTACCAATACTCCAGAGTTGAATGGTTTAAATAGCATCGCACTGAGGAATCGAAATCCTATACTGGGTATATGCCTGAGAACCATACAATTTTTCCGTCAAGATCGGCCTTAAAAAATTCATTCCCAAAATCGATTATTACAGCTTGACCAAAGATCCAATAGTACAAAAGTTCCAATTAACATGGCTTAGCAAAATGTCGAAGTGATAAAGTCCGAAAACATGCATATTGTCCCCAGAAAAAGGAAATCCAAATTCCTTCAACTCTTACCATGGGAAGCAATACAAAAAACTCAGATCAAGTTTTGACAATCTGACACCAAAAAATCAAAATTTCTATAACTGGGTGCAAGTAACTTGAACTTCTAGAGTTGTTCATGAGAATCTATTTTAATCCAACTCAAAGCTACCATATGTCCAAAACTCTTTCCAAGCCTTGATTAACTGGCATGTAATAGCACCTATGTAAACAATCAACCAATTCACAGATTGTCGACCACTCATCCTTCTTCAAAGTAACTTTAAACACCCAACATATGCATACAAAAAAAAAAAAACCCTAAAATAAGGTTTTAAAAATTACAAATAGGTAAGACCAAACCCAACTTCAAAGAAACAAGATTTAGGGTCGGCTCCTTCTTCCAACACAAACGAGAGAGAGAGAGAGAGAGAGAGAGAGAGAGAGAGAGAGAGAGAGAGAGAGAGAGAGAGAGAGAGAGAGAGAGAGAGAGAGAGAGAGAGAGAGAGAGAGAGAAGAAAACTTTATTAATGTCTTTTCCATGCCAAAAGGCATATAAGACTGAAGAGGTAGTACAACTGAGTAAATGGAACTCGGACGGGTCAATGCCGTCAACCGAAAACTTAGACTAAAACTAAAACGTAAAACGTAAATCGCTATGTAAAGAAAGCTCATCTCTCACGCAGGAGAGGAAATAAATGGACGTAGCTCAAAACATCTCTCACATAGGAGAGAGAGAAGAATCTGAAATTTTAAGTTCTGCAATTTTAACCGTTTGTCTCGAAAGAGAGTCCGAAAACCATTGGCCTTAGCATCTACGATAAATTTCTTTCTCTCAGTCCATTTAATGGGCATCAAGTCTTCATCCATAAAAATAGTAGACCCCTTCAGGCAACCTCTTTTACGCAAAACCTTTTGACGAAGCAAAGCATCCTTGAATTGCAGAAACACTATGGTGAGTTGGAGCTTACCCACCCAAGCAGCAGATATGACATCCTCTTTGAGACCAAAGGTGAAATGAATGAAAGCATTTGCCTCAGCCACGAGGTCCTTACCCGCAAAAGAAACTCCCCTACCCTGACATTGAGGGCTTTGAGATCTCGTTTTTGATGTTCTTGAATAGATTCAGAAATAACCTGCTTAGAACCCTTGAGCACGGGAGCCCAAGAACTCTTCGATTGCTGGAGTTGCCGTTCCAAGGAGTGAACCCATTCTTGCAACTACTTTGTTTTGTCTTCTGAATCTGCATTGTCGTTTTCTTCTTCTTCTTTTTCATCTGATTCCAGTTCATTTTTTAACATCAACCTCAAAAATACCAACTTTGCCCTGTAGGGCTAAGACCGTGTCTACCAGAGTGAAGATTTGGAATGCTTGTTTTTTGATGATCACAAGCAAGGATGCATTGTTCTCATGAAGAGAATCAACGATATGGGAGAAACCAGATAAAAATTCAACTGAAAGAGACGGAGACAATGGGGGGGATGAAGATGAAGGGGTGAAAGACGGAGAGGAGGAAGAAAGAGTAGAGGGGGTAGTGGCAGTAGGAGAAGAGGTAGAGGTTGCAGGGGTGTAGGGTAGGGGCGAGGGAGAGGAAGCAGGAGAGGGAGGGGGCAAGGTAAAGGGATTTTGAGCCGTAGTAGAAATGGCTGAGAAAACAAAGGGAGAAGGGGGAGAGATTTTCTTCGTCCCCTTTCGATTCACTGCTTGCCAATCAGCCATAATGGCCAGGAAGGAAGGTACAATGATGGGACAACGATGGACAAGGGATAGGGGGCGGTGGTCAGCCACGAGGGATAGGGACCGGATCAATGAGGGACAATGGATAGCGGATGGTGGTTAGTGTTGGGGGAGAGGGGGGAAGAATAAATGACGAACACGAACGAGAAATGAACTCGAACAAAAAACGAACGAGAAGCAAACTTGAACATAAAATGTTCGTGCGTAGCGGAATGAATTATTTGACTCTCTCCCTAAGCATGACTACACCTATCAGAATGAACAGAACTTTAGTGAAAGAAATCACAGTCAGTCTAGATTACGTAGCCAAACTTTTAATGTATGAAGCGCTAGTGGAGACAGCTTCAGTCCATAATCTCTTGGGCAACGATGCATGTGCTAGCATACACTTAGCAGATTCGACCAGAGTACGGTTCTTCCTCTCAGCTAAGCCATTAGACTGAGGACTGTAAGGAGTGATGAATTGCTGCTCAATGCCTTGGCTTTGGCAGTACTCCTTAAACTCGACAGAGATATATTCTCCACCGTTGTCTGACCTCAGGGCCTTGATTGTCCTTCCAGTCTCCTTTTCTGCACGCTCCTTGAAGATTCTGAAGTAGTTGAATGCCTCTAATTTCTTCTTTATGAAATACACCATAGTTCTTCTGGAGAATTCATCAATAGAGATTATAAAATACTTGGCATCCTTCAGTGAAGGAATTTTCATTGGGCCACAAATATCTGAATGTACACCATCTAGCAATCCTCTAGCAACATGCTGATGGCTTGACTTAAATGGCTTCCTAGTCTGTTTACCAACTAGACAGTCTTGACAGTCAGGTAGCTCAACTTTTTCGCGAGGATAGTCGAGATCAAGAACAATAGATTGTCTAGAAATTCGTTGTACAACAGCATAATTTAAATGAACAAGTCTATAATGCCAAAGTAAACCTTTATTTGAATGAATTGAAGTACTGAGATCCTGACTAGAGGCAGAAAAGCAATGACTTGATTTATACAAGTATCCATGCCTCTTTCCGAGTGCTAGGATCTTGTCTGTCCTATCAACTACTTTACATTGATCACATTCGAATTCTATTTTGTGTCCTAGATCTGTGATTCTGCTTACAGAGAGCAGATTTATAGATAACTAAGGTACATACATGACTTTAGAGAGTAGCTTAGATTGATCGTTTGCAAAGCATAATCTTACAGTGCCTTCACCTTTAATAGCTTGTGTGCTATTGTCGCCCAGGTGAACGAATTTTTGGGTACTGTAAGATGTATAGGACTCGAAATAGCCAATCAGGCTAGTCATGTGCTGAGTGGCTCTAGAATCCAGGAACCAAGAACTGTCGCCAGATGCTCCTTGATGGTTGGTCATGAAGGCATCATGATCCGCTTCTTGAATGGGCTGTGGAGCTTCTACAGCTTACATCCAGAACAGATGTTCGACCAAGGCTCTCTCAGACAAGACACCCCACGAGGTGTGGACAGGCTCTAAGCCTTCTTTGAAGAACCTAAGAGTGTTCAGGTGCATTGCCTACGTGCAGATCTCAAAGGACGCAAGGAAGAAATTGGACTTCCAAGGTCTCAAGACCATCCTGATCGGATATACATCGTCTGATAACACCTACAAGTTGTACGATCCTGATACCCAGCAAATCTTGTATACCCGGGATATAGTCTTTATCGAGGATCAGTTCGTCGACCTCAAAGGCAAGGACATTGCTCAAGAAGAACCTTCATCACCTGCCATTGACACGACAATCCGAGCTTCTGGCTCAGGCATGTCTATTGCCAACCCACTTCGAGACAGCGAATCAGATGAAGATGTTGCTACTACCCAGCAACATATCCCAGGAGCGGTTCATCAATCGAATCCTCCCAAAAGATCAAGCCGAGTGCGCACACAACCCACAAGGTATACTCCTGAGTCTGCCTGTCTTTTAATGCAGGAACCGACGACAGTCGAAGAGGCACTTAACCAACCAGACTCTGATCTCTGGAGGATGTCATCACCCACTATGGACCATTGGAAAGCTGCGAAAAGGATTTTGAGGTATGTGAAAGGTACACCTAACCTTGGCCTGATCAACAAAAGACAAAGTGCTTTACCTAAGTTACAGGGTTATGTTGACGCTGATTTTGCAAAAAATGTAGATGATAGAAAATTTTGGTAGCGGTTGTTTTTCATGGTCTAGCAAGAAGCAAGATACCATTTCTCTTTCTTCTACAGAAGCCGAATATAAAGCGTTAAGTTCTGCCACCCAGGAAGCTATTTGGCTGTGTAAGTTGTTATGTGAGATTTGCATGAAGCAGGTAAATCCTATTGTTATTTTCTGTGACAGCCAAAGTGGAAAGAATCATGTCTTTCACACAAGGACAAAACATATTGAGGTAAAATATCACTTTGTGCGTGAAAAGCTACAAGTTGAAGATATAAGTATTGTAAATTGTTCTACGTTGTTACAAGTTGCTGATATATTTACAAAAGCTTTAAGTAAAGAGAAGTTTGAAACTTTTGGAGCCAAACTTGGCTTAGATCTGGTTATGTAAAAGGCCTTTACTTGTAATACTATCATGGAGGTATGTTCCATGAATAGAGTAAACTTTAAAATAAAGAGAGACGTTGATCATTGAGGGAGAGAGTTAAAAGAGCAATGATCGACTTATACAGTGCTTTCTTATTTCGACGGCACCACGTGTGCTCAGTTCTAGAATTATCGAGCTGTCTTTCTTTTACGAGCCCTTTGAGTGCTTTTTAAGCAACTTTATCTTTGTACTTGCTTATCAGTTTTGAATATACAGTTTGTGGAGAACAATTCTGTTATCTTGTCTTATTGCACTTGACGTTGTGCTGTGGTGATTGATCCGGTCGGGTTTTTAAACTGTTTTCTTAACTCTTACCATTCACAAAAGCATATTATGTTGTGTTTTGCGAAAACACAAAGACTCTGATTGAAAAAGTTGGAATGCAGTCAAAGAAGTTCTTGTATAATGGCAAACATGGTGGTGTCTTCTCAACAAAAAATGTAGAGATTTGCAATTGTAGTAGACATGTAAGCTTACAATATCATTTTGTAATGGATTGAGTTCAGGAAAGGAAATGTAGTTGCATTACAGTCCCACTAAACAGATGGTAGTAGATATGGGGACAAGGCAATGAGCATAGAAGAAAAAAAATTAGGAGCTTCTTAATTAAGTTAAAGTGATGCTAGCAAATTGAGAAAGGCCCGGTTGTTGGATAACACTTCAAAATAGTCAATAGTGAATTAAGAATTCACAAACGACTAAAAATAGTCGTTATGAACAAACTCATGAAAGTGATTGTAATTATTGGCTAGGCTAAACTTTCCTGGGAGTCTACCGACCTCAAGCTATTCTTCTTGGTCCTATTTTTACTTTCTTGGCATAGAGACTTCAAAATAAGCACACCGTAATTGTCGTTCGGCTAATTTTTGGGCTGTTTTGGGCCCTATATTATTCTGCATAATATAGGGCCCATATTTTTTTCCTTGCTTTTTTATAACAACGAATGCAGTAGAGAGAGAAAGAGAGCAGGGGGAGAGAGAGAGAGAGAGAGAGAGAGAGAGAGAGAGAGCAGGGTAAAGAGATAGAGAGAGAGAGAGCAGGGTAGAGAGATATAGAGAGAGAGCGGGGGGGAGAGAGAGAGCGGGCGGTACAAAGATATATAGAGAGAGCGCATGAGAGAGCACGAGAGGGAGGGAGAGAGCGGAAGAGAGAGAGAGAGGAAGAGAGCGCAACAAGGGGAGGGAAGAGAGAGAGAGAGAGAGAGAGAGAGAGAGAGAGAGAGAGAGAGAGAGAGAGAGAGAGAGAGTAGCAGCAGAGAGAGAGAGAGAGAGAGAGAGAGAGAGAGAGGGCGCATCAGGGGAGGGAGAGAGGAGAGGGAAGCAAGGAGACAGAGAGAGAGCGCAGCAGGAGGGAGGGAGAGCGTAGCAGGAGAGAGAGAGAGGGAGAGAGCGCAGCAGGGGGAGGGGGAGGGAGAGAGAAGGGAGAGTGGAGCATAGGGGAGAGAGAGAGGGAGAGACACCGCAGCAGGAGGAGGGACGAGGGAGGGATGGAGAGAGAGAGAGGGAGAGACACCGCAGCAAGAGGGAGGGATGGAGGGAGAGAGAGAGAGAGAGAGAGAGAGAGAGAGAGAGAGAGAGAGAGAGAGAGAGCGAGAGAGAGAGAGAGAGAGAGAGAGAGAGAGAGAGAGAGAGAAGAGAGGGCGGGGGGAGAGGGATAGAGAGAGAGCATGGTAAAGAGATAGAGAGAGAGAGCAGGGTAGAGAGATATAGAGAGAGCGGGCGGTACAAAGATATATAGAGAGAGCGCATGAGAGAGCACGAGAGAGAGGGAGAGAGCGGAAGAGAGAGAGAAAAAGAGAGCACAACAGGGGGAGGGAAGAGAGAGAGAGAGAGAGTAGCAGCACACACACAGAGAGTGCAGCAAGGAGAGAGAGAGAGAGAGAGAGAGAGAGAGAGAGAGAGAGAGAGAGAGAGAGAGAGAGAGAGAGAGAGAGAGAGAGAGAGAGAGAGAGAGAGAGAGAGAGAGAGAGAGAGAGAGAGAGAGAGAGAGAGAGAGCACAATAGGAGGGATGGAGAGCGTAGCAGGAGAGAGAGAGAGAGAGAGGGGGGGCAGTAGGGGGAGAGAGAGAGAGAGAGCGCAATATGAGGGAGGGAGAGGGAGAGCGTAGCAAGAGAGAGAGAGGGAGAGAGCGCAACAGGGGGAGGGGGAGGGAGAGAGAGAGGAGAGGGCAGCATAGGGGAGAGAGAGAGGGAGAGACACTGCAGCAGGAGGGAGGGACGAGGCAGGGATGGAGGGAGGGACGGAGAGAGAGAGAGTGTAGCAGCAAAGTGAGAGAGGGAGAGACACTGCAACAGGAGGGAGGGATGGATGGAGGGAGGGAGGGAGAGAGAGAGAGAGAGAGAGAGAGAGAGAGAGAGAGAGAGAGAGAGAGAGAGAGAGAGGAGGAGGAGGAGGAGGAGAGAGGGCGGGGGAGGAGAGAGGGAGAGACATCCCATCAGGAGGGAGGGAGAGCGTAGCAGGAGAGAGAGAGGGAAAGAGCTAAAAAAATTAGCCGAATTGCAATTACGTGAGGTAATGATCCATTGGTCGGACCATTACCACAAATAATTCGGTCCCCAGACAGCTCGTGGCCTCCGCCACTCACTGCTGGGTCGCGGATTATTTATGGTAATGGCCCTCCCAATGGCCATTACCTACTTACCTACTATGTAATTGCTGTTCGCCTGATTTTTGGGTCATTTTGGGCCCTATATTATTTTGGATAATATAGGGCCCAACAACGTTTTTTTTGCCTGGTGCGCAAGAGAGAGAAACTCGTAGAGAGTGCTAGGGACAGAGGAGAGAGAGCAGAGGGAGACAACGCGAGAGAGAGTAGGAGGGAGAGAGGAGAGAGCGGAGAGAGAGAAAGAAGAGGAGAGATGAGAGAGTGGAGGGAGAGCGGAGAGCGGAGGGAGGGGAGAGGAGAGAGAGGAGAGATGAGAGAGGAGAGCAGAGAGAGAATATAAGAGCGGAGGGAGGGGAGAGGAGAGAGAGAACAGAGGAGAGAGAGGAGAGAGCAGAGAGAGAGCGGAGGGAGGGGAGAGAGAGGAGAGGAGAGAGAGCGGAGGGAAGGAGAGAGAGAGACTAGGAGAGAGAGAGAGAGGAGAGCGCGGAGGGAGGGAGAGCAGACAAGACAGAGGAGGGAGGGATAAGAGGGGGGGAGAGAGAAAAGAGAGAGATAACGGAGGGGAGAAGAGAGCACACAGCGGAGAGCACACGAAGGGAGAGAGGAGGGAGAGCAGGGAGAGAGAGAGGAGAGGGCTGAGAGAGAGTGCAAACATTAGAGAGAGGGAGAGGGAGAGAGAGCGGAGAGCAGAGAGGCCAGACAACAGAGAGCGAAGAGAGAGAGAGAGAGAGAGAGAGAGAGAGAGAGAGAGAGAGAGAGAGAGAGAGAGAGAGAGAGAGAGAGAGAGAGAGAGAGAGAGAGAGAGAGAGAGAGAGAGAGAGAGAGAGAGAGAGAGAGAGAGAGAGAGAGAGAGAGAGTAATGACAATAGAGAGGGAGAGCGGAGAGGAGAGAGAGAGTCGACAAGAAGAGAGAGCGGAGAGGAGAGAGCGCGAGCACGAAAGAGAGGGAGAGAGAGCACGAGAGAGCACAGATTGCAAAGACAGGAGAGACGGCAAAAAAAAAAAATCAGACGAACCAGCAATTACGTGCGGTAATGGTCCATTGGTCGGACCATTACCACAAATAATTTGGTCCTCGGGCAGCTCGTGGCCTCCGCCACTTGCTGTCCGGGTCCCAAATTATTTATGGTAATGGCCCTCCCAATGGCCATTACCTACTACGTAATTGCCGTTCGGCTAATTTTTGGGCTGTTTTGGGCCCTATATTATTTTGCATAATATAGGGCCCATATTATTTTCCTTGTTTTTGTATAACAGCGAATGCAGTAGAGAGAGAAAGAGAGCGGAGTGAGAGAGAGATAGAGATAGAGAGAGAGCAGGGTAAAGAGATAGAGAGAGAGAGAGAGCAGGGTAGAGAGATATAGAGAGAGAGAGTGTGGGAGAGAGCGAGAGCGGGCGGTACAAAGATATATAGAGAGAGCGCATGAGAGAGCACGAGAGGGAGGGAGAGAGCAGAAGAGAGAGAGGAAGAGAGCGCATCAGGGGGAGGGAAGGGAGAGAGAGAGAGCAGCGGCAGAGAGAGAGAGAGAGGGCGCTGCAGGGGGAGGGAGAGAGGAGAGAGAAGCAAGGAGAGAGATAGAGAGAGCGCAGCAGGAGGGAGGGAGAGCGTAGCAGGAGAGAGAGAGAGAGAGAGAGAGGGGGGGCAGCAGGGAGAGAGAGAGAGAGAGAGAGAGAGAGAGAGAGAGAGAGAGAGAGAGAGAGAGAGAGAGAGAGCGCAGTAGGAGGGAGGGAGAGGGAGAGGGAGAGTGTAGCAAGAAAGAGAGAGGGAGAGAGCGCAGCAGGGGGAGGGGGAGGAAGAGAGAGAGGAGAGGGCAACATAGGGGAGAGAGAGAGGGAGAGACACCGCAGCGGGAGGGAGGGATGGAGGGATGGAGGGAGGGATAGAGAGAGAGAGAGCGTAGCAGCAGAGAGAGAGAGAGAGAGAGAGAGAGAGAGAGAGAGAGAGAGAGAGAGAGAGAGAGAGAGAGAGACCGACCGCAACAGGAGGGAGGGAGGGAGGGACGGAGAGAGAGAGAGAGAGAGCGTAGCAGCAGAGAGAGAGAGGGAGAGAACATAGCAAGGAGAGAGAGAGAGAGAGAGAGAGAGAGAGAGAGAGAGAGAGAGAGAGAGAGAGAGAGAGAGAGAGAGAGAGAGAGAGAGACATCCCATCAGGAGGGAGGGAGAGCGTAGCAGGAGAGAGAGAGAGAGGGAAAGAGCTAAAAAAATTAGCCAAACTGCAATTACGTAAGGTAATGATCCATTGGTCGGACCATTACCACAAATAATTCGGTCCCCGGACAGCTCGTGGCCTCCGCCACTCGTTGTCGGGTCCCGGATTATTTATGGTAATGGCCCTCCCAATGGCCATTACCTACTACATAATGAACTTTTGATGTATAAAATACTTGTATTGATCATTATCTAGAGAAGTTGTCATGTGTTGTTTTGTCACACAATTTAGCTCTTCATGTCATTGTTATTGGTGCTTACCATATATGTTGTTTTGTCATTGTTTTTGCAGTGTTGTTTTTGTCAGTGCTTACCATATATGTTGTTTTTGCAGTGTTGTTTTTGTCGGTGCTTACCATATATGTTGTTTTTGCAGTGTTGTTTTTGCAGTGTATTTGCATTGTGGACAGAGGGAACCTTAAGAATTCGTAAAGTTTCTACATTTAAAGTTTCTATACTCTTTGGTTTCTATACATTTTGCTAGATTATTGAGCAGAAGATAACTATATTTTCCAAGCAGCTAAGTTTGAGATTAACATTAGCAGAGCTAGAGCTTTCTGCCTGTTCAAACATGATCTTATACGTGAAAAGCTGATGCAGTGTCAGAGCACTCTTACATGATAGGGTGGCAAATTCCAAAGAATTCATGGTGAATCCCATGTGCCAATTCAGTTAAGGCATTCATAATTCCAGTTTGCATCAACAAAGTAAACTATTTTTGTGGGTTTGAGTGGTTGTAAGTAATCTGTTAAGATCACAATCGGCTCAGCCAAGAGATCAACCTTCTCCTGCCCTCATGTATATCATCCACAAGATCATCTATGCGCCACTCTAAATCGTCCAAGCGACCTTTTAGAATGTCTGTACTGTCCCAGAGCGTCTGAACGTCGAACCCTATAGGCCAGTTTGTGCGCACAGAAAACGTTTGTAAACAGGCTTCCAGCTTTACAAATTCTTGCAGAAGAATTCTATGCCTGGGTTTGAGGTCAATCTGTTGGATGAGGCTTGCCTGCAAAAGGGAAATAGATATAGCCCATGGAGTCTTTGAATGGACGGTTGCGAGTTTAGATGAGTAAGAGCCATCCATATCGAGCACTCCCCACAGAAGAATCATTGAGATAAAAGAATTGGTGTTCCTCAAAGGGTAAATCATCCCCCAAAGAGGAGACCACATAGCGTCTGTGCTGTCGACTTCGCTGTATCTTAAGTCGAAGGAAATCTTTCCCTCTGCCTCAATTTGCGTCCCAATAAGCTCCTTGTTCTCTTGCAGCATTCTCTCCACAGTTACTCTGCACGAGGCTAGAAACTCTCGAATCGGATGCACTGCATTTCCATCTGTAAAAGGTCCTATCACAAGAATCATTGAATTTCTGCGTACGTATGTCGCATATTCTTGCAATCTGAAAACACCAATCTTCAACACTTTACACACGTCCGAAAGCTTCACGGTCTCATCCATTATAGCATTGGCCCATACTCGACCTCTTCCAGGAACTGGTGAAGTCAACCTCTGCACAAGATCCAGAACAGCTGCATTGGAGGTTCTGATCAGGTCTATAGCCTGCAGCATCCAATCTACGGAGATGAAATCCTTAGCAAGCGAATTTTCCAGTTGGTGCAGACCTAAGCACAAATTGGACTGGAATTTTTCAATGCCATCGATCATGCCATCAATGGAATCCAAGTAATTCGAAGCCATGACGTTGTTTCTTGTTGCAAGATGAAGAGAGCAAAGCTTTGATATGTGGGTAGCTTATGTACACATCCTATGAGGCTAAAGACATAACGTCAAAGTGGTATTCGAACAGACTGCAATCCCAACTCAGCTCCCACGCTCCGACGCTTGAGCTTTGATTGAGATTTCAAGCGAATTTAGTAAAACTCTCTCTCTCTCTCTCTCTCTCTCTCTCTCTCTCTCTCTCTCTCTCTCTCTCTCTCACTCACACACACACACACACACACACACAAACACGTTATCGACCCATGCATGGCCTAACCCATGGAGCGAGCTTGCTACTAGGGGCAACTAAAAAAAATTGGAGCATGATTACAAGGTGGCATCATATATTTACTTTGATGGAGACTTTTATGCCATTGGATGAGGGCGGGGACCCGACTTGCACCCCTCAGTCATAAATAGTAATAAGCTTTTCAACCCTAACAACGAAATACGTCAAATCTTGATAACATGAAAATGTAGTCTCAACCAAAACCTTGTGCACTATGAGGTTGGATCCATCTTGATCTTGCTCGGCAACAGAAATGGATCGAAACTTCCTTGGCTTGAAATTTCTGATCAAGCATCTCAGTGTTGTGCTAAATATTCACGAATCCTAACAAAACATACATTTTGAAAATCGTTGCAAGTGATTTTGCAGTTAGAGAAATTCTATTACAAAATGGTAAACAAGTGGCTTTTGATGGTAAATAGTTAAGTGGTCCACAAATAAGGTATACCACTCACGATAAATAGGTTCACGTTATTATTTTTACACTTAAAAGTTGGAAGCATTATATTTATTGTAACAAGTTTATGGTGTTCATGTTAGAATAGATAAGTCCAATTTATTTTCTTGAGCCGTATTACCGTTTTTTAAACAATTTAAAACACACACACACACACACACACACACACACACACAATTTTTCGTTACAACAAAATTGCAATGCTTACAAAACGTCAAGATATGACATAACTTCTCCTACTCGTAACTCAATTATTTTTTTTCATCAATTTATAGAATAAGTACATAGGAAAGGAGACTCATTGGTCTCTCGTGATACAAATGTGTACTGAGGAGGCCATGATCATGTGGTTTTTTGCAAGATTTCAAAAGCATATTAAGCGTCAAACGTCACGAACAATACATGACATTACAACAAGCAATGGATGACGCAGTACGAGAAGAAGATGAGGAGTCAAATGATGAACCACACATTGGAATGTTGCCTTATACAGCAGGGCAGACTACCACAACTTCTACAACTATTGCTTCTACCAATATCAATGCAACTGTAGAATTTATGATGGACAAGTTCGAGAAGCTTGGCCAAAAACAACAGACACAGTTGGAGAAATAGAAGCTCAATTTGATGCTAAACTAAAAGCATTAGAAGATCAGCATGCCCAAATTAGTAAAACTATTGACAAAGCAGTGCGTAATGTATATCCTGATAGGAAAAATGTTTGGTGTGCCATCTGTGTTGGGAGTCATACAATGATCGAGTGTCCCAACAATGAAGCGGTGAATGACAGATACATATTGTCATTTATGCCAATTCTACTAGACATGAGACAACGTTTTGTTCATTTCATCCTAGAGTTATCCAACAAGGCTATCACAAGTATGGATATCATGAAGGTCCAAGGTGGAAAGCTCCAGATGGTAAGGTGTATGGACTTGGGTTTCTAGAACCTTTAGCACTTCTTGCTCCTCAAGGACCACAAGGACCCCAAGCCAATATGATTGAACCGTAAACTTCAACTAGTTAGGATCATTGACATGTTCCACCTGAGCAATATCAAGATTCTGGTGTACATGAGAAATATGCAATCTATGCTGCTGCACAACAACAACAGTCTAGACAGTGGGCAATAATAACATGCAATCCCAATAACAATCAGATTTAACAATTAGCAAAATCCAAATAAAGCATGAAAGATGGAGGAAAAGTGATAGAGAGCAAAAACATTCATCAATCCATTTCACAAGAGAACCAATATGCTTTATTGAAATGAGGAAATGAACATGTGTAGAAATTCGAGTTGGTCCTTTTTATAGTAGAGAGGAGGACCCTGGCCTCTGAGTCCTATTGGTCCATTTTTGCCTCCCTAATTATTCAAATTTAAAAAAGAGTGAGAACCATCCAATTTGGAGGGAAACCCAACTTTATTCACTAACTTGACATTTAGGCCCTACGACATTAAAAGTCCCACAAAAAGGCCTAAAGTCCTTTTATTGACTTTCTAATTAATCAAATCTCTATGTCCCGCATTTCTTACAGGTATATCTTCAACCATTCCTCATGGACAAACTGTCTTTTGATCAGCTAGCTTAATGGCAAAAGTCGCAGGCTTTATCTTTGTAAGGCCCCATTTTTCACATAGCTTTGTAGAAATCAGGTTAACTCCTGAACCGCCATCTATCATAGCTGCTTCCTCTATGTTGTATTGGCAAAGTGCTATTCTTTTGTTCACTTTTCCAAGCGGCTCCGACATGGAGTACTTCATTAGATTCTTCAAATCCAGCACAAAAAAGTGGCTCTTAATGGACTTCTGGTTCTACTTGAGCTAACTTTTGCGCTAAGACTTCTTTTGCTTTTGGCACCAACTTTAGGAACTCTCCTAATGAAATATATTCACGAGCAGTTTTGTTTGCGGCGCTTCCGGTTCAGTAATCTTGAAGGGTTCTTCATGATGATGCAATTGATCATTCATATCTATACGTGAATTTCTTGGTGACTGCAATGGTGAAGAACGAACTTTGGCTGTTGCACTTCAAGCTCCTCTTCTTCTTGCAGATGTTTAATCCACTGCCTCATATCCTGATATCTTCGTTTTTTTGCATGAAGATTCAGTTAATGGTATAGAATTAGCAGGTACTGGATTCGCTACTGGTTCTTTCTGTTTCTATGCTCTGGTGACCACAATCAAGGGTACACTTGATTCATTCTGAGCTACTGGTCTTTGGTTGATTGTTATCAAATTTACACGTGTTGTAGCTGGTGGTGGCTTTGGTCTTGCTGGACAGTATTTATAGCAATGCCCATAACCACAGTCACGACATAATGGTACAATTTTTTTTTTATTTGAACATTCTGCAACTCTGTGATTTCCTCCACATGCAAAGCATCCAAGCGGTGTTCTAGTCCAGTTTCTAGATGCTTGTTGTTGCGCGACAGCATAAATAGCATACTGTTTTGAAGATCCACCTTCTTGATCATTACCATAGTTCTATTGCTCAGCACTTATGTATGGAGAAATTGGCAGAAGGAGCGGAATGCTTTGGTGGGGCAAGTAAGGCTAAATGTTCCGGGTATCCAAGAGCAGATTGTCGAGGTCTAGCTGTTGAATTTCCTCCATATTGTGGTTCTCGATATCCCATTTGGGCATACCATTGCTGAATTATCCGAGGATTGAAGTTGCAAAAAGCAGTCTCATGATCAGGCGAATTACACAAATGGCATACACTGATTTCCATTTGTTTTTTCAATTGAGGACACTCATTCACTGTGTGATTTCATGTACAAATAGAACACCAGACATTTTCACTGGTAGGAAAAGTCTTTGCAAACTTCTCAGGTTCCTTGTGCGCTTGTCCGTGGAAATCTTCCAATGCTTTGATCTTCTCATCAAATTGCCACTGCAACTTTTCTATCTGTTTCTGTTGGTTCTTCTCGAGTTTTTCGAACTCATTGAGCATCATTTCTACAATAGCGTTAACATTTGTTGATGCAATAGTGGTGGATGTCATAATGGTCTGTCTTGCTGTATAAGGCAACATACTGATATTCGGCTCATCATCTGAACCTTCATCCTCCTCCCGAATTGCATCATCCATAGAATTTTGCAACATTGCGTACTCATTATGGCGTTTCAGCTCACGTCTGATCC
Organism: Diphasiastrum complanatum; assembly: GCA_029204225.1. NCBI lineage: Eukaryota > Viridiplantae > Streptophyta > Lycopodiopsida > Lycopodiales > Lycopodiaceae > Diphasiastrum > Diphasiastrum complanatum. The sequence goes on from CM055102.1 coordinate 44,903,881, forward strand.
GTTTAGATAAACCTGACAAAAACCACATAATCATGGCATTTTTGTTAATCATCTCAGGTTCGCACTCAGATCTGAGACGTTTCATCCTTTCAATGTAATCTCGAACCATTTCTCCCTTTCCCATTTTAATTTTACTTAAAAGTAGGAAATGGTCTTCCATAAACTTCCGCGGTTTGCACCGTGTGATAAGGGCTCTTTTAACAACCTCCCAATCTGTATGCTCAGTTTCATCCTGATCATAGTACCAATTTTGTGCTGCGCCTGTTAAGGTCATAGGAAAAAGCTTAAGTTTATCTTGAGGGAAAATTTCGTCATAGACTTTACAGGATTCAACATAGATTCTAAGAAATCTAACTGGATCTGTTAACCCATTGTATTTGGATAGATCCAAACGGGTTGCTCTTCTAACAATAATAGGATTCACTTCTTGAGGAGCACCTCTAGGAGCGCCTCCAAGGGCAGCCATCTTAACATATTCAAATCAAGCAAACAATGAGATTGGATCTAGATTTTTCAATCAAAACTATCTCAAATCAGATCTGCTAGATCTATTCCACTTTCCAAGAATCAGATTCTATATCGTGAAAAAGATTTCAAAATTCAATCAATCGATACTTCTCAAAAAATGAAAAATTTCTTAGAATCCAAATAAGAATGTATCAGATTTGACCCAAATTTTGATAGAGACTTGATCTGGAAAATCAAAATCTAAAAATAGTACAAGCGAAGGTTCCCTAGGCGAAGATTTGTTCGACAAAGGTTAAACAATGTTATTTTGAGAAAAAAAAATCTCTCTGATCAACTTTTCTGACAATTTCTAGGGAAATAACCTTCGCCGACCTCTCAGATGCAAGATCTGACACAAATAAAACTAGTGTAAACCTGGCGAAGGTTTCTGACATAAGAAAATATAGTCTGTAGTCAAGATTTTCTATGATATGGACAAGAAGAATCTTCGCCGAACTCAAAAATAGTATTTTACTATAAATAGAATATTTTGGAAACCCAGCAAAGTTTTTGGTGAAGGACCAAGAGTAATACTGGTATTTTTGCAAAAAAGTGACTTTTTTTTGGCAAAAATATGGCAATATGACAACTGGTCCTCTGCAAATCCCTCTATTTTTGGTATTATTCTTCGCCGACCTGGCAGTAAATAGATTTGAATCACACCTATGCACAATGAATCGGACGAAGGTTCTTTTTCTGTATTTTTAGGGTTTTGGTGATTTTTTGGTATTTTTTGACGGTTTTTCTGATGTTTTTGAAAATCTGCTGGGAATTAATCTTTGCCCTTCAAACAAAAAGTTTTGTCATTAAAACCGAAGGTGTCTGCAACTCGACGAAGGTCTCCTAAAAGAGGACAAAAAGTTATCAGCTCTGATGACAATTTTTGTCTCTTTTTGACCAAAATCTGACAGATTTGACCGATTTTTGTTGTTTTTTCTGATATCCTAGATCCAAATGGATCTTAAGATTGGTGATATGAATAATGTTCTACAATCAGATTAGATCTAGAACAAACAAATCCACTCAAATCAAGCAAAATCACTCCCAAACTAACCCTAAATGCAGATCTAACACTATTCATGCAACAACAAGATGCCTAATGCAAGCTAACCATCCACAAAACATGCTGCAAACTAAAAAATTGGCATAGCTCCCCGACAATGGCGCCAAAATTGTAGTGGGTTTCTTTCCTTTCCTAACCTCAAACCAAGATCTAGTTAATCTAGCATCAAAGAGACGAAGTTAGTTGTCACACGTAGATTCGTTCCCATGAGAGTGATAGTATAGTTTAGATTTCAGCATGAATGAAGATCCACATCTAACTCTAACATCCATTAACCCTAAACATTAACACTACATCCATTAACACTAGTCCACAACAAAGATAGCCTACTCTTTCTCTCTCTCCCTTTCTCTCTCATAAAAAGTATAATAACATGCAATCCGAATAACAATCAGATCCAACAATTAGCAAAATCCAAATAAAGCATGAGAGATGGAGGAAAAGTGATAGAGAGCAAGGACATTCATCAATCCATTTCACAAGAGAACCAATATGCTTTATTGAAATGAGGAAATGAACATGTGTAGGAATTTGAGTTGGTCCCTTTTTATGGTAGAGAGGAGGACCCTGGCCTCTGAATCCTATTGGTCTATTTCTGCCTCCCTAATTATTCAGATTTAAAAAAGGGTGGGAACCATCCAAATTGGAGGGAAACCCAACTTTATTCACTAACTTGACATTTAGGCCCTGCGACATTAAAAGTCCCACAAGAAGGCCTAAAGTCCTTTTATTGACTTTCTAATTAATCAAATCTCTATGTCCCGCATTTCTTACAGGTATATCTTCAACCAATCCTCATGGACGAACTGTCTTTTGATCAGCTAGCTTAATGGCAAAAGTCGCAGGCTTTATCTTTGTAAGGCCCCATTTTTCACATAGCTTTGTAGAAATCAGGTTAACTCCTGAACCGCCATCTATCATAGCTGCTTCCTTTGGAAATTGTCTATGTTGTATCGGCAGAGTGATATTCTTTTGTTCACTTTTCCAAGTGGCTCCGACATGGAGTACTTCATTAGATCCTTTAAATCCAGCACAAAAAAGTGGCTCTTGATGGACTTCTGGTTCTACTTGAGCTAACTTTTGCGCTAAGACTTCTTTTGCTTTTAACACCAACTTCAGGAACTCTCCTAATGAAATATATTCACGAGCAGTTCTGTTTGCGGCGCTTCCGGTTCAGTAATCTTGAAGGGTTCTTCATGATGATGCAATTGATCATTCATATCTGTACGTGAATTTCTTGGTGACTGCAATTTTGAAGAACGAACTTCGGATGTTGCTTTAGCAACTTCAAGCTCCTCTTCTTCTTGCAGATGTTTAATCCACTGCCTCATATCCTGATATCTTCGTTTTTTGCATGAAGATTCGGTTAATGGTATAGAATTAGCAGGTACTAGATCTACTACTGGTTCTTTCTGTTTCTCTGCTCTGGTGACCACAATCAAGGGTACACTTGATTCATTCTAAGCTACTAGTCTTTGGTTAATTGTATTCAAATTTATAGGTGTTGTAGCTGGTGGTGGCTTTGGTCTTGCTGGACAGTATTTATAGCAATGCCCATAACCATAGTCACGACAGAATGATACAATTTCTTTTTTATTTGGACATTCTGCAACTCTGTGATTTCCTCCACATGCAAAGCATCCAAGCGGTGCTCTAGTCCAGTTTCTAGATGCTTGTTGTTGCGTGACAACATAAATAGCATACTATTATGAAGATCCACCTTCTTGATCATTACCATAGTTCTATTGCTCAGCACTTCTGTATGGTTCTGTTTCCATCAAATTGGCAGAAGGAGCAGAGTGCTTTGGTGGGGCAGGTAAGGCTAAACGTTCCGGGTATCCAAGAGCAGATTGTCGAGGTCTAGCTGTTGAATTTCCTCCATACTGTGGTTCTCGATATCCCATTTGGGCATACCATTGCTGAATTATTTGAGGATTGAAGTTGCAAAAAGCAGTCTCATGATCAGGCGAATTACACAAATGACATACACTGATTTCCATTTGTTTTTTCAATTGAGGACACTCATTCACTGTGTGATTTCATGTACAAATAGAACACCAGACATTTTCCCTGGTAGGAAAAGTCTTCGCAAACTTCTCAGGTTTCTTGTGCGCTTGTCCGTGGAAATCTTCCAATGCTTTGATCTTCTCATCAAATTGCCACTGCAACTTTTCCATCTGTTTCTGCTGGTTCTTCTCGAGTTTCTTGAACTCATTGAGCATCATTTCTGTAGTAGCATTAACATTTATTGATGCAATAATGGTGGACGTCATAATGGTCTGTCCTTCTGAATAAGGCAACATACTGATATTCGGCTCATCATCTGAATCTTCATCCTCCTCCCGAATTGCATCGTCCATAGAATTCTGCAACATTGCGTACTCATTATGGCGTTTCAGCTCACGTCTGATCCGTTTAGATAAACCTGACAAAAACCACATAATCATGGCATTTTCATTTATCATCTCAGGTTCGCACTCAGATCTGAGGCGTTTCATCCTTTCAATATAATCTCGAACCATTTTCCCCTTTCCCATTTTAATTTTACTCAAAAGTAGAAAAGGGTCTTCCATAAACTTCTGCGGTTTGGACCGTGTGATAAGGGCTCTTTTAACAACCTCCCAATTTGTATGCTCAGTTTCATCCTGATTATAGTACCAATTTTGTGCTGTGCCTGTTAAGGCCATAGGAAAAAGCTTAAGTTTATCTTGAGGGAAAATTTCGCCATAGACTTTACAGTATTCAGCATAGATCGGAAGAAATCTAATTGGATCTGTTAACCCATTGTATTTGGATAGATCCAAACGGGGTGCTCTTCTAACAATAATAGGATTCACTTCCTAAGGAGCACCTCCAAGAGCACCTCCAAGGGAAGCCATCTTAAGATATTCAAATCAAGCAAACAATGAGATTGGATCTAGATTTTTCAATCAAAACTATCTCAAATCAGATCTGCTAGATCTATTCCACTTTCCAAGAATCAAATTCTATATCGTGAAAAAGATTTCGAAATTCAATCAATCGATACTTCTCAAAAAATGAAAAATTTCTTAGAATCCAAATAAGAATGTATCAGATTTGACCCAAATTTTGATAGAGACTTGATCTAGAAAATCAGAATCTAAAAATAGTACTGGCGAAGGTTCCCTAGGCGAAGATTGGCTCGGCAAAGGTTCAACAATGTTATTTTGAGAAAAAAACCTCTTTGATCAACTTTTCTGACAATTTCTAGGGAAATAACCTTCGCCGACCTCTTAGATGCAAGATCTGACACAGATAAAACTAGGGTAAACCTGGCGAAGGTTTTTGACATAAGAAAATACAGTCTGTAGTTTGGTGAGGGTAAAAATCAAGATTTTCTATGATCTGGACAAGAAGAATCTTCGCCGAACTCAAAAATAGTATTTTACTATAAATAGAATGTTTTGGAAACTCAGCAAAGGTTTTGGTGAAGGACCAAGAGTAATACTGGTATTTTTGCAAAAAAGTGACTTTTTTTTGGCAAAAATATGGCAATATGACAACTGGTCCTCTGCAAATCCCTCTATTTTTGGTATTATTCTTCGCCGACCTGGCAGTAAATAGATTTGAATCACACCTATGCACAGTGAATCGGACGAAGGTTCTTTTTCTGTATTTTTAAGGTTTTGGTGATTTTTTGGTATTTTTTGACGGTTTTTCTAATGTTTTTGAAAATCTGCTGGGAATTAATCTTTGCTTTTCAAACTGAAAGTTCTGTCATTAAAACCGAAGGTGTCTGCAACTCGACGAAGGTCTCCTAAAAGAGGACAAAAAGTTATCAGCTCTGATGACAATTTTTGTCTCTTTTTGACCAAAATCTGACAGATTTGACCAATTTTTGTTGTTTTTTTTTATATCTCAGATCCAAATGGATCTTAAGATTGGAGATATGAATAATGTTCTACAATCAGATTAGATTTAGAACAAACAAATCCACTCAAATCAAGCAAAATCACTCCCAAACTAATCCTAAATGCAGATCTAACACTATTCATGCAACAACAAGATGCCTAATGCAAGCTAACCATCCACAAAACATGCTGCAAACTAAAAAATTGGCAAAGCTCCCCGACAACGGCGCCAAAAATTGTAGTGAGTTTCTTTCCTTTCCTAACCTCAAACCAAGATCTAGTCAATCTAGCATCAAAGAGATGAAGTTAGTTGTCACACGTAGATTCGTTCCCATGAGAGCGATAGTATAGTTCAGATTTCAGCATGAATGAAGATCCACATCTAACTCCAACATCCATTAACCCTAAACATTAACACTACATCCATTAACACTAGTCCACAACAAAGATAGCTTACTCTTTCTCTCTCTCCCTTTCTCTCTCATAAAAAGTATAATAACATGCAATCCCAATAACAATCAGATCCAAAATTAGCAAAATCCAAATAAAGCATGAGAGATGGAAAAAAAGTGATAGAGAGCAAGGACATTCATCAATCCATTTCACAAGAGAACCAATCTGCTTTATTGAAATGAGAAAGTGAAACTCGAGTTGGTCACTTTTTATAGTAGAGAGGAGGACCCTGGCCTCTGAATCCTATTGGTCCATTTCTGCCTCCCTAATTATTCAAATTTAAAATAGAGTGGAAACCATCCAAATTGGAAGGAAACCCAACTTTATTCACTAACTTGACATTTAGGCCCTACGACATTAAAAGTCCCGCAAAAAGGCCTAAAGTCCTTTTATTGACTTTCTAATTAATCAAATCTCTATGTGAACATCGGGTTGGACTTACACACAAAGGGTGCCAAATCCCTCTCATTTATTAACTAGGGTTAGGGTTGCCTTGGGATCCGCAAACCCTCCAACATAGCTGAAAGGAAAAAGCTAAAGGCAAGTGTCGCTTTTTCGGGATTTTGCAAAAAAGCCGACACTGTCGCAAATAGCCAACACTGTAAAAAATAGTTGAATTGGTGAACTATGCTGAAGTATCGCATTTCGAAAAAAGTCGACACTGTCGCATTTTGGGAAAAGTCGACACTGTGAAAAACATAGTTCATTTCTGCAAACTGTTGCAACACTTAGTGTATTTTTGCGGACTGTTGTGACACTTAGTGTATTTTTGCAGACTGTTGCGACACTTAGTGTATTTCTGCAGAGTTGTTCTAAATCCTAATTCGTGGAAGTTCTTGAAAATGGCCAAGTCTTCAATGATCTTCAAATTATCGAACTTAACATTTGAACTTAAAATGTGATAGGATTGGTTACCCTTTGCTGGATATTAGCTGGAAGCCCGTTGTAGACGTTCTTCAAATAATTTGAATGTCTAGGTTATGATTCCTGCTGGTATCAGATGAGCAGACATAGAACCAAAGTTGGTTTCACCTTACCCTAGATCAATGATCAATAAACATGTAGGAAGAATCTTGAAATAGAAATTAGTATTCACCAAGGAGACAACTGTGGATATAATTTCCAACATATCGCCACAACGGAAGCTACCTAAGTGGTATACTAAGCTTATTAAGAGCGCAAAAGAAGAGATAGTTGAATCTAGCAAGCATAGAGAGCTATGACACTCCTCATGAGAGAGGAAAGAACCAAATAGATATCATTGACAAGTAAACATGGCACTCATGAATCACATAATCCAAACTAATGAACCTACTTGATACGACCAAAGATGATGGAATATGGCAGAAATCTATGCAAGAGGAAGTAGACTCCATAAAAAAGCATAACACTTGAGAGATCGTGGATCTACCTCAAAGTATGACGTACATGAATGCAAATGGGTATATAAAACAAAGTACAACACATATGGAATCCTAATAACACACAAGGCAAGGCTTGTAGTCAAGGATTATGTGCAAAGTAAAGGGATAGAGTACGAGGAGACCTTCTCTCATGTAGCTAAGTGGAAAACCTTGCACATGGTGATCGCTTTAGCAACTTTGTTTGGTTGGAGTTTACATCAAATGAATGTAGAATCTACTTTTCTGAATGGGAAGCAAAAGGAGGAAGTGTATATGCAGCAGCCAAGTGGTTTCATAGAACTTGACAATGATGCAAGTTAAAAAAGGTCTTGTATGGTCTAAAACAAGCTCCTCGCACCTAGTATAGTGACTTTGATGAGTATCTTCTATCAAGGGGATTGGTACGTATATCCTCAGACTCAAATCTTTATCAATTTGCATGAGACTCTAGTATCACATTGATTGTACTTTATGTATACGACCTCATTATTACGGGCAATGATGAAGATCTAATAAGTGCTATCAAGAAGGACTTGGCCATGAGTTTTGATATGACTAATCTTGGATTAATGCACTATTGTCTTGGAGTGGAATTATGGCATAGGAAGGATGGGATCACACTTACACAAACCAAATATGTCAATGAGATTTTGAAGCAATTCAAAATGTACGATTGCAAGCCCATTGCTACTCCAATTCAGGTCGGTAAGAATCTATCAAACAAAAATCTAATTGATTTAGTGGATGCTACATTATTTTGGCAGTTGATTGGTTGTTTAATCTATCTGACTACAACACGCTCAAACATAAGTTATGCAGTTAGCTGAGTAAGCCAATTTATGGCGACACCTAAGGAGGTGCACTGGAAGGCGGAAAAACAAATTCTTCACTATGTCAAAGGCACAATAACCTATGGTCTACTTTATGAGAAATTAAGACAAGCTTTACCAGCTTTACAAGGCTATGTTGATTCAGATTGGGTAGGCTGTATAAAAAAATAAAAGTAAACCTATATTTATAGAGTAACAAAGTATTTTGTGATGGACCTATTTAAAATTTGATGGATAGTCAAAGTTTTAGGTATGCATCAAACCACAATTCTTATTCTTTAAAAATCATGTAGTGGCATAAAAAGAGTAGCATGCCATGTGCTACCATTTTGTGGGATCATGGGTAGAACAAATTCGCAAAAAATTTACTCGCAGAATGTCAAAACCCTACTAGTTTTACTAATTTGGACATGTTGATCTTCTAATGCTTTTAGTCTAGAATCAAGATGAGCTTGCATTTTCTCCAACTACATCTGTTGTTTCTGGCCAAACTTCTCGAACTCGTCCATCATCAATTTCGTAGTTGCATTGATATTGGTAGAAGCAATGGTTGTAGAAGTTGTGGTAGCCTACCCTGTTGTATAAGGCAACATTTCAATATGTGGTTTATCACATGACTCATATTCTTCTTCTCATACTGCATCATCCATTGCTTGTTGCAATGTCATGTATTGTTCTCGATATTTGAGCTCATGCTTGATACACTTTGGTAATCGTGCCAAGAACCACATGATCATGGCCTCATCAATAATGAGATCAGGTTGGAGAGGAGGGGTGCATTATGCTCCATGAGTTACTTAGAATTAGAAAGGGTTGGCCTAACTTGCATGTAGGTCATTTTTATATAAATTGGCCCTAAAAATTTCTAAAACAAAGTCATTTGTCCCTTTGGGCCCCTTTTGGATAGCTAGGCACAAAAAAAGAGAAAAAGTTTGAAATGCCCACATTTCAAATCTGGACGTTTCAAACAAGTTTGAATCAGCATTCAAACACGTTTGAATGCAACTATGTCAATATGTTTGGTACGTTCGATATAGTCACGAATGGTACATTCAGATGATGGAAATTTGTCAAAACTAGTAGACTTTTAGCTATCAATTGGATATAGATCTAGAATGTTTAAGAAGTGATTATTAAGGTTTGATCTAATCATTTTCACAGACTTGTCAAAAGTTCTCTACAACAACAAAGAGAAGTAGAAGAAGAATTTCAAGTCTAAGAGAGAGTCAAACCAAAGACAAGATTGAAGGCAACAGTTAGAGAGAGCTAAACAAAGCAAATGGAAGAGCAGAAATAGTAAAAGGACCTACTATCTGTTGCTAAGATGGTAGATGTAGGACTAACGATCACCTTTGAAGGCGATACCTGCGAAGTGGTTAAATCCACAACCACTCAGCTCATCACCACAAGAAAGTGAAGGGGCAACCTGTATCACCTCAGGATCTGAATAGCTTCAGAACAAGCTCACCAGATCAACGAATAGATGGATATTGTATGGCACAAAAGACTGTATCACATGAATACAGTTGCTCTATACAACGCTAGCTGGAGCGGAGCATTCACTAGAGTGAATATCAAAGATGCATCATGCATGAAGTCCCGCAATGCCTGTAACAAAGGCAAAATGTCACGTATACCATTCACTAGGGATTCTTTCAAAATGAAAGAATTCCTAGAACTGGTACACTCAGACATCTGTGGACCGTTTGATGTGGCCTGTCTGGGAGATTCAAAGTACTACATCTCTTTTATTGACGACTTCAGCAAGTTTGCACCCGTGTACTTTATCCACAACAAGTCAGAGGCCCTGGACAAATTCACAGAATTCATAAATTGGGAAAGGGACTGACAAGAAGGTGAAGCAGCTCAGGATGGATACAGGAGGAGAATACATCTCCAAACGCTTTGCGGAGTTTTGTACCAACAAAGGCATACTCCACTTGAAGACTGCAGCCTACACACCACACAATGGTGTGGCAAAGAGGAGAAATCATAAGTTGCGAGATCCATGATGGCCTATTCAAAGACATCAAAATTTTTATGGGCTGAAGCAATAGCTACAGCCAACTACCTGTAGAACAAGACAAGTAGATCCAGTGTTGCACATACCACGCCACACGAGGTTTGGTGGGGCAACAAACCAAGTCTGATACATGTGCGCATTTTTGGATGCGTCACATATGCCCACATTCTAGATTAGAAAAGAAAGAAGCTGGATGAAAAGGTGGAGCAGGGATTCCTCGTTGGATATGATGTTCATTCATCATACTACAAGATCTACATGTCTGACAACAGACAAATCAAGACTGTCAAAGACATCAGATTTGATGAGTCAAAGACTGGAGATCCACTTGGCTACGAAATTCTGACCAGTGGCTACTATGACCTACCAACATCAACAAAGGGAGCGGACCTTGAACATCCGGAAGGAGATGTCCAAATTCCATATGGATAGAGTGACTGTTCAGACGATGAGCAGCAAGACGTGCAACCTATACCTCCAGGACACCTGCTACTCACCACAGTTCAGCAGTCAACAAGGACAAGAGACTTGACAAAGGCAAGGCCATCGATGTAACTGCAGACACTCCAAGAAGATCCACACAAGAAAGAAGAGTACTTATCAGATTTGTGCCTGACAACTTAGCCTCTGGTTCAGAGGAATTTTTTGTGGATTTGGCGGATAACCTCAAACATATGAGGAAGTTATCAGCTGTCCAGATAAGGACAAGTGGATTAAAGCAATGGAAGACAAAATAAATTTCATGGAGCAGAACAATGTTTGGAATCTGGAGCCATTACCAACAGACATGAAGACTGTAAAATGCAAGTGGGTTTACAAATACAAGTATGGATATGATGGCAACGTATCAAAGTACAAGGCCAGATTGGTAGCAAAAGGTTTCTCTCAGAAGTATGGTCTTGATCATATTGAAACCTTTTCTCCAGTCATAAAACATTCGTCCTTACACCTACTATTTGCATATGGATCAGCATACAGTCTCAAGATCCACATAGTGGATGAAAAAACTACCTTCTTACATGGCGAGTTGAATGAAGAGGTCTACATGGACCAACCACTAGATTCATCTGCTCATGCTTTGCCAACTATGCCTGCCAAATGCAAAGAAGCATATACGGACTAAAGTAGTCTGCTAGGCAGTGGTATAGAAGAATCACACCCTCATATCCTTAGGATTTCAACCATTGATGGCTGACTACAATTAATGTATATACAAAGGTCACAGATGGAAAAATCATAATCATTGCTATCTACGTTGATGACACTTTGATTCTGTCCAGAAGGGACAACTTGATTGCTCAGGTGAAGCATGATATTTCTCATCATTTTGAAATATCAAACATAGGGGAAGCAAGATTCTACCTAGGATTGTAGATTGACAGAGGCCTTGACGAAGGGAAGCTGTATCTTTACCAGTCAAGATACATCTAGAGAATCATTGACGATTTTCAGATGACAGACTGCAAGGGAGTTTACACACCAATGGTAGCTGGAACAATTCTAACGAAGCAAGACTGTCCGCAGAATGCAGAAGATTAGGAAGCCATGCAGAACGTGCCCTACAGGAGGCTAATCAGATCACTCATGTACCTGGCAGATAATACACGCCTTCACATTGCCTACGCAGTTTTCAAGATGAGCCAATTCAACATTAATCCAAGCCCTACGCATTGGAAGCTCGCCAAAAGAATTTTGCAATACCTTCAACATACGAAGGACTATGAGCTGTGTTTCTATCAACATAAAGAATTCCAGATCAAATCCTACAACGATGCAAGCTGGGCATCCCTGAAAGATGATTGCAAGAGTGTCTCAGGAGGATGCACAGTAATCAACCCGTTGAATATAGAACAAGTGTATGATTGGGATTTAGGCCCTACTTCTATATATACAAATGTGGCCCGAAGTCGGTCATTTTTTTCCTGCCTACATCTTTTTGCTCACATAATTTATGTTCTCTGTTCTCAGTTGTGGAGTATCCATTGAATACGCGTGCTTCTTTCCAACAAATCTCTTGTACTTTCCCTATGCATTGAACCAATATCAGCCACAGGTCAACTGGTCTACTACCGATATCAAATCAACGTGCAGTTTGTAACAACATTTTTGTAGCAACCGTGTCAACACGCGTTGAAATGATACATGGCTTTTTTTAGCTTTACTATTTGTATATGGCTCCCTCTTCATCTTTGGAGGAAAAACTTGGGGAATTCTTGGGAATCAGTGAAATTCCCACCAATCAAATTTATTACTTTATTTTCTTTTTCTTGTCTACTTTTGATATTGATAAGTTTGTTTATGAGAATCATTTTCAACTTGTTTGATCTTCTTGATAAATTTGGTCATGTAATTACGACCCTCATATAGATATAGACAACTAAAGTTTTGTTCATTTCTCAGATCTTGTACATGCCCAACCATCTTCCAAACAAAAGCACGATAGAAAATACAAGAAATTACATGATGGCTTCAAAAAAATAACTCATTGTAGTATTCACAAAAGACAATGTCGTCTTCTTGTAAAAGAGACGACATTTATTTTTTTCATCTAGTACCAGAAGATGAACCCGCTGGTTCATCTTCATTAGCTTTACTGACAAACCCAACTGAAGAGTGTGGTGGTGGCCACGACATTACAAATGGTCGCTTTTGATGATGATGATCTGGTAAGATATTGTTCTATGACCTAATACATGAATTGTTGTTCTAATTTTTGTGATTGTGAATTTCATTTTTTAATCTAAATATATCTCTTATTGCAATGTTTTATATAATACCATTGAAGTAGATTCCTTTGCTATAAGACATGAAGGTCTTCGGAAGGTGGGCACAAGGAAACATCCCTTGCCCACTATTTGAATTTTTTTTTAAATAACAGAATTTTTATATATATAAAATTTATAGTCCATTTGTTGCAACCATATAACGACAATTAGAGCATTGTCTATTTGCTTAGGAAGCCACAATTATGCCAAAGGAACATTCAAGATTGTTTTTGTTAAGAGGGATCTAGCTATTAAAATACTCGGTTATGTCCCTGGAGATACCACAAAAAGATCATCTTCAATGTCTCTTTATTCGGGATATATAGACATATGCAAAAAGAAAAATATACAATTCTTAGATCCATATGAAAAGAGATTGTTCCTTCATGACAATAACATGCATCTCAAACTTGGAGATGATGAAAATTGAAATTAAAATAGATTATATATATATATATATATATATATATATATATATATATATATATATATATATATATATATATATATATATATATATATATGTTTTCCATTGTATCAAGAGAATCTCTCTTTTTTGATGAATTTGAATGCTTTCTAAAAGAACATAATATTTGGCGAGTTATTTGCTTGATATTTAAACTGTGCTCGTCTGTAAAACCATTGGAGTAGTTGTACTAAATATTTATTTTTTGAATTATGTCCACCATTATTTGTAGCTCTATGAAATGCGCCTCTTGCTTGCCAATGTGATTTTTCCATGCCTTGTGATGACCAAATAGTTAAGCTCTCATATTCCTTTGCAAAATAAGTTGCATGATGAAGCAAGATGTGATGCAAACAAGAGTTGCAAGTAGTTGAAATTGGTTACATCAATAGAAATAAATATAATTATGAATGAGATTCCATTTAATGAAATTGATCAATACCATGTAATGTGTAACATGTTCTTCTCCCCAACAATCTCACACGAATTTTACAAATGTGGTGCAATAATTTTGCAAAGTCCTCATGTCTTTAGATGATAGGTTTTCTTTCCTGATAACACCTATTAATTTGTCTAAGTAATTCCAAACTTGTCCCGTTTCCACTCGATTACTTACTTCTAGTGTTCGTGTGGCTTGAACAATTTCTTTCCAAATTTCGTATCTGACACAGATTCTTTGCATGTGTGATTGGATACAAATCTTCTTGCTTTAGCACCTCCAATTGATGGCTTATTAGGAACATTTCTTTTTTTTTCATAGAGTCTGTCACTTTTTTCAATAAAACTCAAATTATGTTTAATAAGATAATGCAAATCAAACTTAAATGACAAATACAAATACAAAAATTTCAAAAGTGCTCATTGTACTCCTGCTTCAGTTTTAGCAATGAGTACACCAAGATTCACACTCTTAAAGCTCTAGCCTCAAATTTTGAAATGAGCATGAAGAGAAGTTATTACATTTCATGCTTAACTAACTAATATGTGAAGTTCACAATACCAATCAAACGACAGACAAGGCTAGAAACATGGAAATCGGTGACCAAAAGTTACCGGTTCTCATTCTCTCTCTATGTAGCCTCTCTCTAAAGTGAAATTTTTTAAAGGGCCCATTTTGAGCCCATATTTTCCCTAATGGCTCCTGGCTTCAAGGATCATAAAATTCAATAGGTAGATGGGCGAGTTTCCACTAGTATATATTCTCTCCGATGAGAGAATATTTCTCTTAGGATCCCCATGCAACCTAGAATAGCAATTGACCTCCTATTCTTGCATTCTAGTAGTCAAACACCATGCAAGTGCTCCTATGTCCAATTATAGGTCTGGGCCCTCATATGATTATTAATTACTTTATCGGCCAAGCCTGGAATGATGAGGCATAACTAATAACCACATGCACTGGAGTGACCGACTATCCATGTCATGAATTATTCCAACTCCCTCATACTGGACATGGACGTAACATTCTCCCCCCCTTAAATAAGTTCTATTCTCAGAACGAGCAACTAGAGAAGATCCACATTTGAATGCTTTTAACTCTTTCCCATGAGTCATTATCCTTAATCCGACCATCCAACCTAATCAAGCACTCAAAGATAGAATGATTTTCTCAATCCACAATTTCTTACAAACCTGTCATAAATGCTTCTTGGTACCATTACACCTAGAATTTTTCAAAAAACTAAGGTACAACAATTCATCCTACCAAATCTCTAGGAGATCCATCAAGATAAAAATGACTCTTACCTCAATCCTGGGTACCCAGGATACTCTCTTAAGTTAAGTGCTCTTATTCCTAACAACCATTAGAGAAAATATGGGCCCAAAGAGGGCCCTATAAGAAATATCATGTAGGAGAGAGAAAAATAACAATAAAGTAATTAAAATATCATTTTCTAACTTCTTTATGCATATGCCTGCACTACTTTCCATGTAAATGAATGCACCTTATTTTAGTCACATCAAACTTCACTGGTGCTTAACCACAGTTAAAGTATAATTTTCAAAATGCCGAAATATTCCCTCCCAATAGTTGACATTTTAGAAACAAAGCCTACGCCATCTCTATCTCCAGGGTTGAACAAGTGTTTCAATAGCGCCATCTCCAGCTTTTCTATTGTCATTGTGTTGTTTGTTATTATACTACTGTACTGATGACAAAGCTTTATCATTTTCATGTGGATCTATCACCAGAATATACTCCGCTCAGGACAAGAAATTCAAAGCAACCCAAATTGTCAACTTCTGATATGATTCGATTCAGGGAAGAAAAATTAAAGCATGCAGCTTTATGGTCATCGGGAACATTGTATCCTATTGACCCATATTCATTGCAACATCGAGATTTTCATTCGGTGAGTCAATTGATAATCTATATGTGTCATGGCAAAAATGGCCTTTTGGGTTATTGTGAGAATTTGATGCTCTATGGAAATGCACATTCAATGCAAAGAATACATTATTTGCAAGAGGAATCAAGGAAAATATCAAAGGCGTGCGAGGAAAAATTTACAAAGTTGAAAACTTGTTTGGAAGAAAATGAGATGTTCAAGAAGGAAATCCAAAGGTTGAAGTCTTCTTTGTATCATTTTACAACTAGTAATGATGAGATAAAAACTGCATTACAATCTATGCATATCTCATATTTGTTTCTTGTTAAAGATATGGATGTGCTCAACAGAAAGGTCAGAATCAACAAGAGAAAAAGACTGGTAACCAAGGATATATGTGATCTATCATCCAGAGGAGGTTATAGAAAAAGACGAATCCGTGCATTCAAGTAGGTTATATATAGCTTATTTAGTATTGAATATTGCATGAACTTTTTGACTCAATCATATTCACTAGTTTTGTTATTTATTAATTTCAACTTTCTATTGATTTGTTTATTATGCTGTTGTGAATGCTATGAGTGTCCTAATTTCTACTGACATTTTCATGAACATTATGTTTGCAATGCAGATCAGCATTGGGTGCTGAAGACCATTTGGCCGTTCATTGGAAAATCACTAGGTTTATATCTTGACTTCTAAATCTATGAAATCAATATTAAACAATAACAAAATGAAAAAGATTAAGGCTTTAGTTATTGATTGCATTATGAATGAAGCTGGAAAAATATTAGACACTACATTGGTTCAGGGGGGATGTGATTTTTTTAGCATCAGTAGAGAAGCATATGCAACAATGTTTAAGATGATATAGGAGGCATTTGCACAGGTAAGTAGTTAAAAGTTTTCAATCCCATGACCATTCCATCTTTTCAAAAAAAGAGACATGTTAAACCAAGGTATGCAGACAATAGTTGGTAATCCAACTCATATCAATGAAGTGTATTGCTCGAAAGGAGAATATATAGCATATAGCAATTCCAACAATCTATGTATTGATTTAATCAGCTACTAACATTCATCGTAAATTTTTACGGTATCGCAAATGAGAATGTCAATAACAAGTTGATAGTTGTTCTCAAGTTAGATGAGTTTGAAATTATACAAGGACAAAAATGGAGAGAGCCAGTCTTATGATTATGAATGGAGCACTTTCAAATTCAGAAGACTCAGAAGGCCTCAACTTCAATGTTCAATCAGAAAATGATATTTGGTGGTTGGTAGCATTTTAGGTATAATAGTTCCTTCACATAATCAATAGGGATAATCATTTTAGTATGGATTTCATTTGGGAAATCTTCTCTGTGTTAATATTATGCGGCTAAATCACGTTTTTGTTTTCTCTTATAAGTGATGAAAGAAGATCATGACATTCTCTCATGAATATTTAATAAAATTGACACTTGAAAAGAAATCCACAAATATATTCAAAGAAATAAACCAACTCAATCTGGCTGTTTTTGATCCCATGAATATCTTTAATGAATCTTTTACATCATTATATAGCTTGCAACGAAATGATTTTGAAACTGCAGCATCTGGAGCAACCCATTCAAAACTAGGTAATGAAATTGGGACTATTTGTCCGAAACTTGCTTTTGTATCAAGAACATACATTGATTCATAAAAAAAGATCCCACTATCAGCTAGATGTTTTGTAGTTCTACCTCTATATTGTAGCTGTCCAATATCACTGTGAATAACATCTAACACACCTGCTAGAGATCCACTGGGCTCCCATTCATTATGTTGGATGGATATAAATTCGAAAGAGAAAAATGATCAGATTGGAAAGTTTACTAATAGATATTAATGAATGACAAAAATCAAAGTACTGTAAAATATCAATACTCACAGTTTGTTTTTTTGTGATCCTGACGGTTGAATCCTTGCACATTTATCTCTGAATGCATATATACATGTTGGACTAGAATTTTAGATATAGATTTTCCTCCTGATGATATTCTGAAATCTAAAATTCTAGCCTTCCAATCAGATCAAACTGATAGTTTTGACCTTTTGCTTTTTTGAAATGTTCCTCTTAATGATGGATGCATCAAAATCACCCAAGAGTTTTTTTGGATATTTTCTTGGCACCCATAATCCATTGTCATCTTTCTCGTTGAAGAGAAGCACAGAGTCGATTGAGGAGCACAACTTCCTTGATGGTGCCATTCGTTATGTGCAGACAAAAATTTGAAACATTGAACTATGGATCTAAAAATATGCGTAGGCAAAAAGCCATGAAACTGAAAATATTTGTAGACAAAAAATTGAAGCACTGAACTATTTGGCGCTACGAGTTAACTCTAGTTAACCCTATAAACCATGATTTGACAATGCATATACATTAATGGTACATCAATTTTCTCATTTCAACCATCTGTCATATTCATTTTCAATATTTTTAGGTCTCTTTGGACAGTGATGAGCTGGAAGGGTAGGCCTCAACAACCAATAGCATTTCCACATGCTGCCCGACGAAACAGTAATATATTTAAAAATCTTGGAGATTTAGGCTGAAAACAGTACACAAGCATTCGTTAACTACAATATGTATCAGAATTATATCCACTAAGGTAAGCAAATTTCTTATAAGTAAGCAATTACTCAATGAAAATGTTTGCGAGGCGCACACAATCTCAAATATGTACTGGAGTAAAGAAATTTAGATTGACTAGTCTAGATTCTTGACTCATTCCAATTGATCGAATATTATTCATCTCTTAAGAATCAATATATTCCCATGTAATCTTCTAATGACTTCTGAATATCAATTTATGATCCATCAATCATAAACCTTTAGAATCTTATAATTCAGCAATCATAATTTTCAGGATTCCAACCATACTCAATCATTGAAAGATATTGGAGTATGTGCATAACATGCCACTCAAAAAATATAAGAAACATTCTGAAATCTTTTCCACAAGGAAAATTACTAGATTCCAAGAATATTTTTCCAACTTGATTCTTAACAAGATTATGAGTTCCAAATTCTACAATCAACCAAGTAATTAAAGACCATTTTAGCACTCATCTTTAACAACATAAACTTCAGATAGTCACCTAGAACAACATCTAGAGATTACAACGTTCTACTGAATTTCAATTGAATTCAGTGGATGTTATTCTTGATATTAGTTAGACTCTATTATCCAATATGAGCTCATTGGGATACAGTCAATAACTTAGGATATGTTCCTCATTCCAGAAATATTCTATATCAAGAATCTTCTATATTCTATGCATACCCAATCAGTGAACCTTAATTTAATCTTTACCATCACTATCCATAATCATGAATATTTAATAGCTCAAGACCACCAAAACTCCTCTAGTTCCAGATTATTCAAAACAATCGCTAGAGAGTTCTTCTATTCCCACTGGATAGTTCCTCCATTGCACACATACTGGATTCCTTAAAAAGAAATTTATGCAACTGGTTGATCCCATGAAAGTCTTATTCCTATCTTTTTCTTCTCCCCCTTTTAAAAGAAACTCCAAAATTTTGATTAAAAAGTTCTCAGGAGACAATGAATTCGGATAACAAAGATTTGAAAAATTCAGTAATGAGTATCTAATACTATTACAAACTGGACTTTTTTCCTCAAAATCATAAAATATCTTATGTCGAGTGATAGAAATATTACATCTCACTAATCAACTATCAAATAGAGATTAACATTTGGGTTCAAGAAGTCTAAATTCCACTTAATCAATTGAAAACATCAATAGATTCTGAGACAGATTCACAAATCATATATGGAAGTTTCATATAACAATCAGTCCTTCAGAACATAGTTCTACACTGGAAGGAATTATATGAATCTCAATCCAATTGTCTCGTATTTAGGAAATTTCTAAAAAGTAGATGTTTTAAAATAAAAGATAAATAGATTTAAGGGCCTCCGTGTTTTGTAAATGATGAGATACCATTTGGGATTCGGATCTATATCTCATAATTTTCCAAAATACCCTATATGTAACCAATGGATTTCACTGTTAGTATGGCCATTATGTGAAAGATTTAACTAGTTTCATCACATTTTGCTATATTTCCATATTTGGCATATTGAGGCCAAAACTTGTTTTAGACTTAGAGATTGACTTTTCAAAGTTCATTAGTCTAAATTTCATCTGAATAAATACTTTTTGAAAGTGTGGGCTAAGTCTAGAAGATTGGAACTTAAACTAGTCTGAATAAGTTCAACTTAAGTTAGTTCAGTTGTTTATGGTCCATTGGGGGTTCGTCCCATGGTACCAAGTTAAGCCTATGTGGTCTATTTGTCCCATAGTGCCTTTTCGGTCCATTGGGGGTTTGTCCCATGGTACCAAGTTAAGCCTATGTGGTCTATTTGTCCCATAGTGCCTTTTTGTAAGTGACCACCACTCCAAGTATATATAGGAGTGGAAGAGTCCATTTTGAACAAGAACCTCATTTGCAATACATGCCTATCTTCCTCTCTGAGTGTGCTCCCTTGTGTGGTTTCACGTACTGTGTTACTTCACATTGTATTGTATATTATTGTTGTAAAGCTACTTTTACAAGCTTTACTTCCGGCGCCATCGGCGCCAGCTATGTCCCCGGCGCCAGCAGCGCCCCTGCTGCTCCCGGCGCCAACGGCGCCGGCGCCGTTCCCGGCGCCACTGTGACCAGAATCCAGCCGGCGCCAAGTTCCTATGGCTGAAAATCTTTGATCGGTTCTAGCGAAGTCCAGAGAGCTCAGATCGATGTGCAATCACCTCACACGATCTAGGCATGATTAAAGGAAGCCTGGGGATCAATAAAATCTAGAGAGAGAAAATGACTTTCTAGAAAGAGAAAATCCTAGAGAGAGAAAAACGTGCTTTACCAGCTTGGGTAGAGTGCTTGGTATGAGGGGGGGTGCCGAATCACACCAATACTATAGGGGAGTGCGGGTTGCGACTCAGGGCGAGCTCCAACCAAGTCTCAGCCTCCCTTGCTGGAATGTTGTCATGGCTCTCGCCTTGGCATGCTAGCGCCCCGGAGACTAGGGTCGGTCACACACTTGAAATGTAACCTTCTCAGATTTATCAATAAAGTGGGATTTTCCTCAAACTGACTCTGATTACCTTCTGGGTTTCAGTGTTCGGTAAAAGCGCCAGTTGTAAGGCCGCTTTCAAAATTTTTAACTTGGCACATAGCTGAGGGTCGTATCCCGGGACGCCAGCGGTATGCCGTCGGGACCATTCGGTCCGTGGCGCCAGCGGTATGCTGTCGGGACCATTTGGTCCAGGAACTGGTTGTTTCCATATCTGTCGAGGCTTGTGGTTCTGAGTGTGCCTTGCATGAACGTGAATGGGTTAAGCTCTTGGGGAACGGGCTCTAACCTGTCGGCTGAGTTGGATGGCTTGCTTGGGTGGATGTTACCTGTTTATGGCTGTCCAGTTTGGCGAGGCGCCAGGTTGGCTTCCAGCGCTCGTGACGAAGCTTTCAGTTGGTTAAGTCTGATGTAAGTCAGACCGCTTGCTTGGAATGGATGTTACTCGTTTGTAACGAAGCTTCGAGTTGGTTAAGTTTGATGTATGTCGGGCGGCTTGCTTGGAGGGAAGTCACCCACATCGGGACCCCCGATCTGGCATGGCGCCAGGTTGGATCTCAATGTTGGTCCTCGGAACTTCAAGTTGGTTAAGTCTGATCGTTGTTGGCGAGTTGGCTGCTTGTATGTCAAGTGGGTTCGGATGGCAAGAGTTGAAGGCTGGGAAGCTAAGTCGTGGTTCCCGGCTCCCTTTGGGATGCCTGCGCTACAATTATTCATCTGGCAACATGTTAAGTTAATCTAGGCCCTCCATTCTCTAGTAGGGTAAGCCTTAGAGGAGGAGATTTAAGGTTAAGCCGTCAATGAATTAGGTTAAGCCGTCATTTGAGTCAGTTCCCAAGTAGAGAAACAAGAGAAGAGTCCATCTTGCCCGAAATACTCACCCACTCACTGTAGATCTTCTCATCCGTCAACCTCTCGGTTAGTTGGAAGCCATAGCCATTGGTTGGGAAAGCCACAATGCCTATTCGGAGCCATAACGTGTTCTAGTTGGGAGTTCGCCATAGCACTCGTTAGTTGGAGCCATAGCCAGAGTTGAGGGATGCGAACAACCAACATTGGTGCCGTTGCTACTCTATTTTTGGCTTTCTCTACTACTCTTCTTGTTTTTCAGGCTTGTTGCTGTCTTTGTGTTGCTTACTGCTCTTGCTTTTTGCTTTCTGTTTAGCATCATTTCTTGCTTGTTTTTCTTTCAAAACTTCTCATAACGGGTTTATGCATATAGAGAGAGTTTAAGGGTTTATGTTCATAGAGGGTTTAAGGACACTCAATTTTTCTTAAGAGAGGCATGCATCTGATGAGGAGGAGCGGCCCGCCATCTGCTGTTTTTTCCAGAACACGTTTGCCTCCAAGCTTAGCATAGCACGTTTTTGAAGGAGAGGAGAGCACGTTCTTGTCTGTTTTTTCAGTGTAGGGGGGATCCATCTGTAGGAAGCGTCCATCTGTAGCAGGTTCTCATGATCCACGGCCGTTTTTTGAGCATCCTTCCAGCCACACCATCAGCAACCCCTGCAGGACGTCTTGGCGCATGCAATCAGCCGTGTTTTTGAGGAGTGAAGGGGGCCCATCAACTCGTGAAGGTGATCCGGTTCTATCCCAGTTCGTTCATCAGATCCGGTTCTATACCAGTTCGTTCATCTGCTTGTTGGAAGTGCCTTCAACTCACTTCCATCAGGTTGTGAGCACTTCTTCTACCCACTTTTTGAAGCCGCCCATCTGCAAAATTAGCGCGCCCCAAAGGAAACCTCTGATTAGTAGTATCAGATAGCCTCTGGCCGTTGCATGTTTCTCAAAATCTTTTTCTCACACAGCTGTTATTCACACATTTGTAGCAGTTCTGTGAGCGCTTCCATTTGCGGGTAACTCGTTTTTCAGCTACACTGGTCCATCTCCTTCTGGGTGCACTGAAAAGCAGCTAGCAACAGATTTGCGGCTGATGAATCCGTTTCTCTTCCTGGTTTTTCCGCTGTTATCTCGTTCTTCACCTGCATCCTTTCCTTCAATATCCTTTCTCATGTTCAGCTTCTGCTTTTTAGGTGTTCACAGTTCATGTTCAGCTTCTGCTTTTTAGGTGTTCACAGTCCGCTGGAGCTCTTTTTCAGCCGTTTTTAAACTGCCATCAACATTGCTTCTCAGCCCCAATCCTCCCATCAGAATAACCAGCCAAATAAGCCTATGCCAAATAAGCCTATCTAGTTGCATGCACGAGCTTCCTCCTTCGCTATTGGTAGAGCTGATTTTTCAGAGAGGTGTGCAAGTGGGTTGTGCGAGCAGTCATCAGTTTCTCACAACTTGTGATCTTCACCAAGGTCTGCTTCTGATCTTTTAGCTTCCCGGTTTCAATTGTGCAAGTCATGTCACGCTGTTTTTGTCTTCTTCCGATCTGTGAGCGACGTTTGTGCTGCGAGTCTTCCCAAGAGGTGTTGTGCGAGTCGTAAATTTCTTGAGTCATCTTCTATACGAGTCATCTGCGAGTAGTAAATTACTCTTACACGAGTCATTTTTTTGCAAGTCATCTTTCACCTGTGCGAGTAAGTACGTTCCCGTGTGCGAGTCATCTTCTGTTGTGTGAGTCCTATGCGAGTACGTCAGTTTCTGCATGTGAGTCATCTTTCACTTGTGCGAGTAAGTACGTTCCCATGTGCGAGTCATCTTCTGTTGTGTGAGTCCTATGCGAGTACGTCAGTTTTCTCATGCGCGTCATTTTTCACTTGTGCGAGTAAGTACGTTCCCGTGTGCGAGTCATCTTCTGTTGTGCGATATGCGAGTATGTCAATTTCCGCATGCGAGTCATCTTTCACCTGTGCGAGTAAGTACGTTCCTGTGTGCGAGTCATCTTCTGTTTCTAGCTCCACGGGTACAAGCTTGCACGAGACAGTTTTTTTTGCGGGTCATCTTCTGTGCGAGTACTTCATGTGCGAGTCATTCTCACGGGTTCTAGCTCCACGGGTACAGGTTTGCACGAGTCATTTTTTTTGCGAGTCATCTTTTGTACGAGTCATATGCGAGTGGTAAGTTACCCGTCCACGAGTCATTTTTTGCACTTTCCACGCCTCTACGTGTCGTACGTTTCCGTCCACGAGTCATTTTTCATTGTGTGCGAGTACGTTTCCGTGTGCGAGATCATTTTCACCCTGTCTGTGCGAGTCATTCCCTGATTCTCGTCAGCTACAAGAGGACTAGAGGAGGTATACATATATATTAAAAAAAAAAAAAACAAAATTCCAATTCATTCCATTGAAGGCGATGTCAATCGGAAATCTAACGTCATCCACTAAACCATTATTTGGTGTACATCCTACGCGACCGATCTAACCTATTATCACATCACTTCAACTAAAACCATTTGTCTGGTCTTGTGATAATTTGTTCAGATCAACATGGCAGGACCATCCCATTTAGGCCAACAGGCCCGGTTCATTATCAACCCAGACAACCATTTGTAGTCAATCAGCCTGCGCCACATGTACAATCTCACATGGTTGATATTGCCTATGTCGATCCTGCTACCTATTATGTCGAGGATCCCAATGCCAATGTTTATAAAAAAGAGACGAGTTACTCTTATGAAATGGCACAACCTAGATACGACCCCAATCAACCTCAATATCATACACAACCTATAGCATATGCTGCGCAACCGATGCCAGTTTTACGTGGCTGTTTTGTGTGTGCGGGACGACATCCTAGCATTCGTTGCCCTGATAAATTACAATATCCACCTCTTTGTGAAAATTGTGACATAGAGCACCATATCAAAGACTGTCCAAAGTGACCCAGTCCTGCAGCTCCTGTTAACTCTATCCAAGTAGAGACAATCCCAATCAGAGTCATGACTCGAGCCCAACATCGGCAGGCTAGCAAAGCTGCAACAAAACAAACCAATAAGCTCCCGCCCACTCTGTCCAGTGACAGAACCACACCAATCATCTATCCTAACTCCAACGAGGAGATCCATTTGAGAGATAAATATCAAAAGCTCATCCATGAAGCTGATAATAAGGAGGAGGCTATAGTCACACCTAGAGATCAAACCCCAGATAACCCAACCGTAGAAGGAGCCGAGATATGGGGAGATTTGCTTCAAGAAAACGTTACCCTTCCATTTGGAGTACTCTAAAAGTACACCGAAAAATGGCGGAAAGAGTTATGCTCAATTGAAGATAACATTCCATCACCAGACCTCCCTGAGGTGCCCCTGCATCTGACTAATCCTGCAAGCGACAAGGGATATATACGCATTCCTACAACTTACTGACATTCCCACGTTGTCTTGGCAGTATTAGATGGCGGATCGGGCATAAATATAATATCAACATCCCTGATGAAGAAGTGGGATCTTCAAGCTTCCAGAAACGATCGAACTATCAACTTTGAATGGCAGATCAAAGTGTGGTAAAACCATTAGGCCTAATACCAGACATAAGGTTGAAACTAGGAGGTTTGAGCTTTACGCTAGATTTGGTAGTGCTCGATATCCCTAGCAACGCCTATTCCTATGAATTGCTCCTAGGAAGGCCATGGCTCTCTAATGCACGCATAGTGCACGATTGGAATAGAGAGCGCGTTACATTTGGCAATCGAGAAACATCAGTCACAATTGACTCTGTTGGTAAGATCAAACCCGCACGAATCACCGAATATGGATCCTCTACCACAGAGTCCATTCTTGAAAATTACCATGAAATCGAAGAGAAGGGCCACTATACCAAGGCTACGGATATCATCAACTGGAGCCACAGCTTGGCAACAATCGATTGTGTCAATGCGGAACATTGCGAACTCAATACACATCCCACTGATAGCGATGAATCTACTCTTGAACTAACTGATTTGGATACTCCTATTTTCAACGTCAGTTATGTTAACATTAAGCCCCACAACGAGGACTTGCTTCACGTCACCTGGCTACCTTATGATGAATCAATGACCTTGTATATCGATGATAGAGTATTTTACGCTCTCAAGAGTTTGATACTAACTCCGACATGGCCGATATTACAGATGTAGCTATTCTGCACTTCATGGACGCCATTCTCCCACGGCTACTCCCTGAGAAGGTCTGAGAGATAGAGCCTAAGGCTAGCATTGCTGCAGCCAAACTGGACCAAAGTAAACTATATCGTGTCAAACGACCGATATACAAATGGGAGATACATGATGATATTGAATCTATCTACGCGATAGATGACGCAATCTTAACTGAAGCCCCTCAAGCGTCCAAGCCACACAAAAACACCGTTTACAGGGTGCATGCGAAACCAACTAGGAAGGAAGCTATCCGTGAGAAAATGAAAAAGATTATAGAGGTGGAGCCTCCTCGCGATCTCACGATAGCTCGAGAAACCCTGGGTGAAGCACAATCCTCTACCCCTAACTAAAGCCAGGACTAAGAAGCCCTACGCCCCTGATAAAATTGATGTGCCCAACCATTTCAAGGACTTCACCATTGAAGATGTAACTATCCACCTGCCTCAAGCTCAACGGGAGCCAAAGGGGAATGAGCCATATGGCCCCGCTCAAACCATGAAGTTAAATCTTCAAGAGCCTGATGAGACAGAGAAAAAGTTTGTCCATTTTAGAGCACACCTCAATACCGAACAACGTATGGCCTTAGAGAAGCTCCTTAGATAATATCGTCATAACTTCGCATGGAACTATAAGGACATGAAGGGGGTAGATCCCTTGGTTGCCGTGCATAGAATCCCATTAAAGACGAATGCTAAACCCCATGCCAGTAGACCTTATCGTTGTAATCCGATCTACAGAGCACGCATCAAAGAAGAACTCCAAAAGCTTTTGGAGGCAGGTTTCATCTATGAGGTGGAACATACAGATTGGGTATCACCTATCGTTGTGGTCCCAAAGAAGAACGGGAAGCTTTGTATCTGTGTCGACTATCGCAAATTAAACGCTTCCACATAAAGAGACCATTTTCCAATCCCGTATGGCGAATCCATATTGGAAAACCTAGCTGGGGATGAAGTTTTCTCCTTCCTGGATGGCTTCAATGGATACAACTTAGTTGTTATCTCTGAAGAAGACCAACCCAAAAAGGCTTTTGCTACGGAATGGGGTATCTTCTGCTAGCGTTTTATGCCCTTTGGATTGTGTAATTCGCCATGTACCCTCCAACGTGTCATGCAAGTAGCATTTCATGATCTCATTGATGACAACCTTGAGATCTATCTTGATGACCTTGGGGTGCACTCGAAAGAATCCACGCACCTGGCCGTACTCGAACGTATTTTCATACAATGCCAGAGGTATGGTATTTCTCTTAATTTTGAAAAATGTCAGATATGGGTCACCCACGACGTTCTACTTGGTCACATTGTATCGCACAATGGGATTGCCACCGACCCAGAGAAGATCAAGGTCATCGTTGAGAGGCCATAACCTAAAACAGTCCGAGACGCTTATTGTTTTATGGGTCGCGCTAATCACTATCGTTGCCATATTCGCAATTTTGCTAGTAAAGCACGATGGATATACAGAGTGACCGTAAATCCTAAGTGGACGGATGAATAGAGAAAGGCCTTCCAAGAACTCAAACACGCCTTGACAATTGCTCCTATCTTGCGAGCTCCAGATTACACGAAGGAGTTTCACGTGCACACTTTGCATTGAAG
Source organism: Diphasiastrum complanatum (assembly GCA_029204225.1). Classification (NCBI taxonomy): domain Eukaryota; kingdom Viridiplantae; phylum Streptophyta; class Lycopodiopsida; order Lycopodiales; family Lycopodiaceae; genus Diphasiastrum; species Diphasiastrum complanatum. Next base: position 44,931,348 of record CM055102.1, read on the forward strand.
TTTGCCATTGGTGCAATGCTAACTCAACCCAGAGAGTACAAGAAGGACTATCCAATTCGTTTCCATAGTAGGCAATTAACATCTGCGAAGATGAACTACACCACAATCGAGAGGGAAGCATTGGCGATGATTTATGCCATCTAGAAGTTTCGACATTATCTTCTAGGTAAACCCTTTGTATTTTTCACAGATCATCAAGCGTTACTTTACCTCGTGAACAAAACTTGCACAACAGGTAGAATCACATGTTGGTTGCTATTACTACAAGAATTCAAATTTCGTATTGTTGTGCGCAAAGGATCACAACATTTTGTCGCTGATCATCTATACAGAATACCGAGTGATGAGAAACCAACGGAGGACATCAATGATGACCTACCCGATGCAATACTTTTTCAAGTTGACTGTAACCCCATGTGGGCCAAAGACATCACAGAGTTTTTAATGATGGGGGTGCTAGATCTGACATTGTCGAAACCTGCCCAACGCACACTTATCTACAAGGTGGCACCCTATACACTTATAGCGGGGCAACTTTATAGAAAGGGTGCAGACGGTGTGATTAGACAATGTTTGATTGAGGGCGAAATAATTCCCATCATATCCTTACTACACGAAGGAGTTGGTGGTGGACACTTTGCCTCAGAAAACACAGCTAGGAAGATCTTACTAGCTAGGTATTGGTGGCCTTCGCTATTTAAGGACACTCATAACTTTGTAAAGGCTTGTGATGTGTGCCAAAGAGCCAAAAGGCCACAATTTTCAGATTATATGTCTTTAACCCCCATTTTATTTGAACAAGCATTTTTCAAATGGGATATTGATTATGTAGGACCAATCAGTCCCGCCGCGCGATTCACACATGCAAGATTTATTATCGTGGTGACAAATCGAAGTGGGCAGAGGCTCGGGAGGTAAAGCACACCGATGCCAAAACCACTGCTCGGTTCCTTTATGAGCAGATCATTGTACGATTTGGTTGCCCTCACGATTGGACACAATAATTTGGTTAGCGATAGGGGTACACACTTTTTGAACACAATAATTGAACACTCATTAGAAGAGTTCTAAATCCAAAAAGGGCCCTTTGTAGAAATTCTCTTTTTATTTTTTCTCAATTTTTTCTTACACATGGACCAATCAAAACACTCAAATTTGAAATCTACGTAACGTAACTTTTTGAGTCCACATTTTGATTCCACATTAAAAATGGCATAACTTTTTTAGTGGTAAGTCCGATTTTAGCAAAGTTTGGTGCGTTGGAAAGTGCTTGACAAGCACTTTCTAATGATATCTTACATGACATACTTCTGAGCTACGGTTAAAAAGCTATGGCAAGTCAAATCTATTAGTTGAAAATAGTGTTATAATATTTAATAATACAAAAAAAAATCTCTGCATGAATTCATATAAGGCCCTTTAAAAGCTCAAAACTCCCCTAATGTGTTGTCGACCTTCCTAGTTGTTCATCGCAAAAGTGCCCCATATTACCCAAGATGTAACGGACAGGCTGAGTCCACGAATAAGGTTCTATGCGAAATCCTCACGAAGACGGTGGAAGCCAGTCGGTCGGATTGGGAGTTCAAGTTACATGCCGCTTTATGGGCGTATCGAACAACACCCAAAAAGGCCACTGGCACGACACCATTCCAACTCACGTATGGACAAGAGGCCGTGATGCCTGTAGAATTCTACGTTCCATCTTTACGGGTAGCCTACGATTTGAAACTAGACGAAAGTCAGATCCTTGCCCGTAGGCTATTCCACCTCCATAATCTTTGCGAAACAAGAGTCATTAGTGTGCAGGCACAACAAGTGCACAAAAGACATCAACAAGATTGGCATGACCGCCATATTAAGTTGAAGGAATTTAAAGAAGGAGATAGAGTCATTCTCTATCAAACGAAAATACATAAGGGCAAACTTAAGTTTATTGGCCAAGGTCCCTATATCATTGATCAGATCTTTGCTTCGGGCTACGCTAAACTTAAAACCCTTGAAGGCATCCCGCTGGACACAGTAGTGAACGGGAGTAGATTACGGCGATATCATGAGCCCTGCTATTCCTTAGACATGTACTGATTGATTGTGTGTTATGTGTGTGTGCATGCATGTCTGTAATTTCTGTCGTTTTGTGATAATGTTCATTTTTTTTTAATTCATTTTTTACACCCTTTTCCGTTGAATGCCTACATGTTTAACAATCAATACTTAGGATAGTTTAGGTCCGAATTCTCACAAATCTACCTCACTTCTATCACTATTGTACAGGTTTCAGGTAACATCATGCATGACCAATGACAATCATGTCCCAAAACAGTAATTATCTTCCGAGTTGGAGCTAGCATCACTTATTCTTGCAATCGATTGCAAGGAATTTATCTCTCTCTAAAAAAAAAACATAATAAAGAGAGAGAGACCACTTGCATAAGCTATCAGGCAGCATATTATCTATATTGTGGAGTCCCAGAACTAAGCAAAGTGCTTGATCAGACTTGAAACCTAGCAGGTACACTCAAGAAATTCACTTGATCTCATTTATTGATTTTTTCCAAAAGCTAGCAGCGGCTCGTCCTTTCTTGGAGCGGCTAAACTTCGACACACGACTTATCTCCGGTGTGCAACATGAATGCTTGGTGCATGCGACTTATTCTACATTTGATGACGAGCTCCAGACATTCAGGATTTCTAGACGCAACGACGAAGATCCAATTCCTATATCACCACATATCCTAAGGCACTTGGGGTTCCCGAATGAAGGAGACCTATGCACGGCAGAGGGCAATCTTTTGATAGGAATTACTTGACGCATCTTTGTACGGAAGACGGTGACACCTCCATCTATAACAATGACGGTTATACTGTCAAACTCATCTCGGATCCAGGACTTAGGGCAACGACGAACCTTCTTGCATTACTCACTGAGGTACAATCGTCAAGAATTGACAAGATTCCGAACAGCACTTTATTCGCCCTATCATTTGGCTTGGAGGAACCTGTTACACACCACTTCATGTGGGCAGAAAAGATAAGTATCAAATTATGTGCAATGCCCAAAGCAAGAAAACCTCTCACAAAGTGTGGATATCTCCTGCATATGCTCGTAAGCAAACATTACTTGGGTGACTTCCCTAGCATTCTTGCTCGAGTGCAAGAGAAAGATCCAAACGTGCCACATACCACCTCGACACGAGCTCAACACCCCAAGAGGATAAAAGAGGGAGAGACAAAGGCAACAAGCAAGCCAGCACCCAAACGACGCCACATCACTAGCAGAAACACACCAGTGTCACTCACACAAGGCACAGAAGTAGAGTTAGAGTCACAACGGTTAAAAGAGCATGCTTATAGCCAACACACAAAAGAACATTCAGAGGGCCACACACCAGGTAAAGACTCATCCAGTAGCAGCAAACAACACTTGTGCAAATCCACCAGCCAAGGGCATGGAAATATCAACGAAATGGGAGACACAGCACAATCACCGTATCCAATGCCGAAAGACACTTCAACAGTGAAAATCATGGAAGCCATTGAAGAAGAATTTACTGCAACATCAAATCCTTCGACGCAACATTTTGAGGCAAAGGAGACAGAGGCAGAACCTGGTGTCCCACCTGTGTCATTCTTGGTAAGTGACCCACCAACCACCATCTCATCAACTCCCATCACATCAACCATCACTGTCACACTACCCATCACACTCACCCTCACCACTACACCCCCTATTGTCTCCACAAACACACTCCCACTCTCCACCACACCAGTCACAACCACCTCTATGCAATCTCCGATGCATTTTTCAAATGTCTTTGACGCATCCTTCAACATTGAAGAATTCTCACTTTCAATGTTAAACACGCCACCTCCTACCACCACACCATTTCCTACACCCACCACTATCGCTACCGCCACCACTTCCACAATACTTTCCACTTCTTTGATCACAAATGTCGACACATCTCCAATCCCTATCACCCTCACTCAAAAATCACACCCTCCATTTGCTCAATCCGTCCATCATGAACAATATACCACATTGTATCAAAGGAAGCCATAGCCATTGGTTGGGAAAGCCACAATGCCTAGTTGGAGCCATAACGTGTTCTAGTTGGGAGTCCGCCATAACACTCGTTAGTTGGAGCCATAGCCAGAGTTGAGGGATGCGAACAACCAACAATATAGTAGCTTTATGGTTTTGTACGGACATCAACAATACTTTATCATTTCATTCAAGTTTGATCAAGTTCTATTGGTGTTTGCATCTCATTTTGTGTGTAGATGCTGATTTTTCTACATTGGTGAGATTGGTAGTGTACTTCTCTTTCTAACCAAAGATCATTCAAGTATATTGGATCATAATGATCTGAAATCTTTCACATGGTATTAGAGCTTGTGTTTCAGGTTATGAAGGAGAAAATCAGATATATCAATGATTTGGTGAAGATATCAAGTCTAGAGCATGCTAGAGAGGATTCTACACCAAAATCGAGTGTAGATCAAAACACTATATAGGTCAATATACTTGATCAATTCCAATGTTTGAATTCACATACTGGATTTGACCGATTTTTGGATCATTGGATCAGCTTAAGTGGTGGCTTATAGATTGCATATCAAATTTTCAGCATTTGCATGTAGATTTGAAATAGTCAGTTTTTTGTGATTTTGTCAAAACCCTAATTTTGATTGGATCTCTAGATAGTGAGGCTTCTGGATTTCATTTGAGTGTGTTTCAATCTTAGGAAGTGGCAAAAGTCATTAGATTGAGAATAGATCATAGGTTGATCAAGATTCCATGATTCTATGTGTTGATTTGCTTGGATAAGTGCTAGAAGAGAATTTGTGAGATAGTTTCAAATCTTGGTGATTTCTTTTGAAAGCATTTGTTGTTGTTCAAAAGAGTGCTTTGTGCATTGAAACAAGTTAAAGAGAAGATCAAATCATTGCTACATGACAACCTCAATTGGAGTCATGTTGGAAGCCAATGATAGGCTTACCTCAAGTAACTATTCATTGTGGAAAGTGAGGATGGAGTCACTTCTTGAGATGAATGATGTTTTGGATATTGTTGTAGGTTTGGAAGAGAGACCAGCAACACAACAAGATCAAGTGAGGTATGACAAGAGGGCCAAGAAGGCTCTACACATGATAAAGATGAATGTTACCAATGAACTTCTCAAGGAAGTTGGTAAGTGCACATCATCTTTGGAATCTTGGAATTCATTGAAGAAGCTTTATGAATCCAAGTCTACTTCTAGAGTGTTTAATCTAAGAAGTCAAATCTTTTCTTGTTTGCAAAAGAATGAAGAAAGTCCAAGTACTTTTGTTTTGAGAATGAAAGCATTGAATGATGAGTTGGCTTGCATTGATGAAAGCATTAAGGAAGGAGAGCTTATTCAAGTAATTCTTAATGACTTGTTGGATGCTCATGCTAACATTGTTCAAAGTATTGCTATTCAAAAGACTTTGCCAAGTTTGATGGATCTTCAAGAGATCTTGATCAATGAGGAATATAGGCTTCAAGCAAGAGGTGGATCTACATCGACACTTCAAGAGGATGCTATCTTCACAAAGGGCAAATTCAAGGGCAAAACCAAAAGTAAGTGGTCTAAAGGGCAAGATCAAGTGGATGCTTCTTCAAGTGGCAAAAAGAAGGATAGATCAAAGCTCAAGTGCTTCTATTGTGGCATCAAAGGACACTTTGCAAGTGTGTGCTACAAGAAGAAGAGAGATCAAGGAGACAAGCAATGTAATCTTACTTTTGATGAGGATGGTTTGGATGTTCAAGATGCAAATGATGATGCTTTTGTGATGTCTTCATGTATGCTTGCTAATGATGGAGATCTAGATCCTTGGCGGATTGATAGTGGAGCAAGTTCACACATGACCTTTCACAAAGAGTATTTCACTTCTTTGTTGGCATATGGAGATGACAAGTGGGTGATCTACACGGCCAATGATGGTGAGTGTGGAATCAAAGGGATTTGCACAATTCCTATTTCCCTCTCTACAAATAGGAATGCTCATTTGGAGGATGTCCTGTTTATTCCATCTATTAGCAAGAATTTGCTTAGTGTGAGCCAAATGCTAAGTAAAGGCCTCAAGGTGGAGTTTGATGGAGATGCTTGTTTGATTAAAAGGAAGGATGTCTTGATTGGAAAAGGTAAAAGGCAAGGGAAGTTGTTCAAACTAGATGCCTGTGTTATTTCTAACCAAGTTGGACGTGTTGCAAAGGAGCAAATTTCTATTCAAGAGGTTTGGCACAAAAGGATGAGACACCTCAACTTCAAGTCATTGGAGGTAATGGCAAGGAAGAAGGTTGTGATTTGTCTTCCAAGTTCCTTAAGTGATGTCAAGCATGTTCGTGAGTCTTGTGCTTTGTCTAAGTCACATAGAATACCTTATACTAGATCTATTTCTAGATCTACAAAGCCTTTTCAACTTGTACATTAGGATGTTCATGGATTTACTACAATTAGCAATAGTGGAGCTAAGATGTATGTAACATTCATTGATGATTTTAGTAGATTTTGTTGGATCTATCTACTAAAGAGCAAGGATGAAGTGTATGATGTCTTTGTCAAGTTCAAGAATGCAAGGGAGAATCAATTTTCCACAAAGATCAAGTGCTTGAGAGGTGACAATGGTGGTAAGTACATACCTAACAAGTTCAAGGCCTTTTGTGATGAGCATGGGACCAAGAGGGAGTATACAACATCAAGGACCCCACAACAAAATGGAGTGGCTGAAAGGAAGAATAGGACTTTATGTGAAAGTGCTAAAGCTATGAGGTTAAGTGCTAATCTTGACAAACCATTTTGGGATCAAGCTTTGTTGTGTGCCAATTTCTTGTGCAATAGGTGGCCGAGTGCTATTTTGTGACACCTAACCAAAGAATTTGGCTCATGCAATCAATAGATTGATGCCATGTGTCATATATCTAGAAAACTAGTTTTTGGCCTTTTTAGCCACTAGAACTTGAATTAAATCATATGTACAGCATATATGATTATGGTACATGACAAGTACACTAATTTCACATGTGGGAACAGACTCCACACATGTGTGATTATCCTATATACATGATTTTGGCCTTCACCAAACATAATTTTTGCATTTTTGACACTCCTCAAAAATCTAGCTTGGTAAATCTAGCATAGATCTATCTATAACTCCAAGAGCCAATCTTAATTTTACAAATGGATCTTTAGGAAATGCCTTGGTGAGTATATCAGCAATGCAATCTGATGATGAAACATGAATAAGCTTGATCTCTTTTGCTTGCACTTTCTCCCTCACGAAATGATGTGAAATCTCAATGTGCTTTGTTCGAGCATGGAAGACTGGATTGTTTGCAAGTTGTTGAGTTGCCTGATTGTCACAATATATGCATGTAATGTCTTCATCCTTGATCACATGTAGCTCCTCCAAAAGCCTTTTAAGCCAAAGAACCTCCTTTGTCACTGTTGTCACAGCTTTATACTCAGATTTTGTTGATGAAAGAGAGATGGTATCTTGCTTTTTGGAAAGCCAAGATATAGCTCCTCCACATAAGAACGTAGCAAATGCACTTATGGATCTTCTATCCATCTTGTCAACTACAAAACTTGAGTCCGAATATGCTCTTAAACAAATATTAGTCCTTTCATAAACTATGCCAAAGTCTTTTGTAGCCGAGATGTACCTTAACACCCTTTTTGCTCCTTTCCAATGACATATTAATGGACTTTGCATGTATTGACTCAATTTGCCAACACAAAAACTAAGATCTGGTCTAGTGATGATTAAGTATATCAAGGAACCAATAAGCATTCTATAGGTAGTGATGTCCTCAAAGGATGCTTCATCACTTTCCTTAGAAACTTTTACACTTAGTTCCATGGGAGTTTCAACTCCTTTACAATCAATCATGCCAAATTTTGCTAAGATTGATCTAGCATACTTAGATTGACATATGAAAGTAAAATCATTACTTCTAGTGACTTCTATTCCAAGTATAACTTTAAGAAGTACTAGATCTACCATCCTAAATTCACTAGACAAGGAAACTTTTACATTTTTGATGCCATCTAGATCATTTCCGGTGAGTATAATGTCATCAACATATAAAACTAAGATAATGATCTTCCCATCATTACATTTATAGTACAATGATGGTTCATAAGAACTTACAACAAATCTAATGGAAATAAGATAGGAATGTATCCTAGAGTACCATGCTCTTTGTGCTTGCTTGAGTCCATAAAAACTCTTCTTCAAGAAACACACAAATTTTCTTCTCCATCTTTGATGAAGCCCTTGGCACATGTAGATTTCCTCTTCCAAGAATCCATTCAAAAAAGCATTTGTCACATCAAGTTGGAAGAGCTCCCATTTGAAAGAAGTAGCAAGACAAATTATTAATCTCATGGTCACAAGCTTTGCAACAGGTGCAAAGGTTTCATCATAATCTATGCCTTTGACTTGCAAAAAACCTTTTGCTACAAGTCTAGCTTTATACTTATGAATGGAGCCATCTTGATTATATTTCAATCTATATATCCATTTACAAGTAAGAGTCTTCTTTCCATGAGGTAGATCAACAAGCTTCCAAGTTTGATTTTCCATTAGTGCATCAAATTCTACTTGCGTAGCTTTCCTCCAATATTGAGACTTATTTGCTTCCTCAAAACTAGTTGGTTCTTCAAGCATAGTAGTCAAGAAAGTATAAGAGTTGAGTAGTTGAGAATATTCCCTTTGCTCCCCTTTGTCACTATAAGTGAGCCTTGATGGCTCAGTCCTTGTCCTTGTTGATCTTCTTGGCACCCTTGGACTTTGAGTAAGCTCCACTTGGTCTTCATCTTCATGAAGCTCCTCCTCGGCCATAACATGATCCTTGACAAGTTGAGTGTTGTTGGAAGTCACCTTTCCTTTGGCTTGGTGAGATTCATCAAAAAGTACATCTCTACTTACAATGACTTTCTTGTTAATAGGATCAAATATCCTATAAGCTTTCTTACTTTCACTATAACCAACAAAGATGCCTTTGAAAGAAGTGGCATCTTCCTTTTTCCTTGTTTCTAAAGGAATATGTACATAACAAGTACATCCAAAAACCTTCAAATCACTAGGATTTGGCTTTTTGCCAATGTATGCTCTTAAGTTTTTTAAGAGCAAAAGTGATTTGTTCACTCATAGTTTGAAAATTTGTATTGAGGCAGATTGTAAACTCTTTATGAGAGTAAGTGAATCATCTTCTTTAGACACTTATCTCCATAATGAAGTAGTTAGTCTCATTGGATCTGAGATTAGCATGGTAAACAAGGATGAAGATATGATGCAAACACTTTGTTATTATAGCATGCATAGTCTTGCCAATTTGGATGAGTCTAATTTTCTAGATCATGGTAACATGATGTTAGATCTTTGTGATCCTAATAAATCAATTTTGGAGGTGCTAGGATGGTGCAAAGCTCTCAAGCTCATCAAAGGTATCAACATCAAAGAAGCACTATCATGGATATGGTAATTTCAGATCAACAACAAGCTCATTGGCTGATCTTCACACCTTTTGAACCAGCAAAGACCAATTCAAGCAAAAATAAGCTTGGCAGGGGCCAAAAATCTTGTATATAGATAAACACACATGTGTGGAGCCTGTTACCACATGTGAAATTAGTGTACCTGTCATGTACCATAATTATATATGTTGTACATATGATTTAATTCAAGTTCTAGTGGCTAAAATGACCAAAAACTAGTTTTCTAGACATATGACACATGGCATCAATCTATTGATTGCATGAGTCACATCCTTTGGTTAGGTGTCATATCCCATGTGTAGAGGACAGCTCACACATGTGGAGTAAGCTGAAGTAGGCAAATTTTGACTTCTAGAATATTTCCATGTAGATCTCCATATAGAAGGAAAATGGACCAAAAGTGCTCAAAATAGAAGGTTTTGTCCAAGTGTTAGTTTTGCATGATGAATCATCATATGACAAAGCACCTACACATGTGGGATCAGAGGGATGATCAGTACCACGAGCTCCCACTTATTGTATATATAGAGCCACATTTGGCCATAATCATTGTGAGACACCAATCTTGGTTTTGGAAGCAATTTTGAGTGATTCTCTCCATTTGTCTACATTTGTTTTGATTGTTTTGAGGTTCTATAAATGTGTACTTGATTTTCAGGTTGGAGTCCGCACTCAGACAGTGTTTCACACGTGTGAAACCAGAAAGTACACCTACCTTCAATTAATGAGTGTTCTTGTTAGGATTTTGTGTCTAGAATTGATCTAGATTGCTCTTAATATCAAGTAGATTAAAAGATCAAGTAATCTGACAACCAATCCCTCTTGAGGATCAGATAAGGATCCACTCTTGGTCCTTTTTGTACTTTTTGCACACATACTTCCTTGATGAAATATTTCTAGTGAAATCTTCACAAGTGCATGCTGGCTCCTCCCCTATTGTCACTTGGTACTTATTGCCACTTTTATTACTGTCAAAACTCTCTATTACGTAAATTTCCTTCTCTATTACATATTTTGTTATGTTGGTTGTTTTAAAATATCATAGAGACGTCCGGATAGCGCAATCCCTTTTTACATGCGCAGTTTTGCAACCGATGACACACCAGATCTTCGATGCATATGCCAATGTTTGACAGACGCACTTGCTTGAACAATATTTTCTAGATTGATTTGAGCTGCACAAGTAGAGGCTTTTGTTTGAAGAACAGTAGGTACCTCTATCGAAGGTTTAGGGTTTAGGCATTAAAGGATGTAACCTCCTCTATTTAAATCATCGACCTCTGCTTGGGTTAGACTGGTGCCTTCATGCACCAACCAAAAGTCTTTGATAGGCATTGGTGGACTTTTGACATTGCGGTAGAAGATCACCTCATGGAGCTCAAAGCATACCTCGAAACGTCTCGTTAGTGAATGGAATAATGAGAATGACAATGTTGCTCATAGACCAGACATTGAGTATGTGCAAAAATCTTTAAAAAACTATAGACGAGATGCACATACATCTTCCAATGTTAGCGTTGATGATGCTATGGGAGCTGACAACTTGCAACTGGCAAGCAATGTTAAAGGGAGCAAATTGCATGATACCATGTGGGCTATACGTAGACTCGATCCGAGATGCAATATAAAGTGCACGATATGAATGTTATTGCAAGAGTTCGTTGCAACAAAAATATTGTTTTTAGTGTGGTAGCTTGTTTTTTTGGTACAAGAAACCATCATCATGGATCCACGAATTAGTTCATGTGGCTTTGTGCAACCAATGTCCGTTGCACTTGCCAAGTTAATAGTCTCAATGAAGCTTCAAACACTGTCCGAAAATGAGGTTCCAACAATTGAAGAGTGTCTGTCAGACCGAATTCTATCCATGAGATTTTGAAGTGAAGGCCCAGACCCCATGTAATGACCTGACAAAAAAGACTTCTCTCTTGCACTCTGAAGAATAGAATTTGCCAAATCACCAACTGATGCCTCATAAAGTGACAAAAGATTATTATAGGAATCTACTCGTTGCCAAACACTATGCACCACTTCTAACAAATTTGTGGTCAGAACATATGTCTCATCTGTACTATCCATCATCTGCAATGTGCAAAAGACAATAATTGGAGACAAGCTAAATCATAGAAAATAAGAAACTAAATGATTAAAGTAAAAGATTACCATGACAATAAACTTTTTCCATCTGTGAATTCTGTTTTTCCACCAAGCTTATCATGATTCCAACTCTTTGATAGAGCCGTTATAATCTTGTGATTGGAGTTCTACAAGTAGCTTTTGATCTTCGAGCTGCTATTTGAGATCGGACACCTCTCGTTCGAGTTTTTCGATCTTCGCTACTGCCTCCAAATATTCGGGATGGTCAACAACTCCCGAACAAACAGAAATGGTGCTGAGTTGCTATGTCAGATTGTCAATTTTGAGCATGGCCTGTGAATATTCCTCATGTGCATCCGGCCCGGTGCATGTCTGCTGACTGGCCTTGATAGATAGCTCTTTCAGCTCCGCCAACTCTTCTTTGACTATTGTCTAGCATTTGGCCTTGGAGCTGGTTAAGCTTTGAAAGGTCTATCGTGACAGAACCTGCATTGCTGCACAGTCCTAGTGCTGTTTCGACTTTTATTTGTGTCGCTCGCTCCTCCTGCAGAAGTTTTTGTATAGTGACATTGTCCTGATTCGCTTTCAGCACTTGTTGTTTAAAAGAATGAATTGTTGTATGAAAATGCGTAGACTTGGCTTCAAACGCCTTATTGATTTTTTTCAAAGAATCAGCTTCTTTTATTGTAGCATGAGGTTGATTTTCTAATGAAGAATTTCGTTCGAGTAGTTGATTATTGTTTGCTTCAAGCGAGTCGATCTTTTTGTAGGATTCTTTGATAGGCTTGTGGAGCTTTTTCTCTGCATCGATTAGCTCCATAGTGCTCTTTTGGTTATATTTATCAAATTCATAAATTTCAGCAACTAAATTTTTGGCTCTGGCGGTCATAGTGTTGAACCACCAGGGCTGTTGGTCAGGTTCATCTTGATCTTCATCACCTGCCCTAGTGTCGCCCTCTGCAGTTCCTCGAGCCTTGCCAGAATCATCGGACTGAGTTTCTTCTTGGTCCGAGTCACTTGAGCTCTTCTACTTCTGTGAGGTTGAAGCAGAAACTAGCTTTGTTAAGTCAGCTGCAGCAACACGATCAATGTCCATGGTTGTGGTGGTATCGGCAACCTTTTGTGAAGCAACAACATCGACTTCCATAGCTGAAATGTCTGCTACTTGAATTGTTGGCGTAGCTGTGGTGGTTGTGGCAGGTGTGGTCATAAGGCTAGATAGGTCGATTGATGTTATAGGCAACAGTCTTCCCATTAGAAAACTCTTCTCCTCATCGCTTAGGTTTCCAAAATGTTCGCACAATCGTGAAACGTGCGCTCCTACTGTCAAAAATTTCTTATGCTTAATCCAGCTCAAAAATGTTTTGTAGGCTATGCTTTCAAAACAGACAGGATTACAGGCTATTGCGTCTAACAGATATCCAAAATTTTGCACCGATATGGTGGCATCAGCGTCTATCAAAAGATTATTTGATTCGCATATTTACAAAAAACTTTGAGTTTGACGTCCTTGATCATGGAAATCTTGTATCCTTTCGTGGGTACAAAACAATTTTTTAGAAAGTAAGTGCTTTCATCGATTGCATCTCTAGTTGTAGAAATGACATTACCATCTAGTGGTAATCCAAGGGCGGTGGAGAAAACTTCCTCCAAAATAGTGAAGAACTTTCGTCGAACATGAAATTTAATATCAGATTCAGATACCGAGTGGATGGAATGAACGAACTCAATGCTGACTTCCAAGAGTATAACTGAGGGATCCACCTTCAGACATCCCAGCCTGCATTGATCCAGATGAGACTAGAGTGATGCCAATTGGATGCCTGTGCATGCTTTCCATGTAATGGTAGAGCTTTATCCTGAAGCCATTTGTACGAATAATAAACAAAAGCTCCGAAAATCGCCATCGTGATCAAAGGATTGATCACAAAGATAATGATTGTAAATAGGCTAAGAAAGCATGAAAAAAAAATGCAACAAGAGAGTGTGAGAAGGAAAAATATAAAAATGGCTATGATATGCAGTCGCAATGTGGAGAGGATGATGATGTGTCATTTTGATGTGACATCTATCACTTCCTTTATCAATGGCATGCATAGCTCATAGTTTCATAATATGATTGACAGGACAATTTTAAATGTGGTAAGACCATTTGTGAAATGGAAATTAAAAAGAAATTATAATTTTTTTTTATGATGACGCCGTTTTTATGTGTAGACGTAAACACGTGTGAATAATGATGATCACGTGGCCATCATCTTTAATAGATGGATACAAAAAGTCCGTCAAGAGATTCTAGAAAAGATTTTAAAAAGATTCTAGAAAAGATTCCAAAAAATTATCAACAGATTCTCGAATGGTATGTCCAAAAAGATTCACGAATGATCCTAGAAAAGATTCTCAGTTGAGCCTAAAAAGATTCTCGAATGATTCTAGAGAGATTCTCGAATAATCCTAGAAAGATTAGACTAGAGTGCGAATGGTTTTTGAAGGCATAACTATTGATTTTTTTCTTTATTCGTGAAGTATCATCAAACCCTTTGTGTTTTTCAAGAATGAGACATCAAATGATTCTTTTATGACTAGTTTGTTTAGTCAAAGATAATATTTCTTGAGCCTAGACCCATTAATTCGAGTCGGTAATAGTTCGCCTTCAAGTGATTGAAGTTGAACAAAACCATTCTAAAACACCTCAATAACTTGTTAAAAACCAATGATAAACTTGTTACTGTTTACGATTTACTGTTGACAACTGTTACCAGATGTAAGTAGTTGTAGGCTAGTCTATAGTCAACTACTAGTTTTCTCTCTCTCTATATTCAGAGTTTATTGTACTCTCTTTCATTCAGTGTAATATAGTTTGATGGTGTGTTCTTCCTCTTTCTCTTGGTAATTGCTTATGGTGATTGATTGATAGTGCACATCAGATTATTGACATGGTATCAGAGCCCGATAGTCCTGCGTGCTTGATTAGTGGATACAGCTTGTCACATGCTCCGCAATGAAGTGAGGAAGTCCTTCACAGGAGGTGAAAGCTTGGAGAGGCAAAAGTTGGAGGAAATTCTTCCTTGGAGTATTTTGCAGGTTTTGGAGCTCAGAATCATCAGTGGGCAACGAAGACACAGTCCCGAAGGCATCAGAAAGGCTAGGGTAACATCAGACAGATTGAAAATCTGTTAAGTTGGGTACTTCCAAGTTCTGTGTGAAAAGTGCCATTTGTGAGAGAGTTTTGCCAAGAAATCTCTCATTTGTTTGTTTGGGGAACTGCAAATCACACTAGACTGTGTCTAGTACTGCCATTCATAGTTATGAAGCAATTAGGAACTGAGAAACTATGATTTCATTTTGTGATTTTGTGAAACTTGTGCAAGCAAGTAGGATAGGTCTGAAAAACTCAATATCCTCCATCATTTTCAGTGAGAATAGTGTTGGAGATAGCCAACTGCAAGGAGAGTTGGATTTGTAATCCATTACATAAAAAATCACGGATTCTGGTGGAGATTTGAGTGAAAAACAGAGTTTTTTGGCTGGAAAACAGTGTTTTGCAAGTTTACTGGCTGCATTCTGTTATTGGAAAGGTGTTGAACAAGTCTGAAACGTGGCACACAGGCCCGACACATCGCCAAAAGATCCTGAAACGCCATCAACTGCCCCGAAACATCAGTCTGCTGACTCGAAACGTCAAGAAAAGACCCGAAACGCCTGCTTTTTGGGGTGAAACGCCTGTTTTTGTGGGCGAAACGCCTACCCTGCTGTCTGAAACGCGCGAGGGGAGGCCCAGAAGTCGCGTGACAAACAACTCTAAAAACATAGCGTCTGCAGGGGTTGGGTCCCCTTACAAACACAAAAGTGAGAGCACATGTGTGGATGAATGCCACGTGTCAAAGGCAAGAAACAAGCTGATCTGGACCACAGATCTTGCACAGATCCGACGGCCAGAAATTCATTGAAGTTTCCTTTATCTTCCTTCAACTTCAATTGAAATTTTGAAAGGGCCCTTAACTATGGTACTGGGCCACTTTTGTTTAAGGTCTGTCCACTATGTATCTTTTGCAAATAAGCAGAAAACAGAGTGATATTTTGACCTAGCTGGAGAGACTATTTTTTGGATTTGATTAGACAGGAGCTATGCTGGTACAAAGGGCTACGTGCTAATATAAAAATCTTTGAAATCAGAGATTTGTGCAAGACGGAGAAAATTCCCAAAAATGGCAGTTTTGCAATAATTGCCATTTTTCAGGCTTAAGGGCAATTGTGAGCCACTTTAAGGCCAAAATCTTCAATTTGGCATAACTTTCAATCCATAGCTCGGATTGGAAAGTGGTCGGAGACATCATTTGTCAATTTTGCAGCAAATTTTCCATTTTTGCAATCATTTTTGCAATCTGGAGTCATCTAATTGCAGTTATGGCAACACTAAGCGAAAGCATTCTCAATGAGTCAAGCAAGTTGGAAGGAGCCGACAACTATGTAGTTTGGAAATTCAAACTGAAGAACATTCTGATGGAAAAGGAGCTATCGGAGATCGTGACAGGTGAGGAGACAAGGCCAGTGATTGAAGAAGATCAGCGGGCATTTGATAGGAGGAAACGGAAAGCACAGAATGTCATCAACTTGGCAGTCAGAGATGCTATCATTCCCTACATTTTGGATTCAGAAGGACCGAAAGAAGCATGGGATACGTTGAAGGCATTGTTTGAGACCACAAACACATCTCGAGTGCTATTCCTGAAGACGAAGCTGCACACATTACGGATGGATGATGGTGCAACTATTGCCGATCACCTATTGAAGGTAAAGGAGATCCATGATCCACTAGCTACCGTTGGAGAGCGAGTACAAGTTCGCGAGATCGTTCAATTGACATTGAATAGCTTGAGTGAGTCACATCAGATGTTTGTGACAAGCATTTCCACACAGAAGAATCTTCCAACCAATAAAGAACTAGGTGGATTACTTTTGCAGGAAGAGCAACGTCAAGAGAACTTGAATCATCATAACAAGGGCTATGATCAAACTCTTGTAGTTAGAGGACGAGGTGGAAGATTTTGTCGTGGTAGGTATCAATTGCGAGGAGGAAACTCAAGCCAGGAATCATTTCAACAATTTCATGAGCAAGCCAATGATAGCCCGAATCAAGGCAATTGGAATCAAGGGCGAGGTCAAGGACGTGGCTATTCCAGACAAAATAAACCTGGAAATTGCAGGTACTGCAACAAACATGGCCATTGGGAGTGTGAATGCTTCAAGAAACAAAAGGAGATAGCACAAAGAAAAGGCAAATGGAAGGTGGGCAATTATGCTGATCAACATCAATTTGATGATGATCATTATGAAGACAATTACGTTAATCAACATCAATTCAATGACGATCAATATGAAGATGATATTGGTGAAAGCTCAAACTTGTTCATTACGGCGCTAATGACAGCAACTGGTGGAGCAGAAGTTGTTGGTGGAGCATAAGGTCTTGGACAGAAATTATGGGCAAACGTATCGTACACATCCCTCATACGAAAAATCAACTGAAAATGTTTGGGCATTTGCATGTACAACATCGACTACACAATCTAAAAAAATTATTATTTTAAAATTCTCATAAGCATTGTGCAGTGCTTCAATTGCTGTCACAACCCACCTCACATCTGCTGAAATATCCCTGGTCACTTGCTTAATGCATCTTTGCATGTGAGCCTTTGGGATCAAAAGGCTCATGGTTTTTTGAAGCTTCTTGATATCTTTCAGCCATGCTGGGTCTTTGGGTCGACCCACTCTCCTTGGTGCCGGTAGTGGTGGTGCTCCTCCTCCAGTAGGGGATGGTGGTAGTGGTGGTGGTCCTCCAGTAGGGGGTGGTGGTGCTCCTCATCCAGCAGCAGCATGTAAAGGCACACCGCTTGTGTTGAGCCTTGCAGTCTGCTTTGTTCTCGCCATGTATCGATTGAACGTGCGAGAATCCTTTACAATTTAAGATTGAGAAACTAATCCGCGTTGAATAGATATCATCGTGAGTGGAGGTGGAATATCGATTGAACGTGTAGAAGGATGTATGAAAGAGAGGGAGAGGTACATGCGTGCGCTGAAATGATATTGGAATTCTTGGACAATCTTGGAATATCGATTGAGCACACAGAGTATATGACGACAGATATTGAGATACTTGATTGCGCACTGAATCGATATTGGAGCAAACGAGGAGGTTGTAAAATTTTGTACACTCGAATGAGCTTTTATATAGGATCTGGGGGATGGGACACGTGGCCCTTCTTAAAAATTTGTAATAATGATTGGGTATGTCTCAGGTCATGTCAGCCTCGAAAACGGCGTCCATAAATTCGTGGATATCCATAATTTGTTTTTGATTTTTTTTTTGCTGTGTCACTAGGCAAATGTCTAGAAATTTGTGCCCATAAATTATGGATTTTTGTGCCAACTTTTCTCATTATGACTACTAAATGTGCATGTGTTTTAGCCCCACATGTAGGCAATCTATTGGATGCCATTTTTTGTGACAATCAACCCTTTGAATATAGAACAAGTGTATGGTTGGGATTTAGGCCCTACTTCTATATATACAAATGTGGCCCGAAGTCAAGTGTTTTTTTCCCTGCTTACATCTTTTTGCTCGCATAATTCATGTTCTCTATTCTGGAGTATCGATTGAATGCGCGTGCTTATTTTCAGCAAATCCCTTGCACTTCTCCTACGTGTTGAACCAATATCGGCCACAAGTCAACTGATATCGAATCAACGCGCAGTTTGTAACAACATTTTCATAGCAACCGTGTCAACTCGCGTTGAAACTATACGTGGTTTTTTTTTAACTTTACTATTTGTATATGGCTCCCTCTTCATCTTCGGAGGATAAACTTAGGAAATTCTTGGCAATCAGTGAAATTTCCACCGATCAAATTGATTGCTTTATTTTCTTTTTCTTTTCTACTTTTGATATTGATAAGTTTGTTTATGAGAATCGTTTTCAGCTTGTTGATCTTCTTCATAAATTTGGTCATGTAATTACGACCCTCATATAGATATAGACAACTGTACTTTTGTTCATTTCTCAGACCTTGTACATGCCCAACCATCTTCCAAACAAAAGCACGATAGAAAATACAAGAAATTACATGACAGTTTCAAAAAAGTAAGTCATTGTAGTATTCCAAAAGACAATGTCGTCTTCTTATAAAAGACATGGCATTTATTTTTTTCATCTCTGTTGAAGTACCAGAAGATGAATCCTCTGGTTCATCTTCATTAGCTTTACTAACAAACCCTTCATCTGTTCCAATGGAAGTAGATGAAGATGTTGTTGATATAGGTGTGGATGTTGAATCAGAAATGGCATCTGGATATGAGTAGACCACTTGTCGCTCATTGATTTTGTCCGATTGTAAGTCTTCATAAATGCCTTTTCGGGAGAAAAATTTACTAGATCTTCTTGTATATGTTATGAATAATGATCATTATATATCGTTCAACGATATTGAAGATGTTTTTGATTTGACAAAAGATGAAATCTTATCAATTTTTTCAAAAGAATTGTTAGAATTTTCTGATATTATTGATTATGATTATGATGATATCGAGCCCGAGATTAATATTGTAACATATGGCAAGGAAGCATTGGATGCCATGATGGAAAAATACAAATCTTGTTCTGAAACCTTGCCGAGTGAAGAAGAATTTTTGAAGTTTTAGAAAAGGTATCCACCCAGGATTCATCATGAACACGTGAGAACTGAAGAGTGTGGTGGTGGCCATGACATTACAACAGAAAATATGGTCGCTTTCGATGATGATGATCTGGTAAGATATTGTTTTATGACCTAATACCTGAATTGTTGTTCTAATTTTTGTAATTGTAATTTTTATTTTTTATTCTAAATATATCTCTTATTGCGTTGTTTTACAGAATACCATTGAAGTAGATTCCTTTGCTATAAGACGTGAAGGTCTTTGGGAGGGATCGACAGTTGTTGGGCACAAGAAAACATCCCTTGCTCATATTTGAAACTTTTTGTAAATAACAAAATTTGTATATATTATACGAGTTATAGTCCATTTGCTGCAACCATTATAATGGCAATTGCGGAATGAGCTATCTCACTCTTTCCTTAAGCATGACTACGCCTATCAGACACGAACAGAATGTTAGTGATAGAAATCACATTCGATCTGATCACGCAGCCAAACATTAAGCAACAAAACATCAAAAAGATAATTTGTCGCGAACAGCTAGACAAATTATCAGTCGCGAATAATTCGCGAAGAGCTAAACTGAGCTTGACTGATAATCAATCACGAATTAGTCGCGAAAGGCAAGACTAAATATTAGTTGCGAACAGCTAGACTAAATATTAGTCTAGATCCTTGACCAAATTGGTATTGTTGCACCTGAGTCAGCGATCACCTGAACGAATTCAAACAGTTGCTGAATCAACTTGTTGCAATAGGTTCTCCTATATCAGAAGAAGACTCAATGATGTCTCTTCTTGCCAATCTTCCATCCTCCTACGATAATCTAGTATTGCTTTTGAGCAATACTCCTATGCTATCTCTTCAGAAGCTGACAACAAGTCTTTTGCAGGAAGAAGTCAAGAGAAAGAGACGAGTACCAAGTCAATGGCGTTGTACTCTAATAAGCAACAGTCCAAGAAGAAGAACTTCAAGGACAAGAAGACGAAGGTAGAGCATCCAGCTTCAATACAACAATCACAGTAGCAACACAGTCATCAACAACAATCACCAAACACCAAAGTCTTTTGCAGGTATTGCAAAAGATCAAACCACAACATTAAGGATTGTCACATCCTCAAGCACAATGAAGCAAGGAAGAAGATGCAGCAGCACTAAAATGGAGGTTCTGACTCTATCAAAAATTCCCAAGAGGATGACAAGGCATTGATGGTACAAGACCAACCAAGTAGAGATGCCTGTCAATGGTATCTTGATTCAGGTGCTTCACAGCACATGACACCATGTAAGAACCTATTTTCTACTCTCACAGCAACATATTCAAAGTACATTTTCTTCAATGACTCAAGTTCACACAAGGTTGAAGGCCAAGGCTCCATTTGACTACAGTTCTTGACGACATCACTAGATAGTTAGATGGTGTACTTTAGGTACCCAATTTAACAAAGAACCATATGTCTATTAGCAAGATCACTGATCAAGGGTATAGAGCTATGTTTACTCACGATTATGCACTTTTGGTGAGTAATTCTGATGCTCATGTTTGGCATCAAAGACTAGGTCATTTAAACATGCGTTCAATCTTGTACATGCATCATAACAAATTGGTCAAGGATATGAATATCAATATTGTTACTATTAGATTTCTTATGCTCAACCTATAGAGTCTTTATGCATAGATTCTCTATTCATAGAATTGCTATTGATAACTCTACACATGCACCTATCCCAAACCTTGTCTAAAATCCATTTAGTATGTTCTGGGCCTCAAAAGGATATTATCTACTTTCGGGTCACATCCAATATGATGTGGCATAACGGGTGTGATTTTTTGGCGAGCATTTGTCGGCGAGCATGTGTTGGCAAGCAACTTTTGGCGAGCATTCTTGAGAGAAATTGTATAGCAATGAGCATTTTTTGGATTTTCCTAACAGTACTATTGTTTGGGTTTAGAAATAAAAGTGTGCCATTCAGTTTGTTGTCAATTATCATCGTATGTGTTACTTTTTTCTGTCCTATATAAATCTCTCAGTTTAATGAGATACACTATTTTGTAACCGTTATATTGTCTAGCCCACAACATTTCTTAAACAGATTTCGTGTTCATCTATTTCGGCCAAATAAGAATCTGGATCGTCTTATCTGTTCAGCTATGGAAAATGATCTCCCTCGATTTGACAAGGTCTTTTTGAGCACCTGAATGAAATAGTCGTAGTTGACATCATGTGTGAGAGATTACACCCCAGATCCAATATATATTACATTATGTGATTTTTCAAAAAAAATGTACATAGTCTAATAAGAAAGTTTGCACAACTACCTTCATCATGTGACTTCAAATTCTGACAATTTTTGGTTTTCTAGATATGACAATAATAATATCAAGGCACACATGATTTTGAAATTTGGAACTTCAAAAAGATTAATAAATGACTCTTTGCTTTGAACAGACTCAATAGAGATGCTTCCATATTTTTTGAAGATTTATCACTACAGAATCATATATTTCAAAAGGTGTAGACATGCCAGGTATTTTTGGGTTTATGTGACATTTACCTTTAGAGAATATTCAGTGACCAAGTGTAGCTTGAGAATCGGACATACTGGGATGACATGTTAGGTCTGTTTGGATTTTGTGGGATCATATCCCAAACTTTGCATCTTTATATGATATTGTTTCATGTTACAATATCTTTGAAAACGATCATTCTATGGTAGTCGTGACCACCTCAAACAATGACATACAGAAAAAAGTGCTTGCATTTATATTTATTACCAATTGTGGAGTGTTGGTTTATAACCAGGTGGCCTCTGATGATCCAAAGAACGAGATGGTTGATTGTTAAAACCATAAACAAAGTGACTCAGAAACAAAGTGAGTTACCTAATGATATTGGCATTCTATTCTTGAAGACTTTTGGCTCATTAGGACGGGTTCTACTCTGAGGTTGTTCAAAATTTTCTTGTATCAGCTCCAACTAGTTAAGTGTAAAATAAAAGTTGCTGATTGTAAGATAACTAAGAAATATAAAATTTCTTGATGGCTAGACTGGCAGGTTGATGTTGCTATGTTTGAAGGTAATAGATCTCATTTTGAGAAAATTCAGCCCATTCAATCATTGAATTGCTCATCAACCACTTAGTATATATATTGAAATGTACTATGTGTAGTTTGACATTAAATTGAGAATTTAATTGAATGCCCAAACCTGTCTTTTAAATTTCAATATCAATAGTAGGGAAAGATTTATTACTAAAGATGTTTAGCTTTACATTGACATCAAAAAGACAATCCAACAATGTTGACATTAACAAGGTACTTTTGAGGCTACACTCCTTTCAGGGAAAACTCACAACAACTTGCAGAAAATCCTTATATCCTAGATACTGCACACCTAGAAAAAGTTTGATTCAACCATACTAGATAGTTTCCACTAGGGTACTTTTAACTTCAACAGTGCCATGCTTGGAATACAAAGCTTATTACCTTTGTTCTCTCTTTCATTGTCTTGACTCTTGCTCTTTTTGATGCATCAAAAGTCTCAATATTCTTCAAAATTTAGGTTTTGGATTGTAAAAATTTTGATGTAGCTTATGCAGAAAATACAGAAGATACTGTAGCTGAGGCTAAAGATCTTGAAAGATTGAAACAATGGCTCCATTTTAGAGCTACAAACATGATAGAAATGTGTGATGTCTTATCAGATTTTCTAGACATCTCAATGGTATCTATAACTCAGAAACAATTTACTAAAAATGTTACACGCTTTGTAAATTCAGACTACCTTGAATTGTAAAAACCATTCAATGTCACACAAGGCTTATTGCATTTATGATATTGAGACAGGTTAGATTTCAGTCAGCCATGATATTGTCTTTCTTGAAGACAAATTTCATGATTTTAAGCAGAAGCAGCCAATGCAGGAGTTTGTTACAATAGCTCCATTCTCCGTCGATAGGCATCGACCTACGAATGTTCCAATGCAGGAGTTTATCTCAACAACTCCACTCACCATCGATGGGTCCAGACCCACGACTGTTCAACCACAAGCTGAAGCTATCCCAATCATTCACCCAAGAGAAACATCCACTCAAGCACCTGCAGTTAGAAGGTCTATGAGACAACAACAACAACCAGATCATTTTACCCCTCAAGCATTCATCAGTCATGATGAACCTACCACTGTTGCAAAAGCATTGTCAATGCCCAATGCAGACGAATGGAAAGCTACAATGGATGCTGAGTACCATTCCTTGATGAAGAACAAGACCTGAAGTCTTGTCAATCCTCCTACAGGTATAAAACCTATTGACTCTAAATGGATCTTCAAACTAAAGCTTAAGCCAAATGGATCAATATCCAAATGGAAAGCCCGATTAGTGGTTAAAGGATTTGAGCAAGTTTATGGAATAGATTACACTGACACCTTTAGTCCAGTGGTAAAGCATCAATCTATTTGCACCTTGCTGGCTATAGCTGCTGCAGAGGACATGGACATTCACCATATGGATGTCCAGACAGGACGTCCAGACAGCATGGATATATACAAGAAGACATATTCATTTATCAATCAGAAGGTTACGTCCTTCAAGGCCAAGAACATTTGGTATGTAAATTGCACAAGGCACGGTATGGCCTCAAGCAAGCTCCTCGGACTTGGTATGAAAGAATCAACCACTTCTTGCTGCAGCATAATTTCACTTTTTGCTCCTTAGACTCTAATGTGTATCTCAAACAAAAAGGGTCAAGCTATGTTATAATAGCATTATATATTGATGATTCCTTAATTATCAACAATTCAAATCAGTTATTGCAGGAAACCAAATGTCCAACATCATAATTTGAGATGACTGCCCAGTCCATTATCTTCTCGGTATGGAGATTAGCAGAGATCGCGCAAGTAGAAGGATCACTATAATCCAAGAATTCTATCTAACCAATGTACTTCGCAGATATGGCATGGAGGACTACAAACCAATAGATACACCCATGGATCCAAGATCCAAGTTGTCTAAAGACATGTGCCCTTGAACTCAAGCAGATCAGCAAGAAATGTGCCGGTATCTTTATTAATCTATCATAGAATCTATAATGTATTCTATGATCTGCACACGACTTGATCTAGCATATGCGCTGAGCATATTATCTCAGTATATGTTCAATCCAGGCCTACAACATTGGAAGGCTCTACAAAGAATACTGAAGTATATTCAAGCTACAAAGCACTATGCTTTGAGCTATAATGGTCATACAGAAGTTGCACTCGCTTTAGACACCTATTCAGATTTAGATTGGACAGGAGACGTGGATACCAGGAAATCCACATCAAGATATATTTGTTTCCTTGCAGGAGGATCCATTTCATGGAACAATAGAAAGCAAAAATGCATTTTGTTGTCCTCTACAGAATCCGAATACGTTGCAACTACATCAATAATGAAGGAGATAATTTGGCCTAGAAGGCTACTATAGGATCTGCAATTCTCACAGATCGATCCAACAATACTCTAGTGCGACAATCAGAGCTGCATAGCTCTATCTCTGAACTCACAAACTCATAATAGAACTAAGCATGTAGAAGTTCAGTTTCATTTTCTTAGAGAGAAAGTTCAGAATTAAGATGTTGTACTAAGTTATTATCATACAGACAATATGTTGGCTGATATTTTGACAAAGCCATTGTCTAGTAATAAACATTCTACTTTAGTATATGATAAATCTCAATTATAGTTCAAATTTGTAGCAATAAACTTAAAGGGGATCTAACTCCTAGTCTGCATATTTGAATAGTTTGTTGCAACAGTCTGCATTTCTGCTCACAATTTCTGACAGCCAAAAAATGCGAAAAATGTGACACTACATTTTTTTTCGCAATTTTTGATAGGCGAAAAACCCGACACCCGACATTGTCGCCTTTTTGCCTTCGGGCCATCCTGAACAACTAAGTGTTTTGCGACATTTTGTGCTAAGTCGGGGACTTTAGGCCATTTCAGACACTTTCAGAAATGCGACACTGCTTCTCATAAAATGTGAAAAATACGACACTGTAATTTTACACGGAATTTCACACAGATGAAAAATACGACACTATAGTTTTACACGGAATTCCACACAGGCGACAAATGCGACACTCTGCAGAAATAGATAGGATTCCAAGTACAGACTGCCTACGTCTTCACGTTCCAATAATAACTGTTCTAATTAGTCAGTTAATTAACTGTTAAGCGATCTTGTAAATGCAAAGATAAAATAATACAAGATCTTCCAGTTTCTATATAAGTAAATGAGTGATTGAAGAAGAGCAAGCATGTAGAGATGCAAGTGGATACTCTAGCAAAGATCAAACAACCGAAACGGGTCTTCTAGTAGCTGACTCCTCAGAGTTAGTAATTATAGAGAGAGATATATTCAAAACTTTAGCATTAATTGATTTGAGTCTGTAAGTAGGATCACACGCTTATCAGTGCAATTGTATTGTAATCTGATTGTTGTGTTACAGCATTATTATATGAATTCGTACTGTTCTACATCTTTGCATTCTTGTTGAATGAAATTAACTCTCACTCCTCTTACGTAAACATGTGATGCCACGAATTCGCTAAACATCGAATATCAATCTAAATACGGCATGATATACTCGAATATGAAGATATGAGCTGGATAAATATAAATCATGAAGAGGCCTATATCATTTTTCGAGAATTTAACTCCTAAAGACTTGTCTTGCATTTAAGTACAAGACCTCTAGAAGTGAAACGCTACCTTGGATAGCCTTTACTAGATCGTCGACACGAAACGACTAAATATGAATTGACATATTAAACTAGAGTAATTTAAACTCTTAGTTAAATATACCTCTCATGGTATAATTGAACATACATTCAACCTAATTATTGACTAAAACTTTTCACGGGAGCGACGCACCTGTAGTCTTTAGAGGTGTGTTTGTTCGCTTCATATATTGACCACACGCTTCAGTCTCAATCATCGAGAGAGAAAGAGTTAATGTATTTGTGAGAGATTGAAGAAGTGAATAGAGTGTTGAGAATTATTCCCTCTTACAAATCTGAACTATAATTGAAATTTATCATATCTACTAAAGTAGAATGTTTATCTCTAGAGAATGGCTTTGTCAAAATATCAGCCAACATACTATTTGTATGATAATAACTTAGTACAACATTTTTATTTCTGAACTTCCTCTCTAAGAAAATGAAACTGAAGGTTTATTTTATTTTATTTTTGACTTTTTAGTATGCATTTTTTAATTTCCAGATTCATGTTATAGTTTTTTGACTTTTTATTATTCGTTTTTAATTTTTTTAGTTTATTTTATTTATATTTAGGTTTATTTTATAGTTTGTTTGACTTTTGCTAAAAAAAATTACAATACATAGAGTTATTTTCTAGTTTTTATATTTATTTTTGAATTCTTAAGTTATTATTATTATTTTTTAATTTTTAGATTCGTTTTATAGTTGTAGGATTTTTTAGTATTCATTTTTTATTTTTAGATTTATTTTTAATTTTTTGAATTTTTGTTATTCATTTTTTAATTTTTATCATTTATTTTAACTTTGAGTTTTTTGTAATTTTATTTTTATTATGTTTTGTTTTTTTAGTTTTTAGTTTGTTTTTAGTTTTTTGGCAATATAGTTTGTTTTTAGTTTTGGCAATATATTGTTTCAAGGTTTTGGCAATATAGTTATGTTTTTTACTTTTGTTTTCTCTTTTAAATAATTTAGAATGTTAGAGAAATGATGAGAGACCATTAAGTTCACATATTTATCCCATAAGCATTTAGTTAACCATGGAATTTTTTCAAACTATATATAGAAGGTTAAAATAGTGTTTTTCAATCTTTCTTTTTTAATGGGTTCTCATTTAAATGCCACAAAAAAGAAATTTAGCTTAAAATAGAAAATGCACACGGTGCTAACACAAGGAATACCAATTATTCCATAATCAATCTTAGAAAGTGACTAAAGGGAACATAACTAGGGGGTCTTGAATATTGTTTAGTTGGATTTTAAAATTTATGTTGGCCCTCTCCATCAAACGCGGCAGATGGAAATCTTCCGCCTCTCACAAGCATTGAAATTTTTTGAGGTGGAGTCCATCACCCGTGGGGGATGGTTTCCCCCTTCAATTTTTTTTCATAATTTTTTTTTGATAAATATGTCTTACAAATTAAGTCTATATTAGAAATAATATTTATTTTTAGAAAAAAAATTGGACATTGAAATTTTTTTAAGGGGGTCCATCCGCCTCTTCCAAAAAGAAAATTTACAAAAAAAAAAATTTAAATTTTTCTTAGAAATAAAGTCTGTTTGAGAAATAATAAATTTTTTTTTTGAGATTGAAATTTTTTAAGGAGAGTCCATCCGCCGCGGCGAATGGACCTCTCTCTAAAATGTGTTTTTTCATTTGTTTTTAAGATTTGTTTCAGAAATATCGTCTGTTTGAGAAACAATAATTTTTTTTTGAAAAAAAATTGGCCATTAGAATTTTTTTACGCGGCGGATGGACCTCCTTCCAAAATGTTTTTTTTTCTATAAATTGTGTTTTTAAGATTTTTCTTAGAAATAAAATCTGTTTAAAAAACAATAAAAAAATTTTGAAAAAAAAAACTGGAATATACAAGACATGTTGCTCAATGCAAAATTGAGTGGATAGAGTGAACTCCCTATATATCAAAAAAATGCTTGATAAGAGATTATCAAAACATCACACTTAGGCGAAGTATATAGAACTATGATGATCTTGAATTTTTAACTCTTATTGAAATTTATTGTATGGATTTTGGTGTCCTCACATAATTCACTTCTCAAATAGCTTGTTATCTGCTCAGGCCTCCAAAGACGACATGATCAACTTTTCATTTTCCTAGGGAACTACTATAAAATCTTTGTCCATTTTGTGCTTGTGCTCCATCCCATTAGACCTTTGAACTCTCACCTTTTCTTCTTTCTTCGAACGTTTTCTTTGAACTAGCATTCTCTTCCACTCTGCTTTTGAAGAATAAAGCCAAAACAGAATCTATTGCCAAATAGAGCTTGAATTAAAACCATTTTGATTTCTGATCAGTTTTTGTTGTATTGTTATTCTTGTGCTTTCTATAAGCTTTGTATATGTAAGTATCTAGTATTGGTAAGTATCTATTAGTTCTAGTATCTATATGTTTTTGTATCTTTCTGGCAAAAGTTTAGTTTCAACAATGGTGTGCAGCTTGTTCTTGTTGCATGCAGAGTTCCACTAAATTTTGTGACAAGCAAGAAAATGGAGGCAACAATCGAGTTTCCCATGAGTACAATTGCACCTATTACATTCCCCTTGTTAGATGGAAAATATGTTATCAACAAGAGATACCTAGAAAGGAGGCTAGGGGCTTTAATTAAATTGGGTAGCTTCAATGTCGTGTATCAGTAGATGGTGATGTACCCTTGTTGATTCCAATGAAGGAGCACCTGGACATAGAAGGCAATGTTCAGTTCATAGTGGATGCATCAATATCATGCCACTACAATGTAATTAGCCAAGAAAAAATAAATGACAAGATAAGCAGTACAGCTATCCCCATAAGCAGGTTTGGCATAAGAGGACACTCCCACCAGCCAACCTATGGTCTGCAAAATGAAAATGGAGCATCACAACCTATTTTGTTGGATGAGGAAACTACTGATGTTGAGTTTGATTTAAACACACCACGTTTTAGAGAGCATATGCAATCAACAACATTGTCAGTAGAATCAGATAGTCCAATAAAATGCTATGAACAAGTTTCAGATGAAGTTGATGACGATTTGGCATCCATTGAGACCAATAAATCTACTGGATTAGAAGGAAGCAGTGTCATTCCCATGATTACTTCACAAACTCGATCCACGCTACTTTCTAGACTGATTAAACAAATATCGACATGCATGACAGTGGAAGAAATCCCTAGATTTTATGATGGAGACATCGTGTTTGAATTTTCTCCCACATTCAATAGAGTTAATTTGATGAATGACATGGAGCAAAAATTCGACGAGCACATGTGGACCAAACCAATAACAAGCAATGTGGCTTTTGAGGGGGTGGTCCGAGTGAGTTATTGCGTTGGGGTCTTCCAATGTTTAAGTGTCTCTTGTCCCCACAAGATAAATAGTGGCCACCACAATAGAACCTTCTTTAAAGGTTTGCTAAAGAAAAAATGCTTGTTAGGCTACGTGGCACATTTTGATGGAAGCATTACTTGCCATTTCTGCAAACGACATGCAACATGTGTTGACACTTGCTCTTGTATTTTGTACTATGTCATGCCAAACAATGAGACACTCACCAGGTTAATGATACACTCTGGAAAACATTTACATGATGTGCAACCCGGGACATCGAAGAGGAGTATTGAAAACACTAGATTGTTGGTTGAAAGGGCGATAAAGGCTGACAAAAATGCTGGACCACAAAAAGTGCAAATGATGATTGCAAGAGATTTGATCTCATCAACTCTAACAAAGCCTGATCACCTACCAAATGAGGTTGTTGGAGATCTGGAACTTGGAAACTTTTTGGATGAGTTGATTCCTCTTGTCCAAAATAGAAGGTACATCATCCTTAATAAATAAAATCTTTGTTTTAGAATTTCTTTTTTGGACCCCTAAAACAAGTTTCAATCTATGGTGTATGTGTCAGATTACGTCGGATGGTTTCCAAGGCGAAGAACATAATCATGCCTTTAGGAGATGGTTTGGACAGTCTTCTACACCTAAAGAAGAATTTAATGTATGACTTCTTTCATGGTAGCAGATTCCTAGGACAAGGTTCTTTAGAAGACTGTTGCTTTGTTTTCAAAATGTCAACGAAGGGACCTACTTCAAGAGTGGATTCAGTGAATCGAATGCAATGAACAAGCAATGGAGATCGCAAGTATGCTTGGGTTCAATTTTATCACACCAAAAGAGTAATTGGATGGTCAACAATGGCATGCCACGTCTGCAACCCAAGGTATCTCTTTTATGTTCCAACAGAGTTGGACAAAACTTTTTCCAATTTGAAGAAAAACTTACAGACATGCTCTTGATTATTTTGGTTCAGTGTACAAGAGTTGTTGAGCATAGCTACGTGCGAGATGAAGGAAGAGGATATTGAGGCACAAATTCTATTCTGGGATATGCTCAACATAGTCATGAAGCGTTCTGGTCACGACCATGCTGACTTTCATGGATTCATGGCAGATGAGGCCCAAGCGAACTGGAGGGCAGTCCGAATAGTGTATAACAGGGGCGCAGATAATGTCATGAGTGGTCGTGAAAGGTCATGCCTATTTCATTGGGAACAAAGCCTTGTGAGACACACCAATGCATATGTTCCAAAGGATCAACAGGCTCAACACAAGTTATTATGCAAAAATTGGAGGACTTCCGCAACCAGGGACGAAGCATTGGAACACTACAGGTAGATTAGGCAGTGGTGGCGGATAGCAAAAGTGAAGGAGTGTGATGTCCCAGCTTTGGATAGCTGGTTGAGCTGGTGGAATGTCAGAATTGCTCATTGGGACGATTTCATGGCAGCAGTAAGTTGTTTATATAAAGCAAGACCACAAATTGTAATCTATTCTCACGACAAATTCAAATTGATAACCATAAACCATTTTTTATGTTAAATTCTAAAATATTTGTGTTTTCATTTGATAGGTGTTGGATTCCCATTGCTTATGTGAAAAAGCCGATGACAACTTATGTGAAAAGCATCATATGGCATGGTATGAAATGATGAAAAAAATGGCGACATGGGCCAAAATTCAGAAAAATAACTCTGTTATTAGACATATTAATGTTCACCACCTTTATTTGTATTGTTTATCTTGCGCGGTCTCTAAAACAGTATCTTTGATGTCCTTATGATTCCTTGAATTTAAGAGTTTTAGATCATACTAAATTCTACTTTTTTCATGTTACATAGTTGTTTTGTATTGTCTAAAATCATTTCCTTTGCACAAATGTAAAAGGATATGATAGGTTGATCTATTGGGTCCATGAATGTTTCTACAGTCTATTTCCAGTAGGTCTAGGAGGTAGCAACATGAGCAACTTCATAGACAAGCGATGATTCCTAAGCCTAGCCATAATTTTTGCTTCACACACCATGAAAGAAAAGACTACCATTGCAAACGATGCTTATGCGCTAAGGAATGCAAGATTGGCAAGAGACTAGCAACAAGACAGAGAATGTCATTTTTTGTATCTGAAAGTTTTGTCTCTTGAGCATACATGACCTTTGAGGCATGCAACGAAAGCATACATGGAAATTTTCAAACCCATGTAAGTGTACATTTTTGATATAATAAACTCATTGCGAAATAATCAAAATGAACAAATTCACATCTACGGGAAATTGACAATAGATAGGCACAGGTATATCACCGTAAATTAAGCACAGTTATATCACCGTAAATCCTAAATCATGAAATATCATGATGTTCTCTTCATCTCCCATATTATATCTCATTCTTCCAAGTAACTGAGCTAATTTATATTAGACTAAGAGTTGTCCATGCGACCAGTTGTGTCTAGACATTTACTTATGTGCTTAGAGTTCTGTTTATGCTCAAATATTTTGAAGAATCATACTATATGATAAAGGCATGATGTGGCTAGTGACATAATATGTTACCAATTTTAAGGACAACTTCCAATGCATTATCATCCTTAAAATGGTGGGGGCCTCTTTGTTGTTAGAAAATACATCTATTTCTCATAAACCATTTCTTGAAGACATGGGTATCTCAATAGAGTTACGCTACTTTTAGGTGTGAAGTAATGTTATATTTCATTGGAGTAGACATACTACAAACATGTTATATTTCACTGATATAGACATACCTTATACATGCATGTAAAATGGAAAGATCATTTAATAATATTGCCAAAAATAGCTTAGTGGGTGGACTCTACTAGTGGAAAAAGCTCGCTTCGGACACATAAAAGCTCACCTTTGAAAGCTCGCTGCAAAAAGCTCACCAAGAAATCACACCCCTTCTTCCCATATGGAAGGTGTACAAGATTCCAAGTTTGATTATCTATCAAAGCATCAAATCTACTTGCATTACATCTCTCCAAACTTGTGATCTACTTGCATCTTCATAACATGATGGCTCTTCAAGAATTGTGGTTAGAAAAGAGTAATAGGTAGAAGGATTTGTGTCTTCTCTTTTCTTTCCTTTCTCAAAGTATGTGAGAAGCTCCTCCTCGGGTTTTGCAAGATCTTCAACACATAAAGGATTAGATGCATTTGGTGGCATCTTGTCACTCTGAGATTCATTAGACATCCTTGCTAGCTTCTACTTTGCCTGAAATAGGATCAAAAATCCTATAAGCTTTGTTATTTTCACTATAGCCTACAAATATTCATTTGAAGGAAGTTGCATCTTCTTTCCTTCTAGTTTCCAAAGGAATGTGGACATAACAAATACATCCAAATACTTTAAAGTCTTTCACATTAGGCTTATTGCCAAACAAAGCTTGAAATGGTGAGATCCCACTAATAGCACTATTAGGAAGCCTATTACATAATAAATTTGCACAAGTTATGGGTAGAGATGCATCAAGTCTCAAGGACTTTACACATTCACATAGGCTACTATTTTTCCTCTCGGCCACCCCATTTTGTTGGGGGGTGTAGGAACAAGTAAACTCTCTCTTAATGCCATTGATCTCACAAAAGTCTCTCATCCTATTTGTACTCTCCTCCATTATCACATCTTAGAACTTCAATGCAAGAACTAAGTTGCTTTTCCACTAGAGACTTAAACTTCACAAAAGCTTCATATACAAGGCTTTTTTTAGACAATAAGTCAATCCAAGTGAATCTAGTACAATCATCTATGAAAGTCACATACATTAAGGCACCTCCATTACTTTCATGAGACAAAGCATGTACATTTGAATGAATAAGATCCAAAGTAGATCTTGTCAAAGATCTCTTGTAGGAAGTCTTGTGTGACTTTGCAAGGCCACATGCCTCACACACTTTGCCACACTTCTTGAATGATTTTGGTAGGCCGAGAGCTAGCTCCTTTGATGCCATGGACTCCATTGATTGAAGATTAGGATGGCCTAATCTTTTGTGCCAAAGCTCCACTTGAGTCAACTCCTCCCTAACCATATTCACACTTTCAATGGCCACATTAGCATCCAACTTAAAAAGCCTTCCTTGCTTAATGCCATTGGCTATGCACTTATTACTTTTCAAGATGGAACATACTCCATTCTTGAAATGTACATCTAATCCATTGTCCACAACACTAAGCAATTTTTTTGTAGTTGATGGAACATACAAAACATTATCAAGATCTATCCTCGTAGATGATCCTAAGCATAATGGAATAGATTCTATGCCATCTACCTTACATCTTGATCACTAGCAGTGTAGATTGACTTCTTAGAATCATTACAAGAAAGTAAAGTAGAAAATAATGCTTGTTGAATGACATGTGGGAGCTAGCCCCACTATCAATCCACCATGTCTCTTGGCTTGATTTGGTGTAGATGCTACCATCAAGGATGTGTTGAAGCCATCCTCTTCATCCTCCCCTTGTTCAATATTGCCTTGATCTTCACTCCCTTGTGCGTTCTTCTTCTTATAGCATTTGGAAGCAAAGTGTCCTTTCTTTCCACAAAAGAAACACTTTAGCTTGGCTTTGTTCTTTTGCTTCCCTTTGGAGGTAGATCCTCCATCCTTGACCTCAGCCTCTTTGCCTTGGTTCTTCTTGAATGGATGAGTCTTCTTCTTGTGCTTTTATGTGAAGTTTGCCTTCTCATCACCACCATGTAGTGACATAGACCCCATTCATGTCTTGAGGTGTAGAAACCTACTCTCCTCAGCCACAAGAACATTATGCAAATTATCTATTGTTGGAAGTTGGCCTTGAATAGAAAAAGATTGAACCAGATTAGATAACTCATCACCTAGTCCATTAAATATCACTTGTACTAGTTCATTTTCTTGGATCTTTTCTCCTATAGATCCCAATTCTTTGTTTAAAGACTTTATCCTTAGGACATATTCTTGTCCATTTTCTCTACTCCCCCTCATGCTTTGCAAGATCAATTTTCTCATCATAAGCACTCTTGAATTGTTGTTGAATTTATAAATTTTCTTTAGTAAATCCCAAGCCTCTTTTGATGAGGCATAAGAAGCCACCTCTTTTAAGAGGTCATTGCCTACATTCGTCTTTAGACAATGTAGGGCTAATATAGCCCTCTTCTTGTATTTTAATTGTTCTTGGGCTCCTTGAGGCTCTTCCTCAACTCTTAGAACAATATCAAAGAGGTCATGGATCACAAGTAGTGATTCCATCCTCAATTTCCACATGAAATAGTTTGTGGAAGTTAGTTTCTCACTAGATTCTAACAAATATCCACCCATGGATGACATTATGAATGAATGCCTATGAGATGCACAAATATATCTTGATAATGAATTATCTAAGATAGATTTATAGCTTTCTAAGAAGCTTCTAATCTCAGCCCAATCAACCTAGTTCAAACTTGGATGATGGCGTAATAGATCCACTCAAAAATTCTAGCAAATCACTCCTTCACAAAATTGATTCTAGCACTATTTTGCTTGATATTTCACACACTTATAAGATCTGAACAAATCAGCCTTAAATATCTGATCTAATGCTTCAAAATGAATTTCTTCAATGACTCAAAGCTCTATTGAATCATTAGCATTCAATGGATTGAGCCTAGATCTGGACAATGCACCAAAAACCGTGAATTTTGGACTAGTATGCACATTTTTGGACCGGAAAACACTATAAGAAGATGTTGTGAAGGTTGATGTACGGTTTCACACATGTGGAAAGTACACTTGCAGCCCACAAATCGATCTTGACCAAAAATATTGAAGGTACCGCTCTCCTTGAACTCTCCCACTCAAGTAAAATTCAAAAACAAACATTGTCAATGATTTTCACAAGATTTATTAATCATAAGATCACTCTTATACTTAGCTATGATACCACGTGAATTTTTTGATAAATAGGACAATTATGACTGTACAAAACAATCATTAAGAGTTATTGATTGCTAAATCCAAAGATCTATCAAGTTCTATGTGTTAAATCTTGATCTAGATACATTACACTATGATTTTAGCAAGAGCAATGGATCAAATGATTGAATAGTATTAAGAGCGGCCTCACACGTGTGGAGGATAGTACCAATATGGACTGTAAACTGAGAGGGAAGTACTTTTACATACAAATGCATTCCAATCATAAAAACTCAAGACAAATGTGAGAATTACAAGCAAATGCTAGAAATTGCCAATGTCTCATCAACTTCTCATTGATTTGGTTGATCCCTTTATAGATCAAGTAGATCCACGAGCTGAGTACTGTCCACCAAGACTTTGCATGTGTGAAGAGATTCATTCAGATCCATCAATGGGAGCCATACATGCTCATTTTCCAAAGTTGACTTATCACACTAGCTAGGAGCCAAAAACTAGTCTCCACAAAAATAGGAATATTCCCTATAAAATAGGATTTAATGGAATCTCTCTATCTTGTCATCTACAATCTTACCCACACGTGTGAATAGCATCTTGACATGTGGGAGCATTTACTCATTCACATGGAAGTGCAATCTACTTACAAAAAGTTTGACCAAAATTACTTTTTTCTAGATTCTACTCAAAGGTCAATTTCACACTTGTGTAGGCCCATCTAGAATCAATTTAACTTTATAAAAGTAAGTTCTGTACATCCTTTCACATGTGGGAACAGGCTTCACACGTGTGAGCCTATCGTAATCAAATATCTCAAGATTAACCAAGTACATCAAGTTGGAAGTGACATTTTTAACACATACTTATGTTCTATCAGATGGGATTCATTCACCATGGCATGGGGGTGAAGTGGTTAGGGTATTGACTAGTCATTTCCTATTGGTTGGGTGGTTTTGCTCCACAGGTGTCCTTTTGGTTGTTTGCAACAGCATCTAGTACGATCTTCATAAGGCGATTCTTACATAAACTAAAATGACCCTTGCACAAATCCATGCGTTCCAAGAGTTATTTTAAAGCCAAAAACGGGTACGATTACATGTCTTGGGTTGTACTGCTAAAAAGCTTGAAACCAACCATCTAGGCACTAAAAATGCTATGTTTATAACAAAGTAAACTTATAAAATAGAAGAGAACATTGTTTTAGTAATGTCTTCGAATAGTCGAAGTGTTGAAACTCTTTGCTAGTAATAATAAAGTTCATACCTAGATAGCAGTGGAAGCGGTATCCTGTGAAGATGCCATGTTGTATTTGCTACTATCGATACTTCATGCATTACCACAACAATACTTCATTGATGAGTTACTATCATTAAGGCAACAATTGAATTATTATGCAATACGTCATCAGTTACAGCCAATACTATCTATTAAGGTATGATAGGACACAAAAACTTCTTCGGTTGTTCTATAGGAGCATAAGGTAGAAGTGTAGTACCCGTGATTGGTGTATGATGTTTTGATTCTATCGAATGATAAGGGTTACGTTCTTGATAACATAGACTGCAATCACTTTTCACAATGAAGTTACATTCTGCTTAACACGTTTGTAGCTACCATGATAACATTATAAGTAAAAGACTGATAGCAATTGAATCGTTGGTCTACTAATCATAAGTATATCAGAACCCAATTCACAAAACCGTGTATTGCAACAACATCGATAGGAGCATATCTTAGCTTCTAAAACTATTTTCACTAACTCTGAAACTGTTTTCGGCATCATCGCATTTTTCAGGGAAGTAAAAAATGTAATAGTGTACATGTTTTCAAAATGTTCGCACAGTTCGCATTTTTCACATTTGCGATATTTGCTAAAATACGTAAAACAATAGGTCCAGTAAAGGAACAAGTATGTAAGGCGCCTTCATACCTGCTGGATTGTCTAAAGAACGCACTTAGTTTGTAGCGTTTGGGCGCTGTCAATCTTATAAGAATCTTAGTGAAGAAGAAGAAGAAGAAGAGGAGAGAGAAGATTAAAAAAATTAAGAGAGTAGCAATGTATACATAGCCAGAAAGTAGACCTTTGGTGAACTTTCATAGAAGGAGCCTTACCTTGCCTTGTGTGTAAAGTAGCTTGTAGCAACCGTTGGATGAGATAAGATGAATCTTGATCGTTCATAGAAGAGATTAATTCAAAAAATTCCCGCCAAAAAGCTTAAACTATTAGGGGTATGCCGTGTGGAGGTAAAAAACTTTTTCAGCTAATAACAAAAGGGGATGCCGCAACATTAAATACCACCCATGAGAGAGAGAGAGAGAGAGAGAGAGAGAGAGAGAGAGAGAGAGAGAGAGAGAGAGAGAATGTGGGCAATGATAGACAAAAAGGATTTTGTCTATTCTCATTGGTCCACGTTTGCCCTAAAACATATTTCTAGGGCATGTGAAATTTAGTAAAAATGGGTTGAAAATGACGTGCATTTAGAAATTTCTAGAGAGAGAGCATGTGGCTTTAGAAATTCATAGAAAGATAAGTTTCTAGAAAGAGAGAAGGTATAAAATGGGAAGAGAGAGGAAGAGTTGCGCATCACCAAGATCGTGAGAGAGAGAGAGAGGTGCTCATTTTTTATCTTTTAGGGTTTCTTTATGTTTGGTTAACATGAAAAATAGCAACAATGTGAGTTGAGAGAGAGAGAGAATGTAGCCTGTTATGGAAAAATGTGTTTTAGAACTTTTCATGTGATTAGGGTTTTGACCAACGAGGTGTATTTGATGGACACGTGTCTTTCAATTTATCCCATAAAATTAATGTCATTAATTTGATTGAAACACTATATATACCATGAGTGTTCTGGAATTCTACAAAAGAAATTATCCCATAAGCATTTCCATGGCCCCGCCAAGGGGGAGAGAGAGAGAGAGAGAGAGAGAGAGAGAGAGAGAGAGAGAGAGAGAGAGAGAGAGAGAGAGAGAGAGAGAGAGAGAGAGAGAGAGAGAGAGAGAGAGAGTTTTATGTAATGCCAAGTCTTCAATTTTCCTGTGTGTTTTTTATGCACCTCCAGAGGTGGAATTTCTTGGAGTTATCTCCTTTGCTCTCCTAAATCCTATTCTAATCTGCCTCCATTCATGCTGCATTTTTACTCATGTTGTCGCACAGTCTGCATATTTACATGTAAAATAAGACAGGCAAAAAATACAAGTAAATTTTCACAGGCAAAAAAGGCGACACTATGTTTTTACACGTGATTTGTGATAGGCGAAAAAGGCAACACTGCCTACAAAATGCCGAAGGTGCCCTTGCAAAACAGCGAAAGCACCCTGTAAATCAAATCTTAAGGCATTTGTCAAAGTGTCACATTTTCGCATCTTCATAAACGTTCATTTCAGCAAAGGCTGATGCTGCGGCCTTCTCACGCTCATCCCATGCATTGTGCAATCAGATTTGACAACGACAGCGGTCACCCACAATCTCCTACAAACAACACATCCACTTTATACCTTCTTCATCTGCGCACCTGTAACATTATGTATATATTTTGGATACCATCTGCGCATTCATCAACTAGCAACGAACAAGTAACGTGTGTGAAAACAATAACATCAAATGCTTATCAGAGATAGACGAAGTAGATGCTTTCGTGCATAGATTCTTTGTATGGTCAGTAATAAGTTTAATTCCTTTTACATATTGGATTAGCTTTGTAGAGCATGCGGTTTCGTTCGCTATTGTCTTGTGCTCAACAACATTATTGACCTATATATTTTGCTATTCTTAATCTAATATCAGCTCTGTTTGTTCTGCGTTCATATCTGTGTCAATATTGCTATGCTTTTCTGCATTCTGTCTGACTCTCTTATTGCTTAATCTAATAGTCTGTTCTTAGTGAATTATTATTAGTCTAGTTGTTCGCGACTAATATTTAGTCTTGCCTTTCGCGACTGATTATCAGTCGAGCTCAATCTAGCTCTTCGCGAATTATTTGCGACAAATAATTTGTCTAGCTGTTCGCAACAAACTATCTTTCTGATGTTTTGTTGCTTAATGTTTGGCTACGTAATCAGATCGAACGTGATTTCTATCAGTAAACGTTCTGTTCGTTTCTAATAAGCGTAGTCATGCTTTAGGGAAAGAGTGAGAAAGCTCATTCCGCTGCGCACGAACACTTTCCGTTTGAGTTTGTTTCCTTTTCGAGTTTTGAGTTCGCTTCTTTTCGTGTTCATTTCTTTTCGAGCTAATTTTCATTTCTCTCTCACACACACCTCTTTCCCAACAGAATTTGATTGCATCATGTGAAATTTGCTGATATTTCTAGAATTCTAATTCTTGAGTAAACGAATCACCGATTCTGTGTAGAATCAGGAAAGAAAAATATTTCAGACAAGTCATTACGCAGGGGAAGGCCCATGCCCCTCGGGCCTTCCTTGCAGGTCTGGCCCAACCCTCGAGCTCCCGCCCTCGGGCAAGGGCCCCCCGAGCACGGAAGGCCCTCGGGGCAGGGCCTCCCCCCCCCCCTCGCGGGGGCTTACGAGCACTGCCTGCGCGTGGGAGGAGTTTGGTCCCGGTGCCCCCCGCGGCTGACGCATGTCAGCTGCGCATTGCCCGTCAAAAATCAGGGGGCGTCTGATTTTGCCAGGCGGCGCTAGGGCGGGTCCCGGGCGGGCGGGCAAGCAGCGTGAGGGCGCCAGGCAGGGCCGGCGCCGGGCAGCCGTGGGCAGGGGCAGCCTCACACAGACACACATGCATAGCAATGGGGAGTTTTCGTATATATGCCCTCCCCATAATCTGATAGGAATGCTTATGGGATAAACATTGGCTGCCTGGACACACGAGACGTCCGGGCAGCCAGTTTATAAATTGGGCACCGGGGCCAAAGGGCCAACCCGAGAACCCCCCCCCCCCCCTCCCCAAGGGGGGGAGAGAGAGAGAGAGAGAGAGAGAGAGAGAGAGAGAGAGAGAGAGAGAGAGAGTGTGTGTGTGTGTGTGTGTGTGTGTTTTACTGAATTCGCTTGAAATCTCACTCAAAGCTCAAGCGTCGGAGCGCGGGAGCTGAGTTGGGCTTGCAGTCTCATAGCTTCACCAATGTTTACATAAGCTACCCACATATCAAGGCATTGCTCTCTTCATCTTGCAACAAGAAACAACGTCATGGCTTCGAATTACTTGGATTCCATTGATGGCATGATCGATGGCATTGAAAAATTCCAGTCCAATTTGTGCTTAGGTCTGCACCGACTGGAAAATTCGCTTGCTAAGGATTTCATCTCCGTAGATTGGATGCTGCAGGCTATAGACCTGATCAGAACCTCCAATGCAGCTGTTATGGATCTTGTGCAGAGGTTGACTCCACCAGTTCCTGTAAGAGGTCGAGAATGGGTCATTGTTATAATGGATGAGACAGTGAAGCTTTCGGATGTGTGTGATGTTTTGAAGATTGGTGTTTCCAAATTGCAAGAATTTGCGGCATTCGTACGCAGAAGATCAACAGCTCTTGATGGACGTAACGTGCATACGATTCTAAACTTTCTAGGCTTGTGCGGAGTGACTGTGGACAGAATGCAGCGAGAGAACAAGGAGCTTTTTGCGACGAAAATTGAGGCAGAGGGAAAGATTTCCTTCAACTTAAGATACAGCGAAGTCGACAGCCCAGACGCTACGTGGTCTCCTCTTTGGGGGATAATTTACGCTTTGAAGAACACCAATTCTTTTATCTCAATGATTCTTCTGTGGGGAGTGCTCGATATGGATGACTCTTACTCATCTAAACTCGCAACCGCCCATTCAAGGAATCCATGGGCTACATATATTTCCCTTTTGCAGGCAAGCCTCATCCGACAGATTGACCTGAGACCCAGGAATAGAATTCTTCTGCAAGAATATGTAAAGCTGGAGGCCTGTTTACAAACGTTTTCTGTGGATTCCAACACAACCTGGCCTAAAGTGTCCAACGTTGAGAAGCTCAGGGACAGTACAGACATTCTAATAAGTCGCTTGGACGATTTAGAGTGGCGCATAGATGATCTTGTGGATGATATACATGAGGGCAGGAGAAGGTTGATCTCTTGGCTGAGCCGATTGTGATCTTGACAGATTACATACAACCACTCAAACCCACAAAAATAGTTTACTTTGTTGATGCAAACTGCAATTATGAATGCCTTAACTGAATTGTCACAAGGGATTCACCATGAATTATTTGGAATTTGTCACCCTATCATGCAAGAGTGCTCTGACACTGCATCAGCTTTTCACGTAGATCATGTTTGAACAGGCAGAAAACTTTAGCTCTGCTGCTGTTAATCTCAAACTTAGCTGCATGGACAATACAGTACAGTTATCTTCTGCTCAATAATCTAGCAAAAAGTGTAGAAACCAAAGAGTCTGTGATTTTTTAGGAATTTGGTTATATGGGTTTTAGAACTGAGTGCATGATGCGCTTTGGCATGCACACAAATTTTGATTCTAACATGCAAATCTTTTTGGGAATTTGAAAAACTCCCTTTTTTGCTCGTGTTTTTGGGAATCTCAAAAATGCTAAAGGACTCTTTTTTTGAACGTGTTGGCTAGAGCTCCATAGGAGCCTTTGAAAATTTCATTCTAAACCTTATTTGGTTCAATTATACTCTATTCACATCAAATGGGAACTATGTCATATGAAACACCATAGGGTGAAGGCCCCGACCGAGGACCTTCCTTGGCATAGAGCTTTGAACTCTGTCCACAATACCTATGGATTGCAAGAGGGACGTTGTCTTGCAAAGACACTACAAATGTTTTTGCATTGCTTCACATATATGGTAAGCAGCAATACCAATGACATGAACACATGACACCTTCCCTAGATAATGATCAGTACAAGTATTTTATATATCAAAAGTTTGTTATTGTGTCCTTATTTTTAAGTACCTATGCCAAGAAAGTAAAAATAGGACCAAGAATAATAGTAAGCGGTCGGTAGATTCCCAGTAAAGTTAGCCTACCCAACAATTACAGTCGCTTTCATAAGTTCGTTCATAACGACTGTTTTCTGTCGTTTGTAAATTCTTAATTGACTATTGACTATTTTGAAGTGTTATCCAACAACCGGCCCTTTCTCAATTTGCTAGTATCACATTAAGTTAAATCAAGCAACTCCTAAATTCAAATCGCCATGCTCCTGAGCCTTGTCCCCATATCTACTATCATCTGTTTAGTGGGACTGTGATGCAACTAGATTTCCATTCCTGAACTCAATCCATTACAAAATGATATTGTAAGCTTACATGTCTACAACAATTGCAAAGCTCTACATTTTTGGTTGAGAAGACACAACCATGTTTGCCATTATACTAGAACTTCTTTGACTGCATTCCAACTTTTCCAAGAAGAGTCTTCATGTTTTAGCTTCTTTGCAAAACACAACATAATATGCCTTTGTGAATGGTAAGGCCACTAAAGCTTTTCCACAACTTTCCCAACTAACCCCTCCCATGCCTACCTTATACATATTCTCACATTTCATATGCACAGTGGTTCAACAAATCCACTCTTGTAGAAGCAGTGCCCAGTCATAGGATGTCAAAGTCGGAAAGAAAACTGTAAATTGACTTAGAAGTGCAATAATTAACTTGCATTTGTATTACAATCACTTTTAACATGTGAGGCCTAGGTGGTAGGCTGATGTGGCAAGCATCTTGTTCACTTGGTCTCCCTCTGTACTGAGCTTTACAGCACCTAATTTGGTGTCATGTAGCCAAAGTTATGATCATTTGAAATTTTGTAGTTTTGTGAGTAAAATTGGCAAAATTTGGAATTGTTCTGATTGCATGCCAGTCATTTTCCTAATTTGTAGTACTGTGCTTGCGTGGATTGGTTGCATGTTGATTCTCAGAGTGATTCTGACATGCATGATGGATTTACAATCGATTTGAGTGGTCATACGCATGTGCTCTGACAGTTGGGTCACAAATCAGTGATATTGGCTGACAAATTTCGTAAAACTGAAGTTTACGTAAAAATTTCGAAATGACGTTTTGTGACTGATGTAGTGTGCTTTGCATGCCAATTTGACATTGGGTTAGTAAAATTAGAAATCGGACAGTGTTTTGATTTTTCAATTTCGATTGCCTTTTGTACTAATAGTATTTTCGTCAGAATTTTCGAATTACGTAAAATAAAGCAAAAATCGAATTTTCCGAAAAAAAAAATCGAAATTTTGATCATTTTTTCGTTATCTATGGAATAAGTTTAGATTAGTGAATTGATTAAACTGAGTTTATCAGAATTGATCATGGTGTTTTCACTAAGTCTAAATTATTTCTCGGAGGTAGATAAGTTAAAATTGACAGAAGGAACCGCAATGAAATTGCCGACAAATTTCACGCTACTATCATTTTTTTTATTTTTGGAGCTGGAAACTTCCAGATTGAAAGTTAAATTTGAATTTTTTTTCTTTTTTGTTGAGTTTCAATTTAATAAAAATTTGAAATCAGTTACTTGTCTGATAGTTTTCTAATCGATGTTGATCGCTAGAAATCAGTCAAGTGAACGTTTGTGCAAGATACTCGTTAAATTTGATTAAAATCATCAAACAATATGAAATGACCAGATTGAATGAGTGGCAATAGTATTCTTTATGTGAGAAATTGGCAAAAATCTAGCTTGGTATTTTTTATGATAGAAGTTTGTAAGTGAATCTCACATGTGTGGAGGATGTTCCTACGTGTGGAGAATTGTAAAGTAAATCAAAATGTTTGATATAGGGGTCTCATAGAATTTCATAGTCAAGCATTTAGGTGTAGGATGTTGATAGGGTCAAATTTGGCATAGATGGCAAATTATCCATTTCCACTTGTAATGCCACTATTGAGCCAAAATAGAGCCAAACTTGTGCCAATTAGAGTGTAGACAAGTGTCATGCTTTTGTTTGATGAAGCTTAAGAGGTCCAATAGGATTTAGAGGTGGAACCTTGTGAGGTCCAATAGAAAATTGAGGTGTGCTTGAATATAGTCCAATAGAATTTAGAGGTGCATGGATCAATGGTCCAATAGGATTAAGAGGTGGCAAAGTGTGATCCAATCATAGTTAAGCATAGTGGTAGCTCATGAATCTATTAGTATCATTGT
Source organism: Diphasiastrum complanatum (assembly GCA_029204225.1). Lineage (NCBI taxonomy): Eukaryota > Viridiplantae > Streptophyta > Lycopodiopsida > Lycopodiales > Lycopodiaceae > Diphasiastrum > Diphasiastrum complanatum. The sequence goes on from CM055102.1 coordinate 44,975,767, forward strand.
ACTCCTCCTTTTGGATCTAATTGATTTTGAGATTGAGTGGATTTTGAGTGTCATTGAATTTCTAGCTTTCTCTCTCTACCCGAGAGCTCTTGATAGTTTTTCTCTCTCTACCCGAGGAGAGCAGCTTGTTTTTACTTAGAATACTTTTGGAACACTTCCCACACGTGTGAGTGAGAGTTGGAAGTGATTGAATGCATGTAGTAGTGTGTTTTTGCCATAGGATTCAAGATTGATCTTGAATCTCAATCTAGTCTTGATCTTGGTGCATCTACACACCTTAGGAGATCACAAGTACATGTAGTGGACAGTCCACACGTGTGAAATTCAACACTTTATCTAGACAGTAAATCTAACAGGATACAATTCAAGAATTACTGAAATCCTATTGGTGGGATTTCCATTCATGTAATTTCATATTGTGTTTGGATAGGTTTTGTCAATATTAACGTAGTAATGCCAAACTAGTCAATAAAAAGAAAAAAATAGTTCAATTTTATTGAGAAATTTGTAATAATAGAAATTACATAACTGATTTCATTTCCAGTAAAATCCTATGATGAATTATATTCAAAAGATCATACTAGTACGGTTTCACATACTAGTAAATGGTTTTTGATATGTCAGATATTCAGCCTAGTTATAGGACAGAAATGAAATTGTTTTAGACATTTTCCTACAGTAATTAGTTTTTGAACATTTACTAATGTCATTACGTCTTCTTGGTATCTTAGCTGAAATAGATTTTCAGCGAACTGAAAATTCTAAAGAGGGAAGAAGAGTGGACATCAGAGGTAGTAAGTGTGATCGGAAAATGTATTTTGCAGTTAGGATTTCGGCAATCTCTGTAAATAATTGCTTAATATTGGTTATTAATTTCTTGGATAGAATTCATTCAGTTGAATTCATAAATGATATCTTTGTAACCATTGAGTTATCCGCAGTTTTTCATGGATGATTTATGTGGAGCATCTAGCATGGAGGGATTTTCAAAAGTGTGCTACCACATGTATTGCATTAAATGCAAACAAATGTGTGTTTGGCATGCCATATCGGGTATTGCTAGGGCACGTGATTAGCAAGTATGGGATGGCTATTGACCTTGAGAAAATAAAAATGCTCCTAGCTTTGAGGGCTCCAACTACTGTTATCCAATAAAACTCTTTAAAAAAAAATCGAATAATCGCGAAAAATCTCCAAAAAACCTTCGCAAAAATTATGAAAAACGGAAGCTTCCCTTACAGGTCCCATCTCTAAAACTACTCATCTACATGTGACACTTCATCAACAGTTCGCCCAGATGATTTCCACCCAAATAAGGGCCCAAACGGAATGCAGAGCAACACAAAATCACTGGTGCCACCACACAAGACAAAGAGTAGGCCTCATCTTCTCCTTGTACAATTTCAAAAAAAAAAAAAAGCCCAAAAAAAAGACATGCAGACGCTCATTTTGCGTTTTTATTTTATAACGTTCTTTCCTTTTTCTATTTCTTATTTTTCCTTTTCTTTTTTCATATTTCTTTTAGATTAGGCATATTACACATTCTCTAGCCAATCTTGGCAGCAGCCACAACACACACACCCCCTTCCCCTCTCTCTTGTCATCTAGAAGGGCATTTCAAAAAAAAAAAAGTCCATTTTATCTAGATCTCTCTAGCTTTCTTGTTCCCTTCATCTTCACCTTCCACATGCAGCACTCTCGGATCAACTTCACTATCAACTCATCATCATCACCGAAGCAGATCAACACTATCACCAGATTGATTTTGTACCTCCAGTCATCGACATTCCAGATCTAAGCGATCCAAGTGGCTCCATGCAGATCTACAATCTAGTAGAACCAATAGATCATCAGCAGCCACCATAGGTAGGATTTCCCTTTACGTTGGAAGCCTTGGAACCCAAAGAGGCCAAGAGCAACAAAGGTATGGCGCCCACAAATGGCCATGACGAAGTAGGAGTAGCTGAAGTTAGATTCTTATGTATTTTCTAGGATTTGTAGTTTCCATCCTTTGAAAGAGGGTAGCATGGAGGAATCTTGACAAATTGTTGCTCCCTTGTTTGTAGTGACAAAGTTTTACACATTCCCCGTTGGATCAAATTCCTACCTCTCTATACGACAACGAAGTCGGTCGTTTCTTTATTTTGCCCATTGCACTCTGATAGAGATGAATTCTGTAGGTAAGGAAGGTGGCAAAAATAAGGGTAGCAATACCCATTTTGTCAATGAGACAATCCAATGCCTATTGGAACAATCTTTTATGATCCATTGTTTTAGTACACCATACTATTCAAGGGGAAATGGACAAGCAGAATCTCTTAATAAAATTCTATGTAGTATTTTGACCAAAATTGTTGAGGCAAGCCAATCGAATTGGGGGCACAAATTGAATGATGCATTATGAGCATTTTGAATAGCTTATAAGGCTAACATGAATCACGCCTTTTCAGTTAGTTTATGGTCAAGATGTTGTTATGTCGATTAAATTTTTGGTACCATCTTTGCAAATAGCAGCTACTGAACTACTAGATGAGGAAAAATCTTTGTAACTTCATCATAAAGCGTTGGCAATTCACGCATTGGTAGTTGAGAGAGGTCATTAGAAAGTGTGGCATGATCGCAAATTCCACAAGAAAGATCTGAAAGAGAGAGACTTGGCACTGATGTTTAAAACCAAGCTGATCAAAGGAAAATTGAAATTTACGGATGAAGGACCATATCGAGTCAACGAACTTTTATCCTATGGAGCCATGGTTGATCAGAATCTGTAGCGAAGCTTTTGCGAAGGTGAATCAATGGCGACTCTCTTCGCCTCGGATGGAGTTCAGATGCGATCGTTGGGCACTGCCGGCTGAATCACTCCTACAATCCTCCAAAGTGTAGTCAGGCACTGCTGATCTACGTTTACAAAATGAATGCAGCAATCAATATAATTTCAACCAAGGTGTCGAATTAAAAAAAAAATATATGCACGAGAGAATTCAGACACACGAATGACAGCAGACATATTTGCATTTGAGATCAGACACAACAAGAAAATCATCTATATTGATCTTTTTCTGATTCCTCAAGCACTACATGCAAATTCACGCAGTGTGTTGGCATGGGAGAAAACATGGTTCTCTCACGAGTAATCGTCTCACTTTACTAGCGGACAGTTGGATCTACAAATCCTAGACAGAATTGTCTTCGCACACAGGTGGACATGTATTCCGTATTTCATCTTGATTGCTTACTAGCATCAGACTACCTCATTACACTGTATGTGTATTCTATTGATCTATATGTCAAGTATGATCAAGTAAGTATAGTCACTCTAGGTAAGTCTAAGATTAGAGTGATTAAGCATCTACAACTAATCAGGGAATTACAAGAGTGGCAGATTAGCCACGACGTAGGGAGTATCTGCTGATGTCATGCCATCCTAGATTTCTGTAATTATGGGTACTTGCGTGATCTTTGCTGGTACTCTTTGGAGTGTGAGGGAAAAACAAGTTTCGTGACATTTTTCATGTCACGTCATTGGTGTTGTTTTGCTCGTCAGCCTTTCTCTTGTACTGGACCGCAAAAGACTCTCATGTCAGACTGCAAAAAATTCTCATTCGTGAATCTTTCATGTTCGTGAACCGTTCATCTTCGTCTCCTTTGACTTTCGTGTTCACGAACCATTCATCTTCTTTTTCTTTGACTTTCGTGTTCGCGAACTTTTTCGTGTTTCATGTCTCCTGGCTTTCGTGTTCGCAAACATCTTCGTCAGGCCGAGGGCTGAAAGCTAGCAAGGCTTTGTAAACAGAAACATTTTGTTTCTTCAGATCCCTCTCAAAGCATGATAGCTTTACAATCTCGAGACTGCTCCTTTGTCTTTCAAAGAGTCCTTTGTCTAGGGTTTTAGTAAAGGTGTCGGCAACCATGTCTTTCGTTCCGATGAAGGTGGTCTGCAGTATCTTCTTTTCAAATAGATCCCTGATCAAGTGATACTTGATCACAATATGCTTCGTTCTGGAATGGAACACGGGATCTTTCGTCAGGTGTATTGTAGAGGTGTTGTCCATCTGCAAGACCTGAGGCTCGTTCCTTGTTTTGCCCAATTCATCCAAGAACTGCCTTAGCCAGATCATCTTGTTGGCCATCTTTGCTGCTGCAACGTACTCTGCTTCGTAGGATGACTGGGCCACAATGGTCTACTTCTTGCTGACCCAGAGAACTGATGCGATGGTGCATCCTCCTAAGACGCTTTTACAATTGTCCTTGAGAGATGCCCAGCTAGCATCGCTGTAGGAAAGTATCTTGAAACCTGCACCACGACAATAACACAAGCAATAATCCCTCGTCAATTGAAGATATTGCAAAATTTGTTTTGAAATCTTTCAATGTGTCGAGCCTGGATTCATGCAGAATTGGCTCATCCTGAAAAAAAAATAAGCAATATCAGAACGTGTGTTGTCTGCAAGGTACATCAGTGATCCTATTAGCTTCTTGTAAGTGTGAGTTGCATCTGTTCTCTCTCTTCCTCAGTCTTTGGATAGTCATCATTCGTCGGCATTGTCCCTACGAGCATTGGAGTGTTCACTCCTTTGCAGTTCAGCATCCCAAAGTCCTCTAGGATCTTCTGGGTGTATCTGGACTGGTGAAAGTATAACTTACCTCCCTCGTAGTCCCTTTCAATTTGTAAGCCTAGGTAACACCTGGCTTCTCCCAGATCCACTATCTCGAAATGTTTCGAGATCTTTGTCTTCACCTCGGTGATCGGCTGCTCACTCCTGCAAAGTATCAGAGTGTCGTCCACATAGACAGCCACAATGATGATCTGCCCATCTGTAACTTTGACATATACATTGGAGTCAACCAGCAGAGGCTTGAATCCTAGTGATTTCAGGGCTTGATCTTTCTTCTTGTACCATTGTCGGACTGATTGTTTCAGACCGTAGATGCCTCTATGCATTCTGCATGCATAGTCAGGAAGTGAATTCGAGACATATCTTGGGGGTTAATCCATGTAGAACTCTTTGTCTAGTTTGCCATGCAAGAAGGTTGTCTTCTCATCCACTGTGGATCTTGAGGTCATAAGCTGCTGCATATGCAAATAAGAGACATAGGGACGAATGTTTGACGACAGGAGAGAAGGTTTCAGAGTAGTCAATACCGTATCTGTGAGAGAAACCTTTCGCTACCAGTCTTGCCTTGTATTTTGTCACATTCCCATCTGGTCTGTATTTGAGCTTAAAGACCCATTTGCATTTGACAGTCTTGCGCTTATGTGGTAATGGCTCCAGCATCCATACCTGGTTCTACCTCATGGACTCCATCTCTTCGTTCATGGCTTGGATCCATCTGCCCTTCTCTGGACTTTCAATTGCCTCCTCGAAAGTCTGTGGTTCACCACTGAATCCGCAGAACTTTTTTGATATGAAAGCTGAGCTATCTGGCACATACCTTGCTGGTGCTCTTCATGGTCTTGTCGACATTTTGGGAGATCCACCTGGAACAGCTATGCTCTTGCCCTTGTCTGTTCTGCTTGATCCGAAACCATCTTGGTTTACAGGAACTGCGGCAGTAGGCTGCCTCTCGAATCTTTCTTCTTCTGATTCGTCGTTCGAATGGAAGACGACTCAAAAATTTTCGTTTTCATGTTCGTCTTCAGCTCCCTCTGTCACTTGCGGCAGGTCATAGTATTGTCTCTCCATAACTTCATAGCTGACAGGGTCGTGTTGGCCATTGTCCTGCTCTCATCGAATCTGACATCTCTCATTGTTTTCATAATGTTCGTGTCTGGCATGTAGATTCTGTAGTATGACGAATTATTGTCATAACCTACTAGAAATCCCTACTCGGCTTTCTCATCAAGCTTCTTTCGAAGCTTATCAAGAATATGTGCATATGTTGCACAGCCAAAGATTTTGATGTGAGACAGGTTGGGCTTTCTACCCCACCATAGCTCATGTGGTGTCATGTGAGGAACACCAGACTTGCATGTCCTGCTTTGGATGTATGCGGCTATAGCTACTGCTTCAGCCCACAGTTCCCTTGGAGCTTTCGAGTAGGCCATCATACATCTGGCTGCTTCCATCAGGGTCTTGTTCTTTCGTTCAGCAACACCATTGTGTTGCAGTGTGTAGGCCGCAGTTCTTCTTTGAATGATGCCATGATCATTGCAGAAGCCAGTGAATCGATTCGAGTTGAATTCGCCACCTCGATCTATTCTTATCTGCTTCACCTTGTTGCATGTACATCTCTCAGCCCAATTCACATATTCTGTGAATTTATCAAGTGCTTCAGATTTATTCTGAATAAAATACACTCTGGAAAATTTGCTATAATCATCATGAAGGTTATATAATACTTTGAACCTCCTACTGAGATCACGTTGAATGGTCCACAGATGTCACAATGCACTAGCTCCAGAATCTTTGTTGTTTTGTAGGAGTCTTTAATGAATGGTGTGCGTGACATCTTGCCTTTCAAACATGCATCACAAGTGGTCGAACTGGTTGCATTCGAGATGCTGACCCCTGTTATCTCTCCATGATGGCTTGTCTGGTAAAGTGCCATTGAGTTCATGTGGCAGAGTATTCTGTGCCATAGAGTGTCTGGTGAGTCGTCATGAGTCTGATGCACATGATCTTCAAATAGGCGTACCTTTAGATGATATAGGTTACCTTTCCTTCTGCCTTGAGCGATCAGAGTACTAGTACTGGCGTCAATCACATTGCATGCTTCGTTAACGTCACACGCATCCCTGCATCTGCTATTCTTGCTACAGAGAGTAAGTCTTGTTGTAGAGTAGGCACAAACAGAACGCCTTTGAGTCGTCTATCTCTGTCGTTGGCATTGAGCCATAGTGAACCAATATCGTTCACTTGATGTTTAGATCCATCTCCAAGAACTATGAATCTTGAGGGATCTGCACTTCTAAAATCAAACATATTCATCTTGATGTCACAAAGTGTGAGGTGGCTCCTGAGTCTAGAATCACCTCATGTGTGTCAGATGTTGAAGCTGCACACACGTCTTCACAGATGTAAACGGTCAAACAATTTCTATTTGTTCTTTCTTCGCCCAACTTCGAGCTCTCGGGCTTCTAGACATAGGATGAACTATTGCTGTTTTCCTGTCTATTTTGTGTTGATTTGTTTCTTGGGTTCTGGCGGCAATCCATGGTTGCATGACCCTTCTTGTGGCAATGGATACACTCAATCTTGGGATTGAGCCAGTAGGTATCTATTGTATGCCCGTCTCTTCTACATCTCACGCAAGTCTTCTTGTCTGCACCTTGTTGTTTCGACCTCCCTTTGGTCTTCCAGTTGCCTTTGCTTGTTCCCTCTGCTTGTTGGTCACGATCATGCCTCTGATTCGACTCCCTCTTAAGCTTAAATTGTTTCTTGGATTTTTCTCTGTTGTCGTAGAGGGCCTGGTCAGAGCCATCTTTGTGATCAAGATGTTCTCTGGCCTTGACTTCCTCTCGAATCTCGACAATCGCCTTTTCGAGGTCCATGGTAGAATCTTTCGCGAGTAGGGTCCTCATTGTCTGCAATGATCTAGGTAAGGCTCTCAACAGGTATGTGAGCTACTTCTCAGCTGACACTACATTCTCTGCTCCAGAGTTGTGTAGTGATAGAAACAGATCCTTCATCTTTCTCACGAAAGAGGTGAGGTTCCATCCCACTGCAGATTCGTCAGCTCATCTTCCAGCATCATGATTTGACTTTTTGATTTCGTCTGAAATCTTGTGAACAATGCATCCCACATCTCCTTAGCTTTGGAGAGTGTTGCTAGGTCAAGTGTGAGGCTATCTTCGATGGAAGATGATAGCAAGGCTATTGCCTTGTCATTTTTCTCCCTCCATTCCCGTAGCTCCTTGCATGTTGTCGTAGGCATTTCTTCTATGCCATCCACCCAGGGGAAGAGACCTTCGCCCTTGAGTATTAAAGATGTCTTAAATTTCCAGGCCAGAAAGTTAGATCCTGAAGAATCAAGTATTGTGCAGATCTTGCTCTGCATGCTGGTGATTGAAGTCATTGCTTCTTGGAGTCTGTTCTCTTGTTAATGGTTGATTGTCTGAATGCTTGGCCTCCTGGATAGCTTCTCGGCTATGTTAGACTATAACAAGATAGGTAGGTAGGCTCTGATACCACTGGTGAGAATCAGTCGCGAAGCTTTCGCGAAGGTGAGTCAACCGCGACTCTCTTCTCCTCGGATGGAGTTCAGATGCGATCGATGGGAACTGCCGGCTGAATCACTCCTACAGTCTCCAGAGTGTAGTCAAGCACTGCTGATCTACGTTTACAAAATTAGTGCAACATTCAACATAAATTCAACCAAGGTGCAGAATTAAAAAAAAAAATGAACAGGAGAATTCAGACACACGAATGACAGCAGACACATTTGCACAACAAGAAAATCATCTATAATAATCTTTTTCTGATTCCTTACACGAGTTTTGGTAGCCTGATTCTCCAACTTATTTATTAGAGGACTTCTCAATCCAAAAAAGACTCTTTAAGGAATGCCACGTAGATTGACAAAGTTTATTAATGTAAATTACAAAATAAATTCATATTCTGCCCAAATTCTTTTTTATTTCTGCCCGCACTAGTTTCGATGCTTAACCATTTTATGTACATTACCATTTGTAGTTCATTTAAAATAGCTTAACTTTTTAACCGTAGCTCCAATTGAGACGAAAATTATACCGTTGGAAAGCGCTCGATGAACGCTTTCCAATGGTACCTATGTGACCTACTTCCAACTATTGTTCAAAAGATATGGCCCGTCAAAGTTTTAAACCAAAAAAAAAAAAGTCCACATATCTCTCTTGTGCACGGATAGAGTACCCTCATATCTCTCTTGTGCGCGGATAGAGTTCTCTTGTGCGCGGATAGAGTTCTCTCTGAGAGGGTACTCCATTCGCGCACAAGAGAGATATGTGGACTTTTTTTTTTGGTCTGAAACTTTGACCGGCCATAACTTTTGAACGGTAGCTCGGAAATAGGTCACATAGGGTACCGTTGGAAAGAATTCATGAGACCTTCTCTCCTATCGTGAAACATCCGTCCCTATGTCTACTATTTGCATATGCGCTTTCCAACGGTATAATTTTCATCTCAATCGGAGCTACTATTAAAAAGTTATGCTATTCAAATGATAATTGCATATTATACTATGAATAACATGTCATGCTTGCAGGCTGCCCTCGGCACCGAATTATAGCATTATTAAGGAAACTTTTTTTTTCAATTCTAATGAGCTAAGTTACGTAGACTTCAAATTTGGGTGTTCTGATTGGTCCATGTGTAAGCAAAATTTGAGAAAAAAAAATATAAAAAGTATCTTTACAAAGGGTCTTTTTGGGATTTAGAACTAATGCCAATCTGCATTTTTATCTTCTTTTATTTTTCAATTTTCTTGTTTCACACTACATATTTTCAATTTCTTTTTCAAGTCAGTTAAAAGAAAACGAAAAAATGATGATGAGCAAAAGTCAAGAAAAGTCATCCAAAAAAAGAGAAAGGAAAATATTTATAGAAAAAAGATGAAGGAAAATATTTTTAAGACTTTTTTTGGGTAACAAAGGAGTCAAAAATCAAATGTATGTGATCATCAAAAGCCAAAATCTTTAGTGAATTTTCAAGTGTTCCCTAGTATCCCCATGAGGGAAGAAAAAAAACTCGTTCCTTAGTAACCACAATCCATTTGCTCAAACTCGACGATGCAAATAACAAATGATTCAAAGCATATATTCAAAAAAGTAAGTAATAAGGAGAACTACAAACCATTCAAACGAACACGGATAGTTGAAAGGCCTAGGATAATTGAAAAATTTTGCAACTAACATGATGAATAATGAGTATAATGCAAAATTTGAAACCTTGGACTCCACCAAAAGATCTCTCTCTCTCTCTCTCTCTCTCTCTCTCTCTCTCTCTCTCTCTCTCTCTCTCTCTCTCTCTCTCTCTCTCTCTCTCTCTCTCTCAACTCACATTATCGTTATTTTTCATGTGATACCTAAAAAGAACCCTAAAATGTTAGATTTCTTATGCTCAGTCTTAAACAAATCGTTCAAGTAATGAGCATCCTGAAAAACCGAAAGCCAACAACATATTTTTGGGCCATCACATTTTTTCCCTTTGAGATTTCTTATGCCTTAGAAATCATTTTTAAGGCACCTTCGTCTTTTTCACTCCTTAGCAAAAAATGCGACACATTGGCCAAGTGGCCAGAATACCTTAGAAATCATTTTAAAGGCACCTTTGCCTTTTTCGCCTTTTTTGCTCCTTAGCAAAAAACTGCGACACACTGACCAAGTGGCCAGAATACCTTAGAAATCAGTTTAAAGGCACCTTCGCCTTTTTCGCTTTTTCTACATTGGCTGACCGACTTTGCCAACTTACTAGTAACCCTAACAACAGCTGGACAATCAAATATCTCAAAGGCGGTTGGCGATTACCAACTTTGTACATATGCAAAGACTGGCGTAAATAACATTAAAGGCTTATAAGATATTTTTCTTCGACACTTGTAAATCTATATATTAGCTGATTCAAGCTATGTAAGTGTTAATTTTTAAATTAATCAAAAACTCTCTTTCAATCAGACTTATTTGTAGCCAGCGTTATCACACTCAACAAGCTGAAGTTATTACTTCAAGCTATTGTACTCACTGTTGATTTTTATCAGAGTGCAATTTTGTCTCACTACTGCATCGTTCATTTGCGCATTCTGTATGATTTTTTCTACTTGAATTATTTTGCTGCTAGTTGTTGCGTTTCCGTTCCTATACGCCGCTCAAATCCTCAAGCTTCTGCTGTGCTCGCCCACACGTTGTTTTTACGACATGGTATCAGAGCAGGCATTTCAGTAATCTGCATTTCTACTGCGGATTATTAGTCTTGTTTCTATGAAGACGTCTTTCTAGCAAACGCGCAGCCAATAGTATTCCAACAGTCGTTGTTTCTACCAAAAACCTCGTTCAACCATAATGGATCCATCATCTAGTTCATCTCTCATTGACAAACTCGATGGAGATAACTACCACCTCTGGAAATTCAAAATGAAAGTTATACTTCTAGCCAAAGAACTGTGGGACATCGTTGATGGCATAGAGCCCAAACCAGAAGGTGATGCAGCTGTGATCACCAAGTGAAAACTGAGAGATGGCAAAGCATTTGCCATGACCACCCTCAACATCAAGGACACTCAGATCAGCCACAAAAAAAAAAAAAAAAAAAATAGTAGTACCAACGTGGAGAAAGTATCTTTGTATTCTCATTTTATGTGGAGAATTCATCTCTTTTGATTCTATGTCCATCTCATGTGTATTTCTCAAGATATCTTGATTTCTAGTGTGTAGAATGTCATTTTTATTGTTGATCTTGCATCCACATGCGTGAAGGACAATATCCTCCTCAGGCTCATGATTGGATCCTCAAGCTCTATATTCAAAAAATCAGAAGTTTATATCCAAGAGATCTACAAAGTCAGGCTCTACTGACAAAAAGAGCAATATGCAGTCTAGACCAAATTCCGGTTTAGGATCGAATTCAAGCTCTTCATGATTCCAACATGTGCAGAAACTATTCTGCAGATACTGTAGGAGGACTTTCCACGAAATCAAGGACTGCCGAACTTTGAAGTACAACAACGAAAAGAAGAAGCAGTTCCAACAACAAGCACATAGTGCTATCATGCCAGTCACTCAAATCAGCAACAAGAAGAAGAAGAAGATGAAGCAGCTTTCATGACCAAAGTTGGAGAACAACAGGATATTGATTCCTGGTATCTAGACTCCGAAGCAACTCAACACATGACTCACCATCACGACTGATTCAAAGACTACAAGTCGTTCACCCACTCTCGAGTTGTGCAACTTGGAGACAACTCATCGCATTCAATCGAAGGTGAAGGAACAGTCAGGGTTGAATTCAAAAGAGGTAAAGTCAAGTTGTTGTCCAACGTTCTCCACGTTCCAAATCTGACCAAGAATCTGTTCTCAGTTAGTATAATCACTGATTCAGGTCGGAGGGTCAAATTCGATACAGAAGGTTGCACAATTCTTGACAAATGCCAAAAGGTTCTAGCCTACAGAAGAAGAACGGCTATCTGTACAAACTCGGCCATTGCTATTCTTCTAACAGTCAAGCTCTTCACACAGCCACTTCTGAATCAACTAATATGTTGTGGCATTTCAGACTTGGCCATCTTAACTACAACAGTATTCAACAAATGTCAACTCAGAGTCTAGTACAAAATCTGTCGTCAGTCAGCAAGCCAACTTCTCCATGCGAAAGCTGTATTATCAGCAAGCATGCAAGGAGTCCCTTCAGCTCAGACTCAGTTGATACATCCAAGGGCTTGCTTGACCTTGTACATAGCGACAGTTGTGGCCCGATGCAGACTGCTTCCACAAGGGGAGCTCTCTATTTCCTAACCTTCATCGACGACTTCTCTCGAAGAACTGCTACCTACTTTATGAAGAACAAATCCGAAGCATTCAAGTTTTTCATGCAGTTCAAGGCATCTGTAGAAAACCAGACCCAGAGGAAGATCAAGGCTCTACGCACAGATAGAGGGGGAGAGTACATCTCCACAGAATTCAAGGAGTTCTGCAAGGCCAACGGAATACTTCAACAATACACAACCAGCTACTCACCTCAGTCCAATGGTGTAGCTGAGCGGAAGAACTGGAGACTCATCGAAAGTGTTAAGAGCATGTTGGCCCATGCCTCTCTTCCAAAGAAATTTTGGGCAGAAGTTGTTACTACAGCCGCCTATTTGCAGAATCGATCCATCACCAAAGCCCTGAATGGCAAGACACCTTATGAGGTGTGGACAGGATCAAAACCTTCACTCAAACATATTCGAGTGTCTGGATGCATCACTTTCGCTCATATCCCTGAGGATCTAAGAAGAAAGCTAAATGACAACAGCAGGAAAACGATTTTCATCGGCTATTCCCCAAATCACAAGGCATACAAGTTCTACAATTTGGATACCGAGAAGGCATTCACCAGTAGGGATGTCATTTTCGTGGAAGACCAGTTCCTCGACCACAAAGGGAAGGCTGCTAATAATTCCGACTCACGGATCGAGCAGCCAGTCAATTCTAATTCAAAGAATCAACTACAGAATCTCGACGCTGACTCAAAGGATGAGTCAGAATCTCAACGAGTCAACCCACATCAGAGGACCAAAGTTCAACCCAGAAAGTCGAACAGGTCCAGACAACCTCCATCCAGATTTACGGATGATTCGGCCTGCTACTTCGTGTAGGAACCAAACACAGTTGCTGAGGCGATGTCTACTCCTGATGTTGACCAGTGGAAAGCAACAATGGACACCAAATTCAAATTATGGAGAATCAAATTGCGTTTCCATTCCTACACGCCGTTTTTACGACATAAAAAACCCTAAAAGATTAAAAAAACAGCTCTCTCTCTCTCTCTCTCTCTCTCTCTCTCTCTCTCTCTCTCTCTCTCTCTCTCTCTCTCTCTCTCTCTCTCTCTCTCTCTCTCTCTCTCTCTCTCTCTCTCTCTCTCTATCCTGATGCACGTCTCTCCTTCTCTGTATTGCCCTCTTATACTTTTCTCTCTTTCTAGAAACTTCTATTTCTAAGAATTTCTAAATTCACATGTTCTCTCTCTATAAATTTCTAAATGCACATGTCTTTTTCAACCCATTTCAAATGCCCTTCAAATAAGTATTAGGGCAAACGTGGACCAATGAGAATAGACAAAACCCTTTTTGTCTATCATTGCCCACATTCTCTCTCTCTCTCTCTCTCTCTCTCTCTCTCTCTCTCTCTCTCTCTCTCTCTCTCTCTCTCTCTCTCTCTCTCTCTCTCTCTCTCTCTCTCTCTCTCTCTCTCTCTCTCTCTCAAGCCATTGCAAAGTTGTAATTCAAATCACTACAACAAACAACAACAAAAGAATGTATTTAATAATGATGATGATGATGATAAATAAATAAATTATGTCTTGTTATGTTGCATAATAGTCCTCAAAGATAGTGCACCTCCCTATAAGTGGCAATATTTCAAAGGTCAGGACTAGATTGCATTCTTGTGGCACACAAAAATTGGGCTTTGGTAGCTCTTTGATTATGGAAATTGCCTACATGAGGATTTATAGTTTGTGAAACCATGCTTTGAATTGCCTACAATTTCCATAATCAAAGAGCTTTGGTAGCTCTTTGATTATGGAAATTGCCTACATGAGGATTTATAGTTTGTGAAACCATGCTTTGAATGTTCTTGGTAGTCAAGCAAACTCTACACACTTTGTGTAATCTATTACCATGCTCATGAGAAACAAATATGAAAATAGACTATATATAGATAGTCCTCATGGCTTGAGAATCCCATAATACACTTATGCAAAATAGGTTGAATGTTATGGTGCCCATTATTGCATACTATGTGGAAGATATAGTCGCTAAAAAAAAGGGACAATAATCACAAGAAGGGTAAAAGGTTCTTTTAGTCATAATCCTTTGGAAACCACTTTCACAATATCCATGATTTCAAATTTATATTTGATATGGCATGAAATAACCAGTCATTCAGTCTAAAAGCAAAGGTGATATACAAATTGCATACATCAAAGCTCTACAAGATTGCCTTCAAACCCTGACAAGTCCACGTCCTCCAAGTATGATGTGATACATACAGCTTCTAAGACAATTTGGTAATATAGCTTGGCTTGCTTCGTAAGAAGTTAAAAAACTATAGATGATAATCCCAACCCATTGGGTTTTTTAAATCTTGGAAGTACAATAGGATACATATTTGAAATGTCATATGCTTTATGTAAACAATTTACCACTGCAATAATGATTAATTGAAACTCACAAAAGTGTAGTAGTAAGGGGATTGACCACAATAAGATTTATGTTCTAGTAAAGGATTTTATTCAACAATCTATTTTTGAAATTTATATAGAGAAATCGATGATGTCATAAGGTAAAGCTTAGAAACAAATAGGAGCAACCCAAAAAAGTCAAAGGGTCTAAGTCAAAACAATAATAAAAAATTCAATAAACAAAAAATCTTAGCCAAACATCATTGCTTACGGATCATCAGTACCCAACCATAAGTTGCTAACTGGGTTTCGAAAGAATCCGAATTCTCTTGGGTAGACACAGTGTTGAATAAGAAGCAAAAGACAATCAGTAAGAAGCCAAAAAAAATAACAATGACAATAATTCAAATTAATTAAACTAAAAATAAATAAATACATAACAAGGACCAAAATATGTAGACGAATTACCAAGACAAAGACAATACAAAATACTAGAAACAAAGCGGGCTCCTTAGCTCCCCACCTGGACTCTATTATTAATCATCCTAAGCATACCAAAAGCTGAAATACCAAAGATAAGTCTAAAAGAGTCTAAAACAGGTCAACCTTTTCTCATGACTTTCTTAGATATAACCCTTACTGGAATAACAAAATGATTAGATTACTTGACTGGTCTACAAAAGCATCTCTACTAGTACAAAGACGAGAAAACCTATATAATTGAGAAGTGATCACTCTATATTTAACAGAATCTAAAATATTTGAAGAAATATGAGGCATGTGAATTATGTTCAAGTAACTGTCTTCTGATTGCAACCTTATATCAAAAATATCAACCAATAAATCTTACCTAGCTTGGATTATAGACAGGTCTAAAAAATTGCACTTATCATCACTAGTTGTACAATTAAGTTCACATGAGTCTTTAGGATAAATCCCTCCACCAAAAACGTCAGGGTCTTTATATAAAAAAACTACCAAAATTAGGAAGATCAAGAACAAATAAGTCATCAATATATCTTCTAACATGAATTAATTTAAGATGGGACAAGTACCACAAGAAACTAATCTTTGTATAAATTGAAATTCATAAGATAAAAGATAAAAGTTAGCTAGATCAATAGCACCCATGGTAATACTGAAAAAGCGAATCGCCTAGAAAATTATGCAAGTTATCCGAGAGAAAGCCGTTTAGTAAGCACCCGCCAGCAAAGTCCAAATCGAGAACTCTGCCACTCGTAGAATAATGTGACAGGCCCCCTTATTGACAAGCCAGAAAGGCAGCCCGAGAGCATGATCAACGTCAACCCGAGGGTGATAAAGATCAACGGCCTACCGCTTCCCCTTGCTCCCTAGTGAACCCAAGATTATTGTAGTTCATCCGTGAAATCGGACAGAATGTACACAAGCATTCTAGACTATAAGTCCCTTTTCATAGCAAGGAGGCGAAAAATGACCACACCGCTGTCCTGGTCGATCTATTGAGAAGTGATGTCTTCTTCGCCTCAAATATAGACTCCTTTCTTACGCCCAAGAAGGCAGATTTGGCCAGCTCTTTATCTCTTTATACAAGGAACAATTGCACCTCTTAAAATGAAAATTTGGCCCTCACTTTTAAAGAGTGGCTCGAATAAATAGCACGCAAACATTTCACCAACCGTTGGAAAAACTCTCATCTTCCGAACCTTGCGTGATTTTATAAAAGCCTAAAGTATAACTTGGCTATAACAGCATCCCTCATCACATAAGAGCAAAATTTGAACAGATGCAACCAAGAACAATCTTTTCTTCTTTGAATCGACATCTTGATTTTTATTCCTAAGCCGACAAAACTCAAAATGCAAAGCACTCTTTTTAACTTTTAAAGCTTTGCATTGAGTGTCCTTTAGTTTATTGCTAAAAACATCTCGAATTAGCTTGTTAACACGAAACTTCAAATCTTCCAAATTGATTTAAGTGTAAAAGTGTCGTGAAGTCGTAGGTTTGAAGAAGCATAGGTTGGGTTTTTTTTCTGAAGTATGAGAGGAATTGAAAAGCTTTATTACTTCTATAATACCAACAAAATCATTTAAAATCCAGCTACAATTTACAAGAACATCTATATCCTTAAGTTTATCCAAAGCTCATTAATATTAAGAAGTAACGCTTTAAAGCAATTACTTAGCCACTTAGAAAGGTCAGTCAGCGTAGTTTTATAGGCTGTTGCAATAAACCTTGATATCCTAAGCTAATCAATTGGAGTAATGAGAAATTTTCAGCTAAAATTCCGCTTTGGGCTAAAATATGTTACAATACAAAATCTTTGAATACTAACAATACATTAATGAATGATTAGGGTCAAGGTAGAAGTATATTTCTCTTGCTGCTAGTGTACCAGAAGAGCACATTAGGAAAAATGTACTTTACAAAACAGATCTCTGCTAGTGTAATATGAATTCAGTAGCATGAAAGCAGAAACAAGCTTCCAAAACACCACATCTAGTGTGACAAGAGGAAAGAGGAGAATTGCAGCACCACAATCCATAAAGGAGGCTAACTGCAGCTTACACATCATAGCTTGGGATATAATTGACATTGAGACCGACTTGGTTACAGAATCGGCACATCCAGAATAGGTCCAAGGATGGCAGTACCGGATGTAAGGCTGGACAATAGTGCATGTCGCCAGCCTCTCTCTGGCAATCTACATATGATTGAATACAGCTACAGGTGTTACTGACTTTTGCTCATCTCTAAGGGGTTTTCTTCAAAAAAGGTTTGTATCATCGAACCATATTGATAGACATATACACGCCTGGAAGCGAATCTCAATCCAACTGCTGTATACATTCCAACATCATAACTTTGTCCGAGTTGTAATTACAGCTTAGATAGAACTTAAAAGGAAAGAGACTCAAGCCATGATGAACGCTAGCAGAGAAAGTAGAAATTTATTTTCATGAAATTAAAAATTCATCCCGACTTGCACCAGACCCTCAAACCTGACTACTGTATGGCTTCCATTTGGATGTATTGATGGCTAAGCTTTTGATCTACATCCTAAACTACAGCACACATCTTCCACAGCCTTGAAGTAGTAATATTCTCACCACAGTCAACAAACATGTGCCATTGACGAACAATTTCTGAAGCCTAAAGGTCGATTAAAACAAGTGAGAAAGTATATTTTTGCCATCAAAATGTTCAGTCCAAGAAATCAGAACACAAACAGCACACAACAATCTTCTCCATGCCATACAAAAAATATGCAATCGTAAGCAACACAAGCATGCAAACGTGGCTCCAAAATTCTCGCTTAGAAAGCTATAAACCATCAATCAGCAATGTATCTTAGGTGAAAATAGTGCTCAGTTGCTGAGCATACATTGGAAGTGACACGAAGTAAAAATTCTTCGCTGTAAAACCTACTTGCCTAACTACAGGTCTTCATATTAATTAATCTAGAAAAGCGAAGTGCCCTTGCCCTTCTTGTCACCACCAATCTCAAAATGCTTGCACCGCTGCATTGAAACGTAATTACTACTTTTAGTAGAAACAACAGATCGTCAACCAGAATCAAATAATAAAAACGATTGAAGAATTTCACTTCCTCAAAAAGCTCCAAATACCAAAGCAGCATAAGCAAGCACACAATAAATGAGAAAGTATACAAATACCTTCAAAGGATGCTGTGAAACGCGCTTGCAAGTTTGGCATTGCAATCGCAGTACAATTTTCTTCGTGGTCTTTGCCTGCACAATTTTAGACAACAGCATGCATACTCAAATCAACATATCAAGGTTCTTTTTCATTCCCAACAAAAAATGTTTATGATACTCATCTTTAATCTTAAATAAAAGGACTAAAATCCAATCCAGTAATGCCAGATACAAAAAAATATACCTTCTTGTGAAACACAGGCTTCGTCTGGCCTCCGTAGCCAGACTGCTTGCGGTCATACCTCCTCTTTCCTTTTCACAGCAAATATTAGGGCAAGGAAATTAGAAGTCGGCATGGTTAACATATTGGCACTAATCAGAGATATACTTCCTAACAAAATTCTTGACCATATCGAATTCAGGGTTGACTGAAATGTACAGGAGTACCTTGGACATAAAGGCTGTCCTTTCCCTTCTTGTACTGAGTAACCTTATGCAAGGTGTGCTTCTTGCAGTCCTTACCCTTGCAAAAAGACTTCTTTGTCTTCGGAACGTTCACCTGTTCAAGCAAAACTAATGATACATTAGACAAGCGTACAGAAAATGAAACATATTAGGATAAGGAGTAACTAGCAAGACTCCAGAAGCTGTGATGCGATATTTGGAAAGAGGAAAACACATAAATCCAAGTTTACTGATGGAAAGCTTATCTAAAGTGATCTAACTTAGACCCGAATGACAAGCTGAGATCAAGCGAAAATTAAAAAGGAGATAGGCCAAGATTGGATCTGATAATGAAAACTAAGCTAGCTTATTCGAGATCTAGAACCATTCCAATCAAAAACTCTAGTAAGAAGTGTCTAGAATGAGGAAGCTGGAGAGTTGTATTCTTCATGCTAAAAACCAACAGCTGTGTATCAAAAAACTCTTAAAAAACAACATGAAGAATACTAATCACCTTTCAAAATGACTGCAAAAATTCTTAAAGGCAACCAGAAATTCATCCTTAGGAAACGCCGCAAAGCAAAAGATAACGCAAAATGGATGCAAAACTAAACAAGCAAAAGAAAAAAATGCAAGGAGTTATGATCGAATGCTAGGACATTAGGCGCGGTTACTGAGTGATAAGCAATTCACCAGTCAAATGCATAGTACTGTTCATCGAGATCATTACAGTTGATGGCAGTCACGCGGATTGAAAAACAGAGAACTTAAAAATAAAAACTGCGAATGCATCAGCAGCGCAAGAGCGCCAAACTGAAAGTAAGAGCATGCATACCGTGGCTGTAGACATAGAACGAATATCTGATGGATATGAGTAGCAGAAATCTTGACCTACGGATTCCTGACATAAGAACTTCAACGAAAAAGGGCAATTGCCTCTACAAACGAGGAAAAAAGTGGAAAAACTGGGCAACACGAAAATGGGACCTAAGAAGGATAGTAACACAAGAGATCTGCAGGAATTGCTCACCATTTTTGCGATCCTGCAAATTTTGTGAACAAAGCAGCGGCGCGTGAGTTCTGCCTCGCCCTCGCTCTCGCTCTTCTCTTTGGCGCTTACAGAGAGAATAGGGTTTGTGAGAGAAAAATAAAAGAGATTAGGGTTTCTAGCTTCCTCCACCAAAAGAGGAAGACCAGGTCACACCTGTCACGGAAAGTTGGAGGAACACATCCATGTGACCATGTGTCCCTAGCCTGATCACCAAGGAGGTGGTTTCTTTTTGAAGGATAGAGGAGGATCCTTTTGTGGGTGGTTTGTACCCTTATGCTCATAAATGGCACTCGGAAAATTATTGCTTATGTCTCACACTTTCATTCGTTGAAAAGCATAGAATGTAACACAGCTAGTTTTTGAAACAGATGATGTGTCTATCATTCTCCCGTTTGCTTATTATGTCCCATATTCATCGGGAGCAAGGTGGATACTACTTGTAGTAGGCCTCGTCGCTCTCATGGCTCAGGCTTGTTGCTATAGGTAGTATTGAGCTTGCTCATAATGAACACACAATCCATAGAGGGCCTTGATTGATCCCGAGGGCCCGTCCCCATGGGGACATGCCCACAATCAAACTATGTATTGTGACCATAATTAATCAAGAGAATATTGTGGTATACCACAAACAAATTCCTTGAATAAGAAAAAGGATTGTTTAAGATTGGATGCAAAGTAACTAACAAATTGCGAATCCTAGTTGTGTTGGAACCATGGGGATATCATGGGATACGTGACCTATATTTAGATGGACTGCATGGGTGGATGCACAGATCAATTGCGGTAGTCGTGAAGATTACAATTGTACCGTTTAGTGTGAACTATGTAGGTAACAGTCGTGAAGGCGTGCACTTACTTCATAGTGAACGGTGACGTAGTTTGTATTGAATAGGGCAAAGGGAGAGCTTCCTATTGAGTGGTGACAGTCGACAGACGTCGAGGGTGTCGAACGAGTCGAGTTGATTGTTTGCCCTTGAGTCCATGTCACTGGAGGCGGAGTCGGGTATGTCGAAGTCGATCCTGCTCTGCTTCAAAAGTTGACGTATATACAGACTGTTTGACTTATGCGAGTAAGGTTGCATGTTGTTGTAGAGAGTGGATATTTGCATGATATAGGAGTACTCAAGAGATTAATTCAGGTGAGTAGGAGTAAAGATTAACTCCATCACTCCCCCTTAAGCTTAACTCTTAGGATCCTAAATGAAGTTTAATAAGGTTACATAAGACAACATGATTTGTGAAGAATTTCAGATCATTAAAATCCAAAATGTGTCCTTTGATCTTTGCTTAGAAAGTCAACACAACATACAACATTGCCAATGTAGAAAAAATAGCATCTACTCAACTTACATACTTTGTGTTCTTGGCCTTGAATGACGTAACTTTTGGGTTGATAGATATAGATGTCTTCTTGTATATATCGATTCAGAAATGCTATATGAATATCCATCTGGTGAGCTTTCAGATCTTCAACAGCTGTGATAGCAAGTAATGATCGAATTGACTGAAGTCTTAATACTGGACTGAACGTCTCAGTGTAGTCAATCCAATAACTTTGTTCATATCATTTGATGACTAGTCGAGCTTTCCATTTGGCTGTCAAACCATTTGGATTGAGCTTCAACTTGAAGATCCACCTAGTGTCAATGATCTTTGCATCAGGAGGAGGGTTGACAATACACCAGGTCTTGTTCTTCATCGGTGAATTATACTCAACATTCATGGTTGTGCGCCAGTTGTCTGCATTTAAGCTCGACATTGCTTCCGCTACTGAGGCAGGTTCATCGTAACTGATGAATCCCTGAGAGACATAACGATCAAGCTCATGTCAATGTCGAGCAGACCTTCGAATAATGGTTGGTTGTTGAGACGATGATTCTCCTAGTTGTACGACACGGGTATCTTCGATTGTTGTTGGAACAGTCATAGGAGGCCTGTCGATGGTGATTGGAGTTGTTGGAACGAACTCCTGCATTGGTTGCTTCTGCTTGAAGTCATAAAATCTATATTTGAGAAAGACAACATCTCGACTGATTGTGATTAGGATCAATTCGACATTATATATCTCATAGGCTTTGTGTGATGTCAAGTATCTGATGAAGATATTGTGAAAAATTCAATTAGTTTGGTTGATCTATTTTGATTTTGAGGCCAATATGAAATCTCGACTTAGAAATAGATTTCTTTTCAGTCAATAAAGGCCTAAATAGTGTTTGTACTATTTTTGACAAGTAGATTGACCCATTCTAATTGGCTAATATAGATACATTGCATCTAGTCACTAAAAACTAGGATAGTCGGTCACTCCAGATGTATGTGATTATTAGGTATGCTACGCCATTCCGGACGTGGTCGTATCAAGTAATTAATAATCATATGAGGGCCCAGACCTGTAATTGGACATAGGAGCACATGCATAGTGAAGAATGCTTTCATGCAAGAATAGGAGGTCAATAGCTCAATATAGGTTGCATGGGGATCCTAGGGAGAATATTCTCTCTCTCTTGAGGAGAATATGTCCATTGGAAACTCGCCCACTCGCCCATTCTCCTATTGTGAATTCAGATTCTTGAGCCAGTTTCTCCTCCTCTCTCTTGTGTTCTTCACTATGGCTTGGGGGCTAGATCTAGGAGGAAACTCCAAGGAGGGATCTAGGTTTGGATGAGTGGTTTTGCTCCACAGGTGTCCTTTTGGTTGTTTTGCACCAGGATCTAGTCATATCTTCATAAGGCGATCATTACAGAAATCATTACTTTACACATGCTAGAATTGCATAAATCACTAAGATTTGATCATAAGAACTAAGATCCAATATGATATTGTCCCTGTCCATACAATAGCACCAGCATATTGTCCTTCACGCATGTGGATGCAAGATCAACAATAAAAATGACATTCTACACACTAGAAGTCAAGATATCTTGAGAAATACACATGAGATGGACATAGAATCAAAAGAGATGAATTCTCCACATAAAATGAGAATACAAAGATACTTTCTCCACATTGGTACTACTATTTATAACTACCAAAATGTCACTTGGCCAATTGCCCTAAACTAGCCCTAAAATAAAAACTTTTAGGTACGTCACCAAAAAGGAACTAATCTGATTCCCTTGTACAGGACATGGACATAACATTTTTCCCCCCTTAGACCGGTTCTGTCCTCAGAATGAGTAACAAGGGAAGATCAAATTTGTATGCTTTTAATTCTTCCCATGAATCATTATCCTCAATTTGATCAACAACCTAAGCAAGCACACAGAGACAAAACAATTTCTCAATTGTTTATCTCTGATCCTGAGTACTCATTCAGAGTCCAATGATACAATGAGCGATAAATCTTCCAAATGGGTAAAATCTTCAATACATCAAACCATCATCATCATATAAAGCAAATTTATATGATACACTGGATAACAGTCAAACCTGAAGATTAAGTTTAAAGGCTAAAAATCAATCATTTAACTTTCACTTTTACTCTGAAAATCAATCTTTAGTCTGACTTCAATATCAAATTAGTACTCAGAGATGGAATAATTCTCAAATTATTTGTCTCTACATTGAAGTACTATATCAACCTTTAGAATTACACTAAGAGATTAATTTTCCTAACGAGTTTGATTCTCTCCAATCTAATAACATCACCTTCATGTAACCTCAATTTACATGAATCATTGGGTCAGTTCTCACGTTACATTAGAGATCAATATTCAAAAGTTAAAGATTCGAAACAATTATAGTCCAAGACTATCCACAATTACTTGTAGATCTGTCATAAATGCTTCTTGGTACAAATACACTTAGAATTTTTCAGAAACTAAGGCACAAAACTCATCCAACCAAATCTCTAGGAGATTCATCAAGATAAAAATGACTTCTACTCAGTCATGAGTACCCCGGATACTCTCTTGAGTTAAGTACTCTATCCCTAGCATCACATGCCAAAAAATAGCAACCATTCAATCTTGATAAACTTAACTGCTCCTAATTAACCGTAGATTTTAGGCTGAAAAACAGTACACAAGCATTCCTTGACTATAATCTGTAAAGGTAAGCAAATTCCTCATATATAAACAACTACTTAAAGAAAATGCCTGTGAGATCCAAACAATCTCAAGTTTGTACACAAATTTAGAGTTCAAACAACAGATCTAAATTTTAACTCCACCAATTGATCAAGAATTACTCACCATCTTAAGAATCATCATATTTTCATATAATCATCTAATGACCTTTAAGTATCAAATTATGATCCGTCAATCATATTTTTTTAGAATCTTATGATTCGTCAATCATAATTTATCGGATTCTTAACCCATACTTAATCATTTAGAGATACTGGAATATATGCACATCATACTCATGAAATATAAGAAACATTCTGAAATCTTTTCCACAAGTAGAATTATTGGTGGATCTTTCTCTGTAGGAAGCTGTTTTGGTACTGTAAGAAGATATAGTAGGGCGCTGGAGCAACTAGGTGATGACCGCAACAAGCCATGCTCAGCCATGGAAGGGTGGAGAAGTAATTGGCAATTCTCTGAGCATTCTCATGGACAGCTAGGGTTTATAAGAAGAAAATGTTGGATCTTTCTTCACACATAACCAAATTTTGAGCTGAAAGAGGCTTCATGTGGGTGCCCTGGCAGTGCGACTCAACTGCTAGGAGGTCGTGGACAGCCATGCTTTCATCAGAGAGCAATTCAATTCTTTCTATGAAGGTTTTTGAGAGTCAGGGTTCTAGGGAGGAAAACCCTCTGATCTTTCATCATTCTAAGTCTTTTTTGGAGATGTAAGCTTATACAGTTGGGCGCCCTGGGGAGAAACAATAGCTGCTTGAAGGCCGTAGATGCCCACGGACTCTAGGAGGAGCTTGGATGCTCTGATCAGATGCAGCCATAGCAAAGGAAAGAAACCATAGCTTGTTTATGGAAGGAGAACAAAGGAGGAGCCTGCGGCAGCTCGCGCGCGCCCAACTAGCAAAGGGCTCTAGTGGCTAGAGGTGGTCCGTGGCCATATGTGTCATATTCAGTGCGCAAAAAGGCTGGAAAATTGTCAGATCTTGGCCCATTCAGATCAACGGCCAGGATCAAGATCTCTTGAAACGACGCAGATCGTTAGATTGGAGGACACGATTGGATGGAGAGTGAAATGGGCCTAAAGGCACTTGAAGGGCATTTTGCCAGGCAACTTCATTAAAAATTTTCATTTCGAAAGCCGTTGAAGGGGCCCAACTGGTAAATTTGGCATTCAAGGGCAGGAGCTCTTCGAGATGAAGAAACAGTTCATTTTTTGAACTCATTCTCTAAGGCCACTTTGGAAGGGCCTAACTTTGGCTAGAGGAGGGCTTTTGGGGTCAAATAAGGGCCATTTTGGAGCCTGTAAAAGCCTGCACAGAGTTGACGGACAGAGCGACGACATCATCAAGGGATAAATGCATTTTGATGCGTTCTTGATACCATTCAATGGAGCAGGAGATAAGTGACCCAATGAGGTACGATTTTCGCTATTTGGTGACATGTGTGCCAAACTAAACCCAATTTTGGCTGAAAGTCTGCGGGGCAGGCTAGGAAAAAAGGCATGTGCCTATAGCCAAGAAGCTCTAAAGTTGTTCGCAAGTGGTCTTGATGAGCTTAATCACAATGCATTGTGAGTTAGAGCAGTGAAGGGCAGAATTGCATTGGAGAAAGCTAGGAGATGCGGAAAACTTGCAATGAGGCGTCGTGAAACTCTTAATTGGCAAAAATTAAGAGAGGGAAACCAACCACAGGCTAGAGCCAGGCATGCTGTCGCATTATGCCGACGGACATGGTGAAATAGTTCATGTCTACTGATTTAACTTTTTGGAAGTTCGAACTAACCAAGCTCAAGGGACGCTTGGAGGGGGCCTCTCAAGGTGAAAATCAACAAGGGCATTGTCAGATTCGGTGGTTGTGGTTGCTTCACATATTTTTGCAAGGGAGAAATATCTCGGTTGAGGAGACGTTTACACTAGCTTAATGGTGGCATTGCAATGGTGGCGGTCATAAGGTGAAGGATGTCAATCGAAAGGTCAACTGGATGAGCCAAAGTGGAAATTTGGAAAGCGACCTAGTAACTTGACTACATTTCATGAAGTGGTGATGTGAAGAGGACATCTAACCAGGTACTCATGAAAGTGAGCTAGCAAGTGGATTACTAGAGTTTGTAGAGTTAAGCTTGCATGGTGGTGGAACTTTTTGACAAGGTTAACACTTCACGTTGGAAGTGTGGTGGAGCTCATGCTTGGGATACTTTTGGGTAAATAAAAAGCATGAACGAGTAGTCCAAGTTGATATGTGATCCATATTTTTTGTGAATGCTTGTCAAAGCGTGTAACCTATAGGAGAAAGCTCATGAGATGTAGGGGATTCATCAGAGTCCTTGGTAGACTCGTATGCTTGGTGCATGAAGGATGAATGATAGCTTGGCAAGGCAAGGCAAAGTGGAATGGATGGTTGGATAGGACACTTGGACAGTGATGTATCTCTGGGAGGTACATGGTGCATTCGAGGACATCTCAGGATAGATGCATGGATCTTTGGATGCATGGTTGTTGTAGTAGTGGATCAACCTATGACAAAGGTGTATGGTACAGGAGGATATCTTCTTCATCAAGTAGTGATCATCAGTTGATATGTTTGTCATTCATGTTGGTTGCATGAATGTGTTTGCTTGCATGTGACTTTGTCATGAGAGTCTTTGTGACTAGATGTAGATCAGCATTGGAGTTTGATTGGTCATGCATTTGCTACTGAAAGAAAAACAAAGTACTCATTTGATGCTCAGTGACTTGTTGACATGTCTACTAGCTGATTTTTTGGTGAGGGTATAATCTTAGTGGCAGTAAGATTTCCTCATATTGAGCCATAGTTGCTCATTGTTATCAGTGTTATGAGTTTGTCTCGTTTGATAGGAAGTCAGTCTAGTAAGATGGAGGATGATAATCTCATGGTGGTAGTGAAGTTTCCTCGGTGTGAGTCTTGTGTCTCATGTGGTCCGCTTGTGTTTCAAGTTGGATGGTGAACAAGTCAAGTTCAGAGTGTGGCAGACTCTTGTTGAGAGCATGGTGTTTGGTTTATACTTTGTAAGTCAAGCACTTTGACTGTGTACTTGAGTGTGAGTCGAGTACAAGTAGCAGAAAAATTGCATATGATCTATACGGACACTCCAGGACATGGCTAAACATTTTTATTCTGATACTCTTATCACATTTGAGCTTAAGGGAGAGAGTTAGAAATCAGTTTTGATCTGATTCATTACCATAAGCTTCAAATGTGATACTATAACAAATGTACAATTATGTATTGTTTCAGTTTAGTAGGCTTTAGTTAAAAAGCCAGTCCGGGGGCTTGTCCCGGGCCAGTTATTGACCTCCTATTCTTGCATTAAAGCAGTCTTCACCATGCATGTGCTCCTATGTCCGATTATACTGGGCCCTCATATGATTATTAATTACTTGATACGACCACGTCCAGAATGACGTAGCATAACTAATAATCACATACATCTGGAGTGACCGGCCATCCACATCAGGAACTAATCCAATTCCCTTGTACAGGATATGGACATAACAATTTCTATCTTGTAGCTAAATCTAGATGTGCACTCCAAATTGGCTAAAGATCTAAGATCCATCAAAGTATGTTTTGGATCTGATTTTTTCACATGGTATCAGGACAGGTTACAGGCCAAAGTTGGAGTATCTTCCAAACCTAGAGGTAGATTTGAGGGCGCCATAAATTCTATGTGAATTTGGAGGTGCTTCTAGCTCAAATCATGCATTTTTCAGGTATAGAAAGTGGATCTTTGTGATCCAAGCATCATTTTAGGTCAAGTCACTTGGATTACACCGATTTTTTAAACTAGTTACTGGAATGTGGAGACGTTACATTCTACTAGTTGATGTATCAAGATTTTAGATTTTGCATATATATTTTGCTTGATTCAATATTTTGCATTTTTGGAAGAACCCTAAATTTGATAGGATCTCCTGATTTTAAGTTGTTGGATTTTTCAAGAGTGTGATTCAATCTTAGGAGCTAGCAAAATTTTATCATATTGTGTTTAGATCTATTGTGATCATGAAATCGTCATTCTATTTGCTAGGATTTGCTAGAAGAGAGAAAAGGAGAGGCTCCATTGTTTCCAAATCTTTGTGATTTCTTCATGAGTTTCATTTGCTGATCTTCAAGAGAGTGCTAAGTACATAGGAAGAGGTTCAAAGAGAAGATCAATCATTGCAACATGGCAACCTCAAGTGGCTTCATGTTGGAAGGCAATGGTAGGCTTACCTCAACAAATTATTCAACTTGAAGGTGAGGATGGAGTCTTTGCTAGAGATGAATGATTTGATGGATATTATTGTAGGTGTGGAGGAGAGACCTTTGGCACCTCAAAAGTAATTGAAGTATGACAAAAGGGCAGAGAAATCTCTACATGTGATCAAGATGAATGTGACTAATGAACTTCTCAAAGAAGTTGGTACATGCACTACATTTAGTGAAGCTTGGGAAACCTTGAAGAAGATTTGTGAGTCCAAGTCTACTAGGGTTCTAACCCCGAGGAGGAAAAAATTTCAAAGTCTTCAAAAGAAGGATGGAAGTGCTCATGCTTTTGTTTTGAGAGTTAAAGCTTTGAGTGATGAACTAGCATAGTATTAGTAAAAGCATCAAGGATGTGGAGCTTTTTCAAATTGTTCTTAATGGCTTGTTGGATGATCGTGCTAATTTGGTGCAAAGTTTTGCTATTCAAAGGACATTGTCAAGTATGGAGGAGTTGCAAGAGGTCTTGGTGGCTGAAAAGAGCAATTGTAAATGCAAGAGGCATGGCACAAGAGATTGGGACATCTCAACTACAAGTCATTGGAGGTGACGGCAAAGAGGCAAGTTGTTTTTGGTCTTTCCAATTCTTTATCAAGCATTAATCATATTTGTGAGCAATGTGCTTTATTAAAGTCACATAGGTTACCTTACAAGTAGTGTGGTCAGATCTATGCTAAAACTAGTTGCAGAGGGAGTGTGAAAATTTCAACTAGTTTAATTAATCTATTTTGGCAATTTTGAGGCCAACATGAAATTTCAACTTAGATATAGATTTATTTTTGTCAATAAAGGCCTAAATAGTGTTTGTACTATTTTTGGCAAGTAGTTTTGTGGATGAGGTCAATGGATTTGGACCCATTCTAATTGGCTAATGTAAATACATCGCATCTAGTCACTAAAAACTAGGTTTTTGGTGAAGTACCTAGAAGTTTCTATTTTAGGACCAGTTTAGGGCAATTGGCCAAGTGACATTTTAGAAGCTATAGATAGTAGTACCAGGATGGAGAAAGTATTTTTGCATTCTCATTTTATGTGAAAATGTGTAGTTCTTAAGATATCTTGATTTCTAGTGTGTAGAATGTCACTTTTATTGTTGATCTTGCATCCACATGTGTGAAGGACAATATGATGTTCTTTTTATACGGACAGGGACAGTACCATATTGGATCTTAATGCTTATGATCAGATCTTAGTGATTTATGCAATTCTAGCATGTGTGAATGATTTCTATCTTGTAGCTAAATTTAGATGTGAACTCCATATTGGCTAAAGATCTAAGACAAGTATGTTTTGGATCTAATTTTTTCACATATACTTCTACAACTATGAGGATCGAGCTTCTTTCTCAAGTCAGAAAGAATCTGCACATAGCAAAGACAGCCAAACACTCAGAGGTGCTTTAGACTCGGCTTTATCCATGATAGGCTTCAAATGAAGTTTTTGAGTTGACTGATTTAATGCTTGTATAATTTTGCAAATAGCAAACTGTTGAAAATGTTTCAGCCCAAAAATTCTTGGGTAACTGAACATTTGACATCATTGATCATGCCACATAGAGTAATGTTTGGTTCTTTCTCTTGGCTACTCCATTCTATTGTGGTGTGGAGTGTAGCTGGTGGTGAACTGATGGTGAATGTCGCATGTGTTGGAAAGAGGAAATTGAAAGAGAGTCGATTCGACAAGTTGAAGACTGTACGCGACTTATCGAGCGTAGCAGAATAAGCCTTCTTTCCTAATGCATGACTACACCTATCAATATTGAACAAAGCTATAATGACATAAGTCATGTTTAATCTTTTAGAGACCAACTTTAGAATCGTTAGATTTCGTAGCCAAACAATGATATATTGAATAAATCAGAAGAATCAATAAGATATTTACCGGTTACAAATAATTACAGAAAAGCATACATTCTGACATGATACTGAACGCAATAAGAAGATAGATTGATTCAGTAAATAGCATGTACAAATCAGATGATGAGAGCACAAAACAATAACGGATGATACCGTGTACTCTAAGTTATCTCTGAGTAACTGAAAATTATGTCTTCCATTGATAAACAGTAAGCGCGAATAGCAATACTCTAATAGAGTGCTGAAAAAAAAATTAGAGACTAAAGAAGTCATTGATGATCAACTATTTATACTAATCAATTAACGCGTACCCAGTAGGACAGCTAATCATGTCGCAAATCGCAATAGCCAGTTGGCCATAATGCGTTGGCATCCATCCAGTTAGGACTTCTCGGAAATTTACTCGCAAAGCAATTAGGGCAAGTCTTTAGATTTATATCAAGTGGAATAATAACTGTCATTCTTCGACATGGTCGACTCCTTTGACTTTCGTTGGCATCGTCGATAAGTCGGATGTTGTCCGATTTGTCAGAGCCACCTGTTGAGCGATTCCCGAGTATTTCTGCAGACAGTGTAGAAACACGAATAAAACTACAGAACTGGATAATAAAGTGGATTAATATTAAAGATTGATTATTCGGATGAATCACTCTGATAATAAATTAATCCAGCACTCTCACTTAATCTAAATTCATGAATGCTTTGATCGACTGCTCCATAACAAATGCAAAGTCCATAGTAGCTAGAATATATCTCAAAACTCTGATAAGAGTCTTCCAATGTGTAATAGTAGGATTAGTCATAAACTGACTTAAGAAACTGACTGCGAAAGTTATGTCTGATTTGGATCATCGTGTACCTAAGAGATCCTATTATCGAATGATAAGGATACTCACACATTTGCTCATTCTCTTCGATCGTCTAAGGACATTGGTCCTTTGACAATTTGAGTCCTAGGCCCATAAGTGAGTGAGCTAATTTGCAATTCATCAGATTATATATGATTAAAACATTATGAATATATCTTTGTTGAGTAATGTAAATCAACTTATGTTTTAGGTCTTTTTGGATTTAAATATTTAGACAATATTGAGCTTCTCAAGTGTCGACACTTCTAAAATCAGGCTTTTTTAGAACCAATATAAAAAATATAACAAAATGTCTCAGAAATTTGACATTGGCTAGATTTGGTAGATCAAGACCTAAAAATAGTACGGGCAAAGGTTACGACGAAGGTTCTTCACCGTTATTTTGGATAAAAATCACTGATCTGGCTGTTTTTTGACAAATCTGGTAAAAATAACCTTCACCGACTTGATAGTGGATAAGTTTGACATAGATAAGACTAGGGTATAATTGGTGAAGGTTCCCTCTGGTGAACAATAAGGTTTTTGTAGCTTGGCAAGAATTATATAGACTTTTTTGATGATCCTGACAGATCTAACCTTCGTCGAACTCAAAAATGATGAAATACTATGTTTAGAATCATCAGACAAGTCGGTGAATGTTCTGGCGAAGGTTGAAGAGTAATACTGTTATTTTTGCAAAAAAAAAAATGGCTTTGACAAAAACAGGTCAACATGACAACTGGCCTTGACTTAATATTCACCCAACTCACTGATTATAAAAAATAGTATGTTGGACTGACTCTGACTCTGGCAAAGATTTCAACGAAGGTCCTTCTCAGCGAACTGATATTTTTGCATAAAGGTGTTTCACAAAAGGTTACCAACAACTAGATGAACAGTCACTTTGGCCTTCTATATTTGGTATTAATCATTGTCGACCTCACAGTAGATAAATCTAAATCACACCTATGTGCAATAAATTGGATGAAGGTTGTTTTTTAGATTTTTAGGATTTTTGGTGGTTTTCTAATTGTTTTTGTTCTATTTCTAAAAATCTACTGGGAATTAATCTTTGTCCTTCAAACTAAAGATACTACATATGAAGGTGGTGTTGTCTGCAACTCAACGAAGGTTCTTTTCCAAAGAGCAAAAAGTTATCAAGTCTGATGACGAATTTGTCTTTTTTTTCACCAAATCTAGCAGAAATGAACGATTTTTGTTGTTTTCTTTGATTTCTTAAATCCAAATGGATCTTAAGAATTGTGATGTGTATGGCTTTCCCTGCTTAACAATCGAATTAGATTTCAAACAAGCAAAACCACTCAAATCAAGCATAGTAACTCATGATTTAATCCTAAAATGTAATTTTAACCCTACTATGCCAAAACAAGATGTCTAAATGCAAGCTAACATTCATCCAAACATGCTGAAAACAGAAAAATTGGCGTAACTCCCCGACAACGGCACCAAAATTGTAGTGGGTTATTTCCTATCCTAGCCTCAACCCTCTAGAAATCCAAGCTCACAAGCATCAAGGATTTGAAGTTTGTTGTCATGCGGAGGTTCGTTCCCATGAGAGCGATAGCATATTTCATAATCCAGCATGTGCAGTTAACACTAAGATTTAACACTACAACCATTAGCACTAAGCATTAACACTAAGGTCCACAATGATAGAAACTCGCTCTTCTCTCTCTCCCTTTCTCTCTCACAAAAGCATAAGAATTAGCAAATCCAACAATTAGCAACCACAAAGAAAGCATGAGAGGTGGAGGAAAAGTAATAGAGAGCAAGGACATTCATGATCCATTCCATAAGAGGGCCAACCTGCTTGTATTGAAATGCTTCTAGGTTTTCAAGGGGAGGCTCGAACCTGAGACCAAAGAAACTCTGGATGTCAAGCTAACCAACTGAGCCAACCCCGTTGGTTCTTTTATTGAAATGCTTCTTGGTTTCCAAGGGGAGGCTCGAACCTGGGACCAAAGAAACTTTGGATGCCAAGCTAACCAGTTGAGCCAACCCCGTTGGGTCTTTTATTGAAATGAAGAGAAAACATGTAGAATGATTCGAAACTACCACTTACATAGTGGACTGGAGAGTCTTGGCCTCAATTCCTATTGGCCAATTTCTACTTCCCTAACTATTCAAATTTGAAAAAGAGTGGGAACCCATTCAATAATTGGAGGGAACCAATTTGAAATTGAATTTTGGTGGGAACCCCTATTTTATTCACTAACTTGACTTTTGGGCCCTGCGACATTAAAAGTCCCACAAAAAGGCCTAAAGTCTTTTTATTAACTTGTAACTAATCAATTAACTATGTGAACATCGGATTGGACTTACAATTGCAGGTGACAAATCCCTCTCACTTATTAACTAGGGTTAGGGTGCCTTGGGATCCGCAAACCCTCCAATAGTTAGGTATGTACAAAGTCTGACGAAGGTTCAAAGACACAAAAAATAGCGAAGAAAACTCTCGCCAAACTGAAAATATGAAAAAATACCTATTGTCAACATTCGCCAGTCTGCCAGTAGGTAATTTTCTCTATTTTCTAGCTCCAAAAAGTTAGGCGAAGGTTAGTTCCCAAAAAAAAGTTGGTCAATGAAGGTTCCTACCATTCTGTGAAGCTTCCAAGTCTCAAGAACCCTCGCCAACCTTCGTCAGTGTTGGAAATTAAGCCCACAGTTGCCTCCTTGGAATCATAACTTAGATAGCTAATTTATTTGAAGGACGCCTACAACGGACTTTTGACTGATCTCCAGCAAAGGGTAACCAATCCCATCATAATTTTAAGTTCAGATGTTAAGTTTAATATTTTGAAGTCATTGAAGACTTGGCCATCTTCAAGGACTTCCACAAAACTTGCATTTAGAACAAGTCTGTAGATTTACATCATTTTTTGAACAGTCTGTAGAAATACACTAAGTGTCGCAGTTCGTATTTTTTGCACTTTCCGAAAACTGCGACACTTGCCTTCGACTTATTCCGTTCAATTATTTTGAAGAAGTCAACTTGTTCACAGTTCAACAATTTAACTATTTTCAACACCTCTGTCTCTTTTTCGCATTTTTTCAAAAAATGCGAAGAGAGAAAAAATTCCAGAAGGTCCTCTATTTTTAAGGGTTAAACTGCTAAAGACACCTTCACCAACTTTTGAAAGCACCTTCAACTTGTTTTAAAGGGCACCTTCGGCTTTCCCGAAAAGAGCGAGAGAGTTGAACTGTTAAAGAGATCTTCGCCTTTTTAAGGGAACCTTAAAATTTGTTTTAAGGCACCTTCGGCTTTTTCGCATAAACCTCGAAAGGAGAGAAAAATGCTGAAGGTTATCCGTTTTGAACAAGAAATGTTCCCAGCCACTTTCCATAATTTGCGAAGTGAGAGAAAACCACTTCACGTAAAATGCAAAGTGAGAGATTTTGCGACATCCTCATCCGCGTCAACGATACTGATTTGTTGATTGTATATATACTATGTACAGTTGTTACAAAAGCCGTATACTTCCAAGTACAACGGCTTTCCTGTTTAGGTGACAAGCATTCAATGTAATTAATACATGGATGAAGTCTATAAATAGATCATCCAAGCACAGATTAGTGGTTGCTCCGTCCATGAGACGTATTATTTGAGCCTCCCATTTACGTCGTCAATTTTTTTGTTGTAATTGTTATTTGTATTGTGGTTCAGTGTAATATAGCAACAGTAGTTTTTCTATCTGTGTATAACATAGATGAATGTTTGTTTTGATTGAATGCACTCTATCGTTGTTTGATCGCACTTGTTTACTCACTCTGATCAGAACACGGACATCTACGACTCCTCAGTTTCTAATCAGATGATGGTTGTCTTAGACGCTTCAAGAACTCGCAATATCATACTGCTCTTCCATTTATTTCAGAACTATACTTCACATTGAATCTGATTTTCAGTAATACCACACACAAACCATTTCTAATCTCTTCGGTGGACTGTACCTTTGTTTTTGAGAGTATGAATTAATTTTTAAGATCATATCATTTTTTAATTGAGGACACTCATTCATTGTGTGATTTCCTGTACAAATAGAACACCAGACATTTTTTCTGGTAGGAAAAGTCTTCGCAAACTTCTCAGGCTCCTTGTTCACTTTTCCGTGGAAATCTTCCAATGCTTTGATCTTCTCATCAAATTGCAACTACAACTTTTCTATCTGTTTCCATTGGTTCTTCCCAAGTTTCTCGAACTCATTGAGCATCATTTCTGTAGTAGCGTTGGCATTCATTGATGCAATAGTGGTGGATGTCGTAGTAGTTTGCCCTGTTGTATAAGGCAACATACTGATATTCGGCTCATCATCTAAATCTTCATCCTCCTCCCGAATTGCATCATCCATAGCATTTTGCAAAAGTGCATAATCATTATGGCATTTCAGCTCACGTCTGATTCGTTTAAGTAGACCTGACAAAAACCACATAATCATGGCATTTTAGTTAATCAGCTCATATCGCACTTAGATCTGAGGCATTTCACCCGTTCAATGTAATCTCGAACCATTTCCCACTTTCCCATTTAAAAGTAGGAAAGGGTCTTCCATAAACTTCCGAGGTTTGAACCGTGTGATAAGGGCACGTTTAGCAATCTCCCAATCTGTACGCTCAGTTTCATCTTGATTATAATACCAATCTTGTGCTGCGCCTGTTAAGGCCATAGGAAAAAGCTTAAGTTTATCTTGGGAGAAAATTTTGCCATAGACTTCACAGGATTCAGCATAGATCTAAAGAAATCTAACTGGATGAGCACCTCCAGGAATAGCCATCTTAAAAAATTTAAATCAAGTAGACAACGAGATTGGATCTAGACTTTTCAATTAAAACTATCTCAAATCAGATCTGCTAGATCTATTTCACTTTTCAAGAATCTGATTTCTGTATCGCGAAAAAGATTTTGAAATTCAATCAATCGATACTTCTCAAAAAATGAAAAATTTCTCAGAATCCAAATCAGACTGTATCAGATTTGATCCAAATTTTGACAGAGACGATCTAGAAAATCAAAACCTAAAAATAGAACTAGTGAAGGTTTCCTAGGCGAAGATTGGCTTGGCGAAGATTCAACAATGCTATTTTGAAAGAGAAAAAAAACTCTCTAATCAACTTTTTTGACAATTTCTAGGTAACCTTCGCTGAACTCTCAGATGCAAAATTTGACATAGATAAAGCTATGGTAAACTCGGCGAAGGTTTTTGACACAAAAAAAACATAGTTTCTGTAGTTTGGCGAGGGTAAAAATCAAGATTTTCTATGATCTGGACAAGAAGAATCTTTGTCAAACTCAAAAATAGTATTTCACTATAAATAGAATGTTCTGAAAATTTAGGTATTTTTGCAAAAAAGTGATTTTTCTGACAAAAATATGACAATATGACAACTGATCTTTAGAAAAACTTTTTATTTTTGGTGTTATTTTTTGTCGACCTGGCTATAGATAGATCTGAATCACACCTATGCACACTGAATCGGACGAAAGTTCTTTTTCTATATTTTTAGAGTTTTGATGATTTTTTGATGTTTTTTGACAGTTTTTCTAATGTTTTCAAAAATCTGTTGGGAAGGATTGTTCGCCCTTCAAACTGAAGGTTATGTGATCAAAACCAAAGGTGTCTGCAACTTGACAAAGGTTTCTTGAAAGAGGACAAAAAGTTATCAGCTCTGATGACGATTTTTGCCTCTTTTTGACCAAAATATGGTAGATTTGACAGATTTTTGTTGTTT
This sequence comes from Diphasiastrum complanatum, assembly GCA_029204225.1. Taxonomy (NCBI): domain Eukaryota; kingdom Viridiplantae; phylum Streptophyta; class Lycopodiopsida; order Lycopodiales; family Lycopodiaceae; genus Diphasiastrum; species Diphasiastrum complanatum. The sequence continues at coordinate 45,012,489 of CM055102.1, forward strand.
TTTCTGATATCTCAGATCCAAATGGATCTTAAGATTGGTGATCTGAATAGCTTCCCTTGTTCTACAGTCATATTAGATTTCAAACAAGCAAAATCACTCAAATCAAACAAAATCATTCCCAAACTAACCCTAAATGTAGATCTAACACTATTCATGCCACGACAAGATGCGTAATGCAAGCTAACCATCCAATAAACAAGCTACAAACTGAAAAATTGGCGTAGCTCCCCAACAACGGCGCCAAAATTGTAGTGGGTTTCTTTCCTTGCCTAACCTGAATCCAAGATCTAATCAATCTAGTATCAAAGAGACGAAGTTAGTTGTCACGCATAGATTCGTTCCCAGGAGAGCGATGGTATAGTTCAGATTTCAACACGAATGGAAGATCTAAATTTAATTCTAACATCCATTAACCCTAAGCATTAATACTACATATACTAACACTACGACCCACAACAAGATAGCTTACTCTTTCTCTCTCCCCCTTCCTCTCTCATAAAAAGTATAACAACATACAATCCCAATAACAATCAGATCCAACAATCAGCAAAACACAAATAAAGCATGAGAGATGGAAGAAAAGTGATAGAGAGCAAGGACATTCATCAATCCATTTCATAAGAGAACCAATCTATTTTATTGAAATGAGGAAATGAACATGTGTAGGAACTCGAGTTGGTCCTTTTTTTATAGTAGAGAGGAGGACCCTGGCCTCTGAATCCTATTGGTCCATTTCTGCCTCCCTAATTATTCAAATTTAAAAAAGAGTGGGAACCATCCAAATTGGAGGGAAACCCAATTTTATTCAGTAACTTGACATCTAGGCCCTGCGACATTAAAAGTCCCGCAAAAAGGGCTAAAGTCCTTTTATTGACTTGTAACTAATCAAATAACTATCTGATCATCGGGTTGGACTTACACACATAGGGTGCCAAATCCCTCTCACTTAATAACTAGGGTTAGGGTTTCCTTGGGATCCGCAAACCCTCCAACAATATCCCCCACCAAAACTGGTGGCGGTCCCACAACACCTACAAGATGCAGTTATTGGGGACTTTTATTAGCTTCGCAACGAATCTTTATTAAATGGTACTACACCTTCTCCATAAGATCGAGTCGGACAGTATTAAAATCCAAATTATGTGGCAAAGAACAACGGTGGGCTCCTGCAATCCACTTTGAGGTCATCCAAGATGTGAAGCGAGATTCCAAAGAGCCTCCCATCATTGCTGCATGAGAATATAAACGAGCAACCAATAGCTGATCTTTGATTTTCTCCGAGGCCATTGGCTTATTTGGATCGACGGCAAGAGAAGGAAGGCAATCATCCCATCTGGTTGCCACTGATGTCAATGGAGTTAAATCTTTTGCAAACATTGCCGATTGTCACACTATCGGATCGGGAGAGTGGATATACTCTCGCTGGTATGCTTGTAAGGCCCGGTGGAAATCCACTGATATCGACCATTGATATGGTTGATGGATGATTGGTCAATTGGGCGTATGGATAGCCGATCCCAAATCCTTCCATTTATTCCATTTATTTCGATCATCGGGTTGGACTTACACACGTAGGGTGCCAAATCCCTCTCACTTATTAACTAGGATTAGGGTTGCCTTCGAATCCGGAAACCCTCCAACAAATTCAGCGGTTATTTCCTTGTTTAAATAGCCCTTGAAGATAAACACAAGACAACTTTTGCAACAAAAAATGAGGTCTACGCTTATAATGTCATGCCTTTTGGCTTATGCAACGCCCCTTGAACGTTTCAGAGGGTCATGCAAATGGCCTTCCAAGACTTGGTGTACAGGATTGTCGAGATTTATCTTGACGATTTGGGTGTACATTCTTCAGCTGACAAGCATCTCGAGGCATTAGAAAAAATCTTCATCGTTGCCGTAGGTTTGGGATTTCACTCAATCCTGACAAGTGTCAAATATGGGTCACCATGGGGTAGTACTCGGACATATCATTTTGAAGGATGGTATTTCTATCGATACTTCAAAGATCAAGGTAATAGTTGAAATGCCCTTACCTGCAACAGTGAAGGAAGTTTACGTCTTCCTAGGTCACACTAATTATTATTGCATCTTTATAATTGATTATGCAGGCAAGGCGCGACTCGTTTATTTAGTTGTGGTAGATCCTCCATGGACCGAAGAATGCATTGAAGCCTTAGAGGAGTTAAAAACAACACTCCCATACTTCGTTTCCCAAACTACACGAAAGAATTCCATGTGCATACTGACGCAAGCAAGTATGCTATTGGAGGTTTTCTTGCACAACCGAGCGAGTATGAAAAAGATTTTTCGATACGTTTCTTGAGCAGGCAACTGATGCTTGCTAAAGTAAACTATATCACAACCAAAAGAGAAGCATTGGCTATGGTCTATGTCATTCAACAACTCAGACATTCTTTAGTTGATAATAGACCCCAATGGCATTATCATTAACTAAATCAGAATATACTGCCGCCACAAGTGCTACTAAGGAGGCAATCTGGCTCAAAAATTTGCTGGAAGACTCAATCTTGCTCAACAAAATCCTATTGTTCTTTAGGGTGACAATAAAAGCACAATTGTACTATCTCTGGAAATTTCATTCTTGAAATAAACATATCGAAATCAAATACCACTATGTCAAAGAAAAGGTGTAGAGCAAGGAGGTCATTCTTATTTTCTGCAAAACAAAGTTTATGACAATATATTACTCACCAAAGCACTATCAAAGGACAATCAAATCTAATTTAATAATATTTTAAATCTAAAGATAAATTTCTAGCAGAATCCACATTAAGATCAAAGTTCAAGTGGAAATCCACTTTTTAGTGAGTATCTTGAAATTGTAAAATACTTAGTGACATAGTTTGTCTTTTGTTGCTGCTGTCTATTCAAACCTTGTCTAAATCCACTTTGCTAAATTTTCGATTTTCCAACAAATGTCTTTTAAAGAGAGTGGTTATTCAAAGTTCACTTATCGAGAAATATATTATTGATAAGAAGTTGCAAAGTTTTTGGCTACATGTGGAAGACAATCATCCAAGATATCATAATGAATCCTCCTTTGACTTTCAACCAATACTTGATTCACTCAAGCTCTCTTCGATTTAGAATATCTAATTGCATAAGATTTTCTTTGACATGAAGTGATCTATATTATGCCATGTCATAACTTAAATAGACATCAATCTTTTCTTTTATTATGGTATGAAATTTTCCTCTAGTTGTGCCTCGAGCACCAAAATAACATATATTTTGTCAATGACACCCCCTCCCCCCCCCCAAAAAAAAAAAAAAAAAAGGTTCACCGGCTCGAAGACTATGTTGGTGGTGGTAAAGCTCCTTTGAAACATTATGATAACCCTGTAAGCGCAAAGACATGGCCTCTATCAAAGGTCAATGGCTCTTTGTAACCATTCAAATTAACTTCACCACGTGTAAGGGTGTTTTCACCTAGCGAGAACCTTTGCCCTGTCAGTTATCTTGCCACCCATTTATTTTGTCTTAGCAAGTGAGATGACAATGGCCAATGGGCTACTCGTCTTCTGTACCTAGATAGTAAGTGTTAAATGGAGTGATACAACTTGATTCAATTTGAATGTCTACCATGTTATTGGTCCATTTTTATTAAGTTGCCTTTAGCAAGTCAGCATTTTAGGAAATGTTCCCAAGTCCACAAGTATGTGCTTGAATTTCCCATGTGTGGCAAGGGGCCCTACCATCTCGTGTGCCACGTGGTGGTGGATCAAAGCAAGTAGAAAGAGGTGTAGGTCCTTTTTTAATCCCCAATGGACCAATGGGACAACCCCACTTTAATTTAGGGACATAAATTATGGGTGGTCAAGTGTGAAAACACAATGGGTGGTCAAGTGTGAAAACATCCTATTAGCCATTTTATAAAAATGATGAGCACAAACATCTTCCCTCTTAACCACTCTTATATGCATGGTGACAAATTTCCAATCATTTCACACAACGAATTTGATTTGTTTTTGCCACATTCAAAGATACTATCTAACCAATGTGCTCTACCTTCCAATGGATGAGGTGGGCAAACATTTTGTCTAATAGTATGTTCTACATAAAACATAATGAGTTGGGGAAGACTCTCACGAGATGAATATTTTTTACTTTCAAGGATATCTTTTCTAAAAAATTTGAATTCACATAAAAATGTGGTTAATTTTATGAGAAGCGAAGTATATACACGTTAATAGCATATTAAGACTCTCCTAGGGGCTATAATATAGGCCCATACGTAACCTCAATTGATGGGGAAGTGTGGGGCTGATGCTAACCTAAGTAGCAGAGCGGTATAATGCTAATGACAAACTTGGTAACAAAAATTGAGGAGCATTTCTATTTTTTGCTTTACCATCAACTTATATAATGTTTAAGTTTGTTTCAATTTTCCAAGAATAAGGATTCTAGGAATCAATTGTTGAAGCTCTAAGTTATAATTCTAGTTAAAAGTATTGTTAACACTTTTCATATGGTTAGCATGTTGTACAACTATGGTTAACATTAGTATATAAGAACACAAAAATGTTAGGTCACTCTCATTTGGTGCCATGTGTCAAGAGAAAATAGGCGAGAGACATATTGTGCGACCCATGTGCCACTACTTATAAATTAGCGAGTGCTATCGTACACTGTTATACATTGCCGAAATGCTTCTTGGTTTCCAAGGGGAGGCTCGAACCTGGGACCAAAGAAACTTTGGATGCCAAGCTAACCAGTTGAGCCAACCCCGTTGGGTCTACATTGCCGAAATGAAGGTGTTAGGAGTCTCTTTGTCATTTCTACAACATCTTAGAGTGAACAACGCTATTTCTAGAGTTGCGTAGCATAGAACCAATACTATAGTAGGCTTTGAGTGCTACTGTTTCTCGTATTTGTTCACACCAAATGACCATTTATATGATATGATTTGAGCGCCATCGTCTCTTAGATTTCCACAAATTGTAAAATCATTTTTGAAACAGGCTCTTGTATTCCTATGCATCAAACAAACATTTCTACAACAATCTTTTAGAGGACTACATGTGGCTTCATCATTCCTATGAGGACACATGGAACTTAATATTTTAAGCTATGCACAATTATAATAGTACACGGTTGCATATGGAATAAAAAATACAATAGGAAGATATAGGGGACTAGAAATTTAGTCCCATGTAGTAGCTACATTAACTATTGGTAACGAGGAAGCACACAACCTTGTATGCCAAGTCCCATGTTGGGTTGGCATATAGAGTTCCATATGGGATCAAGATATAGGGTTGCTACCACCCATAGTGTGCTTCCCCCTTGCCAATAACTATTACGTATTTTTAAACTTTTGAATGCTACTGATAATATGGGATTCAACACACATGGTCATTGCAACCCAAACAATGCATACTTCCTAGTTGCCAATATATATATCTTAAAACCTTTGAACTAAACATATGGGCACAAAAGTTCAAAAGATAATACATATTTTTTTAAACTTTTGAACGCTAGAGCTAGTATGGGGCTCAACATACGGGCACACAAGTTCAATAACTTATACATACATTTTTTAGAAGCGAGTTCAATAGCTTATACATAATGTTTAGACTTTTGAGTGGTATAGTTAATATGGGGCTCGAGCTCGACATGTGGATAGTGCGCTTCCCATTGTCAATGCCAAATTATGCGCTTCCCATTGTTAGTGCCAAATTCTTCATTCTTCAGATAACCCCACCAGTGTTAGCGCCAAATTCTTTAATTAACCCTAATTCTTTAGTGCCAAAATCTTCGTTCTTCAGATAACCCTACCATTGTCAGTGCCAAATTCTTTAGATAACCCTAATTCTTCACTGCCGGATTCTTCATTCTTCAAATAACCCTACCATTGTGATAACCCTAATTTTTCAATCTTCATTCTTCAATATAACCCTACCATTGTCAGTGCCAAATTCCAAATTCTTCAAATAACCCTACCATTGTCAGTGCCAAATTCCAAAATCAGTGGCTTTTCGTCAGTGCCAAATTCCAAATTCTTCAGATAACAAAATGAGTTTTCTTCATATAACAGTGCCGAATTCCAAATTCTTCCATAACCCTACCATTGTCAGTGCCAAATTATTCCAAATTCTTCACAGTGGCTTTTCTTCAAATAGCACAATGGCTGAAAAGCTTTGGTGCAATGTAAGGGCCCTTGGGGCTTTTAGGTATATTTTGAGGGGGTTTGGATGGGGGTCAGAGTGGTAGTAAGATGCCCATTGCGTAACAAGAAAGTTCGGGCGGGCATCCGTCTCGCAAGCGCGAGCATTTACACTCATCATTTTCCATAAAACCCAGTGTGAAGGATCTAAGCCTTTACCGGGACCCCAACTGCTTATAAACCTAAAGGAATCGGCACTTCGCGTCGCTTTGCTTATGGGTTTATTTCACAAGCGCACACGTGCTGCTCGAGGACCAGCTCTGGCTCAGTCTTCGTCGAATATTGCTCCTTCTGCCTCCCTTTGTCTTCTTCTTCCTCGCTTTTCAATAGAAATTGCTCTCTTCGTCTTCCTCACACAGAAACAGAGAGAGCGAGCGAGAGCGAGAGAGTATGTCGCTTGCTCGTCTTCTCCCTGTTCCGTCCTGCTCCTCCTCGGCCTGCGCTGCTGCCCATACCTCGCCCTCGCCATGCCTCGCTCCTCTGGGACAGCAGAGAATTGAGCTGTGCAGTGAGGCCACACACATCCGTCACACACACTCTGCACCATCCAGAGTAAGCAGGAGGGCTTGTCGGAGAGCTGTAGCGTCAGCTAGTGCCACTCACCCCGACGCTGCTGTAGCTTCGAGTTCGTCGGAGGATCTGCCCAAAGTGCTTCTCGAAGTAAAAGGGCTGAGGGCAGTGGTTGCGGATACTCGAAATGAGATTTTAAAGGGTGTTGATCTCACCGTTCGAGAAGGGGAGGTTTGTTATATTCATTTTCATTTTCATTTTTGGGCTGATCGTTTGTTTTTTTCCTGAATGGGATTATGTGGTGGGAATGGAAGCACATGCGAGCTGCTATGACACGTTTGAACACAATTGTTCGTGTGTTTGAGAATCGTACAGAAGATAGGCTAACCAGCTGCTAAATTACAATGCGGTATATTGATAAATATTCTTGTGTCAAGGGCATCGGATTTTACCTACCTCTCCTTCTACCTAGAGGTTCCTATGCTTCCTCTTGTTGCCGGTTTGTAACAGTTCTAGCAATAGGGTTGACAATCAAGCGCAGAGGGTTGAGTTTTTTTTTCACGCACAGGAAGAAAACAGAAAGTGAAAGTGTTGTATAATATTAACATCTGCTCTTGATTTGGGTTGCATGTTTCATGCGTAACAACAATGCAAATATAAAAATTTGTCCAATATTCACAATTCACCATGCATTGTGCAAAAATGGACTCTTTTGAGAGGAATGTTCAACACAGGACTCCAAGCTTTGTCTAGATTGTGCCTATTCGGTGCAAGACGTTGGTTGCAATTCAAAATACTTTTGCTTCGCCCAGATTCAAACATACAGTATATGCAAAAATGCTTTGCATTTGCACTGAGACCACAACCGTACATGCATTTCAAGGTCTTCAAATCAGCAGCTAGGTGCCATTCTATAGTAAAGTTTTCTCCTTTAACACTGAGCAATTTGTCGTCATGTACTTGGTTACTAGAAAGAGTGAATGCAAAGTGTTTTGTTGGAAAAATGCTGATTTGCCTTGGTAGTTGGTCCTCTGGTGGTTTATTGAATTAGCTGGTAATTCATCAGTAGTAACGTCTGTATGCATAAGCACTGGCTTTTTCTAGTCTCAAGAGGAATTTTGGAGCTCATTATTTTGGTTTTAGGTTATCTAGGTAAGAAACATGTGGCTTGTTAGCAAAAGTTTGGGGAAAAGCAAGACCATTATAGACTCCCAGCTACCAAGCTTCCATGATTTTGGACTTAATGATAAATGCTCCTTTTGAAGTGAAATTAAAGGTCTAAATGATGATGTTTCGAGACTTCGCAGTTTTTCATTCAAATAGTGTTGGTTGACAATCAAGTCATAGGAAGCTGACTGCTTTTCAAGACCTTTTGCTGTTCTTTACAGCTCAAGAGTCCATAACATGCTTTCTGAAACAAACAAAAAAACATGGTTAGTTACTTGAGGTTATTGAAGTTCTTGCATTCATGTTGTCCATCTCCAGTCACCAGTATGATTGTATATTCATGAACACGAGATTTGAAATGATGTGTCCTTAAAAAGTTCACACATGTTTGATGTGTGCAGATTCATGCGATCATGGGGATGAATGGCTCAGGAAAAAGCACTTTGTCAAAAGTAATTGTTTGAACCCACTTATCAAGGTTCAGGCCTAGTTTGCTTCTGCTTTCAATTGAACTTTCTAATTCAGAGCAGTATGGCATGCTTGGCAGCAACATTTTATTGTGATTGCCTTCCTCCACTGATGCAAAATTGTAGCACTGGTTCAGGAACACGTATTCACAGACATGATTTCTGTAACCTATTTCTATTAAAAGTATTTGGAAGCCTACACTATGAATATTGTAATTACAGGGATCTGTACTTCTCTTTGTTATTTATGCAGGAGGAATTTGTGTATTTAGCTTTGATTCCTTATAGTTGATGCATTCTGTGCCAAGTACACTTGTATCATCTCTACATCGTCATTGCTAATTCGGTCTTGTATATTCTGTAGACCTATGAACCTAGTCTTTTCTGTGACAGGTACTTGTAGGGCACCCGGATTATGAAGTTAGTGGAGGGACAGCCATTTTCAAGGGAGAAAATTTGTTTGAGAAGGAACCAGAGGAAAGGAGCCATGCTGGCCTTTTCTTAAGCTTCCAATCACCTGTAGAAGTCCCAGGAGTAAGTAACATGGAATTTCTGCGAATGGCTTGCAATGCGCGACGTGTTTTTAAGGGTCTTCCCGAGCTTGGCCCTCTTGAGGTTCGGGTCCACTTTCCCTATTGTGTCTGGTTGGCAGACGTGTTGTATCAACTATTGTTAATAGCATACAAAATAACATCAATGCTAATGTAGTCTCTTAAAACAGTTCTAACCTTTCACCTTCATGCTTTTGGAGCATCGAGCAAGTTGAACAGGTAAGAGTATGATTTCCTTTCAGGGAGAGTACGTAAAGAGGGTTAATGTCAATATATAGCTTTTAGTAAGCATTACCATGTAATAGGCGTTGGTTGCTTTCAAGCAGTGGGCCCTCAACGTTTATTTTTACCACCTGAATGAGACACCCATTTGTTTCTCGAGCACAATTTGGCTGCTCATAAATTTTTTTATTTCTTTTTCTTTTCTCTGGATGTGTCCAAAATTTGAATCGCTTGCATGTGATGCTTTTCTCGAATTCTGTTTCAAATTCGGATTGCAATCCCTTGAATTGAAATATGTAGAAACAGTTGAGAATTCAGTTAGTTTCAGACTGTGAAAGTCTTGGTGGGGTTTGATGGTAGGCTCTTCTGGTACTTGCAGTTTTATGGTTTTTTATCACCAAAACTTGCGGCTTTGAACATGAATCCAAGCTTTTTGGATCGCAACGTGAATGAAGGATTCAGTGGCGGTGAGAAAAAGCGCAACGAGATTTTGCAACTTGCGGTGCAGTTTTTTCCCAAGCACAGATGTGTTTGTTATAATGTAGTTTTGAGATGAGCTGCTGCTCTGTTCTGTATTTACATTAGTATCCATGTTTGGTACTTATATGCGCACCTTCTTGTACAATTTTTATGGATGCTGAATTAGAAAAGCTAGAAATGTAGGAACTTTCGGTAACTGATGTAAATTGTAGATCTGGATCAGGGACATATGCTCAGTTCCTGCAATTTATAGAGCTCCCTGCATGTTGGACAGGTTTTGGAGGCTGATCTGGCAATTTTGGACGAGATTGACTCTGGACTGGACGTTGATGCCCTGCGTGATGTTGCGAGTTCTGTAAATGGTCTTCGCAAATCTAGTAACGCCGTTGTGATGATCACCCACTATCAACGTCTCCTCGATTATATTCAACCCACATACGTACACATCATGGTAAATTTTGCATCTTTGTAATTGCCCTTGTTGTTCCTGGCTCCTGTAATGTGTGTACTGGGTTAGCATTCTATGAGTATATATTATGTGGCATGAATTGTCCAGATTTTCTCTGTATAGCATACCCATTTTTTTTGGCTAAACTACAATCTTTGATGCAACCGATCATTTACACATTCTTTTCAATAAATAGGAATCAGGGCGAATCATCAAGACAGGTGATGCTTCACTTGCCAAGTTATTAGAAGCAGGAGGATATAGGGCCATGAGAGGAACTTGAAGTTGTGTACTGAAAGCTGAAGGTCATTTGAAATGAGAATTCCTGTCACATTGGCCCGACATTATTGTCAGTTGTTTTTTAGACAACGTTCCATTATGTTTACAGTCGGCAATTCAGATGGAAGTAGCATACAGCTACATGTTACTCTTCAAGTTTTTTGAGGAGGGTAACTGAGAATTCACACCGCATTCAAGTGCAATGTTTCACACAGAACGTTTCAATTATACATGCCTATAGACTACACGAATTTGCTGAGTCATCTACTTCCTTGATTGTTGTGTCTGTTTTATGTATTTCTATGTCCTTGCAAGATGTAGCTTTCCTTTATCATTCTTTGGATACAGACTGGTTAGATGGCAACTTCCTCTTGCATAGAGACAACCATTGACATGAAAGAAAATTATGTGAACTAAAGTTGATATTTCCTTTTCCATTTGCAGAGAAATTGGAAGTGCCCACCAGTTTGTTGACCAAAGCCTTATCCCTTCATCTTGACAAAATAGAAATACCCATATCACAACTGGCATAAATACAATACACGGGTACCCAATTTGGATGACCCTCCTCTGCCATCCCCTTCACAAATGTGGCAGCCACTCCTTGGTTGTTGAAAATATTTGTGGAAGCATCTTTCTTCAAAAAAAAACTCACTTTAGGTAGGAGGACTTGGGCGTTCCCACAGACAGGTAGGCCTGGGGTTCTGAGAATCTGTTGGACTCCACTTAAGCTGTTGTCCTAACACATTCCATCAGTTTATACAACAGTTGACATTAATCCAATTGTGTGATCTAATCTCATCAAGGAACCTGAAGTCTATAGTAAGTTTAGAAGTGACAACACATTCCATCAGTTTATACAACATTACAGAGTTGACATTAACCCAATTGTCATTCAATTTCAATTTCATGAGGCTAAGAAAAGAAAAATTCAAAGACAGATTCAATTACATGAGAAGGCTTTCTCAAAGGCTTTAAACACTCCAGATTGAAATGTACCTATTGTATATATTCAATTTAAAGGGTTTTTATCTTTTACAAATGTTCGAGATCCATTATGAAATGTGAAGATTGTTGCTGACTTCGACTGTTCGCGAGGACGCTTCACATTTGAGGGGGGGGATATGTAATACCTTATTACATGCATATGCATATTTTTCTTGAATTATTACTTTGTGATGCAAAACCCCAAACTGAACCTACTCAATTGATGAAGATAAGCATTGAATATGAAGAAATATCTAATGGACGCGGCAATGACAAGTTATTCAATGATATATTGAAGGTAAAGATACCTTAATAAATGATTCTAAAGAAAGTCGGATTTCGAAGTGCTTCAAAAACAGATGGATTAGAGTCGAAGACTCAAATATCAATAGTGAGTCACAAAAAAGGTTGTAAAGGACATACATTTCACTTGTTATGTAAACATACATACAATATATGAATCTTCATCGAAAAGAGCATAATTGTAGTTGAAAAACAGATGGTCCATCAATGATGGGCTAACAAAAATTATGTTCTAAATTACAATAAGAAAAGAGTGATGATCAAAAGCATTCAAGCGTACTCAATGGTGGTTGTCCATCGTCGTCTTTTCAAGGACTTTTACTTATGAATGATCTATAGCTCATACAAAGTGTTTTCTATGCAAGAGCATAGTGATTCTACATCATTTCTAGCACTCTACCATTGTTGATCCAACGATGGATAGATTCCATTCAAATCATACATATACATAAAGTTGTTGCCAATCAATCAATGCAAAGTAGAAGAGTGCAAAAAGGTGGATAGTAGGTCGTGCTCCAACGCTAGAAACATCAAGCAATTGTGTGCAAGACACCATCTACTTACTTATTGTAGATATGTTCCTAATCAAAGCTTCAATAAGCAAAAAGGATATAGCATGAAACCTCTTACCAACGAATCGTTGCCAATGCACTTGTATATGGGCGATGTGCTCTCAAGCCTCCTTTGATAAGGAAGAAGGGAAGAGGGAGAAGAAGGACAATGGAGGTAGTGAGAGAATATGTCACCCTTGTATAAGCAATAGCCTTTGCTCTACGTATGAGATAAGGCTAAGTGGAGACATCCATTTGGTAACTTGCAAAGAGAGCAACAATTCTTGTCTGTAGGATGACATTGGATCGATCTTAGCCATCGAAATTACGTCAAGTTTTTTTTTTTCAAAAAATACCAATACAAGCTGATCTATGGCTTGAAACAAGCCGCAGCTTGGTTTGAAAGGATCAATGCTTATCTCATTCAATTAGATTTTGCGAACAATTCCACTAATTGTAGCATTAATTCCAGATACATAGGTGTCAATTCAGTTCACATAGCTCTATATGAGATTATGCATTTATTTTGTCTAACGACACTTTCTTACTGTGCACTACTAAGAGTGATCTGTAAAAAGAATTTGACATGACTGATCTAGGCACTGTTCATTCATTATTAGGATTACACATCACTAGAGATAGATCACATATGAATATTTATCTCAGTCAGCAAAATGCAAAAAATGCGACACTACAATTTTACTCACAATTCCTGATAGTTGAGAAATGCGAAAAAGACGACACTGGATTTTTACACGTAATTCCTGATAGATGACAGTGTCGCAAAAAGGTGAAAAAGATGACATTGTAATTTTACTCATAATTCTTGGTAGGCGACATTGTCGGGATTGTAGAGAGAGAAAATATGACACTATTGTCAAACTCCGTGTATTTTTGCAGACTGTGTAAAAACACTTGTAATTCTGCAGACTGTATAAAAACACGAGAAAATCCGCAGAACTGGATAAACAATGGATGAGGATTAAAACCAATCAGTCGATTAGTAAGAAAGAGAATAATCCAACACTCTCCCTTAATATGAAATTTTGAATTTCTTGACCTTCAAACTTAGTTCAACACAAAACTTTCTATGCGCACCCAAGCTGAATGCTTTGGTGAAAATATCTGCTGTCATATCTTACATCCTACAGTACTGCAAGTCTACCTCCTTGTTGAGAAATTTGCTTCTAACGAAGTGATACTTCATATACTTCAGTTCAATGTGCTTACTCTTGGAATGAAATCTAGGGTTGGCTGACAAGGCAATGACACTTTAATTATCACAAAATAATATCGTCGGAGCATATTGATTTAGACCGATATCTGAAAGTAAGTTCCTCAACCAAATTGCTTCCTTTGTAACTTGAAAGGCTGCAATATACTCTGATTTAGTGGAAGATAGAGCTATCGAAGATTGCTTGCGATTGTTCCAGAAAATTGGACCATTGTTGAGGAAAAATGTAAATCTGGAAGTGGATTTACGAGTGTCTACATCTCCTACCCCAACTTGCATCTGTATAACCACTGAGTGAGTTTGTCGTTGCCGACTGCTCCATAAATGCAAAAGTCCATAGTAGCTCAAATATATCTCATGACTCTGATAAGAGTCTTCCAATGTGTTACACCAGGGTTAGTCATAAACTGACTAAGAGATCTGACTGCAAAAGCTATGTCTGGCCTGGTACAGATCATGGCGTACATAAGAGATCCTATAATAGAATGGTAAGGATACTCTTGATTTGTTTGAAGACACTGGTCCTTTGACAATTTGAGACCTGGTTCCATTGGTGGGAGAGATAACTTGCAATTAATATATTTGACAACATATTGTAGATGTACCTCTGTTGTGTAATGTAGATGTGCATCTATTGAATAATATAGACCAACTTCTGTTTTCTGTCTTTGTGGATTTGTATACCAGGTAGAAATGAGCTTCACCCAGATCGGTCATGTCGAATTCGGAAGATAGCATTGTCTTGGCCTCTTTTTATCAAATTGGTACCGTTGCGGAAAAGCAATGTATCATCCACATATAAAGTGATAATAATAAATGATTGTTGCACTGTCTTGAAGTAAACATTAGAATCTGAAGAGTTTGGCATGTAACTGTGATCGATAAGAAAAATATTGATCCTTTGAAACCATGCTCGAGCAGATTGCGTCAAGCCATAAAGTGCCTTATGGAGTTTACACACATGATTGTGTTTACCCTTCATAATATAGCCTTTGGGTTGCACCGTGTAAATGTCTTCTTCAATAACTCCACTGAGATATGTTGTCTGTACATCCATTTGATGTATTTTCAAATCTGCTACAACGACAAATGATAGCAAAAGTCGAATAGAAGAATGCTTGACTACTGGACTAAAGGTCTCAATGTAATCGACGTTGTATACCTGAGAAAATCCTCTGGTGACAAGTCGTGTCTTTCTCCTGCTGATGCTTCTATCTGCATTTTACTTGACTTTGAAAATCCATTTGCAATCAACTATGTTTCTGCTAGCAAGTAATTCAACAATGGTCCATGTCTGGTTCTTGATAAGAGATGAATATTCTTTATCTATAGCTTCTTTCCAAATATCTGAATCAGACTGACTGAGTTCCTCTTGGATAGACATCAGCTCATGAATAAGGTAGGCTGCAAACTCTCGATATACCGGTTAGGTGGTCTGCTTGCTCTTGAAGATCTTCTAGGTAATAGAGGAAGTTGATCATTTTCATCATACTGTAGTTGCTGAACTACAACATCATCATATTCTAATTCGTCGTTGATAGGAGAATTTGACAGGTCGGCTACATGGGCACTGTCTTTTCCTTTGAGATCTTGAAACTAATCTTTGATGAAGATGACATCCCGGCTAATGAATATCTTTGACTCGATGGGATCGAACAACTTATAGGCTTGATCTGAAGTAGTGTAGCTGATGACAATACATTTGATAATCTAGAAGTCGAGCTTCTTTCTGAGATCACGAGGTATCTACGCAAAAGTAGTACATCCAAAACTCATAAATTTGATAGAGAAGGTTTGGTACCTATCCAAACTTCGAATGGTGTTTTGTTTGAGAGACCTTTAATAGGACATCTGTTCTGAATATAGGTTGTTGTTGAAACAACTTCAGTCTAGAAGGACTTCGAAAGTGTTGCGTGTGATAAATGCACTTTGTCGATTCAACTAAGGTTCTATTCTTTCTCTCAATAAGACCATTTGACTGAGGCGAATAGGAGGCAATGTATTGTTGCTCAATGCCATTGTTAAGACAATACTCCTTGAATTCGGTAGAGATGTATTCTCCCCTATTATTTGACCTCAGTGCTTTGATTCGTTTGGCAGTTTGATTCTCAGCATGCTCTTTGAATTGTTTGAATTTGATGAAAGCCTCTGATATCAGTTTAATGAAATAAACAACTGTTCTTCTGAAGAATTCGTCAACAAAGGTAATGAGATACTTTGCATCTAGTAATGAAGGAGTTTGCATAGGTCCACATATATATGTATGAACAACATCTAATAGACCTTTTACTGCATGCCTATGACTCGATCTAAAAGGAATCCTAGTTTGCTTTCCAAAGATGCAGCTATGACAGACAGGGAGATCGACCTTCCCAGAAGGATAGTCGAGATCAAGAACCATGGATTGTCTGGACATGTTCAAAATAGATGCATAATTCAAGTGTCCTAAGCGATGATGCCATAGTAATGTCTTATTGACAAGAACATAGGTTTTCAAGACTTGACTATAATCAGAATAACAATGTGCCAATCTATATAAGTAACTTCGCCTCTTGCCGAGTGCAAGAATCTTATTACTCCTATCAATAATTTTGCATTGATCAAATTTGAATTCTACCTTATGACCTAAATCTGTAATTCTACTTACTGATAACAGATTTGTAGAGAGTTTAGGAACATATAAAACCTTTGATAGTAGTTTCAATTGATCATGCTGGAATTGCAATCTTACAGTACCTTCACATTTTGAGTACTATTGTCACCAAGATGAACAAATTTCTTCGTGATGTAAGACGTGTAGGAGTTGAAAATCTCACGTTGATTGGTTATGTGTTGAGTTGTTCCATAATCAAGAAACCATGAATCATCCAAAAATGTGCTTTGGTCTTTGACCATAAATACGTCTTCGTCCACTTTGACCTGGGGAGATAATGAAACTGTGTTTGCTTGTTGATCATGTTGCTTGGTTGCATTCTTCGCTTGGAGAATTCAGCAATCCTTGATCTCATGGTTATTACACTTGCAATATCTACAAAACATCTTCTTCTTCGATTGTGGATTTGATGATTGTCCTTGACTTTGAGTCGGCTTCTGATTCGTTGCAGCCTTCTTGGAGCTTTTCTGCTTCTGTCACTTAGAGCCTTTGTTGACATATAGAGCCTGAGAGGAGGAAGTAGACAAAGTGCCTTGACTTCTTCTATTGTCTTCTTGCAACAACATGGTGATAACTCTAGTAAGAGTTAAATCTCAGTGTGTCGATATGATCATCACACAGTTCTCATATGTAGAACACAAGCTTGAAAGCAATGTCATAATTGTGTCTTGATCGTTTATGACTGATTTGATAGCGGCCATCTGTTGCAAGGGATTTTTAAACTGGTTAATGTGACTCTGAAGAGAATCACCATTAGACAACTTGAATGTGAAGAATTTCCTTTGTAGATATAACTTACTAGTTACGTCCCTCACATCATATAGTGAGTTCAGGATGTCCCAAACTTCTTTTGAAGTTTTAGCTTCAACTATGTGTCCAATCTGAGTATATGATATATTGAGAATAATAAGTGCAAAAGTTGTACCATCCTTCATTTTCCTCTTTGAGTCTTCTATGTCATCTTCAAGGTTTACTTCTGTACCTGTAACAACATCCCATAACTCGTTGGCTATCAGCATGGTCTTCATCTTAAATTTTCACAAATGATAATTGGATCCATTCAGCTTGGTCCGCGATAAAACCAGCTTTACTTTGAGAATCCATCTGAAACATCACCAGCCAATTGGCGATCGCAATTGACCAACTAATTTCTTAGTATAAATAGTTGTTCATATTCATGCAGTTTGATTATCATCAGAAGTTGAAGCTATCAGAAGAAGTTTTTGAATAGTTAGCTCTCTCTCTCTCTCTCTCTCTCTCTCAAGCTGCGAGCTTGAACACTCTTGAGCATTCTAGCTCACTTCTTAGAGTTGTTTTATAGATTGCTATTGTGCTACTGCTTATCAGCATTGCGCATTAATTCTGACTTTCAACTTAGCCGCTCAAAGATAGCATAGAGTACGCGGCTTTGATCCGCTAAAATGTCAAGAGACGTTTGGGACATCTTGGACTTACTATATGATGTGAGAGACATAACTACACATTCAAAATTTTTGTTACTAATTCACTTCAGAGTCACATTAGCCAGTTTAAGAATCTCTTGCAACAGATGACCACTGTCGGATCAGTCATAGACCATCAAGATGTAATTATGACACACAGATTTAACTCTTACTAGAGTTATCACTATGTTGTTGCAAGAAGACAATAGAAGAAGTCAAGACACTTCGTCTACTTGCGCCTCTCAGGTTCTATATGTCAACAAAGGTTCTAAGCAACAGAAGCAGAAAAGCTGCAACGAATCAAAAATAGACTCAAAATCAAGCACAATAATCAAATCTACAATTGAAGAAGAAGATGTTTTATAGGTATTGCAAGCGCAATAACCATGAGATCAAGGATTGCCGAATTCTCCAAGCGAAGAACGCAACCAAGCGACCTGATCAACAAGCACAGTGGAGGTTCGATCCCATGAGAGCGATAGCATAGATCAAAATCCAGCATGCATTGATGATCCACAATCAACATGCATTGATGATCCACAATCACCACTAAGATCCATTAATACTATCAATTAGCACCACAACCATTAATCTTAAATCCACAAAGATTATAGCTTACCCTTCTCTCTCTCTCTCTCTCTCTCTCTCTCTCTCTCTCTCTCTCTCTCTCTCTCTCTCTCTCTCTCTCTCTCTCTCTCTCTCTCTCTCTCTCTCTCTCTCTCTCTCTCTCTCTCTCTCTCTCTCTCTCTCTCTCTCTCTCTCTCTCTCACACACACACACACACACACACACACACACACACACACACACAAAAGCATAAGAATTAGCAAATCCAACAATAATCAATTCCAACAATTAGCAACCACAAAGAAGAGATTGACTTCGAAGAGCAAAAGAGTAATGATACCAAAATCATTGGGATGAAAACAGATCTCTACAATGAAATTCTCCACTTCCAGCAAAGGACGAGAGGATGTGAAACTCTACCTGAACTAATGAGTTTGTCCTCCACCTCCACGCATCACACCAAGATCACAGTCATCCTCAATCACTACAAGCGTAAGACATTGTGTGCTCAGCTTGATGCTTTGCCTCAACATACACTTTCCTTCTACAATTGGTGGGTGCTTGCCTTCAGCAGCCCAGTGGAGAATAGCGTTCGCCAAATGGTAAAAACCTACAATGATTCCAGAATCCACTTTGTTGGATCCACCTACAATTTCAAGTACTATGGCAAATTCCAGATGGCGCTGCAGGCTGGGAAAGCATGAGAATGGATGAAATGAGATAGACAACAAGGAAATTCCACATCCATTCCATAAGAGGGCCAACCTGCTTGTATTGAAATGAAAAAAAAACATGTACATTGATTCAAAATTGCTACTTATATAGGAAATTGAGGAGATGGGGCCCCCAATTTGTTGGATTATTTTCTTTCTTACTAATCGACTAATCGATTTTAATCCTCATCCATTGTTTATCTAGTTCTGCAGATTTCCCATGTATTGTTGTTAGCTCTCTATCAAGCTTTCAAGCTTAAACACTCTTGAGCATTCTAGCTCACTCTTTTAGACATCTATTTTAGAGTTGCTATTGTGAAACTGCTTATCAACAGAGTTTCTTATTATCAGACTTATTCTCAGTTACTCAAAGATAGCCTTAGAGTGTGCGATTTCTATCCGCTATTGTTTTGCGCTCATTAGCATTTGATTTTTGTTTTTCTGAATCAACGCTATTTCTTATTGCGTTCAGTATATGTCAGAATACATGCATCTCTATATTGCTTTTGTAACTGATAGAAATTGTCAGAGAATTCAATACTTTATGTTTGGCTACGTAATCACTTAGTATCTAGCGAAAGTTAGTTGCTAAAGATTGAAAGTGATTTTCATCACTACTACTTTATTCAATTTTTGATAGGTGTAGTCATGCATTGGCAGTAGGAAGTTTCAGCTATTCCATTATTTATCCTATTTTCGACATGGTATCAGAGCATACCATCATAGTATCAGTGCTAGATCACTACTTCTTTATCTGAACCATCACGGTATCAGACTTGTGATCTCTATCAAGGCCTAATACTATTTTGATATTAGAGCGAAATCTCTAATACTTGATATCTTTCGCGATATCAAATTGATATCAAACTCTTTAGTTCCTTTCAACCTTTCACTATCAGAGAATTGATTTCCTATATTCGACACTACTACATCTTAGCGTCATCGATATAATCGACAGACTCATTGAGTCGTTTCGTTGCCGTTCACGTGCGAGTACTTGAATTGCAAATCCGCCCTGCTGGCATCCATCCAGTCCTTGTCATTGATTGTTGATAAGCGGTGAAATTGGCCATAAACATTCTGTCTGCATAAATGAACCAAAACTATAGCTCTACAAAAATGAACTAAAAACAGCCGCAGGTGACACTGTCGCAAAAAAGCGAGACTGTGATTTTACACGAGATTTCTGTCAGGCAAAAAATGTGACACTGCATTCTTTAACGAGTTCTTGACAGACGAAAAAGACAACACTGTTGTAAACTCCGTGTATTTCTCCAGACTGTGTAAAAACACTTATAATTCTACAGACTGTATAAAAACACGGGAAAATCTGCAGAACTGGATAAACAATGGATGAAGATTAAAACCGATTAGTCGATTGGTAAGAAGGAGAATAATCCAAGAAAGTCTAAGACCTTCGAGATCGAGACTGACAAAAACATTGCTTTTGTGAGAGAGAAAGGGAGAGAGAGAAGGGTAAGCTATCATCTTTGCGGATTTAGGGTTAATGGTTGTAGTGTTAATTGATAGTGCTAATGGATCTTAGTGTTAATTGTGGATCATCAATGCATGCTGGACTTTGATCTATGTTGTCGCTCTCATGGGATCGAACCTCCATGTAACATCTAACCTCGTCTCCTTGATGCTTGTGTGCTTGGATCTTGGGTTGAGACTAGGGTAGGAAATAGCCCCACAACATACCGCGAATTTGTCTCTAAGTCTTGTTTCCTAATTCGACAATACAATTGTCTATTACGAAAGCATTCCATTGGCAAAGTAGATCTGCATGAATATTGTACCATTCCCCTGACTGTTTAATTGACCAAGGCCATTTAAAACCTTCCCATTTCTGAACTTATTTAAATCTCAGTAGATCCTTTTTAGAATGTTTAAAGACGTATGTAATGGCCTTATTCATAATAGTTTTTGATCCCTCTGGACCATCTAAGGGTATGTTTTCATAGCATTTAGAGATGTCTGCAACCCACATTTTGGTAATCATTGGTGGTAAGTTAAGATAGAAATCAGTGGACTACTCACATTGTCAATATAAAGTTGTATCCACATTTAGGATACTCTTGTATGCCTTTTCCTTAAGGTCTGCCCCTTCCATGAGGAACAGAGACAATATACCAAGAGCTCATGTTAGGAATTTGGCGAGTCTAGTAAAGCAACAATCATGAGCATTTGTAATCCATCTGAATGATTCCTTGTGGGCTTTGCAAGTACATATTTCAAGTAGAAAGCTATTAAGATCTTCTATTATATATTTGACAGCTTTTGGATTGACAAAACTCATAAGAGGATTGGTCACCAATATCACATGTATCTTGTAAAAAAATCTCTAGTAGAGATGTACTATTCATCAAGGTCATCCATACAAACCAAAGGGTGTGGTGATAAAGGAGTATCAATGATGGGAGAAGAAGTATCAGCGGGAGTATTACCATTTTTTTTTTTTAGGCACATAAAGACTTCTCTAATATGCAAATTGTAAAACCTTTTCTCTTCTTCAAATTTATCGACGAAATCATTAAGTATACGAATTGGGCTGAGAAGTTGACAATAAATTGAAGCAGATTTGCACAGATCGTGGAGGTGAGTACATTTCCAACGAATTCAAAGCCTACTGTACTGGTCGAGGTATTATGCATACGAAGACTGCATCATACACACCTCAACACAATGAAATAGCTGAACGAAGGAATCATACACTAATGGAAGCTACAAGGTGTACATCTTCTACGGACATTGACACACCCATCATTCCCCTTATGATGATCGACCCCATTCCCATAGCTTGGTGTCCATGAGAACCTAGTGTCTCAGTCGCACAAGTTTCGGAAAAAGGTATTCTCTCGATGAATGATGTTGAAATGACGGATGAACATGTGCTCTTTTAACTAGATAAAAAATGTTATCCGCTGAAATCATTCCACAGGAGATCAAGTCACCAGGGCCTTTGGCTCATGTGCAACTAACCTCCAAAGTACCCAACACCCCAACATATAGGCCCAAACCCAAAGTATACACATGGGACATGTATCCAGATGAAATATGAGATATAATAGATGAAGACATGATTCGAGAGGCAACAACACCGCCTCCTTAACAAATTAAAAAACCTCGGTTCCAACAAAATCCAATCATCAACACAAATTAATCGAGAGACAAAAACAAATGCGTGAGAAGCTTAAGCAACCTATCAAGCCATTGTCTGAACAAACAAAGGACAAGCCATGCAAAAGCACCAAAACAGTTGTGGGCAAAAGCCGTGGCTACATCAAATTATCTTCAGAATCGTATTCTAAAGTCTTGGATACCGGATAAAACTCCTCATGAGACATGGTGGAAGTTGAAGCCAAATCTAACACATGTTCGAACATTCGGATGCATAGTGTATATGCACATACCAGATACGCTGAGAAAGAAACTCGATGAAAAGACTGAACAAGGTTTTCTGGTAGGATTTGAGTTACATTCGTCATATTATCGTGTCTATGTACCAAAAACTAGCAAGATAAAATTAGTTCGAGATGTTAAATTTGATGAGTTGAAATACATAGCAGACATTGATGTAGTCGGCTATGAAATTCTCAAAAACTATAATGAGCTACCAACGACGACAGAAGTAAAACAAGCAGAAGATGAAAGAGAATTACCATATTTAGAGGGAGTTCAAGATCGAGTACCTGGCAGACTCGAATCACCAGCTTGAATTCCAGCAAAAAAGTTTGAATCATAATCGAACTCGAAACCTGTAGAATTGAAATCAAAACCACCTGTGAGAAAATCTGACAGACAACGTAAACCACTAGAAATGTATGGTCAGGATGTTTTTTAAACAACCATCGAATTCTCTGGTTTATCTGACGAACCTCAAACATTCGAGGAAGCTATTGATGGACCAGATAAAGATCGCTGAATTCAAGCAATGGAGGACGAAATGTCATCCATGTATAAGAACAATGTATGGACACTTGCACCTATTCTTGATGGCAAAAAAATCAATCAAATGCAATTGGATCTACAAGATCAAAACAGGTCCTGATGGAGAAAACATCATATACAAAGCAAGGTTAGTTGCTAAAGGATTTTCACAGAAGTATGGAATCGACTACACTGATACTTTCTCACCGGTAGTCAAACATACATCAATTTGCTTGTTATTCGTGTATGAAGTGGCTCATGATCTGAAAATCCATATTGTGGATGAGAAGACTGCATTCTTGCATGCATAATTGGAAGAAGACTTATTCATGGACCAACCACTTGGTTTTGTAAGCCAAGAATATCCTGAATACATATGTCACATGAATAAAAGCATTTATGGTCTGAAACAAGCAATCAGACAATGGTATAGAAAGAAGGACAAAGCACTACGTTTCTTAGGCTTCGAACCTCTATTTGTTGAATTGAATGTCTATATCAAGCATGTCCAAAATGAAATAATCATTCTAGTTGTTTATGTTGATGAAACGCTTATCTTCTCAAGAAGATATAAGTTAATTTCAGATGTCAAAAAAGACATTTCTGAAATATTTGAGATCGTTTACCAAGGAGAAGCTAAAATCTATCTAGGCTTGCAGATCGTGAGAGACTTTGAAGGTGGTAAGTTGTATCTTCACCAACAAAAGTACACTCAAAAGATCAATGAAGACTTCAACATGCTCGAATGCAAAGGTGTGCATACTCCCATGATACCTGGAACAATACTGAGCAAGGCAGATTGTTTGCAGACTCTCAAGGAAGAGGAACGAATGGCCAAAACACCCTATCGTAGGCTGATTGGATTATTGTTATATCTAGGAGACAACACCAAACCTGATATAGCGTTTGCAGTATACAGGATGAGCCAATATAATCAGAACCTAGGATCGTTGCACTGGAAGTTGGCTAAAAGAGTACTACAATATCTCCAGGAAACAAAAGATTATGATTGTGTTATTCGAAGGAAGCTGGATTTCACATCGAATCTTACAGTGACGCAAGTTGGCCATCCATGAAGGATGATAGCAAAAATATTTCAAGAGGTTGTACTCTAGCATCTGGCACAACCATAATATGGATAAGCAAGAAGCAAACAACAGTAGCTCAATCTTCCTGTGAAGTGGAATATGTAGCAGCAGCCAAGATGGCAAACGAGCGGATCTGGATCAAACAGATGTTGGAAGGATTTAATGAATCCATTTCTGAACCTTATGTCTTGTTAATGGATAACACTTCAACAATCTATCATACGAAAGATCATGTATTTCACTAAAAAACAAAGCACATAGCTATCAAGTATCATGTTATTTGGGACTTAGTCGAGAAGAAGATATTGAAGACAATCTTCATACTCATAGAGGAAATGACAGCTGATATCTTTACGAAGCCACTCAGTAAAGCTTTGTTCAAGAAGCAGCAAAGAAGATTGGGGTTAATCCAACTGCCCACTTTGAGAGGGAGTTGTGGAAAAATTGTCTGACATATTTCGATTCTACGAACAAAGTGTGCAGTTTACATGACAAAGGATGAGAAAGAAATGAACGCAAACTCGAAACATTTTTATTTGTGATCAACCTCAAAGGATTCGTGAAATTTGTCTTGCAGTCAACTCGAAAGATTCGCGAAACAGTTTCTTGTGTTCACTATGGAAAAAATAGCCTGCTCTTGGATAGAGAGAGAAAATCTACTCATAAAACTCGAGTAGAGAGAGAATGAGCCCAAAACACCAAAATCTCAATATTCACAATATGGCAGAATATGCCGAAGTTTCCCTACATCAAAGAGACTCCAATTCCTAAAGTGGAGCACTGTGCGACAGATCCACACAATGCATTGGCGTGAGAGAAATACAGTTCTCTCACGAATAATGTCTGGTTTACTAGCGGACTTCTGGATCTGTTGATCCTCTTACAAAATTGTCTCGCTCACAAATGGACATGTATTCTGTATGTTTTCATATTATTGTATTATGCATCAAGCAGAAAGTATATAGTTCGCAAACTTTTTCATGTCGCGTCGTGTAACTTCCAGATCAGAAAGATTAATCATCTACAACTAATCATGAATTACAAGAGTGACAAATTAGCCACGATCTAGAGTACTTCTGTTGATGTCATGATATCTGATCAAATACTTCTACCCCTTGTTACTTGGCTGATCTTCTTGGTCGTTTGTGGAGCAAGAATGATTTTGTGTCGCAAAACAAATTTGTGTTGTGTGTCGCAAAATTGTTCGCGAACAATTTTGTTTCTTGTGTCTTTTTTGTCAAAATTAGAGTGGAGAGCTAGGAAGGCTTTGGCATTAGAAACATTTTGTTTCTTCAGCTCCCTCTCAAAGCATGATAGCTTGATGACTCCAAGACTGCTCCTCTATTTCTCGAATAGACCATGTTTAAGGCATTTGTGAATATGTCAGCTACCACCTACTTTGTTCCAAAATCTTCTTCCCGATCAGATCCCTTATCAAGTGGTACTTGATTGCAATGTGTTTCGTCCTTGAGTGAAACACAAGTTCTTTTGTCAGATGTATTGCAGATGTGTTGTCCATCTCCATAACTAGAGATTCATTCCTCGTTTCACCCAATTCGTCAAGGAACTGTTTGAGCCAAATTATTTCATTGGCCATCTTTGCTACTGCTACGTACTCTGCTTCGCAGGGTGATTGAGCCATAATGGTCTGCTTCTTGCTGACCCAAAAAAATTGCTGCTCCTGACGCGATAGTGCCTCATCAAATTTAACATCTCTGACTGTCTTTACAATGTTTGTCTCTGGCATATAGACTCTGAAGTATGACGAATTATTGTCATATCCTACAAGATATCCATGTTCAGCTTTCTCATCAAGCTTCTTTCGAAGTTTATCAGGAACATGTGCATAAGTTGCACATCCTCAGTGCATAAGCTCCTAAGTGCCATCTACCCGGGAGAATAATCCTTCTCCCTTTAGTATCAATGAGGTCTTAACCTTCCATGCTAGGAAGTTAGATCTTGATAAATCCAGAACTGTACAAATCTTGGATTGTAATCTTCTGATTGAAGCCATTGCTCCTGAATTTGTGTTCTCACTTGTTAATGGTTCTTTGTTTGAATGCTTAGCCTCCTGGATCTGATAGCTTTTTGGCTATGTCATACTATGACAAGGTAGGCTATGATACCACTGATGGAAAAAAAATCTAGATGTGCAAATTTAAAATTTCAGTAAAAATTCTGAAAATTAACTAATAGAAATTTTTTGAACGATTCGCGAACAATTTTGCAAAACTGTTCTAATCACGAATAATTTTCACTCGAGAACAATTCGTGATCCAGTCAAGCTCTGCAACAAAATGAAACGAAACGAAATGAAACTACACGAAAGAGAAGAATTGACAAAAAGAACAATCAGACTCTGGACGAGACAAAACTTAAGTGAGCTCTGAATTTGATTTACGCTTATAGCCAAGTGATTGCGAAGCGAAACGAAATGAAAGCATTCACAAATAAAATCAGTTTGTGTGAAATTCAGATATGATTAATGGTCACTGGCGGCTATATTATTCCTACAATTCTCCAAAAAGTAGACAGACACTGGTGATCTACATTATAAATTATTATAGCATTCAACAAAATCAAACCAATGTGCGAAATTGAATAAACAAGTGAATCAGATACACAAATAGTAACAGACAAATATTTATTTGATATCATATAATCATTCAGAATAATATGTGCATAACAACTACAATATTATCTATTGATCTTTTGATTTTTCAAGCATTGTGCGACAGATCCACACAGTGCATAAGCATGAGAGAAATATAGTTATCTCACGAATAATGTCTCGCTTACTAACGGACTTCTAGATCTATTGATCCTCTTACAAAATTGTCTCACTCACAAGTGGACATGTATTCTGTATATTCCCGTCTTACTGTATTATGCATCAAGCAGAAAGTATATAGCTTTTTTGTGTCACTTCGTGTAACTTCCAGATCTGAAAGATTAATCATCTACAACTAATCACGAATTACAAGAGTGGCAGATTAGCCACAATCTAGAGTACTTTTGCTGATGTCATGGTATCTGATCAAATACTTGTACCCCTTGGTACTTGGCTGATCTTCTTGGCATGGAGCAAGAATGATTTTGTGTCGCAAAATAGTTTCGTGTCGTGTGTTGCAAAATTGTTCGTGAACAATTTTATTTCTTGTGTCTTTTATGTCAAAATTAGAGTGGAGAGCTAGCAAGGCTTTGGCAATAGAAACATTTTGTTTCTTCAATCATTGCTGGGGATAGGTTTCACTAACTAGTTTAGTTGTTTTCTAGTTCTTTTTTATGAGAGGTAAAATGTCAAAGTTTTGTGAAACAGTCGTGAAGGCGAAGCAAACCCGATTTCTCAAAGCACTTCGGATGGAGTTCATATGAGGTCGCTGAATACTGCCAACTGAATTACTCCTACAGTCCTCCAGAATGTAGTGACCTATGTTTATAAACTGATGTAGCATTCAACAAATTCAACCAATGTGCAAAATTGAAAAGAATGGGAGAATCAGACACACGAATAACAACAGACACATTTGTATTCAAGATCATACATCATAAATTGACATGTGCACAATGGCTACAAGATCATCTATTGATTTTTCTTTGATTCTTCAAGCACTTGAGACATATCTTGGGGATTGATCCATATAGACCTCTTCGTCTAGTTCGCCATGCAAGAAGGCTGTCTTCTCGTCCACAATGTGGATCTTGAGGTCATATGCTGCTGCATATGCAAATAACAGATGTAGGGATGAATGTTTGACAACAAGAGAGAAGGTTTTAGAGAGTCAATACCATATCTCTGAGAAGATCCCTTCGCTACCAGTCTTGCCTTGTATTTCGTGATGTTCCAATCTGGTCCGCATTTGAGTTTGAAAACCCATTTGCATTTGACAATCTTGCGCTTATGTGGTAATGGCTGCAACGTCTATACCTTGTTCTTCCTCATGGACTCCATCTATTCATTCATGGCTTGGATCCATCTGTCCTTTTTTGGACTTTCAATCGCTTCCTCTAAAGTCTGTGGTTCGCCACTGAATCCACAGAACTCTTTTGATGTGAAAGCTGAGCTGCCTGGCACATATCTTGCTGGTGCTCTTCGTGGTCTTGTCGACCTTCTAGGAGATCCTCCTAGGACAACAATGCCTTTGTCTTTGTCTACTCTTCTTGGTCCAGAACCATCTTGGTTTACAAGAACTACGGCGACAAGCTGCCTCTCGAATCTTTCTTCATTAGATTCGTCACTCGAATGGGAAACGATTTGAAATTTTTCATTTTTGTGTTCATCCTCTGCTCCTTGTCACTGGTGATAGGTCATAGTACCGTCTCTCTAGAACTTCATAGCTGATAGGATCGTCATTGACCATTGTCATGCTCTCTCACTGTTTTCACAGTGTTCGTGTCTGGCATGTAGACTCTGTAGTATGACGAGTTGTTGTCATAACCTACCAGAAATCCCTGCTCAGCTTTCTCATCAAGCTTCTTTCAAAACTTATCTAGAATATGTGCATAAGCTGCACATCCAAAGATTATGATGTGAGACAGGTTGGGCCTTCTACCCCACCGTAGCTCATGTGGTGTTGAGTGAGGGACACCATACTTGCCTGTCCTATACTTGCCTGTCCTGTTTTGGATGTATGCGACTATAGCTACTGCTTCAGCCCACAGTATTCTTGGAGCCTTCGAGTAGGCCATCATGCATTTGGCAGCTTCCATCATGGTCCTATTCTTTCGTTCAGCAACACCGTTGTGTTGCGGTGTGTAGACTGTAGTCCTTCTGTGAATGATGCCACGATCATTGCAGAAGTCAATGAAGCGATTCGAGATGTATTCGCCACCTCGATCTATCCTGATCTGCTTCACCTTGCTGCTCGTACATCTTTCAGCCCAATTCACATATTCTATGAATTTATCAAGTGCTTAAGATTTATTCTGAATGAAATACACTGGCAAATTTGCTATGATCATCAATGAAGGTTATATAGTATTTTGAACCTCCTACTGAGATCACATAGAATGGTCCGCATATGTCAGAATGCACTAACTCCAGAATCTTAGTCGTTCTGTAGGAGTCTTTGATGAATGGACTGCGTGACATCTTGCCCTTCAAACATGCATCACAGGTGGTCGAACTATTTGCATTCGAGATGCTAACCCCTATTATCGCTCCATGTCCTTCCTTTGTGGAGGGCAAGACCTAGAAGCTCATTATGTGTTGTTATAGGTGAAGAATTTCTCTTCTCCTAGGTGATCAAATCTTTCTAAGTGGTATTAGCTTTGAAGCACAATATCTTAGTGAGAAAAATCACAACTTTTGATTTTGAATTTCATTCCAAGTCTTAAAAAGTAGAGTAATTGGTGGAATCCAATAGGAGTAATTGAATTCAATTTATTGAGTAAAAATTGACATTGAACTCAAATTAGTTTTATTCAACCTTCTTTGTGAAAGTGTGAGGGTCAATTTGTGATCCCATTGGATTTCTAGAATGAGGAGGAGTCCATATTTGAGTATTCATGCATGGTTGAGATCTTTGTGAATTTCTAGTTGTCTAATTTTTTAAGCTTTGTGAAAAATTGGTGGTATAGTTTGTTGTCAAATGAAATCAAATTCATTCTAAATCTCAAGTGTAAAATTATTTGGGTCAAGAGTGAGTCCAAAAGAAGTGATTAAGTTTGATTTTCATGTATTTGAAACAAAACCCATCTTTTGTTTAAGAATCTCAAGTGTTGAATGAACTAGTCAAGTGAAAAGGAAAATCTAGGTGTCAAATATTTTTCATATCCATTTCAACTTTCAAAAGAAAGAGTCATTGGTATTTGATCAGTCCAATAGGAGATTGGATCTGATTTCTTTAGTGATTTGATTCAAAGATTGTGTGCTTTTGTCTTAGTGATCAAAGCAAAGTTTCCAAGTGACTAGTCATTACTGTGAAGATTGATTCTTAGGTTTGTGAATTAGATCTTTTGTAGATCCTTCTAGATTGTTGAAGATGTTCAAATATAGTCTCTTGAAAGTCACAAATTACATTTGTAGAATCATATCACAAGTTTTTATTCACATGGAATCAATAGGTGGCATCCTATTGAAGGAAAGAAAGGATCCTGAGTGCAACCTTTGTGGCAAGGGAGAATATTTTTTCTCAAGATGCTACAAAAAGAAGACCAGTCCATTCAAGGAGAACCAAAGCAAGGGGGCCGAGGTGAAGGATGGAGCTTCAAGTTCAAAATGCAAATACAAGAAGGACAAGTCCAAGGGAAGGTGTTTCCTTTGTGGAAATGTGAATGAGGCTTGGAGTCTCACAAGGACTTGCAAGATTTGTCTTCAAGAGTCCATCACAACACTGGAAGTGCATTGTTTGGTTCAAGATGCAAAGATAAATGTCACTTTCATGAAAGTAACTTGGATTTATTTTATGTCCTTGGAAAGTATTTTGCTTGGAACTTTGGACAGGTTCAAACTTATTGTTATTATCCAAGAGAAATCAATCAAGAATAAGGAGCAATCACAAAATGAAAATAGTTTCATTTATGCTCTCATGTCAACTTATGAAGAAGCATTTTGCTTTGAAGAGATTTTTGTATCTCAAAGGTGGATTAAGGCAATACTAGTTGAGTGTGATGCCTTAAAAGATAGCAAAATATGTTTTCCTTGTAAGCTTACATTAGTTATGAAGTCAAGGAAATGGAAATATCTTCATAATGTAGGATCTTTTGGTTTCAATAAGATCATGAATGATGTGTTCATTCATAAAGATGAAAATTGTAAGTTTTCAATCTTAAAGACAAGTTGTAAACTTCTTGTGAGAATAAGTGAAGCATCCAAAGTGGACACTTATATCCATAAGCAAGTAGTTAGCCTTACTGAGATGGAAATACCTTTTGATTTCAATATTGGAAAAATCATGCCAAGTTGTCATGATTTCGGACTTATGTTTTGAAATTGATTTTAAATCAATTAGAAGGCAAGTGGTTATTTCATCAAATGTATGCTCTTGAGTCATGCAAGAGCAAAAGTGATTTGTTCACTCATAGTTTGAAAAATTGTATTGAGGCAAATTGTAAACTCTTTATGAGAGTAAGTGAGTCATCTTCTAAAGACACTTATCTCATAATGAAGTATTTAGCCTCATTGGATCTGAGATTAGGATGGTAAACAAGCATGAAGATATATTGCAAACACTTTGTTATTATAGCATGCATAGTCTTGCCAATTTGGATGAGACTAATTCTCTAGATCATAGTAACATGATGTTAGATCTTTGTGATCCTAATAAATCAAAAAGAAATCTTTATTTTCTCATGGAGGAGCATGCACATGAAGAAGGAGCAAGCCTCAAAGTCAAGCATCTACATGAAATTTGGAAGGAATCAATTTCAAAGATGCTAGGATGGTGCAAAGCTCTCAAGTTCATCAAAGATGTCAACATCAAAGAAGCACTATCATGGATATGGTGATTTCAGATCAACATCAAGCTCATTGGCTGATCTTCACACCTTTTGAACCAGCAAAGACCAATTCAGCCCATGGAGTCAAGTTCAAGATCATCATGTTTTCCATCAAGCTAAATCTACCAAGCTAGATTTTTGAGGAGTGTGAAAAATGCAAAAATAAGCTTGGTAGAGGCCAAAAATCTTGTATATAGATAAACACACATGTGTGGAGCCTGTTCCCACGTGTGAAACTAGTGTACCTATCATGTACCATAATCATATAGGATGTACATATGATTTAATTCAAGTTCTAGTGGCTAAAAAGGCCAAAAACTAGTTTTCTAGACATATGACACATGGCATCAATCTATTGATTGCATGAGCCACATCCTTTGGTTAGGTGTCATATCCCATGTGTAGAGGACAGCTCACACATGTGGAATAAGCTAAAGTAGGCAACTTTTGAGTTCTAGAAGATTTCCAAGTAGATTTTCATATAGAAGGAAAATAGACCAAAAGTGCTTAAAATAGAAGGTTTTGTCCAAGTGTCAGTTTTGCATGATGAATCATCATATGACAAAGCACCTTCACACATGTGGGATCAGAGGGATGATCAGTACCACGAGCTCCCACTTATTGTATATATAGAGCCACATTTGGCCATAATCATTGTGACACCAATCTTGGTTCTGGAAGCAATTTTGAGTGATTCTCTCCATTTGTCTACATTTGTTTTGATTGTTTTGAGGTTCTATTAATGTGTACTTGATTTTTAGGTTGGAGTCCATACTCAGACAGTGTTTCACACGTGTGAAACCATAAAGTACACTTACCTTCAATTAATGATTGTTTTTGTTAGGATTTTGTGTCTAGAATTGATCTAGATTGATCTTAATCTGAAGTAGATTGATAGATCAAGTAATCTGACAACCAATCCCTCTTGAGGATCAGATTAGGATTCACTCTTGGTCCTTTTTGTACTTTTTCCACAAAAGACATGTGTCAAAGCTAAATGTCAGTTGTTATCCATGTACAAAATAAGCATTGGTACTTAACAGCTTGGTTAAAATGAAAAATCCATAGTCCAATCTTCCCATTTGTTTGTAACTTTTAGCGATAGGCTAAGCCGTCATATTACCATATCAGGGCGAAAGCCATGCTGATCAGTGTAACAGACATTAGTCATATCAATAATTTATCAAATAAAAGAAATACATGAAAGACACTTGCTAAACATGTGTAAATAGTTTTTACAAAAATATTTTTAGGTTGAGCAAGGACACACATACAATGGTATTAGGGCAAATCCATGCCATACTAACCCGTGGACCCGTGAAAGAGTCATGTATTGGTGTCAAAACCCTTGAGCATATCCATGCTTTCCAAGGATCTTCAAGCTTGATTACTAGTTATAATTACTAGTATAAACTTGAAAGGGCATGTGCAAAAAAAAACAAATTTATTTGAGTTGTCATGTTTAAGAAACAAGTACAAAAATCTTTGGCTAAAATAGTCTCAATGAATATGTTAGGACAAATCCATGCCATTCTAACATTAGAGACTATAACAACTCTTGTGCAAATCCATGCAATCCAAGAGTATTCTAAGCCAAAGACGAGTACGATGTATGTATTGGGTTAGTTCAATAAACGTTTGAAACTTGACGTGCAATACACAAGTAAAAAGAAAGAAAGAAATAAAGATGAAGACTTCGTTTCAAAGAAGCTCAAATTGTAAGTAGAATATTGCTTTTATAATGTCTCCGTTTAAGTCGAGGTGGTGATACGTTTATTCCTAGGAATTACAACTTGCTAGTTGTGCTCATTGGGTCGGGCTTATACGCGCATGATGCCAATGCCCTCGCACTTATTACTCTACCTGTACAGTAGTGTACTATGGTGGGCCCCACTTCGTAATTGGCCAACAATACTTTAGTGGCGGGACCCACTAAGTGCCCAACAAATTTACATAAACTTTGTAGCACGTGTTCAAGAGATGAGATGTATATTCCAACATATTTCAATATTTAAGTCCTAATAATAGGTTTCCATTAGGATGTCTTGCAACAAGTTAGTGCCTATCAATTTTTGGGGTAGTTTGAGAGAAATCTGAAGGCAAACCTAAATGGTGACAAGCCATCTAAATGCAAATATGCTAAAAAAATTCTCAAACATGTCATACCTATCATGTCTTTTTCTTCAAGAACAAGCATCATGTACATGTATTAACTCTTTTGTAATGACATACTTGAATTCTGGACAGTCAAAGGTAAGTACCCATGTTTATGTATACAAATGACATGATGTTGTATGCAGGCTCTTTGACCAATGAAATATACACTTAAATTATTAATGTTATAATTACAAGTATCTCACCGAAGATACTTGTCGAGCAATATCAAATAAGCTTTAAATGCACCCATTTCTTTTTTTGGAACTTTGCTTACACATCAACATTTGGTATCTATATCATTCTATTAGGCATATAAGGTTCATGTCCTCAAATATGCAACACAACTATATTGAGCAATAAACTTAATCAAATTGGAACCCATGATTGGATCTCTAACATCAAGTGCAAGTCCACATTGGGCTCACCCAACAAGGACAACCCCCAATTTCTTAGAAGCTCCTTAGCTAATTATAGTCAAAAGAATTAAGTATCATATTAGAAGACCATATGTTGCTCTCTTATAGAAAGGTAGAGAAGTCTCTCTTTGCTAGGATATTAAAGGAATATGTCAATTGTGGGGCTTTTGGGCACATGGCTTATGAGCTTTACGTAGCTTGAATTTCACCCCACATTTTCAAGGAAAATAGTTGGTACTAAACTAATAATGACTTTGATTTGATATCCAATATCTCTAAAGTTGTTTAAGATAAATTTTCTTCCACCATCTATCCTAAGAGCCTTTATCTTCCTTGGAGTTGATTCTCTGCATATGCCATATAATGTTTGAAACAATTGAAGGCCTTTGATTTCTCCTTTAGAAAGAAGACTATTGTTTTATGGAGTAATCATCAATTAGAGTGATAAAGTACCTTGCTCCCCTTAAAGCAACAATTTGCATTGGACCACATACGTCACAATGTACCAACTCCAAAAGTTTATTAGCTTTGTGAATATGATTAGATCTGAATGACAAACCAACATGTTTGCCCAAAAATATAACTTTCACAAATTTGAGAAGATTGACCATCTAAAAAATGCAAGTCATTGATTAAGTTATTGTCAAACATTAGTCTCATGCTCTAAAAATTAAGATGCCCTAGTCTATGATGCTATACAACATTCTTATCAATCTTACTAGTGACTGCAACTGCTTGGGAGTTTGCAATGCCCAATATCTAAGTCTAAACAAAAGGCTTTCATTAAGAGGTGCTACAAGAATTTAGTGCCTATTCTCACACATGCCATACCTATCATAAATTTTCTTCAAGGACAAGCGTCATGTACATGTATTAACTCTTTTGTAATACATACTTGAATTTTGGACAAGTCAAAGGTAAGTAATTACCCATGTTTATGTATATGAATGACATGATGTTGTGTGCATGCTCTTTGACCAACAAGATATACACTTAAATTCTTGATATTATAATTATGAACTTTTTACAAAAGATACTTGTTGAGCAAATATCAAATCAACTTTACATGCACTCAACACATTCTTCTGTTTTTGGAACTTTGCTTAGACATATCAACATTTCTATCTATATCATCCTATGAGCTATAGAAGGTTCATGTTCTCAAATATGCAACACAATTATATTGAGCAATACATTTAAAGAAATCGGACCAAATCTTTGGATCTCTAACATTAAATGCAATTCCACGTTGGGCTCACTCAAGAAAGACAAACCCCAAATCTTAGAAGCTCCTTAGCTAATTATAGTCAACAGAAGATAATATTTCTTCAAAGACCAAATGTTACTCTCTTGTATAAAGGTAGAGGAGTATCTCTTTGCTAGGATTTTAAAAGAAAGCTTCAATTGTGGGGCATTTGGGCACACGACTTGCGAGCTTTACGTAGCTTAAATTTCATCCCATAGCTTCTTCATCCATTTTGGTTGTTATTTGTAACACTGGGCACAATTTACCTTGTGAATGTCTTTTTAGGAAGATGATTTTGAACATAATGAAGTGCAACCTTAAGCATCTATGGCCTCTTTTGCAAAGGAGGACAATCTCCTTCAATTTGTATTTGAAGGAGTGCATTCATCACCTTGCTTGAGGGTGTAGGCCCACCATCTCCAACGATGTAGCATGATAAAAAGTGGCATGATCATAGCTTCAATTTTGATTGTGTCTACTGTTGGATGAGGGTGGGGCCATGCATGCACCCTCGTTCATGGTGACCGTATCCCTTTGGATTCTCTTATCTTGTATTCTAACAAGACCATCACGAAGGAAGTCAACTTTTTGGTGGTTGTGGAAGATATGTGCTATGTACAATGTTGATCTCCTTATATGGATGTCCTTGAAGAGTGTCCTTGCCAGGAGCACTTCGAATTGTTTTAGTCTTTTTCGAAGAAGATTAATGTGGGTTTAAGACTATCTCTCTTTCATGAGGGCTTTAGGCTTCTTGTAATAAGCATGTTTTACTCCACTTGTCCATGGTACTTTGAGCTTTGAAAGGACATATGCTAGATCTAATCTTTTTTCAAAAAGTAAGCACAATGCTTATTGATTTTGGCAATCAAGCATTTAGTGCATGCCACATGGAACTAGTTATTGAAGCTATACTCTTCATATTTTTGGAGGAACATATTTTGCACTATGGCTGAGGGTGTAGGCAGCCCCCCCCCCCAACCCATATCATGGCATCTCACAAGCATTATGCATGTTTTTGACGAGGTTTGAACTTTGACTACACACTTAGTCACAGTGCAAACTATGCTCTCATTATATCTTCAGATGACTGCATTTATTAACATATGACCTAATGATTAGACATGTTAAATTCATGTCAAAAATTGAAGAAAATCACATCACACATGCTATTGAATATCTTCATGTAAGGCACATGTACCAAGGTAGGCTACCTCACCATGACCAGGTAGGTACATCGAATATTCTCAAGCATAATTGCTCTATTTTATAGAAATGAGTATGTGAGATGTTTTTCTCTCTAGGCCTTGCCACATGACTTTCTTGTGCTGTGCCTGCCTCTGGCTGCACACATCCTTGTTCACCACCAACCTCATTGGCAACTCCATGTTCTTAGTAGGCCATTTTATGTAATGTAATTGATCGCATGTTGTGGTTGCCAAGCTAGTCTGTAGGCCACAATGAAAACACTCATGTGGCTGAGCTCTCAAATGCATCCCAAGAGGGACTAACATTTTAGAGAAAAAAAATACAATGTACCACTAACCATAATTAGCTTATGCCAAGGTGGATGGTATCATGAGTCTCATACAGTCCAGATTCCTCGTTGTTTCCTTATTTAACCACCATTAAACTGATCAGGGTTAATCGAAGCAAAATTAAGTTTCTTTGCTTTTTTTCCACTGCATCTCTCTCTCTCTCTCTCTCTCTCAACATTCTCGAGTTTTTGCGTTGTTGCCCTAAAATTCAAACCATGATCTGCAATCTATTTCAGGTCAACAAATTCTCTCTCTTGAAAAAACATGTTTAATTCCAGGCCATCTCTCTCAAGATTGGAAACATTCATCAATTAGAAGTTTTAAAGGGGACATGCAATTGCACCTGGACAAAACCATAATTAGGAATACTTCACTTATGGTCAAGATAAGTCAATGGTCAATATAAGTGAAGACCATAATTAGAAATACTTATGGTCAAGATAAGTCAAAACCCTAATTTCAGACGGACCAATTAAAATGCAAGAATCATGTTTTAACCATCATAGCCTACATTCTCACTAGTCTTGTCTTCCTAACACTGAATTCTAAAAACCCTTATTTCTGATTACAATGCGCATCAAACTTGAGTGAGTTTTGTCCTCCAATTTTCGTGATGTGTCTTGTGCTTTAAAAGAACCCCCTACAAGACACTCTCTCTAGAATGTTATAGCGGGTGCTCTCT
This sequence comes from Diphasiastrum complanatum, assembly GCA_029204225.1. Taxonomy (NCBI): domain Eukaryota; kingdom Viridiplantae; phylum Streptophyta; class Lycopodiopsida; order Lycopodiales; family Lycopodiaceae; genus Diphasiastrum; species Diphasiastrum complanatum. Next base: position 45,049,747 of record CM055102.1, read on the forward strand.
TTCTAGAATGTTTGAAATAAATTGTTTTCACAAGTTTCACCTCTCTCCTCCAATACCTTACTTTAAGGCTATCTTTTATCTCCAAACCCTAAACAACCCTAACCCTAAAAATGCTCTCTCTCTCTCTCTCTCTCTCTCTCTCTCGGCTCTCTCCTCACTTTCTCTCACCATCTCTCCTTAATTAGATCATGCTCCTACCTTCAGCTTACAAGCAAGCAAGCTCCTCTCTCTCTCTCTCTCAATAGATCACGCTCCTCTCTCTCTCTCTCTCTCTCTCTCTCTTAATTGATTGTGCACATGTAGATGCATAGCCAAACTGTGCGAAGAAAAACTATTGCATACATGCCAATTCCGCCTTCTCCTCTCCATTACTACGATAAGCTCTCAAAAATATTTTTCCAAAGAGCAAATCACATTGAAGCTCTCTCTCTCTCTCTCTCTCTCTCTCTCTCTCTCTCTCTCTCTCTCTCTCTCTCTCTCTCTCTCAATCGATCGCGCTCCCTCCCTCCCTCTCTCTCTCTCTCACTCTCTCAATGAATTGCACTCCCTCTCTCTCTTGATCCCTCTTCCCCCCCCCCTCTCACATTCGAGACATATATTCTCTCCCTATAAGATTCCCCACACAATTTTTGCACCACGTGGTACAATATTTTTTAGCGCAAGTTTTGGGGTTCTAAAAAACCCTAAAAGAGCAACTCTCTCCATTAGATAAACATGATGTACATTCTTCTCTTTATTTTGTACTCCATTTCACCAAAAGATAAGGGCTCACACACACACACACACACACACACACACACACACACAATCTCTCTCTCTCTCTCTCTCATGGCTATTTTTTTATCCCAAAACCCTAAAAAACCCTACACTTAAAAAAAACCCTAAAAAAACCTGAAAATCAACACTCTCTCCTCTCCTCACCCATCCCGTCTCTCTCTATAACCTTCTCCCTCTTGAGTCTCCTCTCGCGCTTTCCCTCTTTCGTCTCTCCCTCGCTCACCCATCCGCTTTCCCTCTATCTCTATATGCACCTTATCTCCCTCCTCTCTCACCTCTCACGCTATCCCTCTCAAAAACCTCTGCTCCTCATCGTCGTCCTCACGATCCGCCACTCCTTCCCATCCTTTTGACAACTCTCTCTCTCTCTCTCTCACAAATCACGCATTCTCTCTATCTCTCTCTCAGTATCTAGAGAACCTCTCTCTCTCTCTCTATCTCACTATTCTAGCGCTCCCTCTAGATGAAGATCGCAAAACCTCTCCCTCTCGTGCAGAACCCGTCTCTCTCTCTCTCTCTCTCTCTCTCTCTCTCGCAAAACCTGTCTCTCGAACTTCGAGATTGCACTTTGATTCTAGATTGTTCTCTTTCTAGAACATTCTTTGTTCTTGAAGCTGCATTTTAGATGCTCGTCAGGTCCAAGGGATGAAGTTTTAGGGCATATGTGGCCCAATCAAAATTCGAGAATCGCTTTTTGTCTACAACAGCCTACATTCTCTCAACTCACATTATCCCTATTTCTCATCTTAAACCTAAAAAGGCCTAAAAAAACCCTAAAAGATAAAAAAATCTGCGCTCTTTGTCCCTCTCTCTCTCTCTCTCTCTCTCTCTCTCTCTTCTTTTGATCCCAACTGCGCTCCTTTGTTTCTCTCTTGCTATTTTATGCCTTCTCTCTCTAAATTTTTTTAATGACACATGCTCTCTCTTTAAATTTTTAAAAAATCTCGTTAGATTTTCAACCCACTTCAACTCCATTTCAAATGAGTTTTAGGGCAAACGTTACATTTTCAACCCACTTCAAGTGCATTTCAAATGCCCTTGAAATACGTTTTAGGGCAAACGTGCACCAACGAGAATATACAAACTACATTCTCTCTCTCGCTCGCTCGCTCTGTGTCTGTGTGTCTCTGTGTTGTGGTTAGGGCCAAGCAACCTGTGTTGACCTCTTTCCATCCGGCGTGCCTTTCTTTGATATGGGCACCGTCAATTTTTCTCAGAAGCCCTATTGCTACTGTTACTGCAACTATTGGCTTTGATGTATTTGTACAACGCCATAGAACAGAGTTGACGCAACTCTCCTGCAGGTGCGGATGCTGCTGCTTCACCTAGAGGCTGTAGGTATCTTTGCGCAGCCTAGGGTATGAAAATCCGCAAGATCAAGAGAAACAGGGACTGGTTTAGGTTTAGCTGCAAGATTGGGTGTTAGGAATACAGATTAACAGAAATGAATGACAAATGGATAGTGATCATCACTGGTTCCGGTGATGTCGAAGGCTTGATCAGGCCAAGTTGAATGTAGAACTGGTGACCATGGATCCCTTCCTCGTAAAAGAGGCATTTGGCAGGGGTGGTGGTTGATAAGCTCTGAAAATAGGATATTTTTCAGGTTTGCAGGCATTGTTTAGTTGAATGCTTGCTTTCTTTTTTGTTGAAGCCTAATCGGGAGGCGAAGTTGGCTTTGGGAGACATGCGGAGAAAGCTAAAGCAAGGAGCTTGGGGGGCAAGATTCTGTTAAACTCAGGGTTCTAGTTGGTATAGCTAGGCAATTGCATTCTGGTGTCACGCAATACCGGTGAAGAATAAATTGCAGAGTACTTTTGGAGTTTTTAACAACGCAGCCAAGATGTTTTGGCGTATGGCCGGATTGTCCACTACATCCCCGGTAAGTTCGCAGCTTCCTTAAATTTTTGTGTTTCTGTTTTAGTTGGTAGCAAATTCTTTAGCCTTTCTACTGTATTGAAGATGCAAGATCCGTTTCTGACTTTTATTGATTAGGCGAACTGTTATACCACTTGGTTTGTTAAAATTAGACATGTGTCAGCAGTTGCACTACTTGAGTTTGTTGGAGGTTGTAAGTATTTAGATTTAGATTTGAGTTCTTCTGCTGTCTGCAAATTCAGCTGTGTTTTTTTTTTCCATTGACTGCAAGTGTGCCACTGCCCATGAAGGGTGACGAAAGGCTCTTTCAGATTCTTACTCATTTCTTATTGTTTGAGAATGCTATTTTTGGAGTAGAATATGAAGAGTATCAACAACAGCTTTGATCATCTAAATATGTTTTCAACGCAAGGTTTCTTTGTAGGCTACTGTCCGACAGTTCTGACTCCGTGAAGTGATTATCCTCTTCTGAAGTGTCTGGGATGTCGTCGTGTATGAAATTTGATTGATGTATGTACATCTCATAAATGCAGCAACCTAGTAAGTGCTATAACTTTATTCTGCCTACTCGTGGGTTTTCTAACGTTTACTTTTAGGGTGCAATTCTCCGACTGTCAAGTGTGGTAGAGCTTATATCTGCATTATGTAAAAGGGCTGAGTCGTCTCTTTGAGAGTTAGTGGTGCATGTATCTTAAAGCTGAGTATACCGTTTAGACCATAATGAAACTGAGAACCATCAACATTTGCTTCCTGAAAGTTTGCACACAAGAATAGTTTCTTTGTGCATGACCCTCTGAAGGCGTACACGCCTGGTACGCGTAGGCGCACGAGCTATGGCAATACCTGAGGCCAAACACGGTCTCTGATCACAATGGGCTAGGTCATTGTCCATAATATGATAATTGCACTACGATTCAGAATCGCGTTTCGAAATTCTCCTAGAATCGTTTAGAATCGTGTTTTTTTTTTTGATTTTTTTTGGGCAATATGGGTATCAGATTAAAGCTCTAATTAAGAGCATTATTATTGTGTAGTTTGCCGAATGTTTCGGGTAGAGGATGGTCCAGTTCAGGTGCATTAATCCATGTTGGGTTTTGTTAAGGATAAAAATTCAAAACTAACCTCTAGCCTGTTCGTTACGTTCACAGATGGTCCTAGTGGGACATAGACAAAGAACTGTAGAGCAATTGTACCTCGCTTTTTGCTTCGGGGGGCGCTGCCCCCCGATCCCCCTGCCAGGGGACCCCCCCCGGCGATAGTAGAAGGGGGGGCACCGGCCCCCCTACTCCCCCCCAAGATAAACATGGGGTCCAAATGCGCACCGAGAAGGGCCCAATATTTATGCCCCCAATTGTATGCACATTGCACTCACATCTCCAGTGAAATGATTGCAAAAGTGATCATCATCCATAGAGTTGATAGTTTGGGCTGTAGCATTAACAATTACTGAGAACCAGAGCAAATAACAACCAAATAGCTACTGACTTTTATTTGTTTGTGCCCTATCTACTGGACTTATGGGAGGCAAAACATTGGTTTGACCATTGCTCCCCTAAATAAATTTCAGCCATGAGCTATTTTTCCAATATTTTTTTTTTTCACGATTCGCTGCAACTATGGTCTATATCATCATTTGACTCTGAATCTACTCATGGATGACGACTAGTAAAAAAGTCTGTAATCTAAGGTTGTGTGTCACTATCCACTAGAGCTTGGGCTCTCCTCAACAAGGACATCTCATATATCATAAGGGCAACACATCTAGGATCCACATAAGTGATGAGAGAGCGTAAAGTGGGTGCATCCCTGAAAAGACAATGATAATGGCCATGGATCTTATAGTAGGCCGAACATCTGAAAAGGAAATGCTCCTCCAATTCAATCTCTCCCAAAGAACACATTTGACATAATTTGTCCTCACATGGAGTACTCTAATAATGACCAGTCTCAATAGCAAGCTGGTGAGAAGAAACCCGAAACTGTCCAAGAGTAAACCTTAAACAATGTGAGAGTCCAGAATCAAGGTAGTGTGCACATATAGTAAAACTTGGTCCATTAAGCTCCAAAAAATGTGTCCGATAGAAATTTGGCTTAACGCTCAACTGTCCCTGCAAGTATGCTGGATATAGGCCCAATAAATAGACCGTCTAATATACTCATGAGTGCCTGAAAGACCATAAACTGGAATACCAAATGTGCTCAAGAGGCGTGCAGCCTGAGAATACCATTAGGAATGAACTCCACGATCATATAGTAATCTCGAGGATGTGACTGCAAGGTAAGAATATCTGTTAGAAGGGAGAGTCAATACTCTGTGGATATATATAATGAGCTGAAGAAGGGCATCCACTAAAATGGGAGGAATGACAAACTCAGCAGTAATAATTTGGTGTGGGATTGAGGCCTTAGCCCTAACCATCCGAGACAAGGTTGCATCGAACCGCGGTTCGAACCATCGAATCGACCGGGTCTGATTCGGACCGTCCGAATCGAACCTGATGAAAAAGCCCGAGAATCAGGCTGTTTGCGCCCAGAGAGAGAGAGAGAGAGAGAGAGAGAGAGAGAGAGAGAGAGAGAGAGAGAGAGAGAGAGAGAGAGAGAGCTACCATGTCGAGGGATAGGGATCCCTTGTGGGATCACGTCACCATCGCTGCAGCCTATGGCACATCGGGCACGAAGAGATGGCCTTGCAGAGAATTGAACTCCAAAGGAAGCTTACGCGGGTCGGAAGCAAGATGTAAGTCATTTGAGAGTGTTTGGAAGTATTGCTTATTCTCACATACCTAGGGATTCAAGGAGCAAATTGGATTCTAAGGCGACCAAGTGTTTATTAGGAAATCAACTAGACTTGAAAAGCAACATGAAGATCAAGATCGACAGGAGGTTCGACAAGAGGATCATCATGAAGATGGGGATGTACATTTTGCATATATGGCCACAGTATTAGAGACCAAGGATCCATCTACTTTCAGAGAGGCTGAAAAAGAGGATATTTGGAGGAAAGCTATGGATGAGGAGTACGACTCAGTTTATGAAGAACAAGACTTGGAGACTTGTTCAGCTAGCTACAGGTAAAAAGGCTATTGGATGCAAGTGGGTCTATAGGACTAAGTACAAATCAGATGGTTCTATAGATAAACATAAGGCAAGATTGGTGGCAAAAGGTTATGCTCAACATGAAGGGATTGAGTATGAGGAAACTTTTGCACCGGTTGCTAAGTCTACTACTATGAGGACTGTTTTATCATTGGCAGCTCAGTTTGAATGGGATATTCAACAAATGGATGTAAAGAGTGCATTCCTGAATGGATTTCTAGAGGAAGAAGTCTACATGGAGCAGCCAGAGGGATACATAGTAGCAAGACATGAAGATAAGGTTTGCAGGTTGGACAAGGCATTATATGGACTTAAGCAGGCACCTAGGGCGTGGTACACGAGGATTGACACGTACTTTGAGGATCTTGGCTTTTAGAGAAGTAGTTCGGAGCATACACTATGTTTTGGTCAGGAATAATCATATTGTTATTGTAGTGATGTATGTGGATGATCTTATCATTACAGGATCAGATCATGATATGATTTAGGGAATCATGAAAGATCTCTCATCAGAATTTGATATGAAAGATCTTGGTTCACTACAATATTTTCTTGGGATTGAGGTGTGGAGAGTAGCACAAGGACTATTCATTTATGCTCATGAAATTCTTGAAAAGTTCAATATGTCAGAGTGCAAGGCTATTTCTACACCATCTGATAGTGGATGTAAGCTTACTAAAGTTGAGGAAGATCAGGATGTAGATGAGACATTACATAGAAAGCTTGTTGGAAGCTTAATCTATCTAACTACTACAAGGCCAGATATTGCTTATGCTGTGAGTATGGTTAGTCAGTTTATGGCTAAGCCTAAGCAGATTCATTGGAAAGCTGCTAAGCGAATACTCAGATATATCCAGGGCACTTTGAGATTTGGTATTCTGTATGGTAGACATGATGATTTGAAGTTACAGGGATATGTATGTGGATGCTGATTGGGCTGGAGATGCGGAAGACCAAAGATCATCTACAGGTTATGTTTTTAGTCTTGGTTCTGGTGCTATCTCTTGGAGTTCAAAGAAGCAACATACTATTGCTTTATCATCTACAGAGGTAGAATATCGAGCTACTACGAGTGCAACATGTGAAGCAATATAGTTGTGAAGGATTTTACATGATCTACATATGGTACAAGATTCACGTACGGTACTTCAATGTGACAATCAGAGTTGTATTAAATTGGCGAAAAATCCAGTTTTTCACAGCAAGACAAAGCATATTGAAGTACAACAACGCTTCATCAGAGAGAAAATTCAAAGTAATGAAGTGGAGCTTATCTATTGCCCTACGGAAGAGCAAGTTGCAGATATCTTTACCAAAGGTCTTGGCAAAGAAAAATTTCAGAAGTTTAGAGAACTTCTAGGAGTAATAGATAACAAAGTAAACATTAAGGGGGAGTGTTAGAAATTAATGTTTATTTGACACCCCTTAGTTTGGCCATGCCTGCGTGCTATTTTTAGGGGCCATTACTATTTATAGTAAGTCATATTTTAGGGTCATTATTATTAATAGTAAATTCGTTTTTTAGTTATGTATGTAGGTGGGTGCACTACTACTAGAATAGGATTTGCGTTTATCACTTAGAAACTCATCTTGGGTGTTTACCCAATATAGGTAGTAATTATATCAATTAGCTTTTTGTCTTTTGCTATTTACTTTAGGCTCATTAGCTTTTATCAATCATTAGAGAAACTATTTAAGGCTGGCGCCCCACCACAATCATTCCATTCAATTCAATGAGCTAGAGCAATTGCTCGATTCTCCTATGATCTGAATTCTCTCTATGCTTGATTTTGTGTGAGTGCTAGTAGGACTAGTAACTCCATCTAGAATTTGTATCACAATTTCTAACACCGTCTCCACATATAAATGATGTGAGGAAACCCAAAACTGTCCCAGTGTAAATCGGAGGCAATGTGAAAGTCCACTATCCAAGTAATGAGGTAAAATTGGGTCCCTGGCACTGTCCAAACTCTAGGAAACTGAAGCAATAGAAGTCACTTGAGAATATACACGGTAAATAACTCTCCTGATATAATGATGGGATCCCTCTGATATATCGAAAATATCAATGCCGTATATGCGTAAGAGACGGGAAGCTTGGGAGTAGCATGATAGCTGATGACCCTGGTGATGAAGCTACTGAGAAGAGAGAAGAGCTATATGTGGATAACGTGAAACCGGAAGACTCATCACTCTCTGGATCTATGTAATCAACTTGAAAATAGCCTCAACTTGAAGTGGTAAGTGGTATGATCACAAACTCAGCAAGTATAATTTGGTGAGGAATAGATGGCTTGGCTCAAATCATGCGTGCAAGCATATTGATATGTAGACCAAAAATACCAGTTCACTCTGATTTGGGAATCCCAGTGCACCAAGCCTCCGTTGTATACATGGCTGTGGGTGTAATAAGTATATCACCAAGCCTGCATCCAATACTCATCAATATACAAACCAAAGGCTGTGGGGAGAGGGAACACCCTGTCTCACCCCAATAGTACTCCTAACTCTCTTAGAGAGACCCTCATCTGATTTGAAGCATCCCAAAACCTGCTCACATAGTGCCATGACATCCAATATGGTTGTTATGGAAAAACCAAGGTCACTCAACATTTGGATGAGCATATGACGTGGAACAAAGTCGAACGCTTTCCGAAAATCCACAAAACAACAATACACTCTCTCAAATCTGGATCTGGCCTCCTCAATGATAGCACGAAGTGTGAACACATGATCAGTGGTGGAATGCAGTGGCCTGAAGCCCACCTAACCCAAGGCATGTAATCGTCGTGTCTCTGCCTCACAACTAATCACGGTCTGAAGGATAGTGCCATACAATTTAGCCACAATATGCCCAATCATAATGGTACGATAGTTGTCGGGTTTCATGGGGTCAGCATTCTTAGGAATGGGATAGATGATATTAGTGCTGACGGCTTCATTAAGGAGTGAGGCCAAGACGGGTGCAAGTATGTCAATGGCATGAATCAGGAGTTTGGCCTATAGGTCCTCGATATCCCGAGCACGATGGGTCTTCATTGTCTCAATGGCAAGAGAGACCATAGGAGGTGTGAAAAAGAAGCTGGAAGGACAAGGAAATATGACAGTTGGATCAGTGGGAAAGGTATAGAGTAAAGTGGCATATTCAGTCCAACAACGTAGATCTTGCAGCAATGGGAGTGGAGCCCTTGGGATAAACTCACGCCAAAATTCCCAGATGAAGAACTATAGAGAAGATCCACAAGACGTTTCCCTTCAGAAGTTTCATATGTGCGTTTTTTATAACGACATGTGTAGTTATATAGGTGTCTGATATTACGAAGATTGGGAGACCGTAAAGATTGTGCATAGTTGACTTGATAGTGGAGTTGTTTGCATACATCATCGTACCAAGGTGAGGATGACGAAACTTCGGTTGAGTGGATTTTTTATGATGTTTGGAAGGGCAGGCCATAGAAGCAGCGGTATAAAGAGCTATAGTAAGAAACGATGCTTGGGAGTGGAATGGACTATCATAAAGTAGAAGAATGAAGGATGAAGGAGAGAGCATCTTGGTAAAGATGTGTGTAAGCATGATTAAACGTGTAATTAGGGGCATGTTCCATAGGAGAAGGATTAGATGGAGAGAGATCTAACACTGAGCCCAAGTGAATGGAAAGAAAGAAATGGTCAGATAGTGTGGTGGGGGAAACAATAAAGTCAGATAAAAGGGTATAAGAGATGGTGACCTCATAAAATAATCCACGACAACCACTATGAGGGTGGCAAGTATAATTACCAGAACTCGGCCAACAAGACAAGCCATTAAAAATGGCAAAAATGCTCACCATATGTAGAAATCGGGCCACCATCATCAACGAAGATCCTGTTAATCCCCATATCCGTACTATCCATGGCATGTATCCTCAGTGGATCATCAATGATCATGTGAATTCTGTCATACAGATTCCAACATCAGATAGTAGGCGTTAGATTTGTCTTGTTTCATTTCACACAATACAGATTCGATTGAATATTAGGATAGAATATCACTTAATGGCCCAAAATTGGACTACACTGGTCTTGAAACCTCCTAGCTTAGACTTCAGTACATACTACATAGATTTGAATCATGATTCATGATGGCACCACGTGGCAAGTAATAAGTTATAACTACCAAGTACTTACTCCTAGCTAGTAGCTTGTAATTACTAATTACATACCTGAATAAATTCAAGTCATCCATGAGTGCATCTTGATCCTTAGGATCAGGATAGACAGAGGAGACGTAGGAATGCCATCCTTGCCTGAGCTCTCGATCATGGAATTGATCTTCCTTCCTCAAGAGTGGATGAAGCAAGCAAGCCACGACATGCAGAGGTTGATGGAACCACTGCCACCTATCCAAAAACAGGCCCCTTACTTCTTCCAGTCTGGAACGAATGATCAGAGAGGGTGGTGGGAGAAATATGGAAACTATGAGTGAGGGGAATGGAGGATGGTGACCCCATGAGGTAATCAATGACACTATGACCGCCACTGTGAGGGTGACAATTATAGCTGCCAGAATTAGGGTGACAAGTTAGGGTGACAAGTGAGATAGGCCATTATAAATGGTCACTCATGCGCCTCACCAAACTGCAACAGATACTCACCATATGTTATAATAGGTCCTGGTTCGTCCTAAGAAATCTTGGCGATCCCCATACTATCACTATCAAGGGCATGAACTCGAAGTTGGTTGGTAGTATGATGGAACTCTGTCTGCCGTGAAGCGGTCCTGGCATTGAAATTCCTAGTGAGCAAAATATGCCCCCGCTTTGCAAATCTGATGATGTCCAATGAGAGGTCCAGATAAGGTGATCCGACACCCTCAACAAAAGAAGAGGACTTCAGAGGAAAATAGCATGCAACAATGAAGATGTCCCTGTGCAAGCTGATACCTTGTCCTATAATACGAATCTAGATATATCGTGCATGCTCATCTTGCCTGATATACTCAATCATTTGATGAAGGTACTCTCTGTAGAGGCAAGCCACCCCTCCAGAACCTCGGCCACTAGCTGATCTAGTCTCAGGTCTGTATACTGAATTCCATCTGTACCCTGGAAAGGTGGGTGGCCCGCGCTCCTGACTCTCATGCATAAAAACAGTAGGTCTCGTCCAATAATAAAGTCAATTAGGTCACCTGCAGTAGAGGATGAATGGATGCCATCATAGTTCCATATCCCAATCTAAAGACGGTATGGATGGGGCCCCGAGATGCTCCCAAACCCGGGGACCACAATTCCATAACTCTGGGAGCTGTGGGAGCTGCTAGGGGTGCCAGCCACAAATCATACCTGACCATCACGATAGATGGCCTATCTACCAGTCTTTCGGGCCTCCTGGAAGGCTTTATGCCTCTCCTCAACCTGAATGTAAGTGAGATCATCATCCATATATATGGTAGTGCCGCGTAATTTGGCTCTGCAACGTAAAGTGTCTCTACGAGTGGTCAAGGAGGTGAAGCGAATCAAATTTGAACAAACAATTGTCAATATGCTCATGCCTCCTCTTTCTTTGTGACTTGGACGGTGGTGGAGAAGTGGAGCTCCCCTTGAAGAAGAACTCCTTTGTGAACTTATTCCTCAATGAAAGAGATTCCTATTAAGAACTTAGTGCCAATTTGTTTGATTGGTACCTTTTTCTGAAGTATATGGTACAAGATTCATATGCTTCTTGAGCTCCACTTCTGCTATGAGTTTATTTGTTTCCTTAGAATGAATTTCTGCTTGCTGATAGAGATCAGCTTTAAAATGCCGTGTTGTGCCTTTAAAGATACTAAATTAAGCCTTCACTAGCATATTTTGTGTGTGATTTTTCCTGAGTAACCAAGTGACTTCTTGCATGGACTGAACCATAGTACCCACGGTTCTCAGAACCGTGGGGTGAACCGTACCACGTTTCATGAACCGTGGTATGGTTCATCATAAGTAATTAATTAACTAATTAATTAATGTTTGATAAAAAATGAACTAAAAAAAATAGAAATAAATAAATTAAATTAATAACTACACGGTTCACCACGGTTCTGGCCAAAAAAATTTGAGACCTGTACGGTTTATTTGGACTATTTTTGGATGCTGTGATTTGACAAAGTTGGGTGCGGTGCAGGTTGAATCTGTTTTGGACAAAGAAGTTTATACGCTTGAAGAGCTGTTGGATGAGGAGGATATTATACAAGAATGCAAAGCTACTAATGGCCGCCTTATCAACTAGTAAGCAGCCTGAAAGATTATGTAAAATCTAGCTATTGAGTCTGGTGGTCTGTATCTCAAGTTCCAAGAGAGAATTTCTCTAAGGGATCAAATAATCTGAAAGATGCTAGTGAGTGAGTTGACAACTTTTTTTGTATGAATTTACTCGCCACTATAGGACTAGCAAGTTCCCATGGAGCCTGTGTCACCTGTTCCTGAAATAAAATCTGGTATGGAAGTCTGTTGCCTTATAGCTGATAATGGCTGTTCACCAAATGCTTGTTCATTGTTTCTGAATGTAATCTATATTGCAGCCTTCAAGGAAAGCCACAAGTGCAGCAGATGATACACTATGTGATCGATGAGCCGTTTGAAGGAGCAGATGACAAACGGGCATTTAAGTATGTGCAGTGGTCGAGTGGTTTTCATGTTTTAAATTTTTGTTGAAATAACGCAATATAAATGTGTTGGGGCAGCAATGCATAAAATAGATGTTTGAGCCTTCTCGTGCAGGTTCCCATTCATATCCTGTGAAATTTTCACTTGTGAAATTGAAGTTATTTTGAAGACAGTAGCGGAAAATAATGAGGTTTGTGCATTTTATTAGTCCTGTTGCTGTTGTTCATGCAATTGTAAGTTTTTCACAAAGATCCCTGCTTTAGTCCCTTGACAATCGTAAGCGTTTGCTTTGTCATTCAATTTGGAGGCAGAATTTCTGTTTCTTATCATTTTTTATCATGCTTTGCATTTCCAACAGTTAATGGATTT